>CAWUFW010002826.1:0-1200000 GCA_963921515.1 Calotriton arnoldi | reverse complement strand
GTTTGATTGTTTCGTTTGGGGGCAGATGGCACAGGATCCACAAGGAAAATGTCCCTGTACTGCGGGAAGATCCCACAATGTGCCAACCGCACGTTGTTTCTGACCTGCTGGTCGTGTATGGACTAGTTTGTCTCGCAGGTTTGTTCCTCTTTTTAGCGAGAACAGTGGCAGGGGTATTTTATCTGTGCAACTATTCAGAATTCGCCAGTGTTTTCTGACACATTTTTGTATACCATTTGTCAGAGGGCTGAAAGTGTTGACAAACGTGAGGCGACCTAAAGGCGGTTTGACCACTGGAGGTTCGAGAAGTGCCTCACGATTGTTATTAGAAGCTCGCTTCTGTGCTCGTTTGATAAGTTTCCTTGGATACTTCTTTTCTTTTAGTTGTTCGACTAGGCCTGCTGAATGCTCTTTATATTTATCCATTGTGGAGCAGTTCCTCCGAACTCGGAGGAACTGGCCATATGGCAAATTTTCTCGCAGAGATTTAGGATGTTGACTATCAAAACGTAGCAAAGAATTGCGAGCCATTGGTTTCCGATATAGTTCACTCTGTAGACCAGTCGAAGTTGTAAAAATTGACAGATCCAAAAAAGCTATTTTGTTTTTATCTGCTTCCACTGTAAATCTAAGGAAATCATTCCTAGTATTTAGTCAATTTTGGAATGCTGTTATGGAATCAAGATTACCTCGCCATACCACTAACACGTCATCAATATATCGCTTCCATAAGCTGAATTGACTCAAAAAAGGATTAGTCAAAGAAAGAACATGCTGTTGTTCAAATGAGTGGACATATAAGTTCGCCAGACTTGGCGCAAAAACACTGCCCATACTGGTCCCTGAGACCTGCAAAAAGATGGTGTCTTCAAATTTGAAAAAATTGTCTTTCATAGCCAATTGGGCACATGACATTATAAAGTGGATCGGTGTTATAGAGTCTACACCTGTATCTGTTAGTATCATCGAGATGGTCTCTAAAGTTTCATCTTGCGGAATTGACGTGTATAAAGATTCGACATCGAAGGAAACCAAATAGTCCTGCTCCGTGTCAAAATCAACTGTTGGTAATAAGCGTAACACATCTTTCGTGTCTTGTAAGTAAGTAGGCATTTTCTTTACTATTGGTCGTAAAAAATGATCTACCAAAGTGGATAAAGGCTCCAAAATAGAGCCAATGTCTGATATTATAGGCCTACCCGGTGGTGGTCGTTGTGATTTGTGTATTTTAGGCAAACAATAGAAGTAAGGCATCACTGGATGAATTGTTTGTAAAAAGGATGCTTCCTGTTGAGTAATCCAACCAGCATTCCTACCTTCTTCTATCAAATCGCGAATTTTACCTCTAACTCTTTCTGTTGGATCTTCTTTCAATGGTTGAAAGAATTTTCTATCTGCCAATTGGCGCAAACATTCATTTCTGTAACATCAGTATCTTGGATTACAATTGCACCGCCTTTGTCTGCAGGCTTGATGGTAATTGTATAATCATCTATTAGGCTACGCAATGCCAAGTGTTCTTTTTTAGGTAAGTTATTAAACGACTCTTTTTCATTTTTGTTTTTACATATGGTTGCCACCTCTTCCAAAACAGCTTTTTCAAAAGTCAGGACTTTGGGAGGAACACTTATAGTTGGAGGATTAAAAGTGGAACGTTTCTTTAATCCTGTGTTCTTTCTTCTAATGAGTAAGGTAAAACCTCCTTGTCCCGAAAAAAATAAAAAAGGCGTATCTTACGAAAAAATTGAGCCAATTCACAATTGACTTGGAACGCATCACCTGGACTAGTTGCCACAAAACCTAGACCTCTATTGAGAACCAAAAATTGACAATTAATTTTTGGTTCTCAATAGAGGTCTAGGTTTTGTGGCAACTAGTCCAGGTGATGCTCCAAGTCAATTGTGAATTGGCTCAATTTTTCGTAAGATACGCCTTTTTATTTTTTTGAGACAAGGAGGTTTTACCTTACTCATTAGAAGAAAGAACACAGGATTAAAGAAACGTCCACTTTAATCCTCCAACTATAAGTGTTCCTCCCAAAGTCCTGACTTTGAAAAGCTGTTTTGGAAGAGGTGATAACCATATGTAAAAACAAAATGAAAAAGAGTCGTTTAATAACTTACCTAAAAGAACACTTGGCATTGCGTAGCCTAATAGATGATTATACAATTACCATCAAGCCTGCAGACAAAGGCGGTGCAATTGTAATCCAAGATACTGATGTGTACAGAAATGAATGTTATGCCTAATTGGCAGATAGAAAATTCTTTCAACCATTGAAAGAAGATCCAACAGAAAGAGTTAGAGGTAAAATTAGCGATTTGATAGAAGAAGGTAGGAATGCTGGTTGGATTACTCAACAGGAAGCATCCTTTACAAACAATTCATCCAGTGATGCCTTACTTCTATTGTTTGCCTCAAATACACAAATCACAACGACCACCACCGGGTAGGCCTATAATATCAGACATTAGCTCTATTTTGAGCCTTTATCCACTTTGGTAGATCATTTTTACGACCAATAGTAAAGAAAATGCCTACTTACTTACAAGACACGAAAGATGTGTTACGCTTATTACCAACAGTTGATTTTGACACGGAGCAGGACTATTTGGTTTCCTTCGATGTCGAATCTTTATACACATCAATTCCGCAAGATGAAACTTTAGAGACCATCTCGATGATACTAACAGATACAGGTGTAGACTCTATAACACCGATCCACTTTATAATGTCATGTGCCCAATTGGCTATGAAAGACAATTTTTCAAATTTGAAGACACCATCTTTTGCAGGTCTCAGGGACCAGTATGGGCAGTGTTTTGCGCCAAGTCTGGCGAACTTATATGTCCACTCATTTGAACAACAGCATGTTCTTTCTTTGACTAATCCTTTTTTGAGTCAATTCGCTTATGGAAGCGATATATTGATGACGTGTTAGTGGTATGGCGAGGTAATCTTGATTCCATAACAGCATTCCAAATTGGCTAAATACTAGGAATGATTTCCTTAGATTTACAGTGGAAGCAGATAAAAACAAAATAGCTTTTTGGATCTGTCAACTTTACAACTTCGACTGGTCTACAGAGTGAACTATATCGGAAACCAATGGCTCGCAATTCTTTGCTGCGTTTTGATAGTCAACATCCTAAATCTCTGCGAGAAATTTGCCATATGGCCAGTTCCTCCGAGTTCGGAGGAACTGCTCCACAATGGATAAATATAAAGAGCATTCAGCAGGCCTAGTCGAACAACTAAAAGAAAAGAAGTATCCAAGGAAACTTATCAAACGAGCACAGAAGCGAGCTTCAATAACAATCGTGAGGCACTTCTCGAACCTCCAGTGGTCAAACCGCCTTTAGGTCGCCTCACGTTGTCAACACTTTCAGCCCTCTGACAAATGGTATACAAAAATGTGTCAGAAAACACTGGCGATTCTGAATAGTTGCACAGATAAAATACCCCTGCCACTGTTCTCGCTAAAAAGAGAACAAACCTGCGAGACAAACTAGTCCATACACGACCAGCAGGTCAGAAACAACGTGCGGTTGGCACATTGTGGATCTTCCGCAGTACAGAGACACTTCCTGTGGATCCTGTGCCATCTGCCTCCAAACGAAACAATCAAAGTCTATAGATATTGGGACCAATAGACCATGGATTCAAAGAAGTTTCACTAATTGCAATAGTGAAAATTTAATATATTTGATTACCTGTCCATGCAAGTCCCAATACGTGGGAATGACCACTCGGAAAGTGAAGTTGCGTATGTTGGAGCATAAAAATACGTTCAGATGTAAGAAAACAACAACCAAATTGACAAGACATTTTGTCGATCAAGCTCATAATGCAGAAGATTTCGTCTGGACAGTACTAGAAAACCATATATTCCTCCACATATTAGCGATATATCCAATTTTCTATTTTTACGAGAGCAGAAATGGGTATATAAACTTTCGAGTGACAAATTGGGCTTGAATGACGCGATACCTTGGGTTTCGCTTCATAGATAAGAGATGTTCAACAGATGAGAGGCGTATGGGCTAGGTTTGAAGTTGAAATCACACAATATACTAGATTATACTAGAGAGAGGTTCCACCATATGCATAATGTTTGGATTAGCCGCACGAGATGAATATAGATCAATTTAATAATTGCGGCCACTAATATTTATTGGGAGTATATTTAGGCATTGACAATCATAACATCTTCAAATTATTGTAAAGATGTTGGAGTTTTGTTATGATAAGAGATCGAAATATAGACTTATATAATATTGATGGGCTTGTCCAGACATTTATTAAGATCTTATTATCTGTGTCGATATTCAAAAAGTAACTACCATTTTCATTGCACCCCTCAAGCTACCTATGTTGCTGGTTATTGATTTCTATCTCAGTTGTATTAGTAGGCGGGACTATGAGAGCTAATAGACCATTATATGATCTCTATTTCAGTAGTTTCTGTCATGAGCAAGACTATGTTAGCTAATAGATCACTATTTGCTCACGTTGTAAAAAACGGAGAAGAGATACGCGATTTTAATGTGTCGCCGTATTTAATGAATTAACTGACGAAAACACTACAGTTTCCCATCAGCACTGACGTAAAGTATAGTCTTGCAAGAAAGAACTTCAGTTTCCAACAGCATTGACGTAAAGTTGTAAATAACGGAGAAGAGATACGCGATTTTAATGTGTCACCATATTTAATGAATTAACTGATGAAAACACTACAGTTCCCATCAGCACTGACGTAAAGTGTAGTCTTGCAATAAAGAACTACAGTTCCCATCAGCATTGACGCTAGTTGTAGTCTTGCATGATGCGACTGAATCGCGACGTATTATTATTAATACATTTCACCTGCAAGACGCGATCACTTTAAAAGAGCCTTGGTTGTCCTGGCCTCGTTACCTCCATTCCCAGCTCAGTCGGAGCACGAGGCAACGACGGACAGGTAAGGCGTGAGGAAGTAATTTCTCGCCAATACCGAGTTGCAGTACGTGTTGGCAGAAAGTGACTTTTTGTTCTTTAGCCTAGATTTAGTTGAGAAGCTAGAGAGTGGCATGGTCTATATAGGACAAGCAATTGTTGTCAACTATGCTTTACGACTATTTTTTGCCACTATTATTTTGCCATAGACATAAGCAGAAACGCTATCCGGTTTAGCGGTGCGTAGTATGAGTCCTAGATATAACCATAAGAGGAATAGTTGTGAGCACTTCGATGTAAATATGTGTGAGTTAGATAATGAATAGCGATAACTTTCACATTGGTTATATGTAAGTTAGTATCGAGTTAGAGAAAGTCCACTTTATATGACAGTATGAACGCAGTTACAAGTGTGACTGTGCAGGTTGGCTGTTCATCATTAATATGCTTTTTCTTGAGCTTGCCATGGATCGATAGTGGTTTTGTTTACCCAATGTGTACACTTAAAAGACACACTCTCTCAGAAACATAGTGTAGAGAGAAATGTGATCCATGTGATTAACACATGTTGATATATTAAGCATGTTTTAAACAAAACCTTCCCCTTCCCCGTTTTTCCATGTTGGGCCTTGTGGCTACGCCTGGCAGAAGCGGGGTCTCTCGGACTGGAGTTGGTGCCGGTGAGGTGAGGTTAAGTCCTCGTATCCTACGGGTGAGAATATTTGCTAGTCTATTTATTAGATCTATACAAAAGTTTTTTGATTTAAGAGCTGACTGAGTGATGTGAATCATTTGACTATGTTGTCACTATTAATGTTATCCTTTGTGTTTTGCAGATGTCCTACACATCTGGTAGATTCAGAGGATCAGTACAATATCAGAGGTTGTATCAAATCCAACCAGGATGTATGTATAAATTACATTTTTTCACTTTTGGAATAATGCAGTAGCAGATATGTTTATGGTGAGGTCCTGACGAAAGCCGTAGACCGGATGTCCAATTGGCTGAAACATGTCGACCGTTCGTAAGCAGTAATTTGTTTGAACTGCTGAAATAATTCTCCCACTCTTTTTCACTGGTTTTAATTAGGATTGCCTTAGATATTGGCTGAAGATTAAGTTCTTTTTCTTTTGACAAATCCTATTTTAATCACGTACTTTATATCTTTTGCACTGCACTTTATCTATTGGAGATTATTCTCCTATTTTCTATTGTGTCTTTCTTCTTTTCTGGAAGACCTAATAAAGGAGACAATCTATCCAGTATGCCTCAATGATCAAGAGGATAGAAGGAAGATTGTTTAGGAACCCAAATGATGATAAAGGCTCACTTTGGTGTGTGATGGGATTCCTATAATCCTAATGGGTTATTTCATCTTAACTTTTCTAGTGACACTTAGGGTCTTAATTACCAAGCACATAGCTCTATTTCAGTGAATCATACATTGAGATAAACAGTCAGCAGACGAGACCACGGATTACATAGATGTTTGTATGAATAATGGAATAGGGGATTTAATCCGTTTAAGGTCAATAAATTTTCCCTTTGACCCTCCTGTTGTTTTTTTTCGCATTTACCATCACCTTTGAACTAAGCTATTTCTACCATTTAAAAGTCATTTTCTTTAATACTGTATTGTGGATTTTTGTCGTTTGGGTCTTGTGTTAAGTCTATATAAAGATTACTTATTTTTCTAAACCTGTGTGGTGTCCATCTGTAGTGTTTTCACTGTATTATTGTATGTGTTCACAAATGCTTTACACACTGCCTCTGAGATAAGCCTGCCTGCTTGTGCCAAGCTACCACAGGGTTGAGCAGGGGTTATTTTAGGAGTGTAGCCCCCTTACCCTGACTAGAAGCAATGGTCCCTATTTGGACAAAGGTGCAAAACCATTGCCAACTAGAGACCCCCAGTTCTAACAAGACCTATATGGGATCTGCGCGTTTAGACAACATACACTGCGGGACTGATGTCCAACCTGATTCCAGACACCCCCACCGGGTATGTTAGCCTGTGTACCAGCTAGCTTGCAATGCCACTATATGGCTCTTACCAAGGAGAGAATAGTTCTTGGCAACGATCGAACATGACAACCCTGATCCCTCAGGACCGTGGAAACAGTAACTTACTTTTTGCTCAGTCACTTGTGCTCACTTGTCCTCAGAGAGATACACAGAATAAACGGTTGGGACGTTTTTCGATAAGCATTTATTGAACAGTCGTTATTCTTGCGTAAAATAAGTGTACTGAAATCACCAGTAGACAGTAGCATATATAAATGAGTAGCAGCACTAAGAAAGTAAACAGATGGTAGGTTTCTACCATTTTGCTAAAATCATAACTAAAGGCAAGTATATAAAATACATGGCAATAAAATGCGTACTCCTACGATGCACCCTAACTAGATGTACCTATATGTACCTAGCATGTCAGTAGGTGTAAAGCCAAGAATCCCTCTAGGATAAAGCCAACCCCATTACCTGATGTGAGACTGCTGTACCCCATTCTGGTCTCAAGCTGAACACCCCGCAAGGGATATCAGTCCACTGCGAGCTGGAGTATCTGCATGCAGGAACCTCAGCGTCTTCGTCAGTGTGTCGGCCGGGAAGTCCTGATCTCCTCTCCACATCTCCGCAAGATGTGATGTTTATATACCCTAAGGTATCCCCAGGGGTTCTACCTTGCTGTGCCAGTGTCGGACTTAGGATGACGTTGGGAATGAACTTCATACACAGTTATTATGCAGGAGATGATGGTCCTGCTGTGTTCCAAGAAACTAAGAATCCTCATGCATAATTTATGATGCCAGTGTTCAGGGAAAACCCTACGCAGGGTGTATAGTATTGTAACTAGGCAAAAGGTCAGTCCCTCAAATCCGTTATGTATGTAGTATAGGAGAGGAGGTAGGTGAAGGGTTATGATATTACCTGGACCAATATCGGGGTACCTATATGAAATATAACACCCACTCCTCATCCGACTGGACGACATAACTAAATTCTAACGTACTACCAAGGCGTCTAGAGGTTTGTACGCAACAAATAATAAAAAAAATTTAAGAGAAATTAAAAAAGCGTTAAAAAACCCTTTAAAAAAATCATTCAAGTAGTATTTGCTCTAAAGTGTCCGTTTATATAGTCCAAACAACTACAAGCATTTAAAAGCCATGCAGGTCAAAAGGTTTCAATTTGAAATTTCGTAAAAAGTCAAATCTTCCCAGCGTGCGACATGCCAAATGTTTATGTGTCCTTGCTGGTAGACGCAACATTGCTGCTGTCTGCATACGCAGTTGACGATCCCTGTAACACCTCACAAAGAATGTCAATTGAGCACAGATGATCTTCTGTGCTACCTGCAGCAGATGCCGGGGCAGCCTGTGCCACATCCAAGGCCTGAGTGTTGTAGGAGCCGGTGTCCATACCAACAGGAGCCGAAACTACCTGCGGTGGCTCTAAGATTGCTGCCAACAACATGGGAATGCGCTGAGGACACTGCAGAACATGGGCCGTTATCGGGTTCAGTAAAGCATCAACATCCGGTGGCGCAACCAATGGAAGTATCGGACAGAGGTCCAACACGCATTCTTCTCCGCAGAACAGGCATCGGAGAACAAGTAGGACACAGTTCATCCAGACTGGTCTAAATGACAGGAACCAAGAGGCACTCAGTTCCCGTATGTGAGGTATGCCCAGATGTTGTACCATGCGATCACGGTATTTGCGCTCCAGGAGTGCTGTTGCTATCTCCTTGGTGGCTGGGACATCCATTGCATAACAGAAAGGTAACAATCAGGATTCCTGCTATTAGAAACAGGATCAGCGGAAGCCCTCCAAAAATGCTTCCAAAGACGGAATGTATAAAGTTTGGTATAACTCCGAGGACCGTCTAAAAGGTGCTTAACATTCCTGAACCTATGGTCTTAAATAGGTGTACAATACCCGTCGTATCAGACATGTTAAAGATACGACTTACCATTTCTGTGAAGTGGAAGGGGCAGTTTGTACATATAAGTGCCTGTATCTCTGTCGAGGACCTTGCGGTCTGGAGATCAAAAGTCTCCCGGGCGAAGGTTAAGGGCAAGGTTTGCTGGAAAAGCATGGCTTTCATTCTGCTCAGAGTATCAAACTGTATAAAGGAAACATTTAGTGAAGGGCATAACGGCGCCTCCCTGACTGTATGTGTTGGTGGAAACAATACTTGCATACAGCAAGTAACCCTGGAGCTCACGGTGACTAGATATGCGATGCCTGGAGGCATCCCACAACAACCTTGATCATTCAGCATCAAGTAACTCCCATTCGAGAGAAGCCTGAACACCGGATTACTCACAGCTGCCGGGGTACCTCTTAAATGACAGGACAAGTTCGCCACAGACCCATTACAAGCCCTGTGTAGCATAATATTCTGGCATATGAGATATCCACTTAACGCGTTCTCGCAGTTAGTTCCGCTTAGAAGCACTTCAAGATCCCCACTCCTGCATCGAAATCTGTATGGTAAATCCCAGGATTCCTTGATGAATTCCTTACCCATTTTTTCATATCTGCCTGCCTGTTGCTGTTCTAGGCAATACTGAAACTGGAAAGTTGTGACCGGTAATGTTATATGGCCGTGGATTAACCACTCTGTGGACGGTGACTCTGCCACAGTAAAGGGTAACTTATCCAGCTTTTCAATACGCAGCATTGTATATTTTGATCCCCTCTGTGCGTTTTCATCTGTTTTTCTGTTAGATTGTATGCAGAAAACAAAGACGTACTGTTGATAAAACGCCAAGGTACATAACCGGCGTGCAATGACTGCAGTGTCCAGCTCAGCAAAATAATAGAACGTAACTGTTAGAAATGGGATTTCTGGTTGGCTGGGGCATGCGCCTAAGCCAGGCAGAAACCACCACTCTAGTCAGCAAGGGCAAGGGAGTTACACGCTGAAGTTAACCCCTGCTCACCCCCTTGGTAGCTTGGCACGAGCAGTCAGACTTATCCCAGAGGCAATGTGTAAAGCGTTTGCGCAACACACACACACAGCAGCAACATACTAGGCACACCCCAAAAGAGACTCCACACAAGGTTATATAAAAAATAGCCTTTGTATTATCAGAAACACATTAGAAACATAATCACACATTTACACTGTGCCAACTGGCACTAGGCAATATCACAGGGGATTATATACAGGACCAGGCCAATCGGGCCACGGTCAGAACCATCAGAATGCAAGTAGTAAATATAAAACACAACCAGTAACCAGTAGCGGTCCGTGGTAGGAGTGCCGGCCGGGCGGTGACTTGGGGCGGGGGAGGGGCAGGGTGGGGGTAGTAAACCACGGATTATGGCCGAATACAGGTAAGTAAACATTTAAATAAATAAAACGAATTTCGTTGTGAGCGCTGCATTGCCAAATGCGATGCAGTGCGCGCAACGAAATTCGTTTTATTTATTTAAATGTTTACTTACCTGTATTCGGCCATAATCCGTGGTTTACTACCCCCCACCCTGCCCCTCCCCCGCCCCACGTCACCGCCCGGCCGGCACTCCTACCACGGACCGCTACTGCCAGTAACTACTGGTACAATAATGACCTCAGCATTAGCAACATAAACACATTAGCATCGGTACCACGGGCCTAAATACATTATGCATCATCCTAAAACACATAAGCATAAACACATTATGCAGGAACTCAGCAGTGCACCCTAGTAACACTGCCACACGGTGCATACCTCACCTTAGGGCCTTGCGCCCTTTAACCATCACACAAAAGGGGCCCCCGGCCAACTGGCCTTTCACGGGGGCTCAATGCCCTATGTCCAAAAAGTCAGGGCTCCTATAGCACCGTCTACTTGGCCCCCTCGTTGCAGCTGCCCGCGCTCTCGCGGTGCAGCTGAAAAGATTGAGGATGCACTGGCACTCCCTGTGCCGGGAGAGCCCCACTTCGGGACTCTGAACACAAATGGGCCCCTCCGTTGCAGCTGCCCGCAACTGCGGTTCAGCTGAGAAAATCAGGCACTGGCACTACCGTGCCTTGTGAGCCCCGTTCACTGGGCTCTTCGGGTGCCTCCTCTGGCAGGGGGGAGGCACCGACAACGTGAAGAATAGAACTCCACTCACTGGGGCCTCCTAACTGCATGGGGGGAAGGCACCGACAATGTGCCTCGACAGTCCCCCCTTCCAGGACACAACTCGGCACCACTATGCCTCCGGCGAGCGCCAACAATGTTCCCGCTTAGCCCCCACTCACCGGCCTCCTTCGGGGCCTTCATGGGACCATGACGAAGGCGGGGTGGGCTCCCACCAAGACATAGGCTCTGCGGCGCCTCCTGACTTCACCGGGGCACACAGGGAGGCGGCGATGGAGCCCAGAACCGGCTCCGGATTCCTCTGCCACCTGCGGGGCTCCCATCAGCACACGGGAGCCCCGCCTTCCTCTCGGGATGCTCGGCCTCTCTGGACTTCACCCGGGCCCCGGGACTTTGACGCGGAGCCCGTGAGGCTCCGGACGACCGAGCGACAGCAGGCCCCGCCCACCTCCAGGCAGCTTTTCCTGACTCCCGGGTCGCGTTGGCAGCGGCCTGGCGACTCTCCCTCGGCGCAGAGTGCGGGGTGGGCTCCCGCAACGAACTTCAAATGCGGGGTGGGCACCTGCTTGTCACTAATGCGGGTGGCACCCGCAAAAGTAAAGGCAGATGCGGGGTAGGCTCCCGCGGGGTCAGCCGTGCAGGGGGGAATCCCTACGCTCGGGATTCCCTCGGCAGGCACCTCTGCCGCGCGCTGCCAGACGCCAGCTCCTCCCCACAGCAAAAAGCCAGCGCTCTTCAGGATAGAAGTAAAGCGCTCACCAGGCGCTATAGTCCAAAGTCCAGGGGGCACAGCTGGGTCCAGGCAGGCCAGCACACAGGGCCCTCCAGCAGGGAGGCAGTCCCTCGGGGCGGTCTCCTCCTGGGGCCCAGCAGCAGCAATTCTCCCCAGCCAGACGAACCGCATGCAAAACACATGGGGCTCTAATACTTATACCCCTCAAAGCCTTTGAAGTCTTTGTGTGCAGGGGGTACTGCCCCTGTCTAAATCAGTTCTGGGAGTCTCCCTTTGATAGTGGGAGTCTGGATCCTCAATCACTCAGCAGGAGAAGGAGCCATTGTTTTATGGCGGCAGCCCAGGCCTCTTCACCTCCAGGGGCTACACCTCCCCCCTACACTCCAGATGCAGGTCAGCCTGTTGCTGTCTCATCTCCTCCCCTGGGTCAAGACATTCCCCAGATCCTATCACTTTCAAATCCAGACAGTCAATCCCCAACCAGGCAGAGACACACAGAATTGTTAGAACACAAAAAACCAGCCACTTCTAAAAGTGTGGTTTCTAAACACACAATGCAAAAACCACCTTCACAAAAAGATGTGTTATTAAATTGTGAGTTCAGGCATACCAAACTTCACCTCTCCATCTTAAGCCTAAGGGAAGATAGGCTGGAAACATATTACACAGCCTCCCCCCATTCTGTCCTATGGGCAAGATGGCCTTGCAACAGTGAAAAACGAAATGGGGAGTATTTCACTGTCAGGACATGGTACACACCTCAGTACATGTCTTACCTTTCACATACACTGCACCCTGCCCAGGGGGGTACCTTGGGCCTACCATAGGGGTGTCTAATGTGCATAAAAAGGGAAGGGTGAGGCCTGGCAAGTGGGTGCACTTGTCAGGACAACATGGCAGTTTTAGCAAACTGCGCGCAGGCACTGCAGTGGCAGGCCTGAGATCTCTCTTTAAGGCTACTGGTGTGGGTGGCACAATTAGTGCTGCAGGCCCACTAGTAGCATTTGCATTACCAGCCCTGGCACTCATAGTGCACTTTACTAGGGACTTTACTAGTAAGGCAAACATACCAATTATGGACAACCAATTACCATTACACTTTACACAGGGAGCACTTGCACTTTGACACTGATCAGCAGTGGCAAAGTGCCCAAAGCATCTAAGTTGGCAACACCATGTCAGAAAAAAGGTCTAGGGGGAAAGCAAAAAGTTTAAGAAACTTTAGCCAAAAAGGGCCAAGTCCAACAGTAACTATGACTGTCCATGTTGCAATATGGACAAATCCTGTTCTAATACTTCGATAGCAGAAGATACAATGTTGCCTAGTGAATATATCCCGGATGTTAATGTAGTCATGCCATTGTTAACTACGGCTAACGCCTTTTCTAGGTTAATTCTATCTATTTTTCTTAATCTCTCTGCTGCTTCTTGTTGTGGGATTTTCCAGATTTCGTTATAGACAGCATATAAAAAACGTTTCTGACGTGGTTTTCTGGGACCTAATAAAAAATCCAGTAGGTCCACATCTTCTGTGAGTAAGGACAAGTGTTGTTTCACCTGGGGTAGTGTTGAGGTCTTTAGCCAATCGAGGCATAACTTCCCAACACTATATGATGTCACTACCCTCGGATGTTCTCGTTGTACATATCGTGGGTCCGGCCTATGGATACTAAACCCTTCGGTGGTACCCCTGAATCTTTCCTGACATCTGTTTGTGTCTGTGGGCCAAACCAACCAACCCTTCCAATTGGGGTCTGATCTATTGTATTCCAATATGTCATCCATCTTAGCCCATCTATCTGATGTAAAATTCCCCTGGGTGTTTAACAGTGTTGGAATTTGAGGCGTGTTCAAATCCTTACTCTTGGCTAGTCCAAGACAGGAAGTCTGTTGCACAGTCATTCAAAAAAATCATCTGCTGTGGAATGAGGCATGCTCCAAATAGTGCTTCTGTTCCCTGGACTTGCCAGTCTCTAAAACCCCAGATCGATTTTAAATCTACAGTGTCCATCCATAAATCGAAACCCTGTTCAGACAGCTGGGTAATAAAGGAAGCAGAATAAATCTGTTTGGTGTTTGTTAACATATTCTTCTGTGCAGATATAGGCGCAACCTTATAATAATACGAGGTCGCGTCAGAAGTGTTAACCCCTGAAAAATATGAGAACTTCTGTGCAAACGTTTTTTAACTACTTTTCGGTGGTGTAGGGCAATGTTCCCACTGGTGGTATGTGAAAACATTTCTAGGTTTGCTAGATTTATGCAAAAAATGATGACCATAACTTTGATAACAATACATTTTGTCAAAATCTGATGTGTCTTCTAACATTTCAGTGCTAGAAAATGCGGCAGATTGTTCTAAATCAGACAATAAGTTGTTAACAGTTTCAAAATCCCAATCATCAGAAAATGTACTGGAGGTAATGATATCGTTCAATGAAATTTTAAACAAATGTGGAATCCTTAAAAGCTCGGTCGGTCCAAATATATCATAATTTTCTTTGTCCCACACTATACCATCCGGTATAGGAACTGCTGAAATGTTCACAAAGGACAAGTCTCTTTGTTCACGATGAGATGTAACAAGAAGTTTTAAAATTAAGTTTACTTCTGACGTTGCAGAGCTCTGTTGAAGATAAGTTCCAATGATGAGTAAATGGAAAACAATTACTGATCCTATCAAAAAATGAAGAAATAGTATACCAGTGATTATCCAAAGCTCTAGCCCAGGTGATACTAAATAAGTCTTTCTGAGAAAGTTTAAAAAGTCTTTGATCCGTTGTTTGCGACAAATTTGGGCTGGCGTCGTTTCAGGTTCACTTGGATCCAATGAAAAGGTATTGAAGTCGATGAAATAGCCAGATGCAGTTCGATCTATTTTCGGTAGCTCAGCAGGTTTTGTTGAACTTGAGGATTGCTCTTGTTGAGGCATGTTGACGTAGACATCCTTGTTAGGTTGAATTGAAATTTGTCTTTCATTCTGATTTGGAAAGTTTGTGTCAAGGAGAACTAGTTCCATTGCATTGTTATTGATTCCGTTGCTTTATAAAGGTGACTCTTCAAATGTTATGAGTCTTTCTGTTTGAACTACCTGTATTGTAGCGAGAGGAGGACGTCGGCTACTCAGGAGCCCACGAGGCCTACTATTCAGTATCGGCCACATAGTGTGGTTTGATCTGATCGATTGAGACAAATCTCTTTTCTTTTCCGGCAAGGGGCAGTAGAAGTACAGTTCTTGATCTTTCAACTGCTAGGACAGGTACAGGCTTTCGATAGGATGGCCCAAATTCGTTCTTGTCCACAATCTTTTCTCTGACCAGATCCCCAACTTTAGGAATCCAGGCAGGTCCTGCCGTGGCTGACTTGACTTCCCCAGTGGGGGTTTTCTTTGTCTCGACGTTATTTAAGGAGGCTCTAAATTCATTCAGATCCTGTAAAACAGCCAAACGTTTATTGATGTCAAACGGTTTTTCATCCGCCACTGTGCTTTCACAATCGAGATCAGGTACCCACATTCTTGTCCCAAACAGGACCTCGTATGGAGTGGCACCTCCCAGAGAGCTTCTTGGCTGGTTATTAAGGGCCTGCTGGACCCCATATAGGTGACTGACCCAACTACCACCTGAGCCTAATACCCTACCTATTATAGATTGCTTTATGTCCCGGTTTTTCTTCTCCACAACCGAATTTCCCTAAGGATGGTACGGAGAGGAGTACCGCAATGCTACACCCAAACTTCCCATGGCTTCCTTGTAAGCCAGAGAGCTGAACGCGGGGC
Organism: Calotriton arnoldi; assembly: GCA_963921515.1. Classification (NCBI taxonomy): domain Eukaryota; kingdom Metazoa; phylum Chordata; class Amphibia; order Caudata; family Salamandridae; genus Calotriton; species Calotriton arnoldi. The sequence continues at coordinate 1,184,473 of CAWUFW010002826.1, read as the reverse complement.
CACGGTCAGAATGTAATGCGCCAACTGCGTATGTCCCTATGAAGACTCGCAAATCTTTATAACAGTTCGAGCGTCAGCCAAGCGCTGAGGCCATACCCATAAGAATCTTGAACAGAAATCTACTGCAACCATGATATACTTGTAAGCCCCATCAGAATGTAAGGGGCTGCAGTGGTCCAGGTAAACGCACGTGAGTGGTCTGTCTGATTTTAACAAAGGTGTCTGCGCTGGGCGAGCTACGGTGGACCCTTTTATCTGTTGACAGATATCGCATTTTAAGACGAGGTCTATGGTTTGCTTTGTTAACCCTGGCCACCAATAGCGTTATTTCAATAATGAAACTGTTGCCGTAATTCCTGCAATGGCAGAATCCAGACCCTCGTCTGCAGCCAAGATTAAACCTAACCTGCGATCCATGTTTGGTATTACTCTACCCCCCACTCCAGGAATTTGAGCAAATGGAACGTTGTTTGCATCTAACTTGTAGGAATACTTAAGTGGAAAACCGTTTGGTAGTGCTTTGCTGTTTTTGCGTGAAGCAATCACAGCTACCATTGTGCTACCGTCTACCCTCATTTTTGAACGGGTGATTGCAGCTACGGATGCAGTGCGTACTACCCCCTTTGCAGCTTCATCAGCCAATGAATTCTCTTCAACGTGAACACCATCACATTGATGACTCAGGGTGTGTATCACGTGAGCTCTTGGTAGTTCGTTCTTCAACTCTGCTACCTGTTCCCATAGTTTCCTATGTTTGATTGTGCCACCTTTTGAATCTCTGAACCCATTTTGTCCCCAATAGTGGAGGTATTCGTTGTATGACTGGACACAGTAAAAGGGATCACACACTATCAGTGTGGGGAATTCTGGATCCGTATTTATCAGTGCCAGTAGTAGTGCTTTTAATTCTGCCAACTGAGCCGTGCAGTCTCCGAGAGACTGCGTTTTTGTACAGCTTGGACGGAACTTGCCGAACTGCATCCTACCTTTTACAATAGCGCATGCTGCCCTGTATTGTTGCTTACTTCCAATGGCCGGTTGAGCAGATCCGTCGGTGTAAATAATGTATTCATACTGATCTAGAGGCATTATTTCATTTGGTAAAGGATATTCTTGTTCGTATTGCAAGAATGCTTGTGTTTTTAGACTAGGGTCATATCTGTAGTCTACATCTGTTGCAGTGAGAGAATTAGCCCACTGTATCCATCTTGGATGTAATGCTTTCGCATTTGGGACACTTGCCTTTGTGGCAGCCTCTAAGGCGGGTACCGGGGTTATGACAATAATTTGTTTCCCTTGAGCCAGTGCTCTTTCTCTCACTACAGCAGTATGTACTGCTGTCAGAATTTTTTCTGTGGGTGCAAAACGCATTTCAGCGTTGGTGTATAAATGCGATTTATATGCAATTGGTACTGTTTCCTCTTCATTGAACGTTAAGTAAGTATACCCTGATTGACCTGTGACTACGCGGATTACCAGGTTGCGTACGTTTACGCATGTCTGTAAGTGTTTTGATGATATCATATCAGCTTGTAGGGAATGAAGTATATTTGTGTGTTCCTGAGTCCATTGTCTAACTGAAAAGTCTGGTCTTATGAGGTCGTAGAAAGGTTTTACTCTCTCTGCATAATCCAAAATGTATGTTCTGCCAAAATTCAAAAATCCCAGTATGCACTGTAAAAATGTTAATGATTTTGGAGGTTGGAGCAATGCACACTTTTCTAAAAAGTGGGCTGCCATGCTTTTGCCTTCACTTGAAAGCTCATATCCCAAAAATAGGACAGTGAGGTGGGCTATCTTTGATTTTTTTAAATTAAATTTGTAGCCCTCAGAGGCGAAACCCAATATTATGGTGCTCACCCTGGTCAAGTGTTCCTCTAAGTCATCATCCGTTAGATAAATGTCATCTACATAGGATAATGCTTCCTCATCCAGATTCTGTAGTAACTCTGTTACCCTTCTTGAGAATAACCCTGGGCTGTTCTTATACCCTTGGGGAAGTTGACAAAATTGACGCTGGGACCCTAGCGCTGAGAAGGCTGTCAAATATCTACTTTCAGGTGCTATGTTTTGGCAGAAAAATCCATTTGACATATCTAATGTTGTTTTGTATTTTTTTCGCACAATGTTATTCATTAATGCGGCACTGTGTGCATTCTGAACTGCAAATGTCTTCGTACATGAGTTTAGGTGTCTATAATCTAAAACTAGACGATATGAATTGTCGGGTTTCATTACGGGAAACAAAGGATTATTCATTGACGAGGTGCATAGTTCAATTACACCTTGGTATTCAAGTTGATCTAGGATCTCCCTGACCTGTTTTTTAGCTTCCTGTTTTATAGGATACTGTCTTTGTGGAGTTGTGTTTGTTTTATTGGAATTACGTGGTGGGTGACTCCTCATCCCACCCAACGTGGTTGCGGTATAATGCTGGAGCAAGGGCTACCGCCCACTCCTGTGCATATGTATGTCTTAGGTGTGTGGGGACTAGGTCGGAGAAAGCTGGTAAAATCACAGTTTCTCCCTTTGGGCATTCCATAACAATAGTGGGCGGACAATCTTTTTCTGCTAATAGAATGTCGTAGCCAGAAGTCAGGTTCTCCCAAAAGAGACCCTTCACTTAACTGGGCTTGTCCCCCTCCATTTAGAGGGTTATTTCATGTAACTTGTGTGGGACACTCACCCTAGTATCAGGTGTTTCCACCGTGATATACTCACTCAACTCCGCTGTCACCTGAAATTCCATCAGGTTCCGGCGAGCTATTGTTACTTCTGCTGCGCTGTCTAGCATCGTCAGAGCCCATTCCCCATTCAGAAGTTGAGTCCTCAGTATCCTTGGCATGTCTAACTTTGAGACCTGCTACCTTCTTTTGAAATTGAGTTTTTGCTTTGGGTTTTTCTTCTTTCTTTGAAGCGTAGTCCGAAGTGTGTTGCCTATCTCTGGGCTTTGTACGCTCTTCTTGTCTCTGTTCTGACCGTCCTTCCCTCTCTGAGTTTTTTGAAGAACCCTAAAAGAAACGAGAGGAACGTGTATCAGTGTCCTGATACCTATCAGGTTTTTTAATGTTATCTCTATTCCTAAGATTATATCTCCTTTCTGGGGGCTCCTGTTGAGGAGACATTCCCCTGGAGTGAGATCTGTTCTTTTGCTGTTTATTATTGTCCCATTTCTTTTTTGAAGAAACCGGTGTTTGCTTTGCCTGTTCTTTATCTGTACCTCCCACTAGTTGAGGTGTTACAGGTCTAGCTCCCAGACTGTCTCTCCCTAATTCTGCATAAGCAGTTTCAATTATTTTAGGTAGCTCTGTCTCCTATTGTAATGGAGTGAAATCTCTCAGACGTTGGCGTATTGCCACTGATGCTGCTTCCCCTTTAATATTTGCCAATACTATCGCAGATACCTGGGCAAAGTTATTTAACAACTTCATCCCTAAGTTTAGAGCAGGTTCTGCTCCACACTCGTTCTGTATTTGTCTTAATACATCTGGTATTACCGCTAAAGAAGGGATACCATGAGTCCTGGTATATATTGCAGCGAAAACTGTACCCCAAGAAGTACAATCTTCTATAGAGGGAGCTATCCCCATTGGCAAGCAAATCGTCGGTGTTCTATGCTTTTCCTTAGGACCAGTGTGTGGAAACACTGCCTCCAGCTGTGTTATTTTTTTGTGCTATCAAGAAGGGCATTTGTTCACGTTTAGTGGGTATTTTACCCATCACTGCGTGCAGTGTTTGTGGTGTAATTTTGGTTGTATTATTTTGGACTGGTCCTGGTTGTGTAGCCGGTGTTGGCTGAAGTGTGAGTGTTCTCATCACAAACTGTGTCATGTTTCTGTTAAGTCTTATTCATTCTTTATGCTGTACGAGTAAGTCTCCTCCTGGCATTGTATCAATGTCAGGATGTGGTGTGTAGGCCGCTAGTACTGGCCATGTTGCTCCGTCTCGACCGAGCGGACCGAGTCTTACTCTATTTCTTGTATGGGGGAGGGCGCCTTTAAACCAGTAAAAATGTTCGTGGTGAGTGGAATTTCAATGTCCTCATATGGACTGTATTCGTTCGGTATGACATCTTCTACGTAGTAGTGAAATGCTTTTGTCAAAGCATTTGCCTGCGGGAATCTAATCCATGAATAGAATACCTCTGTTCTATATGATTCATGTGCCTCAATCACGAAGGTCACTTGCCCACCCCTAATTGTAACACCATAAGCTACTAGTTTTAGGGTGACGGCATTTCTAACATTTTCTGCAATGTGTATTGCGGCTGCATCATCTTCCTCTGTTGTGAAGTTTAGTGCATTCCCTTCATCTACGTCTCCCTGCTCAGTCATTATTTTTAGAAAGGAGAGCCTTTCAAGGGAACTGAGATAAGGTGTTATGCACAATTAGGAACACTGTATCTTTCAAGCTTGATTAAACCAACAGCCAATACACAGGAATTTTCCTACTAAGCTGCGGCGGATTTTGTTCCCTCCCACTCCAGACGTCTCTGGGGAAATGTGAGTAGGGGTCTCTGAGAATAGCACGACTGAACTACTCAGTTTTGACTGTTAAATAAGTGCCAATACCAACGTTGGCGGCGCCATGTCGTGTAGTTTTATAAGACCTATACAGGATCTGCACGTTTAGACAACATACACTTTGGGACTGATGTCCAGACTGATTCCAGACACCCCCACCAGGTATGTTAGCCTGTGTACCAGCTAGCTCACAATGCCACTATAACCTCCTCTTATCAAAGAGAGAATAGTTCTTGGCAACTATCGAACATGACAACCCTGATCCCTCAGGACCGTGGAAACAGTAACTTACTTTTCGCTCAGTCACTCATGCTCACGTGGTCTCAGTGAGATGCACAGAATAAACGGTTGGGACATTTTTCAATAAGCATTTATTGAACAGTCGTTATTCTTCGGTAAAATAAGTGTACTGAAATCACCAGTAGACAGTAACATATATAAATGAGTAGCAGCACTAAGAAAGTAAACAGATGGTAGGTTTCTACCATTTTGCTAAAATCATAACTACAGGCAAGTATATAAAATACATGGCAATAAAATGCGTACTCCTACGATGCAACCTAACTAGATGTACCTAAATGTACCTAGCATGTGAGTAGGTATAAAGCCAAGAATCCCTCTAGGATAACGCCAACTCCATTACCTGATGTGAGACTGTGGGACCCTGTTCTGGGCTCGAGCTGAACACCTCGCAAGCGATGTCAGACCGCTGCGAGCTGGAGTATCTGCATGCAGGAACCTCAGCGTCTTGCATCAGTGTGTCGGCCGGGAAGTCCTGATCTCCTCGCCACATCTCGGCAAGATGTGATGTTTATATACCCTAAGGTATCCCCAGGGGTTCTACCTTGGTGTACCAGTGTCGGACTTAGGATGACGTCGGGAATGAACTTTATACACAGTTATTATGCAGGAGATGGTGGTCCTGCTGTGATCCAAGAAACTAAGAATCCTCATGCATAATTTATGAGGCCAGTGTTCAGGGAAAGCCCTACGTACTGTGTATAGTATTGTAACTAGGCAAAAGGTCAGTCCCTCAAATCCGTTATGTATGTAGTATAGGAGAGAATGTAGGTGAAGGGTTATGATGTTACCTGGACCTATATCGGGGTACCTATATGAAATATAAGAGAGAAAGGTACATGAAAGAGGTAGACTGGGAGGATGGACAAGAGAAGTGATGGAATGGCCTGGTGAGCCCTAAACAGAAGAGGCAGAGAACTGGTGGGGGGACAGAGGAAAGAAATCAAATGACGAAAAAGATCAGAATAGAGGAAAATGTGGACAGTTACAGTAAAAAAGTAAAAAATAGAAAACCTGGATGAAAGAAGGAGCAATAGAGAGAAGACGACTGAGTGAAACGGGCTTCAGACAGCAGGGGATACCTACTTCACAAACAATGGGGCAGATTTACAAGGACTGGCGCATCCCTGCATATTAGCAGGGATGTGCCAGTGAAGATGCGACACGCAGGAATACCCTTGCGCCACCATGGATGCGTCGCATTTACAATGCGGCGCACCGTGGCACAAGGATAGTCAGATGCGTGCCGCATCTTCTGGCGTAAGGGCAGCGCATTGCTGGAGTCGTGTCGCAAGCGTGACGCAACTCCAGCAATGCTCACGGGCGTGCTATACCTAACATGCTGCGTCACTCCTTACGCCAGCTTCAAGCAGGCGTAAGGTTTTGACGCAGCATGGACGTAAAAGTGACTCAGTGAAATCTTGTAGATTTCACTGCGTCACTTTTACGGGGCTTCCTTGCGATGGAACGTCCACCCTGCATACATTATACCTGACGCAGGTATAATGTAGCGCAGGGCTTTACAACATGACGCATCTCACGTTGTAAATCTGTTGCATAGTGGCGCATTGTTTACGATGCCGCTGCGTCACAGAAGTGATGCAACGATGTCGTAAAGATGACGCAAGGGGCTTGTAAATCTGCCCCAATGTTCGTACATCTCTTTAATGAGCATAAAAACCCATACAAATAAACTTAAGTTCTTTACGAGCACACTGCAATGTAAGACTTGATAATCATTATGTACATACTTAGTACATTTCGAGTTACTGTAAATTGCTATTTGTGAAAAAAGTGTGCTTTAAAATGCACTATTTAAACTTATTTTTTTTTAAACTTCATCTAGGATAAATCACATCTGGTATCACTGTGAGGTACGCAGACCTGCTTCGCTCACTCTCTGTACCTCAAGACCAGTATTACATGTTGTAACTCATGGCAAATGTTACATGTCACCACACCAGTTACAGTGGCGGGTGCCATTAACAAAGGGTGGTAGGCGGGTGTGGGGAGCATGGGGGGAGGGAGAAGAGCGTGCACGGGGGAATGTTACAAATAATAAATAAAAAAACGTAGCTGACGCTGCCGGACGCCTCCCTCGTCACGTCACTCCTTCTGGCCTCTTCCTGGTCCCAGCAGCCCCTGGGACAGACTCCCATCCAATCCCAATGCTGCAGAGCAGCACAGGTTTTGGCCAGAGCAGGCAGGAAAGATGGTCCGCTCAAGTCATGGAGTCTGTTGGGTTCCTCGAGTACGGCTGCTGAATGCAGCTGGGCTGGAGAAACCTTAGTGCGCATGTGTGTTTTGGTCAGCCTGAGAAGGCCAGCCAAACACATATGTGTACTTAGTGAGTGCAGAAGCACTCCTCCTTTGACCTCCCATGCCCCGCCCCTTCATGCTCGATCTGGCTCAAAGCCAGCAAACGAAAAATAAAATGATGCTCTGCTCCAGGCAGTGGGGTGACGCTCCTCCGCCATTGCAGAGGAGCTGCCACTGACCAGTTATCGCTTCACACCCAAGGAAAAGCCAGAGGAGTAGTGAGAGTTCTGAAGCCTTTTAGCAGTGTCCATACAGGTAGTGGGTGGCTAGACAGACTAGTGGTGGAGGTAGAGAGGTGGACCGAATATTTTTTGGGCACCAGCACTTATGCTCTTTTACAAAATAAGCAATGGATACACACATGCTTCCCATAATACAGAACATGCAGTACATAAAACAGTACCTCCTTGTAGGAAAATGCATCTTTTTGCATGAGCACCCCAAATTATTGGACTGATGCTTCTGGTTGTTTCGACTCTGTGCACTGGGTTTCTACTAACCAGGTCACAGTGCATGTGCTCTGACCCCTAAAACAGGTCCAAATTGGCATTACTCCTATTTGGCATATTTAACTTACTGATAAGTAGTTAGTAAATGGTACAAAGTGTACCCAGGGCTTTTACGTGAAACGTCAATAGTGGACTGCAGCACCTATTTTGCCACCACTAATGTAACAATACAAAACATGACTATAAGCCTGCCACCATGAACCTGAAAGTGCAGTTTTAAACTGCAGATTTGACCTGTAAAACTAACCCCTTTAGACAGGCTTAAAACCTTCTCTAAAATATTAATACGTCACACCTAAGTAAGCCTCCATGCCCATTAAGGCAGGGTGCATGATATTTAACAATGTAGAGATTTAAAGTAAAATATATTCTTAGAGTGACTATGCCCAAATAGCTATGTTCACTATAGCAGAGTTAGCTATTCCATAGGAAAGAATTGGGAGTTAATATTAAAGTAAAATAATTTTATTGCCACCTAGGAACCAGTCAAAAAGTTAATTCTTGGACGTGCTAAAATATTTATTACAAATCCAATTCATTGACAAAGTCGTCTTTATACTAAATATTTAGCAAAATGTTCTTTTAAAAAGTCACCTAAAACCTCTAGAAGTCCATTGGCATGAGCTTCCGAATGTCATCCAGGAGTTGAATTGAACGATTTCACCAATTCTTTCAGTGGCGCAGCTCAAAAACACTGTAGACCATTCATAGGCTTCACAGCCAGTCCCTGCATATAACCCACTGGATGTCGACTTCCCAGCATGCAGAGCGGTTTAGTGAACACTAGGCCACTAGAAGCCTCACTGGAACAACATGACTCCCAGCAGTCTAAGTAACATCAAAACGAGGGAACGACAGTCAATAATGCGCATCCTCTTCCGGGGATTCGAGCGCGTTAAGATATTAGGAACGGTGAGGGCACTGACACGAAACACTGTCTTCTCGGAATCACCATGGGCCCTGCGCTGGCCGCACAATGTGAAATAGCACAAGCACCAGCTGTAAGGTAGACTTGTGGGAGGGCAACGCAAACCTGGCAGCAGGATTCCTTAGAGACTCAAGCACATAAGCTCGTGGCGAGCGACTCGAGCGCTGCAGTAGGAATCTCCAAAGCCTCGAGTGCCAGCTGGCAAGTGCTCCAGCAGGACATACTATAGGCTCGAGTGTCAACTGTGCATGCAGAGAAGAACCACACACCGGGACACGAACCTAGGGGCCCTTAACGCTGATATGTCCACTTTCTTGGGACAGCATGAAAGTGTGACCGACTCCATGCTAGTCTTTCTCCAGGACCCGTAGCTCACCGCCACAGACTCAAGGCTGCAGCTGCATCTCTTGCCAAAATCCATAGGTTATAAGCCTGAGCAGGACACAATCTCCCTGTCACATAACTGTCACACGGGCTGTATGAATCCAGTTCTCCTTCCTCTCAATAACAGCTTTCTGATTTCAACTCCTGAACCACCTATAGATTCCTCAGGTGACAAAGCAAGTTGAGCACACCGGTGATCAATAGCACATAGGGAGTTTCTGGGCACATCGGGTGTTGGACCCTCCTGGTTATGGCCTCAACACATGTGAGTTTTCCATCCCATCTTCGTTGCCAGTGTGACAAGTGGCCATAAGACATGAATCCAAACATAGGAAGTTAAGTTAAAGTGTAAGTTTATTCTCCATAGAAGGTCCCATCCATCCTCATCAACTGCTGCTCAGCCTCTGTCCTAGCTCTCTCACCAACATTCCATGTGACCTAAATACATTCCAGTATCATGGTTATATTCACACAACAGGTTTAAGTATACAGAAAAAAACATGGATATTGCACATGGCAATGAACTATGTATGCCTCAATTTTAAAATAACTCGGTGCCTGCTTGTGTTGTGCCATCAACCGCTGAAACTCTTTTTATTCAACGCACAGAGTCCTTTCTCTCAGCATTAGTTTTACGCATTTCTCTACAAACAGTCGCGGCCGGCATGACTTGTGGGGGGGTGGGGAGGGTCGTGCGGGGAAGGGGGGTTAATTTAATTTAAAAAAAAAAATAATTAAACTTACCTTAGCCTCTGGTCCCGCGTCGCGTCTCCTCTCTGCTCTCCACACAGGAAGCAGGCAGACCTCCCTCCCATTCCCTAAGCCAATCGCAACGCTGCAATGGCAGAGTTGTGATTGGCTAGGACGACAACCCCACAGGCGTCAATGGGGAGGCCATTTTCTCTATGTAGGCTGCAGCCTACATAGAGAAAATGCAGAATGCGAATGACTGGTTTGGTCGGCCCTTGGGCCGACCAAACAGTCAGCGCCCACAACAGTGGGTTAGCCAAGCCTCCCCTGCACTCGAGCAGGACCACCCACCCACCCGCCCCCAACCAAACCCTGCCTTCTGCTTTCTAGCAGTGCGAGAAGCAGAAACATAAATTGGTATTCATAATACCATTTAATGTTTCTGCTTCTAGCACTACGAGAAAGCAGTGGGGCGACGCTCCTCCGCCCACGTGGAGGAGCCACCCCTGTTACAAATCACTTTTTGCCCACTACTTAGGAGACTCGTGTATCACCGAGAGATCGCTTGGTTGTGTCAGCAGGCAGACTCGATTAATTAGTCTCCTTTCAATTTGTCATATTTTGGGAAAAGGGTGAGCCTAATAAGTGCACCCTTTCTCTTTATGGAAAAAGAAGAAACCGATTATAAAATCACGCAGAAAGAAACTTCACTGTTAGTTGAACAATCTTCTGAGAAGGGTGAGATAATATCCTTCTATTCACTGCCTCCACCCATATCCTGTTTCAAAACCAGCCTATGGGTGGATTTGCCTAGTATTGTGTGATAACTACGTTTCAAAGTGTCTTGTCGTAAGAAAACAGTGCCAGTAACAACACGCCATCTAGCTTTTGTCTGACTTTAAAAAAGCGAGTTTTTGCATTTGCTGCAGACGTTGTTTGCCCGCGTGTCACAGATGCAATAAACCTGGGATGTACTTACTTTTTAACGCCTCTAACACCGCTGTGTGAACAACGAGGCCGGCTGATTGCTTGCCTTTGGAAAGCAGTCTCTGTAAGCTTACAATAATGCGGGAGCCTGGTGTGCTGTTGTCAGTCTCACATTCCTTCAGCGAGGCTGGCGTGAATGCCAGCGTGTCAACAGGGAATGCCCTCTTAACATGGGCTTGTGGGCAGCAGTGGTGTGAAGGCTGCTATGCTGTCTTCATAGAAACGATTCAGGTGTCAATATATCTAATAGCAACAAAAGCGCTCAGTGATCTCTTTAGAGGCCAGATTCACATTAGTATGCGGAGAATGGTAAATAAATCAGCAATAAACACAGCAAATTCATAATAGCCTGCTCCTGGTGGTATATAACAATTTAGAGTTCAGTGCATGGTGATTTCCCGCCGGCAGTAACACCTCCATCTCCTGCATCTGCACCTCTATTGTGCACAGTGCATTTCACCCCTCCCATCTGAAAGGCCCCCGCCCCCCAGGGGACCCCCCTCGTGATGGACAGGGCTGGGAGCCTGCAGCTTCAGTTGAACGCAGGCTGGAGACATTCACATCATGGTTAACCCTTCTCCTCAGGTGCTTACACTGTGCTAGCAAGGGTTTTTTTTCCCTGCATTGTGCAGTATTTGTGTGTTTTAATGGTGTTATATGTGTATTGGTGTTTGTGTATCACATGCCTGCCTTCCGAATCAGACATGGTATTTTTCACTGGGGCGCATGTAGGCATCGGAGATGGGCCTCTCTTTGTCTTCTGCCGGGCCGGAGTAAGCTGCAAAAAGTGAGATTGCAAATCTAAACTCGGCACTCCGCCAACATTCCTGCTAGAGTTAGCGCCCTGAAATGGGATTCTAGTGTCGCTAACGCGCTTGTAGCACCCCTCATATATTAAGGAGGCTGGATATGTGGTCAGTGGCAGCGTACTCCCACTCTCAGCTGGGTTTCCAGGGCCCAAACATACTAGCAAAAACCCAGGAGTAGAGAAAGCCCGACAGATTTAGCGGGGAGTTGGCTTTCTCCTCCAGAGGGTTGTTCACATACATCTGATCCCTTGGTGCTGGAGGGATGATGGTGGTCGGATCCACTGCTTCCAAACACTAGGCCAGGCTTTGTGCCTAAAGCCTTTCAAATGTATGGCTGCAGCAAACAGAGATGGAAATGACCACTGCACCTCTCTACTCTTCCTCAAGGGCCAGAGCTAACTCTACCCCCTTCTTCAGCTGAGCGCAACAGCATCACATTGGCACACTGATGGAGGGGCTCAGTTTGTTCCCATGAAAAGCAGTGTGGGGTTGCAGTGGTGACTACCTATCAATAAGGAAGCTAAGATCACCGTTTCTCCAGGAGCCACAAAATGAAAAGCCAATATCAGACAAAGTTTCCAATGTGCAAATTGTTCTAAGTGCCAAGGTGACATGTAAAACATACACATTCTCCTGCAGTACAAAGATTGCTAAGTCCAGATGAAGTATATTAATTTGAAGTAGAAAGAAAAGATAAATAGCTAATTCTGCTAAAATAACTAGGTATATATAGCTTTGTGAATGTTGAATGCGTAGCGTTCATTTAGACCTCTCTGATCGAGTATTTCTATATGCATTAGCTCCCCAAAGTGAGGTAGAGAAGGTAGTACTACTCTAGTTCACAACAAGTAAATACTATTTAGTGAATTTCCTTATGTGTTAAAAACTGTTTTTTTGCTTTTTTTTTTACAATAAACTTAAAAGCAAAGCATTAGTGAAAGGACAATTTTGCACCGTTATGCATCATTGATGAAGTACTATTTGGGTCTGGATTCAAGAAAATTCATATACACACCTGCAAGGTACAAAATACATTTTAAAATGTGTGGTCAAGCCTTTAAGTCCTGATTCACAAGCAGCTGTTGTGAGCTGGGTAGTGTCAGGCTGTCGACACAGCCACTGTGTTGCATATTTAAGCAAGTCGTAGTACATATCAGAGGAAAGGGTAGGTCCACTGCTCCAATGCACACTAGTTTCTATTAGCCACACATACCCTGAGTGGAGTGGGGACAAGTGATGTCAGAATCCTCCAAACCCTACACACACAACACCTGATACAGTTATAGTGACATATATAGGCCTTAATGAACCCTTATTGTCAAAGCATTCTCATATTTCTATATCATGCAACCACCTCACCTGTACAACGCTCGGTCACCCATTATGTCTAGTCCAGGATATACAAAAATGCGTAATAACTTAAATCAAACTACATTTATAACCCTAACATATAGGTGAAAATCGAATCCAGGACTTTCTGATGTGGGGGTTATTTCAGAGCAGACGAGGACGTTTCTGTCCACCTGGCAGGATCAGTTATTTGCCTGCATCAGGTCTACGCCACGCAGGGTGTGTGCAGTACACTGAGTCGAACGCTGTGAGCTATCTTACTGCAACTCTGCGTGTTAAGGGATTCAACAAGATATGTTCCAGCACGCCCATGATGCCACTCCTAAGGGCATATTTTAAGCAGTCGGCGCAGTGCTTAATTTGTGCGGCACCGGCACTTCGGTGTGAACACTGGCACGTATTTATGAGAAACGACCACGTGTTGTTGCTCCAAATGCATTTCTAAGCAACTATTTAATATATATTTAAATAAATGATAGAAGATTGACTTTAACCTGCAGTTTAAAGTGGCATCCAGGCCGTGCCAGCTGAAGTGGACCCATGTGTAATACCTTGGGCCCTGGCACTTTTATTTTTTTTACAAATTGAGGCAGCCTGTGCGAAATTAAAGTGCCAACAAACAATAAAAAGAGGCGTTTGTGAATCTCCCTTTGCCTTCCATATTACTAGAAAACCCTAGTATTGCCTTCGTTATTGGCAGCCTTATTGAATTTAATCTGCCTCCTGTTTTTCGAGTAATTCCTTGTTTTTCCCACAGACGCTCCATATCGCGTTTCCTCATTAAGATAATTACCACATAAAGTAGCCAACAGATAGGGTTTTTTGCCACAAAACACATATCAGGCATAATTTGTGACTTTGGGTTTTTGGAGGATGTTTCTGTATTTGAAGTGTGTTCTTGTCCTGTTGGCTTTCAACTACTTAGGCCTACATGTAGCCAGAAATGATAAGAAACTGGCAGATGTGATGTGCAGTACGGATGAAAGGGTCACACTTCCACCCTTTGAGAGGGACATGTAGTCCAGGCACGCAGTCGGAAATGTCTTGCCTTCTTTCACATTTGAATAATGCACTTTATGTTGAAGAAATTGGCCTTCTGTCAAGTCTATAGGCAGAATGCCATGTGAGCAACAAGCCATTAGTAAAAGAGAAACCCTCCGGATGATTTTATGTGCTTCTAAAAGCCACACTTGAAGTCTTAAATATTCGCATGGACAAGTCTATTGTGCTGAAACAATGACATCGTGCTGCATGCTGTTCTCAGTTATTATGATGATTAAAATGGGGGAATTTGATGTTATCTTTCTGTTTAATTCCCATAGTCTGGCTTTAGGAAAATGTACATTTTCTCCTGGATATCCAGGGGGGCAAGTACTGGAGAAGCATGAAGAGGGTGCAAAGAAGGAAGCAGTTAGATAAGAGTCATGAACTACTATAGAGCAGTAGCGGTCCGTGGTAGGAGTGCCGGCCGGGCGGTGACGTGGGGCGGGGGAGGGGCAGGGTGGGGGGTAGTAAACCACGGATTATGGCCGAATACAGGTAAGTGAACATTTAAATAAATAAAACGAATTTCGTTGTGAGCGCTGCATCGCCAAATGCGATGCAGTGCGCGCTACGAAATTCGTTTTATTTATTTAAATGTTTACTTACCTGTATTCGGCCATAATCCGTGGTTTACTACCCCCCACCCTGCCCCTCCCCCGCCCCACGTCACCGCCCGGACGGCACTCCTACCACGGACCGCTACTGCTATAGAGGGAACACCCAATATCTAATAATTGTCCTTTTGTACGAATTCAGAACAGTTCAACAGATAGTTTTTATCTTCTGATCCATATATGAGGAGGGAGCCATTATTTCATTAAAAAATATCTTTATTCGTTTTCACCAATACTGTACACTTCTACTCAGCCCAGCTAATGCGTTTCGTCCTCTCAAGGACTTCATCAGGGTGAGGGGGCGTGACGCGCACGCAGACAAGATGGCCGCACATGCTTAAGCTCCGGTGAGCCTCCGTGAGGCCGTCCGGTTTTGCAGTACACAGAGTCCTGGAAGGGCGGTTCTAACGAGGGATATCGGCAGCGGAAGGTAGCGAGGGCACTCTGGTGAATTTGTGGCGCATTCAGAGCGCTTTTGGTACCTCTTTCAGCAGCATCTGTGTTCTCCTCAGGGTGGCGCCTAAGATGGCGGCGGCGCGAGGAACACTGGCGCATTAACCCTCATAACTGGGAGTTTCCAGGGTACAGTGACTGACAAGTAAGAGCGCGTCGCCTGAATCGCATACCACGCTGCTGCTGGGAGTTAATACATGCTCTGAAGCACTTGAAACTAAAGTCCATTGAAATGAAGTGACTTTTGAACAGCGCTGAGAGGCTATATATGTAAAAGGACAGTGGCTGCGTATGGGGAATGCTGCTTGCCCTGAGGGGATCTCCAGGGGTCAAAAGAGTGCGATTATTTGCAGCGTTGTTTCACCTGTAAATGAAGCGCTGTTTTTTGCTGAGGGGATATGTTTCTCCTGAGGGGCAGCACATCTATTATGGAAGCTCCTTGAATGTGCGCTGAGGTGCGGTGTTGTTCTCTTCACCAGCTATGTGGAGCACTGTTTTATCACAGGATCATCAACAACCCTTTTGTGCTTAAGACTGGACTGGAAGTTCATAGAGTGTACAGCGATGATAACCTTGTCTACCAGTTTTGGAGTGGCAGAAGATTAATACCTACTCCTTAATGAGCTGGTTTTGCTACGGTGATTTGCTGCAGTTGCACCTATTTCCTCTATCACTGTCGCGGGTTGGACACTAGTTTCTCAGTGGCGCATACTTATTTAAGTGCTCTTTAACCACGAGGTAGAGATTGCTATCTGTCTGGACAGTGTCTTTTTGCAGGGCTCAGATTATGTGTTTGGTCACTGTTCTTTGTCCTCTGAGAACTTGTTCCGCCATATTCCCAGGTAACGCTCTGGTGGTCTGAAACAGAGAGTGGTTGGCAGTGCTGTCTTTTCTTTTCATCTATATTTGTCTTTCCAATGGCAGATAATATGGGCCTCCCTGTTAAGGATAAGGATGCAAAAGGCGCTCTTAAGAGGTCTAAACAAACGTCTCCCCTACCAGAGGTAACATCTAAAGACTCTACTACTACTTTAGACACAATACTTCTACGTCTGAATACGGTTCATGATATTGCGCAGAGTACTAAAACAAATACAGATCTGCTTCAGGTTGAAGTTGCAGCGATTAGAAGTGACTTCAAAAGCTTGTCATTACGTGTCTCAAATGCAGAATCCCGCATAAGCACAGTTGAGGACACATCTCATCAGCAGACCAGGCAGGTACAGAATTTGGAGCGTTCTATGGCTTCTCTGCGGAGGGACCTTACAGAGCAGGAAGATAGAAATCGTAGGAGCAACCTACGTATTTTTGGTTTACCAGAAGATGCAGAGAAAGGTGCTCCTTCAATGCTTGAGTTTCTGCTGGAATGGATCCCTACGGTTCTCCATATCTCTTTTCAGAAAGACTTTGAAATAGAACGGGCTCATAGAGTTCCCTCTTTTCGCCCTAAGTCCTCGCCGCATCCTAGGCCGATAGTGTTCAAGCCTTTACGACACCAACACTCAGAACTGATTTTGTCTCAGATGAGGAAGATCAGATCGATTACATGGGAAGGCCACAGGATTGCTATATCACAGGATTTTGCTAGAGATACTGTCATCAGGAGAAAAGGCTTTTAAACCTTCGGCGGAGACTTTTGGACATGAACATTCCCTTTTCCTTCGCTGGCCCCTCACGATTCAGAATAACTGTTAAAGGTCGTTCTCAAATTTTTTACGAACCATCAGAGTTAATAACTTTTTGGGATAATCAATCTGAATCGCGAATGGAATCTGATTCTCCCTCAGTCTCCTCTGGGTCTTGAAGGGAGCATTGCCTTTATGGCTGGACTCTGGTATTTTCTGTGCCTATTTTTTCCCCTTACAGGTTTTGAGGCTTCTTTTTCCTGTGGGAAACTGGAGGTGCCCTTACTTCACCCACGGTTATGGGCCTCTCAAGTTTATCTTTATCTTTTTTCTTCTTTGAGTATTAACCTTTCCTTGCAGGTTTTTTTTTCTCGCTGATAACAGTATAACAATGGTTTTTGAAGGAAGGTTGATGTCAAATAAGATTAGGCTCCTCTCTTAGTGTTCTTTATTCAATATAGATTAATTGCCTTTTGGAGGTATGGTCCATTAATTCCTTTTCCTTTGCAGGTTTTTAAATGAAGCAGTTATAGTAATTTCTATTTCCTCATTTCATTATGTATTGATAGCTGATGTGACGCTCTTACAGTTCTCATTATCTAGCTTCATAGCGTAACTTATTCCCTAGGTTTGGCTGAGGATTACTAGGTGGCTGCTTATTTAAACACTAACTGTTTTTTAGGTGATATGTTTATTGTGACAGCTGGATGCCCTTGTAGAATCCTTTTTTCAGCAGGCGTCAAGAGTGTATCTATTTAACTCTTTCTTAGATATGTATTTTATAGTATGTGTATGACACGTAAAATGTGGCTCGTTATTCAGGTTTTTATCACATGATAATGTTGCGAGTACACTCATTAATTCTTGTTAGTCGTCTTCCCCTTTTTTTATCAACCATAAAGAGGTTCACACATACCCTGGATTAATTTTTATTGTAGGAATAATATAGTACATGTTAACTATTTTGTAATTTGGCTGATGTTGCTTTACGCCAACATTGTGTAACTTATGATAATGAATGTTATATTCTACTTATACCCTATCCCCTTTATGGCTAGTGATAACAATGGCCCCTTCTTGATGGGATCATTACTTTTATGGCTGGACTCTAGTATTTTCTGTGCCTATTTTTCCTCTTACAGGTTTTTGAGGCTTCTTTTTTCTGTGGGAAGTTGGAGGTTCCCTTACTTTATCCATGGTTATGGGCCCTTCAAGTTGATCTGTATCTTTTTTCTTTTGTATATTAACCTTTCCTTGAAGGTTAACGATATCTTGTTTGAAGGAAGGTTGATGTCAAATAAGATTAGGCCCTTCTCTTAGTGTTCTGTATTCAAGATATATTAATTGCCCTTTATAGGTATGTTCCATTAATTCCTTTTCCTTTGCAGGTTTTTTTAAATGAAGCAGTTATAGTAATTTCTATTACCTCATTACATTATGTATTGACAGCTGGTGGGACGCTCTTACAATTCTCATTATCTAGCTTCATAGTGTAACTTATTTCCTAGGAATAACTGAGGATTACTAGGTGGCTACTTATCTAAACATTAACTGCTTTTTAGGTGATATGTTTATTGTGACAGCGGGATGCCTTGGTAGAATCCTTTTTTCCACAGGCATTAGAGTGTATTTATTTAACTATTTCTTAGATATGTATTTTATAATATTTGTATGACACTTAAAATGTGACTTGCTATTCAGGTTTTTATCAAATGGTAATGTTGCGAGTATACTCATTAATTCTTATCAATCGTTTTCCCCTTTTTTCATCAATAATAAGGGTGTTTACTCATATCCTGGATTAGTTTCTTATTGTAGGAATAATATAATACATGTTAGCTAATTCGAAATTTGTCTGATGGTTATTTACACAATCATTGTGTAACCTATAGTAAGGAATGGATTATGTTATATACTGTTTATACCCTATCCCTTCTATGGCTAATGGTATACAATGGCCTCTTTGGCTGCTACTTCATGTTCCCCCATATATGGTTCTGGTCTCTTATAGACTTCCCCTGGTGGGGTTACTCTTTTATTTTTACAGTATGTGTTTTTCTCCTCACTTTTTCTTTCTCTCTTCCATTTTTGTTTCTTTCTTGCTGTACTAAGTTCTTTCTTTCTACGGACTTCAGCCTTACTTGCTTATCTTTATATGTATAAGTTTTCTTTCCGTGACGTTCATCTTATGCAATATACATTTCTTAGTGTTTTTCATTTACTGACTTTTCTTATCTGTACTGATCTCCCTTATTTATGGCTGGCTTAAATGTTATGTCACTTAATGTGCGTGGTTTGAACCACCCAGTAAAAAGAGCAAAAATTTTGGATTACTGCAAAGGCCTTTCTGCTGATATTGTGTTATTGCAAGAAACTAAGATAGCGTATAAGGAGGCTTTATTCTTGCGTAAGCAGTGGGTTTCTGATGTGTCGTGCTCAGAGGCTTTTGGGAAGAGGAACGGGGTGGTGACTCTTATTTCTAAAAATTCGGGGCTGTCCATTGTCTCGGCTGAACATGATCTTGAAGGTAGATGGCTGCTTACACAATTGTCTAATGGGTCCTCTGCTCTCTATATTATGAATATATATGCTCCCAATAGTGATGATCCTTCTTTCTGGCGAACAATAACCAAGAAGCTTTCCGAAATACCTATTAGTGACAAAGTGGTTGTCGGGGGAGATTTCAATCTGCCAATGGATCCCATCTTAGATAGATATTCTGCATTCCGATTCCGTCCTCCCAAGGCACACAAGCAAATGATTAACATGTGTTCTTCCCAACGACTCATTGATGTGTGGAGAATGCACAATCCCACTGGCAGTGACTTTACTTTTTTCTCTTCTCCTCACTCCAGCTTCTCTCGCATTGATTATCTCTTGGTTCAAGCAAATATGTTGAAACATACTACAAATGTAATAATCCACCCTATAGTTGTCTCTGATCATGCCGCAGTCTCTTTCACTCTTCTTAATCTCACAGATAGTCGTGGACCGAGTACTTGGCGTCTCAATACAGAAATCTTACAGGACGACAAAGAGGTTGAGTTGCTTGATGCAGCTATACATAATTTTTTCAGAGAGAATGAATTATCCGTGACATCTCCTGTAGTACTATGGGATGCGTTCAAATGTACTCTTAGAGGCAACATTATTCAAACTATGGCACGAAGGAACAGTATTATTAAAAAAGAGCTTCTCTTGATCTCAGACAACATTAAACAAAAAGAATCATTGTATAGAGGTTCTAAAGATAAAGCGATACTGCAAGAAATCAAAAATCTTAAATATAAGTATAATTCTATTTTGACCAAGAGGGCACACATTGGGGTACAAGTACAAAAATCAAAACGCTTGTTACTAAAAAACCGAGCAGGTAAAGTTCTGGCAGCTACTTTAAAATATCAGGACACTAATGTTCGATCAACTCAGATTACTTGCATCACAGATACGGCGGGAACGCGGAAATTCTTAACTAAAGATATTCTGGAGGTATTTCGTGACTTTTACTCTAATCTATATACCCCTGAACACCAATCTTCTTTAGCGCAGTGCCAACAATTTCTGACTTCTATTCCGACTAGTACCATTGCTGACACGGATGTTGCTTCTCTAAGCAAACCGATTGAATCTGAGGAAATTGTTCAAGCCATTAAGGCAACTAAATCAGGGAAAGCGCCAGGACCGGATGGCTTTTCTATAGAGTTTTAAAAAAAATTTAGCTCTTTCCTAGTACCACGTCTGCAACAGGTTTTTGATACCTTTGTTTCCTCTGGGAAGGTTTCGGGCTCGGCAACGGAGGCTACTATAGTGGTTATTCCCAAGGAGGGTAAGGATCATTCGGACCCTAAAAATTTCCGCCCAATTTCTTTGCTAAACATGGAGGCAAAAATGTTTGCAAAAATCTTGGCAAAACGATTAGAATTCCATATTCCCACTCTCATTCATCCCTCCCAGACGGGTTTTGTCAAAGGAAGATTGGCTAGGGATAATATCCGCACTTTCTGCCATATCTTAGAGAAAGCTAAGAGTTCTAGTTCGCCGGCGGCAGCTATTGCGCTTGACGCCGAGAAAGCTTTCGATAAGGTCTCGTGGCCTTTTCTTCAGGCTGTACTTCAATCCCATAACCTGGGGGATGCATTTATTAGTATGGTTATGTCCTTGTATATTCAACCTAAGGCTAATATTAAAATTAATGGAATTACCTCACCCTTCTTTGATCTAGGCCAGGGCACTCAACAAGGTTGTCCATTGTCACCACTGCTCTTTTTACTGTCTATTGACCCGTTACTTCGCCTACTTAACCTTAATCAGGACATTCGGGGTTTCAATTTGGTTCACAACGCATTAAAACAGCCGCGTATGCGGATGATGTTCTTATCTTTTCTGAAGATATAAAAAGAGAAATTCCTGCTATTTCCACTATTATCAAACAATTTTCTCTGGTCTCAGGATATACTTTAAATAGAGACAAAACCGAAATGTTTCCTCTTAATCGGCTGTGCTTTTCTTCTCACATGGGAGATGCAGGATTCAAATGGCAGTCTGAACGGCTTAAATACTTGGGAATTTGGTTTTCTGCGAATTTATCGGATACTATCTCTTACAATGAATCTCAGGTATTGGATAAAGTCAAAAAATTATTGGAGGCTTGGTCGCCTAAGTTCATCTCATGGTGGGGACGGCTCCAGTCATTAAAAATGATGATAACTCCTATTGTCAACTTTGTGTCATCCATGCTCCCTGTGAATCTCTCCTCTTCCTTTTTTCATGAGATAGATGTGATCACTTCTAAATTTCTCTGGAGCGACAAACGTGCTAGGATTGCATATAAACAATTAAGGAAATCTTATGATATGGGTGGTTGTAACTTCCCAGATTGGAGGTTATATCAGTCGGCATTTTTAGCCTCTCAGGGGGCCTTGTGGTTTCCTTCTGATAAAAGACACATTCCACCATGGTTATGTATTGAACAACATTTGTGCTCTCCCTTACCCACTTCAGCTTTGATGACTGCGTCTACATTGACTTTTTCTTTCTCTGGACGTATCATAACAGACACGATTTTAGCATTAAAAAGATTGATAAGAGAGTGTCTTTACACATTCAAAATTCTAGGTGGTCTTCTTTTGGCACAATCCTAAGATTAAGATTCAGTTGGACGCGGAGACAAAGACATATTGGGCCAACAAAGGTGTTACATTGATTAAACATCTTTATAATGCTAATAACGATCCTTTGCCTTTCTCCTCGT
Organism: Calotriton arnoldi; assembly: GCA_963921515.1. Lineage (NCBI taxonomy): Eukaryota > Metazoa > Chordata > Amphibia > Caudata > Salamandridae > Calotriton > Calotriton arnoldi. The sequence continues at coordinate 1,162,687 of CAWUFW010002826.1, read as the reverse complement.
TGGCCCCAGCTTATTGTCTTAATTCTATTGACCTCTACTCATTTCTTAAAATTAAAGTAGCTTTGTCCAAGAATTCCTTTCATCCAGATTCACATATGGTCTCTCTACTACAGCTTTGGGGTAAGGTAGGACATATGGCCTCTAGGATATATACATTTTTGTTCACTTCTCCACCATCATCCTCTACGGTTACACAGCTCAAATGGATGCAACATTTTGATGCTGATGTAGTCAAACATATTACATCGGATACGTGGGAAACTATTGGGAAACTCTCCCTACGGAACAAAGTTGCTCCTTCTCTGATTCAATCAAAGTTTTTTACTATCAACCTTTTACATTGGACCCCAGCTCGTTTATATACACTCAAACTTAAAGATGATGATCTTTGCTGGAATTGTAGAAGTGCTGCAGGCACTCCTCAACATATGTTTTTGAGTGCTCCCTTCTCCATGCGTTCTGGGATCTCATCCATAAACATTTATTATTAATCTTTGATATTCAATTCGAGCTTTCCTTTCCTTTAGTCGTGTTGGGTCCTTGGGCAGCGCCATCTCCACTTCCTTTAGATGAAGTAGACTTTCAACTCTTAGACTTACTAATATCCATAGCTGTTAAAATTATTTTGTCAGAATGGAAATCATTTAATGCCTTATCGTACCATACGTGGTGGGCATGGGTATCATTTCTCCGTGGTGCCCACACTTCGGTAGAGGAGAAACATTATACTCCCTCCATTTCCTCTGGTGTCTGGAGATCGCTTGATAAATATATTCACTTAGCCTCTCAGGGCCTAATCGCTCAGTACCCCTTTTCCACTGATGGTTGATTTTCCCTCTTTATTTTACTAAGGCTGGAGTCCCTTTCTTTCTTTCTCTCTCTCTCTTTCTCTCTCTCCTCTTCTCTCTTTCTCTCTTTCTCTCTCCCTTTCGCTTTCTTGTTTCATCAGTCTCTTTTCCTATTTTCCTTTTGTTGCTTACGTTCTCTTTCTTTATTATTTTCTTTGGTGTGTTCGTCCTTTGCTAGTTAATGTAATACAAATGAATTCACATGAATAGGTTCCTATATTCCTGCTGATTTTAGATTTTGCCCACTATTTATCATATTGCTTATATTTATTTGTTTGTTAAATATTTATTGGTCAAGATGACTTGTATGTATTACATGCTGTAGAACCTTAATTATTTATACTCTCTCTCTTAAATTAATAAAAATTGTTGAAAAAAAAAAAAAAAAGGACTTAATCAGGGTTTGCATTTGTGCATGTAGTAATCCAGAATAGGCTAGTTGCACACGAGCGACATATACTTGTCACTGACACCATCACACAACTCTTTAACTTCACTCGACAGATCCCACTAGGAAGTGACCGATCGCTTTTAAACTGACAAGGAGTAGCCTAGTCTGGACCACTACATGCACAAGTGCAAAAGCTCATTAGTGAATGACCGATCGCTATCAAATATACAAGAACTAGCCTATTCTGGATTATTACATGCACAAGTGCAAACCCTGCTAAAGCCTTTGAGAGGACGAAAAGCGTTGACTGGGCTGACTGGAAGTGCACAGTATAGTATTGGTGAAAATGATTGAAGATGTTCTTTTTGAAAAATCAAATAATGGCTCCCTCCTTATATATGGAACAGAAGATGAAAACTATGTTTTAAACTGTTTTGAATTCGTACGGAAGGACAATTACTGGATAATGGATGTTCTCTATACTACCAGGATTTGTACATTTTTGCCAGTTTCTAAGCAATGGAACTGCAAGAGGTAGAGCACTATGGTTAGACATTTCTGGAACTAGCACCAGTGTGGTTCTCCAAAGGCCAACACTGCTCTTTTCTTTTGTGTTTACAAACAACATCAATAATTGTGCTTTTGGAATCCCAATGCCCTTTTCATTAGCTGAATTATGGAATATTTAGCAGCGTGAAATTCTCTATGATCTAAGTGCTAAAACCTGAATTAAAAAATGGAAGGTTCTCTTCTGGAATCTATTTTCTTGGCATTCAGAAACTGTTTTCTCAACCGGTTCCAGCTTAGTTTATCACATTTTAGTTCATGACAGTTCTCATAGTGTTGTATACCCCAAGGGCAGCAGAAATCGTAAAGCTCTGTTCTATTTCGATTGCATCAATGCATTTAATTTGAATTGGCAGCTCTTTAGGATACACATTTAATGCCAAGATTATTTTAACAGTGTATTCATCTGCCACTTAAAAATTTAGTTACAGAGAACCTAGTACATGAATAACCCAAGATACTGTCATTGTTTGGGTAATTTGAATGCTTTTTAGCTGCAGTGATTAAACAAACACATGAATTGAAAACAGGGAAGTTCTTCTTCGTCACTTCTCTCATTACTGAGCGATCAGTCTACACCAGAATCCCCAAGCCTCAGTGTTTAAATATCAATGCATGTTAGAAAACTGGATAAATGTCTTTTAGAAACAACTAAAATATTTGCACGATGTCAACAATTCAAAAAATATTATGCAGTTGTGGATCCTTCTTGTAAAGACTGTAGTCAAAACATTGCTTGGGAGGTGATTGATGCAACATTCAAATAAAGGAAAACAGAGGTAGATTTCAAACTTCAATTCACAAGTGTAAGTATTTAAGTTGTTGGTTGACTGGGATGTGAACCCTCATCAAGCAGCAACCACAATCATTGTCAGGGTGAGGTACAAGCCAACCCTAAATTAACCTGCACTTAAACCCCTGGTAGAATGGCACAGAGCAGTCAGGCTTAATTTAGAGGCAATGTGTAAAGTAGTTGTGCAACACTTGAAACAGTATTAAAGGGAAAAACACCACACAAAAAGGACCCACACCAATTTAGAGTGATTTCTAAGAAATAAAACACAACCAAATTGAACAAAAATCCAATCAGGAGAGCCGGTGATATAATTTTAAGGATTTTAGTGAAAATAGCGCCAAAAAACACAAAGCCCCAACTATGGATATCTCGTTATGCTGGACCGAGACAAAGTCTCAAATTTAGGCTGACCATGATGGAGCGTGGGCAATCTACAGGGACCCAGTTAGGCCCATTGAACAAAGTACCTTAAATCCTGATTTGCGGAGCATTGCAAGAATTTGGGTCAAAGATGTGTCACACAGCTGAAGCGGTGCATCAGTTTCGAGGTGCGGGAAAGCTACGATGCGAGGTTCTGTGTCATAGCCAAAGATCCTGTCAATGAAGGCTTGCAATACGATGTCTGGCGGTGAGGGTGCGTCACGCAGTCGAGGCGATGCGTCGGTTCTGCATAGCTGCGATGCAGAGTCTAGCGTAGTGGTCCAGGCTGCCGTTCATGGGGGATTCAAGGGCCTGCACCGAGGATGTGACACACAGCGACGGTTCTGAAGAGGCTGTGGATGCGATGCACGTCTTTGCAACAGGTCCAATCCACACAGCAGCAGCAAAGTATCAGTTCTGCTCAGGGTTACGCTGCACAGCAGAGGAGATGAATCGGTTCTGCTGGAGCCACAGAAGCTGTCATAGCACCTTAGGCCCACTTTCCTGGGGTGGCATCACTTGGCAGGGAAGACTCAAAGATGGCAGAGTCCAGGTGCTGGGTTCAAGTTTGTTGGAGCCTTCTGTCCCTGAGGGTTTAGGGAGAAGGCCAGGCAACTAGTACTTGAATTTATCTGGGGTCCTGGGATCAACAGATGCATGTCCAATCCTTCTCACCCAGGCAAGAGGGCAACAGGCAGCAGGTCAGCACAGCAGGACAGCAGTACTTCGAGAGCAGCAGTCCAGCAGAGTGCCAGTCCTTTCAGCAGCACAGCAGTCCTTCTTCCTAGCAGAGTATTCACAGGTTGAGAAGGGTACTGAAGAGCTGTTGTCTGAAGTCCAATATTTAAAATATTTATACATGGTTTTGCCTTTGAAGTGTGGAGAAGCTCCTAGAGGTTTCTAACCCCCTGAGGTGTCAGGCATTCCCTTCCTCCCTGTTCTGCCCCAGCTTGTCCAGGGTCACAATAGACAAGCGATAGGGCCTTTTGTGAGTGCTCAGGCAGAGCCCTAGTGATATGCAAGTTTGGTAGGTAACATCTCCTCCTCCTCGTTAACTCAGAGCGGCCCATGCGGCCAACACCTATCTTCCCTTTGTCTCACTATCTGGGAGCAATACACAAAGATCAACTTGCTGCTACACCTAGTCATATGACCCAGGATCAGGCTGCAGGCACCAAATGGTTAGGACAAGAAAACTTTCTAAATGTGGCAGTTTCAGAATTATGACTAAAAATCAACCTTTACCATTAAGGAGGGCATTTAATTACAATGCTTTAGACACCAATCCTGTCTACCTGCTCCCAACTGGAAGTTAAAGCTTATTAAATGTACCATGGTAACTCCAATGTTAACCTATAGGAGAGGTAGACCTTGCAGTAGTGGAAAACAATTTAAGAGCTTTCCACTACCAGAACTGAGAGCCAGACAAATTCTCTTCAGCTATCAGATACTCCAGTGCACGGAAGGAAACCTTTAAGTAACAGTCTCATAATGTCTCCACTCCCGCATCCGTCAAAGGCGCACGCTGACTGGCAGTGAAGTAGCCTCTTCCTATGTTCAATAGGCCCACCAACGGTGTTACAGGGGCATACAAAGTGGCCATCCCCACGCGGTGGTGCCCCACCCACCAACACCGAAGTGCAATACAAAGCAACCACGGTCTATGCAGAGGAATGAGCTTAACCCCCAGCAACATAGCCAATAATGCCCCCTCCTACTCGGAGCCCTGAACTCTCCTACATCTGCCAAATTGAGCCCCGCCAGCCAGCAGGCGATAGACTACAGCTGCGCAGCAAGATAATACAGCTCAAAGTCTGTAGTCTGCGGTTGTCGGTCTCTGAAGTGTTTGCGGTGACACCCTAGTTCACTGCCTACCCCAGATCACCTCTCTAAGAAACGCATTTAGGAAGCGAAACCATGCTCCCAGTACCCAAATTGGGAGAGTCACAAAATAGTAAAGGACCAAAAGATTTTGGTCAGGGCTATTTGGGCTATGACTGGAAGCTGCAGCATCTTTTGAGGTCTCTCATTATGCCCCCGAGATTGCCCTCTCAAATATCAGTGTCAGATTGGTATACCTTGATCTCCAAGTACTTGAGGACTCTAGGCTCCCATTGTAAACCAAGAGTTCTTACCAACTCTGGAGGACCGGTGTGTTCTGAGGAAACTGGGAAAGTGCAGGATTTCTGCCAATTTGTACTAAGGCCAGGAACCTGCCTAAAGTTGTCTAGCAGCATTATGCTCCACGGCATACCCATTTGGGGATTCCCCAGGAAGATCAGCAAGTTATCTGCATATGAGCAGATATGTTCCCCATCATGCAATGGGATAACCCTATCCCATTCCTCAAAGCGCAGGAGGCAAGTAAACGGTTCAACCACTAGCTCAAAGAGCATGGGTGAGAGCCTTGTGTCCCGACTGATCTTGAAAGGGTCAAAGATGCACATACCTTTGTGCACATGTGCCCCAGCATAGAGTAGAGCAACCCAGTTGTTCCAACCCTCCTCCATGGACATCCTGCTCATGACCTCTCGCAGATAATCCGCCCTAAGGGCACCAAAGGCCTTCTGCATCTCAACGGAGAGGACCAGGACTTTAGCGAATCAAAACCATTTTGATCCTCATGCACCAGCGCAAGGTGGTTTTGCAAACAGTTTGCCAGGATTTTACTCAAATTTTGTAACCCAAGTTCAATATAGAGCGTGGGTGATGCGCTGTTGCATTGGTGGCATCGCTCAGTAGCTTAGAGGTGGAAACAACCAATACCTCTCTAGTTGTGTCAGGGAGGTGTCCATACTCCAACACATTGCCAAATATTGAAGTCAGTCTTGTCACCAGGTATGCGGCATAGGTCTAGTAGAATTTGACTTATCTCATGCCAGGCCTTTGATGGGCTCACTGATTTCCAGTTCCAAGATGGGGGTGCCTAACCCCTCTTGTTCCCCTATCCAAGAAGTCTCCAGAGTCTCATCTGTCACAGGGTCGCTGGCTCCATACAAGCCCTGATGATGCCTCGTTGAAACCTAATGTATACCAGTTTGAGAGTAGCTCAATTTCCCCTTTGGCCCAGCAGCTTGGGTAATGGGGTTTCCCCTGTCTTCCGGGTGGGCCAATCATGCCAACAATTTGCCCGCACACCTACCCTCTACATGCACAGCTGCTATATGTTCTCTTCGGTGTAAGGAACATAGTTTTCCGAATACCACAGCATGCTTCTCCCACTCCTCTCGTAGGGACAGCATGTTCTCAGGCTATTCCAGGACTACAGTTTCCAAGAGGTGGTTTTCACCCTCTAAAGCGGTTCATACAGTGTGGAGTGACATTGCTACACCCAACGACTGACTGAGGCAATGTGCCCTTATCACGGCTTTGAAGGCTTCCAATTTAATGTTTGCATAGGAGGCAGTATGAGCATTTGTGGAGTAGTGCACAATCCAGTCTCCACAGGGCACCTAGAGGTGGGCTCACAGAGGTAATTGGGAGTGAGCCTCCTGGTGGGGATGGACATTGCACCCTCCCCAACAGAGCTCAGCTAAAAGGGAGTTATGGTCCAATAGTGTGCGACCTAGGTATTCAGTGCATACAACTCAGGCGGCACGCCCCGCTGAGCTCAGTATTTTGTCCATGCGGACATCTACATCATATACTGGGGAATAGAAGGAGAAATCCCTACATCCCAGGTTCAACTCACTCCATCTGTCCTGGAGGGTCTAGTGCCCCATCCAATCTATGTAGCTCTGCACTACTTTTGTCATGAGGGAGTCAACTAGCGAATGAACAGAGCGGTCAAGGTCAACATCTTTAATGCAGTTGTAATCTCCACCCAATAACAATGGGGTGTCAGGATCTAATGCGAGTATTTTGAATAGTTCAGATAAGAATTACAGCTGGGCCGCATTCGGGGCATAAATACAGCCAATTCGTATATGACGGGCAGTAAGTCTACCCACTATGAAAACATACAGGTCCTTGACATCGATGTGCATCTTTGTAACTTCTATGGGGATTCCTGGCCTAACCCAGATAGGCATCCCTCTAGACAAAGTGTAGATATGCACCCTCCAGTGCCTTTGCAACTTGGATATCTCAAGGCCAGTTAAGTGTATATCCTGAAGGAGAGCTAAAATCCTGTGAAAACAGGATTTTGTATCTCTTGTCTACAGACCCAATTTGACGAAGATTTCATGATAGGATGAAACATTGTTGTCCTCTCCATTGCAGCATGAATTTCAGGATTGTCCTCCCTTTAGAATTTCCCCTGGCCACCCCTCCCCTCTGCCCATCTCAGAAAGCACATATGCAGGCAGGAAAACTGCCGGACAACACAACACCTCAACCACAGGCCAAAATAGCGACAGCCCTCCGTCCAAAACAAGGAATAAAACATACTTGCAGAAGTCAAACCCCCAATGCCATTGTGTTGCATGAGGGTTGTCTTGTGAGGGGTGGCTGCCACAGCATTGTAAAGGCCTCTCCGCCTCCAATTCCCCTGTAGCAAAATAATAGAGGAACAAGATTGGAGTAGCCGGGCCACCCTAGTACAAAAAGGTTAGATGCACTGGCAGGCCCAAACCCAGTCAGGTGAAGGCACAGTTCAGGCAGAATTACCCACAGCAAACGCTCCAACCCCCGTCCGATGTAGAGCTAAGAAAGAGAGGTAAGGGGGAAAGAGTAGAAAGCCCCAAGTTAAAGGTCATCTGCCAACCTAAGAATTATAGAAGGTCCAGACACAAGGTCCTCAGGGAGAGCATCCGAGTTCAAGCTCTTGGAGGAAGAGGGCGATCGGTGCTGCTCAGGGAGCTTTCCAGTATGTTCCTCAAGGAGGACACCGGATCCAGCGCTGCCGCTCTCTCCATCTCTGTCTGTCCCCTCAGTGGGCATGCACCGCTGGCACCTTCTCTCCGTCTTCGGTGGCGGCATTTCAGCTTAGGAAGTCTGGGGCTCCATCTTCTTTCAAGGCTGCCTTTTTTGGCCGGTGGGTCATCAATTAAGTAGCCTGTCCATCAACTATAACTTTGAGGTGGCAGGGAACAAGAGGATATAATTCCCCCTTGCTTCTCTCAGTTCTTTTTTAACAGCAAGGAAAGAGGCCCACAGCTGCTGGATGACCATTGTGTAATCTGGAAAGAAGGCCATCGAGGCACTGAGGGGCCTTCCAGGCTTTCTGTTAGATCAGGTCCCTGTCCCTGTAATTCTGCAGGCTGGTGACTACAGGGCTTGGTGGCACCCCAAGTAGGGGCAGGCTCGCAGGGACTCTGTGGGCCCTATCCAGGGCAAAGAAAGGTGAGAGACCTGGGGAGGGGGGGCCAGCCTCTTTGCTCAGCCAGGCCTTGAGGTAGGCCGCCATGTCCAGTCCCTCCAACCTTTCATGCAGTCCAATAATTCTAACATTGTTTCAATGGCTTCATCCCCCGTCATCCTCCGCCCACGGGTCCAGCAGGTCTACTCAGTGGAGCAGGTCAGCTACTTTGTCCTTCAGTCCTCAGACAGTGGGCCTCAGCTCCTCGAGTGCGTCTGTTTTGCGTTTCACCCTATCTGCCAATTCGTGATGGTCATCTCGGAGTAGCCCAAGGTCCACAAACACCTTGCCTATCTTACTCTTTAGGACTTCGTATGAGGCATTCACCATGTCTAGTATCAAGTCTGACTTATCTGGGCGGTCAGGGGGAAATGTGCCTCCACGCACTGCAACTCGCCCGGGACCTTCTGGCAGTCTCCCTCCGGTGTGACCCTAGTTGATTTGCTGCAGCTCATGATGCCCATGGGTCCCGAGTTGGAGTCAACTCACATGGTCAGCAGTGCAATGGTCAACATAAAACATTTGAGCAAGGGATCAGAGGGGAGGAGGCAGCGGAGTTTCCCATCCCAGTTACTGCCTCTGATCAGTTGGTGAGACCCCAATGATGAGCCAGTCTCAGATGGTATTCATTCTTCTACTTCCAGCGTGGGCTCTGCAGTTGCAACTCACTGGGCAGTCACTTGAGATGTAACGTCTAGCACACTGTTCCACATGGCAGCAAGAAGAAGTGAGAGGGAATGTGTTTGTGTCACCAATGTTCCTTGCTGCGTACAGCATAGGCTCCCAACCAGCGCAGAGACCAACCATTTCACTGGTGCATCTCCGACACCGCAGTCAGCATGCAGGCTCTCCCCTGCAGTCCGGGTCTAGCTGGACCGTGAAGGCATCACGGAAGTGCACCTCATGAATTGCAGGCCGCCATCAGGTGCGCCCGCCTCTTCTGTATTGGGGTCCTCCATGAAGATTACACGTTTTGCAGCCAGGCATACTTGCACCCTGCAGGTGCCTCACTCCCCTGGGGTCAGGCTCACAGTGTCCATAGTGCCAGCAGTACAGGGCAGTGCGGGGTCCGAGAGGCTCATAAGAAGGAGAGGTGGTTACGTGTGCTCCAGGCCTGTCATGAGTAAAAAGGCCCCACCCTCAAGCATGTGGCTCATAAGCATGCACAGTGCCGGTGAAAGAAGGTAGGTCAGGTCCAAGCAGCCCGCAGTGAGAAAGGGCAGCCGTAGCTGTTAAGGGTGTCCGGGTCCGCACTCCACCATCTTGCATGCTGTGGCGTGGCCGGGAGTCCTCTCGTCACTCGGGGCCTCAGCATAGGTCAGAAACTGCTGCACTCCTCCAAACCTGCTCTCTCTGGAACTTGGCCCACTTCTACGAGTACACAGGGCAGCTCCAGGCTCCAGTATGTCGTGGGGTAGGAGGCGGCCCTGGGAGGTACTCCAGCTTGTGGCTATCTTGGCGTACAGCAAGCCACGCCCCGTCATGCAACCATGCAAGATTACACAGGTGAAGACCCCTGATAAGATCACACTAGGATAATGGATATCCCTTGTCGCTGGGGTACAACAGCCTCTACACACCCATTAATGTGTGGTCGTTCCTTATATCTGTAAGAATACCTCTTTCTCTGCTGTTGAAAAATTAGGAGGCACTTATCAATTCAAGTCGGTGTACACCGTTATGTTGCAATCCCTACAACCACTAGTTTACTTAGACAAATGTTGTTGGTACCCTGTTGAGTGGGGCCAAAGCTCAGCATTCCTGCCATTCTGAGCAAAGACTGAATCTAACTTATGTTTAATTTTCCCTTTGTGTCACAATTGTAGGAAAGGCATACTGTCCTTCTGGGTCCTAACAATTCAAAAGGGGGGTGACTTTCCAAAAAGTATTGCCACTCCACCCCTTTTATAGTGGTATCTGTAAATAGTGTCTTTCATGTGTTATAGGCAAACCTTACCTTTCTGGCACAATCACTTCTCAGCTAGTCAGATTCTGTAGGGGACAAATAGGTTTCCTTTAGTACAGCAATGTCAGAGTGTTTTGTGGCCATCCGCATCAGAATTTGTTTGCATTTGATGTTCTGTGTGTCTGCATTCATATTCAGAGACATTAGCACAGTATCCTTAAGGGCATAATTCACAACCATTGTTCAATCTCGTTGTATCTAAAGTAAGGGGATAGGCCATTGAATAACATCTATGTAACTGTTGCGTGTATGGTAGTTAACGGAGGCATGTGGTAGTGCAATGAAACCCTCTTAGTAAGAATGGCCCCAATATAACCCAGTGGATATGTTAAAGTTACTGTGAATAAAAGGTCGGAAAGGGATACTTTTGTGAAATATGAAGAGGTGAGATGGTATATGTAAGAACTTTGGTTATTGGTTGAGGGGATGGAAGCCTCACTCAGGCAACAACCGCCATTCTTGTCAGGGTGAATCATAAAAAGTCACTATATTAACCTATGTTTAGCCCTCTGGTAGCTTGGCTCAAACGCAGTCAGGAGGAAAGTATTTATGCAGCAGTAATAAAGTAAAAACACAACACAAGAAAAATAGCAAACCAATTCAGAAAAATGAAGTAAATTTTATTGATAATATGATACCAGAACAGCAAAAATCAAATCAGTAGAGCTGGATATATTCAGTTTCAAATGTTTAGGTAAGTATAGCACCTAAAAGCACATTTGCAGTCACCTGACAGGACTGGGGAACGTCACAAGATCAGGCCACCCATGACAGAGTGCTGGCTGGATGAAGGGACCAGGTTAGTTAGCTGAAAATGTTACCATCTCAATATCCTGCACAAGAGTTCAGTTCAGGGTGGAGGAGGTCGTGAAAAGCAGGTAGAGTGGAGTCCCCTCCCCACAGAAGTGTCTGGAATTTCCTGCCCTAGTCCCAGTCTGTCTGCAGACAACACATTAGGCCAGTGTGAAGTTCTTTGTGTGTGAGCGGAAACTGAGTCTTTGAAGTGCAAGTATGGCTGTGCACAGCTCTGCCCTCCCACCATCCTGTCTTGGATGGCCCATCCTGCCAAAATGCAGGCTCTCAATTCTGTGGCTGCCTGGGGTGAATACCCAAAGGCCATCTGCCAACTACACCTAGTCATGTGACCCAGGATGCAGGTTGCAGACACGAAATGGTTAGGACAAGAAAAGGCCAACTTTCTAAAAGTAAGTATACAAAACAGTGATGGATGGAATGCTCAAATTAATCTCAGCCACTGATAATCACTTGGGCCGCATAACAATACATCATTATTTTGCACACTATGCCACCTCAGTTTGGATCCAGCTATATGCAAATCAATTTGGATCCTGCTCCAATAGGAACAGTCCAGCCCAAACTGCCAAGCCTGGTCCTCCCTGAACCGGAACACAAGAAACCCAGGACCAGTTTGGCCCTTGTTATGGGATTGTCAGCTGGGTACAGCTTGGTTCCAGTGACAGTGTGCATGGGACCCACATCTGGGCATACCCGTCCCACTTAGGGCAACACAATAAGTATACAAAACAGTGATGGATGGAATGCTCAAATTAATCTCAGTCACTGGTAATCACTCAGTCCGCATCCCAATCCATCGTTATTTTGCACACCCTGCCACCTCAGTTTGGACCCAGCTATATGCAAATTAGTTTTGACCCTGCTCCAATAGGAACAGTCCCGACCGAATTGCCAAGCCAGGTCCTCCCTGAACCAGAACACAAGCAACCCAGGACCTTAAGCACAAAGCGCCAACAGACATTATCTAGTCGCACTAGACTGGGACGAAGTCACAAGTTCAGGCCGAATGTGATGGAATTCGGGCCTAGATACAGGGACCTTAAATCCTGCTTTGCATTACGAGATTCCACGTCGAGATTGCGCCGCAAAGCAGTGGTTTCCTAGGAGCTGCAAGGCTAAGTCCTGCATCATCATTGAGAAATCAGTTGACAAGGGGCTTGCAATGCAAAGTCCTGTATCGAAGATGCGTTTTGCACCAGCGGTTCCGAAGAAGGTACAGGGCTGTGATGTGGAGTCCTGCGTCATCATTGAGAATGCAGTAGATGAGGGGTTTGAGATGCATTGGAGATGCATCGCACATTGGCAGACTGAGGAGACTGTAGGCTGCAATGCTGGGTTCTGCTTTGGAATGCATTGCCCTGCAGCGGTTCAGATATGGCTGGGAAGAGATGTGTTGTGCTGCATCAGTTCTGCTCATAGGACTACAGCTGGGCTAGCAGGCTCACTTCCAAGGGCCCCATTCAAGGTTGGCATCACTTGGGAGGTAGAACCCAAAGTCGACAGAGTTCAAGAGCTGTGTTCAAATCTGTTCTTGAGGCTATGATCAGGAGGCCAGCCAACCAGCCCTTGGAGTCACTCTAGTGGGTCTGGGTTCGAGATGCAGGTCCAGTCCTTCACTCAGGCAGCAAGGCAACAGAGTAACAGAGCAAACACAAGGAGATGATGGACGGAGCGCTGAAACCTTTCAGTCACTCATCCCCAGTCACAGATCTGGGTTGAGTCCATCATCGTTCTTTAGCTCACTTCGCCACCTCAGTTCAGACCCAGCTATATGCAAATCAGTCTTGACAGAGTAACAGTCCTTCTCACAGAGAGGCACAGCAGTTCTTCTGAGTCTTCCGCAGGTTTAGAGGTGTACTGAAGAGCTGGGTCTGAGGTTCAATATTTATATCTGGTGCCCACTTTGAAGTAGGAGAAGGCTGTGGAGGTTTCTACTCCCAAAGGTGTTTGAAATTTCCTGTCTCCCGGTCCTGGCCCGAGCGTGTCTGGGGTCACAATAGAGAAGCGTCAAATCTGTTTGTGAGTGTGATCAGGCAGAGACTATGCGATGTGCCAGTGTAGTAAATGACAGCTCTCCCCTCTCATCAAGTCAGAGATGGCTCATCCTGCCAACACCTATGCTACTTTGCTCCCCAGTCTAGGAGCAATATACAAAAAGCAACAGGATGTGGGCCTGAAGAAGCTCTGCCAGCGCAGCTGTGGTCCTGTGAAGCAGAACCAAGGCAGCGCGATGCATCTACTGGCAGCCACATTGGAACCAATGCAGCACAACGCACCCTCAACACAAGCCTTCGCATCTCAGGCCCCTTGTCAACAGCATCCTTGATGACAACACAGGACTACCCATCGCAACCCTGCAGCTCTTCAGAACTGATGGTGCATGCTGCAGGACTCCACACTGCAAGCCCCTTGAATGCGGCATCCTTGATGATGCCTTGCAACACTCGCAAATTAGGATTTACGGTACTTTTATTCAACGGGCCTAACCTGGCCCCTGTAGCCGGCCTGCACTCCAGCATGGGCAGCCTGAACATGTGACTTTGTCTTGGTCCGACATGACCAGATAACCATAATTGGCGCTTTGTGCTTTTAGGCACTATTTTTACTTAAAACTTTGGAATTGCATATCTCCAGTTCTACTGAATAAATTATTTGTTTTTTTGGTCTCAAATAATTGATCAAATTTTACTCCATTTCTCAAAATTTGTATGGGATTTTTCTTGTTTTGTGTTTTCCCTTTACTACTGTTTGAGGTGCTGCATAAATACTTTACACATTGCCTCTCATTTAAGCCTCACTGCTTTGTGCCAAGCTGTTAGAGGGTGAAGCACAGGCTAATTTGGGGTTTGCTGGTGACTTTATCCTGACAGAAATTGTGGCTGCTGCTTGAGTAGGGTTTCACCTCCCTCAACCAGTCACCTACACAATGAAAACAGTTTTTGGCCATTCGATCACTGTTAGGGCAGGTATTTCGAATGTGTAGCTGTGCTAAGCACTCTGCCCGCTGGGCTTGCAAAGCACCATTCGGGGATCACTTTTTAGCATATAATAGTAGGTTTTCCTGCATGACAAACACTTTTTTCTTTTCTCTGTGTCCATGCAATGCTTTAATACTGCAGCTTAACCCAAGCAGAGTGGTACTCCTGGCAGTCATATATTTGGGTGGTGTGAATACATTCTTCATCCCACATGACATTTAACTATCTTGCCATTGGTGCATTTTTTTGCAACGTTTACTATGGTTTTAAAGGAAATATAAACAAGCCACATTGGGTCATTATATGCACAGTAATTTTTACCAGGAACTCTCCAGTGCAGTTCTATATTGCTGTTCAGTAGAGGTATAGTGTTCTTTGTTCCAGAGACAGTAAAACCAGACACAAAAAACTCAGGGGACCACAGTAAAAGTCATGTTGTTGACTACATGGACCATTACATTTATTTTGTATTGAGAAGATATGCCTAGCTTGTTGATGCTGAATAAAACAAGACAACATAGGTTGAGGTGTGCTGCTTTTGGGGTGCAAAGAATGGATTCTGTGTGCTCTCTATAACACCATTGAATGAGAAAACGCACATTGCAACAGTCTAGAAATGTCAGCAGGAATTTCAAAATATCTGCTATCCACTCCTTCTAGCAAACCCTTAAGCCTTTCAAGCCTACTAGCTACTTCTGGCATTTCCTTTTAAGCCCACTCATTTCTTCTGTCCTTAATCTGAATCTCCCTGGTGCTTTCCTCTCGTCCTGGATTCTTTTCCTGAGCTCTGCCTGGAATTCCACCACTTGTAGCCTCCATTGAAATGCATCCAGCCTGGACTGGAAGGATGTGATGTTCATTCTGATTCACTTCACTTCAGCAGCAGTTTCTCAGGTACTATCTTTGACTGACAAATAACCAATGTTACTGATGTTAGGTAACTCAGCAGTGCCTCGAATGATACTTCCACCATGTCTGGCAAGGGTTTTTTGTCTGGGTAGGATTCGGGCTGGATTTCTGAACCCTACCTACTGCCTTTGACAGAAGGAGTTATTTTGGTTAAGGTGTAAATATTGGGCAGCCCAATATGACAATATGGTATCGCCTTGAAGAGTTTGTCGTCCGTCTCACATCTATTATTGCTGTACTATCTATGTCTTAGGTGTTGATTCCCCAGTGTTCTTGTCTGCAGTCAGGTTTTGAGGTTCCCAGAGTGTGAATTAAAGTCAATTAGGAAAATATGGTCATTTTTGACAACGTTTCATGAGTACTGGCCCCTGCCGTGCAAGCACGTGCTCACACTAGAAACTCATAGCACAAGTAAACACAACAAACCTCGAGTCTCCGTTTGGTAAACTGGCAAAATGTCAATGTGAAACTCCCATAAAAGTTTCCACCCTCTAGCTTCAACAGCTGTTTATTATGAGTTGGACTTTCACGGGATGAAAAGAGGGAGTATACTGACCAAATGGGAATGAGGTTAAAACCACGACTCGAGCGACACCAACAAACCACTTTTGTGGTGATTATCAGCTGATGCAGTAAACGGTGGGTTCTAGGTTTCCAAAGTCTAAAGTCTCCACACTTTGGTATATTCTAAATTTTCACCAAGGTAAGCACTCATAAGGATCATGTTAAGTTTATTAGACATCAGGACTGTGACTCTTCCATCACACCTGAATTTATATACACCCCTTTACATTTCTACTAGGAATGGTTGACATTCTGTCTGGCACCGCACTTGTTGTGCCTCAAGGCACTATGAAGACGGGCCTCTTTCCAAATAGGAGTGTTCAGTAATTTAATGCTGCTTAAGTTATGGATCACAAGAGGATAAGAGGCAGAATTAGCTTTGCAGGGATTCAGCCTATGACCTACAGATCACATTAAATGTAGGGAGGGGCATGTAAAACACTTAACTTTCCTGTCAGTTGTCAGTATAGGCAGAATCTCCCCTGGCCACTGAATCGGCACATTGGCATGGTGTACTGTTAAACGATTGTAAATGTTGTTTTGTTTAATTTGCACTTGTGTTTCAGCCTAGGTACTTTTTGGCAATAACCTTCATTTGCATTGACATCTATGGGTTTTAACAGTGGCCTCTTTTGGCTCACCTGAGTAATTAGTTGTGGACATTATCTTGAGTTGCTCCTGCTGTATCAACGCGATACAAAAGGGGATGATGGACGGAGCGTTTGAGCCAATCAAACACTCACCCCCAGTCAACTGATCTGGGTTTAATCCATCATCATTCTTTAGCTCACTCCACCACCCCAGTTCAGACATGGCCATATGCAAATCAGTCTGACCCTGTGCCTCATGGGAACAGTCCAGCACGAACTGCCAAGCCATGTCTTCCCTGGACCGGAAACAAGCATCCTAAGACCGGTTTCTGGCATTCCAGCCGTCATCAGCCAGGCTTGCTTGAATCCAGTGGCAAAGTGAGCAAGGGACCCACGTCTGGGCATACCCCCGCCAACTTAGGGCGAACAAAGCGATACAAAGGGGATGATGGACGGAACGTTTGAGCCAATCAAACACTCACCCCCAGTCAACTGATCTGGGTTTAATCCATCATCATTCTTTAGCTCACTCCACCACCCCAGTTCAGACATGGCCATATGCAAATCAGTCTGACCCTGTGCCTCATGGGAACAGTCCAGCACGAACTGCCAAGCCATGTCTTCCCTGGACCGGAAACAAGCATCCTAGGACCGGTTTCTGGCATTCCAGCCGTCATCAGCCAGGCTTGCTTGAATCCAGTGGCAAAGTGAGCAAGGGACCCACGTCTGGGCATACCCCCGCCAACTTAGGGCGAACAAAGCGATACAAAAGGGGATGATGGACGGAACGTTTGAGCCAATCAAACACTCACCCCCAGTCAACTGATCTGGGTTTAATCCATCATCATTCTTTAGCTCACTCCACCACCCCAGTTCAGACATGGCCATATGCAAATCAGTCTGACCCTGTGCCTCATGGGAACAGTCCAGCACGAACTGCCAAGCCATGTCTTCCCTGGACCGGAAACAAGCATCCTAGGACCGGTTTCTGGCATTCCAGCCGTCATCAGCCAGGCTTGCTTGAATCCAGTGGCAAAGTGAGCAAGGGACCCACGTCTGGGCATACCCCCGCCAACTTAGGGGCGAACAAAGCGATACAAAAGGGGATGATGGACGGAACGTTTGAGCCAATCAAACACTCACCCCCAGTCAACTGATCTGGGTTTAATCCATCATCATTCTTTAGCTCACTCCACCACCCCAGTTCAGACATGGCCATATGCAAATCAGTCTGACCCTGTGCCTCATGGGAACAGTCCAGCACGAACTGCCAAGCCATGTCTTCCCTGGACCGGAAACAAGCATCCTAGGACCGGTTTCTGGCATTCCAGCCGTCATCAGCCAGGCTTGCTTGAATCCAGTGGCAAAGTGAGCAAGGGACCCACGTCTGGGCATACCCCCGCCAACTTAGGGCGAACAAAGCGATACAAAAGGGGATGATGGACGGAGCGTTTGAGCCAATCAAACACTCACCCCCAGTCAACTGATCTGGGTTTAATCCATCATCATTCTTTAGCTCACTCCACCACCCCAGTTCAGACATGGCCATATGCAAATCAGTCTGACCCTGTGCCTCATGGGAACAGTCCAGCACGAACTGCCAAGCCATGTCTTCCCTGGACCGGAAACAAGCATCCTAGGACCGGTTTCTGGCATTCCAGCCGTCATCAGCCAGGCTTGCTTGAATCCAGTGGCAAAGTGAGCAAGGGACCCACGTCTGGGCATACCCCCGCCAACTTAGGGCGAACAAAGCGATACAAAGGGGATGATGGACGGAACGTTTGAGCCAATCAAACACTCACCCCCAGTCAACTGATCTGGGTTTAATCCATCATCATTCTTTAGCTCACTCCACCACCCCAGTTCAGACATGGCCATATGCAAATCAGTCTGACCCTGTGCCTCATGGGAACAGTCCAGCACGAACTGCCAAGCCATGTCTTCCCTGGACCGGAAACAAGCATCCTAGGACCGGTTTCTGGCATTCCAGCCGTCATCAGCCAGGCTTGCTTGAATCCAGTGGCAAAGTGAGCAAGGGACCCACGTCTGGGCATACCCCGCCAACTTAGGGCGAACAAAGCGATACAAAAGGGGATGATGGACGGAACGTTTGAGCCAATCAAACACTCACCCCCAGTCAACTGATCTGGGTTTAATCCATCATCATTCTTTAGCTCACTCCACCACCCCAGTTCAGACATGGCCATATGCAAATCAGTCTGACCCTGTGCCTCATGGGAACAGTCCAGCACGAACTGCCAAGCCATGTCTTCCCTGGACCGGAAACAAGCATCCTAGGACCGGTTTCTGGCATTCCAGCCGTCATCAGCCAGGCTTGCTTGAATCCAGTGGCAAAGTGAGCAAGGGACCCACGTCTGGGCATACCCCCGCCAACTTAGGGCGAACAAAGCGATACAAAAGGGGATGATGGACGGAACGTTTGAGCCAATCAAACACTCACCCCCAGTCAACTGATCTGGGTTTGATCCATCATCATTCTTTAGCTCACTCCACCACCCCAGTTCAGACATGGCCATATGCAAATCAGTCTGACCCTGTGCCTCATGGGAACAGTCCAGCACGAACTGCCAAGCCATGTCTTCCCTGGACCGGAAACAAGCATCCTAGGACCGGTTTCTGGCATTCCAGCCGTCATCAGCCAGGCTTGCTTGAATCCAGTGGCAAAGTGAGCAAGGGACCCACGTCTGGGCATACCCCGCCAACTTAGGGCGAACAAAGCGATACAAAGGGGATGATGGACGGAACGTTTGAGCCAATCAAACACTCACCCCCAGTCAACTGATCTGGGTTTAATCCATCATCATTCTTTAGCTCACTCCACCACCCCAGTTCAGACATGGCCATATGCAAATCAGTCTGACCCTGTGCCTCATGGGAACAGTCCAGCACGAACTGCCAAGCCATGTCTTCCCTGGACCGGAAACAAGCATCCTAGGACCGGTTTCTGGCATTCCAGCCGTCATCAGCCAGGCTTGCTTGAATCCAGTGGCAAAGTGAGCAAGGGACCCACGTCTGGGCATACCCCCGCCAACTTAGGGGCGAACAAAGCGATACAAAAGGGGATGATGGACGGAGCGTTTGAGCCAATCAAACACTCACCCCCAGTCAACTGATCTGGGTTTGATCCATCATCATTCTTTAGCTCACTCCACCACCCCAGTTCAGACATGGCCATATGCAAATCAGTCTGACCCTGTGCCTCATGGGAACAGTCCAGCACGAACTGCCAAGCCATGTCTTCCCTGGACCGGAAACAAGCATCCTAGGACCGGTTTCTGGCATTCCAGCCGTCATCAGCCAGGCTTGCTTGAATCCAGTGGCAAAGTGAGCAAGGGACCCACGTCTGGGCATACCCCCGCCAACTTAGGGTGAACAAAGCGATACAAAGGGGATGATGGACGGAACGTTTGAGCCAATCAAACACTCACCCCCAGTCAACTGATCTGGGTTTAATCCATCATCATTCTTTAGCTCACTCCACCACCCCAGTTCAGACATGGCCATATGCAAATCAGTCTGACCCTGTGCCTCATGGGAACAGTCCAGCCCGAACTGCCAAGCCATGTCTTCCCTGGACCGGAAACAAGCATCCTAGGACCGGTTTCTGGCATTCCAGCCGTCATCAGCCAGGCTTGCTTGAATCCAGTGGCAAAGTGAGCAAGGGACCCACGTCTGGGCATACCCCGCCAACTTAGGGCGAACAAAGCGATACAAAGGGGATGATGGACGGAGCGTTTGAGCCAAACAAACACTCACCCCCAGTCAACTGATCTGGGTTTGATCCATCATCATTCTTTAGCTCACTCCACCACCCCAGTTCAGACATGGCCATATGCAAGGCTGATTTGCATATGGCCATGTCTGAACTGGGGTGGCGTGGTGAAGCAAAATAACGATGGATTAAACCCAGATCTGTGACTGGGGATGAGTGTTTGCCATTGTGCAACATTCCGTCCATCATCTTGTGTGTTTTGCAATTCACCCCAAGTGGGAAGGGTATGCCCAGACGTGGGTCCCGTGCTCACTGCGCCACTGGAGTCAGGCTATCCTGGCTGATGAGGGCTGAATGCCCGAAACCGGTCCTAGGATGCTTGATTCGGTCCAGAGAAGACATGGCTAACAGTTCGGTCTGGACTGTTCCCATGAGGCACAGGGTCAAGGCTGATTTGCATATGGCCATGTCTGAACTGGGGTGGCGTGGTGAAGCAAAATAACGATGGATTAAACCCAGATCTGTGACTGGGGATGAGTGTTTGCCATTGTGCAACATTCCGTCCATCATCTTGTGTGTCCTGCTGTATCAACAGCTGTGCAGGCGTACTCTCCCAGATTTATTGGAAAGAGATGTGCTTTGATAGTGCCTTCAGGTACAGCAAATCTGAAGTCAGAGAGAGGGCCCCTCATTTCTAGTACACATGTATAAGTGTGTACATCATTTCAGGTGTGATGGATGATTTGTGAAACACATCACTAAACATCTGATTTCTAACAAACCTGACGTGATTTTTAAAACACATTATAGGTCATTGCCTCAGTACCTCCCACACACTCCTTCCTAGTCACCACCTTGGCTGTACCAACACTCTGTGAGCAAGAGTGATGTGGTGGTGAAGGTGAAAGGTAGGAATGCAACCCACAGGCAGCAAGCATGCAGGACATTGGCAAAACTACACTGAGGCAGTCAGGGGCACAGAGAGTGAATGGGGCGCCAGCAAGCTCCCGCCTTGGATGCAATATTTGCAGGCAATGCCAGCGCCACTGAGAGCATCTCCTCTAGTCAGTCACAGCAAATCTCACCTTGTAGAGTTAGGAGATGATCTGGTTACCACTTAGAAGATTAAGCAAGTCATTTGCATCAATGGTTAAAAAGAAATGTGGCTACATTTCAGTGTGTGGACACATCACCAGTACATGGAAGCATACCACTTTGTGGATGTACACTGCTAAAGCACCTATATAACCAACAACATTATTATATAACTCTAATTAAGAGTAACTCCTAACCTACGAAGGACATCTGCAGCACATAGCTCATCACAGGTTCATATAAAGAGATCACATCACTCCAGACCTTCAATCTCTGAAATGGCTACTGATGGAGCAGGGTAAACAAGATAATTTTGTACCCCTTGGAAATTAATGACCTCTTAATAATTTAATAATACTAACTGTTTGAAAATGCATGTACTAACCAACAAATGCACCCTTTTTAGTAAACACTATATATGGGTAACATGCAGATTTGTGCAAAATCTAATCTATTTACAAATGTGAAGATAATTAACTTTAGTATTATGATTGCATACTAATTAGAGTGAAATTGCATGATTTATGTTACGAAGTAGATTTGTATTGTGGCAAAGAATGCAGATGGTAAGTAAATGGATTTAAATGTCGCTTCTGCTAGGTAACACCTAACACGGGTCTTTAGAATGGCGGGTGGTAAACAGAAAGGCTTATTTTCTCTGTTTTAATTTTGGTTGTGTTTGTTCTTATGATAGTTCGTTCGGGCCTGTTAGGCCATGCTTCGAAAATGGTTGCTGGAGAGGATGAGATCACGTGAAACGGCTAAGATGGCCTCTGCGCAGAAGCAATAAAGAAAATCAAGTCACGTGAATGCGGCCTGTGCCCGGAGTGAGAGATGTCATGGTCGAACTGACCTATAATAAAGAGTGTGCCAAAAAGATTCAGCATGTATTCGTGGGAATGGATGGGAAAGAACCGAGTGACAATGGACGAACCAAATTGTGACCATCAAAGATCGCTACAAAATGAATGGACAAGTTGGACTGCTTTTGATCCCAGAGTCATGAGACTCATTGTATGTTTTACTGTCCCTAAACCAGTTGGAACAAGGAGGGCGATGAGGTGACCATCACCACCCCTCAAATGGACCAATTAGCGTGATTCTTGCCCCTAAGGATTGCAATTTTTTGTGTGTAGTAAGCCAGAGAATAGGGTATGAGAGAGTCTGCTCTTATGTGGGGTGGGTCGCTGCTGTTGATGCTGCTGCTGCTGCTGTTGGTGTTTTCCTGCCATGCCGCTTCTTTATTTTTCATTTTTCCACCTCGATACTGCGAAATACTCTGTCATTTTTGGACTATGAACTTGACTGGGGAAGGAACGAGATCGTTGCGGGAATTCTGTCCGGGAGGTGCATCCGAGGAGGTTAGCGGGACAGTCAGTCAGTTTGGGAGTTCTATTCTGTGATCTGCGGTTTATCTTCTTTTGGTGAACCATTCCTGTCAGCGTCCTATGACCATGGGTAATGCATAAATTTCCATTTTTCATTAAACTTTTCTTAAATGTTTATTGATATATTAAATGTGTTTAATTAATAAAGAATTTCACCTATTTGATTGAAAATTTAGATAAAAATATATTCTAACTTAAAATTAGTCTGTGGTTCTTTAGTTCATTTATGATTTATAATGTTAAAAGGTTTTAATCGTGATTGAGCTGGTCTTAATCACCATCAACTTATTCTACTAGTTGGTCCATTGACCAAAGAGCGGAGTACCTTGATGTTTAGAACCGACAGGATCAAAGGCTAATGCATATAATGTATGAATTATTATTCTGTCAAATTTAACAAGGTATCCCGTTCGTCCAGCAGCACATTCTCCTTAGCGTGAAATCCAGTGATTGAATGAATGTATGTTATGCAGTGGCATGGGCCCCACCGACATAAGGTTTAATGGACAATAGGTTGCATAAATGTTTCCTTCCTGGATTAGCGTCCTAAGGAGAAATTTATATTAGCCGCGCTGGATCAGATTTCTTAGTAGCAGAGTTATGGTTTCTATAGATTAGTTTGGTGATTATAATTACTGATTTATTGATTTTTCATGTCTAACACTTTATGTCGAGTTTGTATTATGTTATGTGTAAGTCGAAATCTTGAAGCTTCCGGGAAGTAGGAAGTGGACACGTGTGGCAAGAGAAGTCACACGGAATTGTGCATTGTCTGATTTTTCAAATTGGTGATAACACAGGATTGTGTTATGTTAGGGACATTTCCTGTATGAAATTGTGATTGAGTGAAAAAGCAGCAGGTTTTCTTGTGAAACTCTGGCCTTAATTCTCAGGCGCAGTGTAGTCTCCACATGTGTTTTATCCCCAGAGAAACGGGTTCACCCCTTGCTTGAGAGAAGGGTAAGGTAGAGAGAAGTGCTACACTTATCGAACGAAACAGTATTCTTGCAAGTTAGATCAAACTATTTCTTTTGTTTAGCGAAACAGACAATGGTAATGTGTTTTACGTCGTAACTAATACATTTTGTTGAGAAGAGAAGGTAAGAAAACCGCCGATAATTTTTGTAAAGGAGGGGTCAGTAAAGACAGGAGTAGAACTGACGTCAACAGAGACCGCGCTGGTATTGGCCAGTTGTGGGAGAGCGAAGAGCTTCTTGATTGGTGTGTTAGTATGAAGACGCACTGGGATTGGTTAGTGTGAGAGTGACGTAAAGTTTTCGGATTGGTGCGTTGGTGTGAGACGCGCTGGGATAGGTCTGAATAGCCGAGCAGTAGAAAAAGAACAGAGTGGTGAAGAATTTCGTGTATTTGTTTTGAGAAAAAGGAGAGTGCAACATGGCTTATTATGAGTATGGTAGAGAGAAACCGTCATGGTTTGCGAAGATTAAAAACTTTTTCAAGAAAGACAAGAAGGTTGTGACTAGGGAAGGAGAAGTACTTCCTCCGCCGAAACGCCAGCCTCTCATATGATGTTGAAATATGGCTATCATACCTGTATTTGGTTGGAAAATTGGGCGAAATATACCCTAAGCGATGGAGTATTGGCATTTCCAGAAAATGGTTCGTTTAGCACAGCTGTACTTCGAAATTTGAGAGAAAAGATGAGGAAACTTGAACCGAGACCTAGACCGACACAGTTCGAAGCTTTAGGTGAATGGGAAGATGAGATGTATGAAAGGGAAAGACACAGAGGTGCAAAGAATTATAGTTTAGTCCATGGAAGAGTATGGGGATTGAATCATGAAGACAGGATGAGACGATGGCGGTATGCTAACATGACGGATGGTTTGTTTCTTGTCCGAACATTTGAAGAGGTTACAGGGAGATAGTGTACGGAGAAAAAGAAGCATGCAGTAACAGAGAGATATGGGTATGGAGTTAGCGACACAGAGAATGAGTTGCTGGAGGACATTTAAATAAAAGAACCCCTCCATATCAACAGAATTCTGCGGCGGTGACTCCAAATGCACCGCCAATGGAAACTGTAAGAAATCAAAGCCCTGAACGAAATTATGAAATAAATAGGTCCTTTGATAAATTAGAAACTCCACAGAATGTGAAGCACGAAAATGGTAATACAACTGAATTAGCCAGAACCACAAGAGAATTGACTGAAAAGATAAGAGAACTAACAAAGAATATGGAAGCTGTGACTGTGCCAGTGACGATAGGGCCAGTACTTCCGGTATTTGAAAATCAAAGAATAGATGAGCATTCCCTGACAATTCCATTGAACTCTAGTATGCAAAAAGTGAGAGAAGGGATAATTCCAGAAAATAGAGAGACAAGAGATTCTGTTGGTTCATGTAGGTCGAGTCCACCTACAAATTTGACAATTAATGAGAGTCAGATAAATAGGTTTCCTATGGGAACCGAGTCAGCAACTGAGACCCCAGAGAGAAGTGCAAATTGGGCAGAGATAAATAAAACCCCTGTGGTGTGGAAAATTAATTTGTATCGATAAACATTGTCTGCGCCATCTTGCCCTTTTTCCCAATACCACACTTTCGTCGTCCGCGGCGGCCATTTTAGCTACCTTGATCAGACCCACTCTCTGCACACCGCTAATCCCCAGCGCGGCTCCACACCCTCGCAAGCCCCCCCGCACTGGTCACCTCTCTCTCTCTCTCTCATGCACGGGCCATTAACCCCCTCCAACTGCGCTGCACTTCCCTGGGAATCTCACCCCGGGCCTGCCCGACACCTCCCTTTCCTCCTATACACTATCACACCCTCTGACACCCCTCTTCCTCCGTATCCGATTGTCCAGGCCGGTCCCAGGCTATCACCTAGCCCTGCGGATACAGTTTATGGCCCCGACTGTAAGGAATCGCCCCTCTTCAAAGGAGTTACAGTAGATCAAGGCCCCCACCCCATGAGATCCGTCACACCACATGCATTCCGGGAACCGGCGGAATGCCCTGCTGATCCTGCCGTCTGATGACGATTCTGTATGGTGAATGGGGAGGGATTCTCACTGTAAGGGTGCGTGGGAACGGGTCTGAAGCGAAAGATCCCAGGGATGTCTTTCATACTTCAAAGTATCTTTACTGTAATAAAGAATGTCTTCCTGCCATAAATGCGTGTATAAGAGGCCAGGCCTCAGAGATGCAGTAGAGCACCTCGTGAAGATTCCCTGTTGGTCTGATCTGACGTGTTCTCCTCCGGAGAGAATAAACCTTTGTTTCCTGCCTTCCAGTCTCCAGCGCCTGCCTCTTCATTGATTCATATTTTGGGGAATAGAGGCGACATCGCCGGGCAATACTTAAGGTTATTCCATTCGTCGATTGCCTTCCTGTTTTACAATTGGCGTCCCAAGCGTGGGGCCCATCAGCGACACGTGGATCCAGTGGGAGAGGTCCTGACGACAGAGTGAACGACTGCAACGATCGGGAGAGCTCCTGTCCGATAGACCCTCGTCTGACAGCCGATCATCCGAACTTCACTGGTTCCGAACAGACCTCTCTCGAGTGATCTACGGTCCTGACTCGGAACCATCAGGAGTGCCGCGATAGAAGATAGAGGACGATCGGGCGCTGGATTCGGAAGACAGGAAACAGCCCATGCGGTCCGGGTAAGGTCGTACAAAACGACAAATTGTGAAACGATAACGGTTCTTTGAGACATTTGCTGCTTACAAACGAGGAAGAGTACAATACTCTATCTTCCTTTGTGAACAGTGAAGGGTGGGTAACGCGGACTTTTGTCCCCCTTTGTAATCTGTCGTACCTATCTTTTCTCCCCACTGATTGTTTGTTTGATTGATTGTCAAGGGTAGCTCTCTTTTTCTTTGAGTATCAGAGTAGCTCCTTTTTGAGGCATTCCCTGTCTACAAACGGCGAGGGATAGGAATATTCTCTCTCCCTTTACAGATAGTGAAGGATGGGTAACGCGGACCTTTGTCCCCCTTTGTAATCTGTCGTACCTATCTTCTCCCCACTGATTATTTATTTGGATCTAGTTCTCTTGAAACATTCATTGTCTGCAAACAACCTGGAATAGCAATATTCTGCCTAGTCTTTTGCAGGTAGTGAAGGGTAGGTAACGCGGACTTTTGTCCCCCTTTGTAATCTGTCATGCCTATCTTCTCCCCACTGAGTGGTAGCTAGTTCAGCCCGGACCGCTTGTTAGAGGTGGATCATCCAGTCCCACTGGAAGGCACCCCTAACAAAGACATGTTCACAAAGCATGGACTAGTCGCTATAGCATATTGCAAATTATGGCACAGGTATACGAAGAAGGAACCCCAGAGTCAGTGGCCACTGATAGGATCCTTTGAAGAAAGCAAACTAGATGCACTAGATGAAGCCCTAAAAACTCGTAGAACGACACCGACCATGCTAGACAGCGTTGGCCTGTGGCGCAAAGAAACTGTACAGCGAAAGAAGAAAGAGGAAGCTAGGTTAGACAAAGAGCTACGTAAAGCAGCCCACCTAGCTGCAAAGAAACTAGAGGAAGAAATAAAAAGAGAGAGGAGGCTAAGCGAAAACAAGAGATCGAAACACCGAGCCAGTGTCCTGTTAGAACACCCTCTGCGCTCTACCCTGAATTACCTTCGAAACAGCGAACCAACGATGATCTCTTATTAGGTCCTCCGATCATCTACATGCCCCCTCCATATGCCCCTTCCCAACCTTCAGCGCGACACTCGCGACCCCCAAGCACAGACGAGAGTAGCGCCAGGGCCTCGGCCCCCAAGGCCTCCGCACCGGCGGAATCCCTCGCACCAGATACAAAACAAGCAGCAATATTAGATGACCATGAGGCCCGAAACACAGAACCCACAAGGACGAACAGGTTGGGCAAAAACGAGCAAGAGAGGATTGACAAGGTAGTCAGGACACTAGTAGAACGAAAGGAGAAGGAGGAACACGTTATGGATATATTCAACTCATATGCGGGAAGCCACAGACGACACTTTGTCGTACGATTATGTTATCATGTCCTAAACGCTTATGAGGACCGATATCGAGATAGAGGTCCCGAGAGCCTAACGACTCTGTATAGAAAAATTGATATCGGGGATGAGGGCGAGTGTGACGTGACGGACCTCCTTGCGCGTACACTTAGGGTTTTCTGCCACCTCACTGAATCAGAGGTGGAAGCTAAACCTACGACATCCGTAGCGGCCGAACCACGAATAGAGCAACCTAGCACCATGATGCCGATAAGAGAGGCCGCCCCCTATTGGGTCCCCCACGAGGTCAGGGAACACACGATGATGTTAACCATACGGATGCAAAGGGGAGGATAGTGTACAACTGGGTCTACCAACCATGGGATCGACAGGATATTCTGACGTTCCGAAAATCTCTGCCCGATTTACGAAAAACCCCACCGCCTTCTACACTGAACTAGGTACAGCCTTAGGTTCCACCATCATGACCCTAACGGACCTCGATTTGTTCTTCGGGTTATGTCTGCCAGCTGATGTGTGGAAGCAGATCCGCAAGGTCGACCACCTTGAGCTGTTCGGACATACCTGGAAACAACTCGATGAGTTCGACAAGCAACGAGGAGCCGGGCAGAAACCCGTAACGGCCATCCTTGAACTCCCGGACAAGATCGTCCAGAAACTCAAGACCCTGATTCCCGAGAAGAAAATAGACTGGTCAATAGTGACGGCCTGTAGACAGAAACCACAGGAAGACGCTTCGGAATACTTCTCTAGGTTCGAAACGGTGTTCTCCGACTACAGCGGCCAAGATATGGCCACTGCAACCGGACACCACCTGTTCGTTCAGAATTTCGTGAAAGGCCTGGTGCAAGAAGTTTCTCAAAAATTGCAGGCGAGCGAAAGCAGTTGGGCAGCCTCTAAACCCACGGCTATCCTCCAGATGGCCCAATACTATGAACATCAGAAGAATGAGAATGATAGGGCATCCGAACGTAAAAAGAAGGAGTTGAAAGAGCGGGTCATGATAGCTCAACTGCAGGGGGTGACGATAGGTAGGGAACCCTCCAAGGGGAACTACCAGCCGACAGCCCCTAAAAATACACCCTCCAGAGAACGAATGCCCGTACCCTATACAAGCCGAAGGGACTTAGATGAAAACCAATGCGCGTTTTGTAAAGGATACGGTCACTGGAAGTCGCAGTGCCCGGTCTTTCATGAAGCAAACAAGAACCGAGAGGCTAGGGATGGGACAAACGGACAAAAGAACAGGGACCAAGGACGGGGACACACCAATGATGCTAACTATGACAGACCAAGCCGACCTAACACATTTGACCGCCCACGACAGAATCAGTATCAGCAGTCCGATTGCGAGAACGTCCACGATTTCGCATAGGACAGCCAGGGACAAGGGAGGGATCCAGTCGAGCTTTGTGTTGACCAGCAAGGTCCTTATGTCACTGCTAAGGTCCTGGGTACGAAGTCCCCATTTTTGGTGGACACTGGGGCAACACGTAGTGCATTATCCAAACGACTGATTCCAAGGGCACCCTTGTCCGGCTCACACGTGACATCAATAGGCTTTGATGGAACGCCCTCTACTAATCCCTTATCTACACCGATTCCCTTTGACTTAGAGAACAACATCACGGACACGACCTTCCTGCTATCTTCCAACACCCCCGACGCCATTATGGGTCTTGACCTCCTGAAGCACTTTCGAGCCACCATTCGATGTTCCCCAGACGGAGTACGAGTCATACTGTACGATAACCAGAATCTGTTCACACCTTGTCCCACCCGACGCATGTTTTCCATCACTGACGCTGACTTGTCCTTACTAGACACTTTACCCCCGTACCTTTGGGCCAAGACCGACTCAGACGTAGGACGCATGATGATAGACCCTGTGCACATCACTGTACGGTCAGACGCTATGCTCCCAAAGCTCCCACAGTATCGGATATCGCCCGAAGGCGAGAAGGCATTGGTAGGAATCATTCAGTCCTTAGTCGATGCAGGAGTGGTAGAGGAAGTAGTCAGTAATATCTGTAACAGCCCTATCCTACCCATTGTCAAGAAGCAAGGCGAGGGAGATGAGAAGGCTTATCGCTTCATCATTGACCTCCGCGAAGTAAACAAAGTAGTCGTACCTCAGTACCCAGTAGTCTCTGACATCACCACCATCTTGACCCTGATCCCCTCCACTGCCACTGTTTTCACCGTCATAGATCTCAAAAATGCTTTCTTTTCTATCCCCATCCATCCAGACAGCCGATACCTTTTCGGCTTCACCCTAAAAGCCCGTTCATATAGATTCTGTAGAGCACCCCAGGGCTACACTGAGAGCCCCAGCATCTACAGCCAGGCTCTCAAGAGACAGCTGGACGCAGTCCAGCTCCCGGACGGAGTGGTGTTAATCCAGTATGTCGACGACATTCTCCTGGCTGCAGACACTACGCCACTTGCCACCACAGCCACCATCCAACTCCTGCACTTCCTCGCGGAGAATGGTCACAAGGTCTCCAAGAAGAAGCTGCAGTTCTGCCAACCACAGGTGACATACTTAGGCCACCTCCTGTCCAAGGACGGGAGAAAGCTCACACCCGATCGGATCCGGACCATCCTAGAGACCCCGTTCCCAAGACTCAAAAGCAGGTTCGCTCCTTAGTAGGCCTCACGTCCTTCTGTCGGCAGTGGTTGCCAAACCTTAGTCTCATAGTCAGACCTCTACTCTCTCTGTTAGCGAAAGACGTTCCCTTCCCACTCCCTTGGACCCCTGAATGCCAATCCTCCTTTCAAGAACTTCGAGATGCCCTCTGCTCAGCCCCTGTTCTAGGAACCCCTGACTACACCAAGCCCTTCTCCCTCTTCACCCACGAGAGGGAGGGGTGCGCTTGTCTGTCCTAACGCAACCCATAGGTCCCAAACAACGCCCTTGTGCCTACTTCTCTGCCACTCTTGACCCTGTAGCCAGAGCTCTGCCCGCCTGCCTTCGAGCGGTAGCTGCCGCTGCCGTCTCTATCCGACAAAGTGAGGGGATCGTACTTTCGAATTCCCTCACTGTGCTGGTCCCCCATGCTGTCGACACACTCCTGAACCAGACCAAGACTCAGCACCTGACTAGCGCACGACTGACTGGTTACGAGTTAACTCTGCTTACACCCCACATCACGTTGAAACGATGTACCACTCTGAACCCTGCCACTCTGTTGCCCCTCCCCGATGACGACCCCAATGTGTCCCCTATGCATGACTGTGTGACCCTCACGGACGAGCAAACTAGAAGTAGAGCTGACCTCCGTGACACTGCCATCCCAGACCCTGATGGAGAGCTATGGGTAGACGGCTCGTGCATTAAACTCCCCGACGGCACGACCTCGGCTGCCTATGCAGTCACCACAGCCCGGACGGTAGTTGAGACGGCCCGCATCACCCAACGGTCCGCACAAGCGGCAGAACTAATTGCCCTCACACGTGCATGCGTCCTAGCAACAGGCAAAGTCGCAAACATCTACACCGACAGCCAGTATGCCTTCGGGGTGGTTCATCATTTTGGGCTCTTATGGAAGGAAAGGGGATTCCTGACTTCGCATGGCACACCCATCCTTCACGGAGATCTAGTCTCTGCCTTGACCGAAGCAGTCCTCCTCCCCGAACGACTTGCAGTCATCAAATGCCAGGCACACAAGAAAGTGACAGACATCATTGGACAAGGAAATGCACTAGCCGACATCACTGCTCGAACCACAGCTGAGAATAGGACGACGACACGCATATACGTGACTAGGTCACAGACGGAAAAATGGAAGGACGCTAGAGAGCACATTAGAGACATACAAATGGCCTGCTCCCCCAAGAACTGACTGAATGGGCACGGGAGGGACTGAAAGATGATGAAGGCTGCTGGTTGACAAAAGACACGAACAAATGGCTGCTACCCAATTCCTACTTGATCCCCATACTGACTATGGCACACTCCCCAGCACACATAGGATCTGCCCCCATGATTGAACTCATCACCCGAGTCTGGCACAACGACAAGATTCCCGACTCTGCTAGACGCCTAGTTCAACAATGCTTAATCTGCTTGCAACACAACCCAGGGAAAGGAACTGTTGTCCCTCGGGGTGGGTTCGGGGTCCCCGACCATCCCTTTGAAGTCCTACAGATGGATTACATTCAACTAGACCGTTGCCTGGGTTTGAAGTACGTCCTTGTTGTCGTGTGCGCCTTCAGCAAATGGGTGGAGGCCTATCCCACACGCGACAACACTGCCATGACCACTGCCAAAGTCCTGTTAAAGAGTTTTCCCCCGATATGGCCTTTGTCGGATTTTATGGAGTGACAACGGCCCCCACTTCATAGCTGAAGTCATCCAACTTATCTTAAAGGGATTGGGTGTAAAACAGAAATTTCACGCAGTCTTCCACCCCCAATCTGCAGGCCTGGTCGAGCGACACAACGCCACACTCAAGCTAAAAATCTCTAAGATTGTTGCCTCCACCGGACTGAAGTGGCCTGATGCCCTCCCATTGGCATTGCTATCAATGCGCTCCACCCCCACTAAGCACCACTTGACCCCTTACGAAGTAGTATTTGGGCGGCCAATGAATATTTGGGCCGCGCCTAGGCCAACTTCGATCCATGACGTCCCAGACGTCCTAATGTCTGACTATCTGTGCACCCTCACTAAAACCTTAACTGTCATCCATCAACAGGTGCTACAAGCCATCCCAGACGCTTCCAGGGGCCCAGGACACGACATTCACCCAGGGGATCACGTCTTGATCCGCAACTTCCAGCGTGCCAAAAGCTTGGAACCTCGGTGGACGGGCCCCTGGAAAGTCCTGATCACTACACGGACGGCCCTTCGAGTGGAAGGCAAGCGTCACTGGGTGCATGCGCACCATTGTAAACGCGCCCCCAACTCTGACGACGGAAGAAGACATCGCGACTCAGGAAGAGCTCCTGACAAAAGACAAACCATCGTTGAGCTGTCACACCGACACAGAAACGCTCGAACTGGCAGAGTTTCCCGATCCCACCGTACCGTCCAGGGAAGGGTACAACCTACGTAAAGGGAGGAGCTTCGGCAAAGCAGACCACTGACTGGGTAAAATCTCAGAACGGTAGCCTAACACACTCAAGGTTGCCCGAAGAGAAGTCAGAGAAAGTCGGTGGTTCTGCCCGCTACCGAGCACTCTGAAGATGATGGAAGCGCCCGACTCCCCAATGATGGAAGCAACTGGATATCCGAAGAGGACCTACCGAAACCCAAAGACTAACAAACTACACAGCTCAAAGACTATAGCCGTTTTCATTACCCTTCTCTTTTGCCTCCTCCTCATGACAACCTTCTGGATCATCGAAGAAAGCACACCCGCTCACAAAACATTGCTCCCCACTGAACTGCCGATAACTACCAAGGAACACTTCCTGATTGCCCTTTCTCCACCGCTCCGAGAGAGACGCAGGGAGTTCTGGAATAACTCTTTTGTGCAACTGCTGCACCAACACAACCTTGCCGCTAATGCCACTAATTGCTGGATCTGCGGGCTGCTGCCCCATGCAGCCGGACACTCCATCCCGTTCATTCCTTCGCCCTTTTCCATCCACGGCTCCTGTCTTGCCTGGCTGATTCTTCTGCAAGAAAGCTTTAAAGACAATGCCACATCAGAAAGAACTGTTTCGCATTTCTACCACGAGGCATGGCTGAATAAGACTGGGCGAACCGCTACTCCTTTTACCCTCTGACCTCTGGTACCTCTATTCACATGGACATCCCTGCCAAAGAACGAGTGGAAATGCAAGTTTTCCATAACCCAGCCAGACCCACTTTCTCCTACCTCCGGAAACGAACAGCCACCACTCTGACAGTGGCCTTGTCTGTTGTCAACGTCTCGGGCCTTGTGTGCATCGAAGGCCTGGGGACGCAACTGGTGGGCCGCAGCGCCTGCGTCATCACCAGAACACTGGATTCATCCGACCCTCCCTCCTTTGTTGCTTCTCCAAATATGTACTTTGTTTGTGGCACCAAAGCATACACCTGGCTCCCCAAAGGTTGGGGGGCACATGCTACATTGCCTTCATCCTCCCACCTACGTATGTGGCCCCAGCAAGCCATCACCGGCAAAAGCGTGCAAGGGACATCGACCAGGCCGACTCGACAGGAGCACAGTTCTTGGATGCCGCGAAAGGACTTGTGCCATTCTGGGGTCCGATGACGAACAGCCGCGCCATCCGACACTTGACCCAGGCAGTTGAAACCACCATGAACATCACAGCTGGCATCTTGACCAATAACACCGCAGTCCGCCTGGTGGCTCTGCAGAACCGCCTTGTTCTAGACGTGGTTCTGGCAGACCGAGGAGGAGCCTGCCGCATCATTGGGTCCAGCTGTTGCACCTACGTGCCAGACAATTCACCTTCTGTTTACAAAGCCATCGAACACCTCCATAGACTGTCCTCTGAAGTACACCAGGAGCAAGAAGGATGGTCGCTTGGGAGCTGGTTCTGGGACTTACTGAAAGCCTGGGGGTGGAGGTTGTTCACATTCATTCTGATTCCGATTGTGGTGCTATGCGGGTGTTGCTTAAGTATCCAATGTCTGCCTCCTCTGTGTTCATTATTGTCAAATTGCATTTGCCCAAAGACTTTGGACTTACAGGCTGAACACATGAAAACTTTGTATGAGACAGAAA
Organism: Calotriton arnoldi; assembly: GCA_963921515.1. Taxonomy (NCBI): domain Eukaryota; kingdom Metazoa; phylum Chordata; class Amphibia; order Caudata; family Salamandridae; genus Calotriton; species Calotriton arnoldi. The sequence continues at coordinate 1,128,666 of CAWUFW010002826.1, read as the reverse complement.
TACGTGGCATTATGGGGATCGACCCGAATTAACAAGTTGGCGAGAAATGTTGAAAGGGAGGACTGTGGAAAATTAATTTGTATCGATAAACATTGTCTGCGCCATCTTGCCCTTTTTCCCAATACCACACTTTCGTCGTCCGCGGCGGCCATTTTAGCTACCTTGATCAGACCCACTCTCTGCACACCGCTAATCCCCAGCGCGGCTCCACACCCTCGCAAGCCCCCCCGCACTGGTCACCCTCTCTCTCTCTCTCTCATGCACGGGCCATTAACCCCCTCCAACTGCGCTGCACTTCCCTGGGAATCTCAACCCGGGCCTGCCCGACACCTCCCTTTCCTCCTATACACTATCACACCCTCTGACACCCCTCTTCCTCCGTATCCGATTGTCCAGGCCGGTCCCAGGCTATCACCTAGCCCTGCGGATACAGTTTATGGCCCCGACTGTAAGGAATCGCCGCTCTTCAAAGGAGTTACAGTAGATCAAGGCCCCCACCCCATGAGATCCGTCACACCACATGCATTCCGGGAACCGGCGTAATGCCCTGCTGATCCTGCCGTCTGATGACGATTCTGTATGGTGAATGGGGAGGGGATTCTCACTGTAAGGGTGCGTGGGAACGGGTCTGAAGCGAAAGATCCCAGGGATGTCTTTCATACTTCAAAGTATCTTTACTGTAATAAAGAATGTCTTCCTGCCATAAATGCGTGTATAAGAGGCCAGGCCTCAGAGATGCAGTAGAGCACCTCGTGAAGATTCCCTGTTGGTCTGATCTGACGTGTTCTCCTCCGGAGAGAATAAACCTTTGTTTCCTGCCTTCCAGTCTCCAGCGCCTGCCTCTTCATTGATTCATATTTTGGGGAATAGAGGCGACATCGCCGGGCAATACTTAAGGTTATTCCATTCGTCGATTGCCTTCCTGTTTTACAGTGGGTCCGACTGCAGAAGAATTAAATGAGTGAGTGAGGAACTTACAGAAGAAAGATGCTGAACCAAAACCTTTGGATGTGATTAGATTAAAAATAGATATGGAAGAGTTGATTCTAGGGACTATTGGTACAGATCGATTGAAGTCCTACCAAGATGACGAGTTAATGTTCATGTGTAAAAGCGTTACTTGGAGAGCTAGGAACTTGCATGAAAAATTGGAAGAAACAGCGAATGAACTAGGAGTAGAGTTTGGAAAAATCAGAGGATTGCGGAAACCGTACAGGGTAGACTTTAGTGAAAAGGATATAGAAAATCTGAACACTTCAGGACGATTAACACAGATAAAGGAACTGATTGTGTTATTGAGAAAATGGGGAGATGTGGACAGGTGGAGAAGCAGATGGATAAGAAGAAAGGAGGGAATGACCGATAAAGCTTCATTGGCTTTTCCGGTAAAGGAGAAAGAACCGATAGTAATGGAATATCCAATGAGGGAAACTCCAGGAGGAAGCTATGTACATGTCCCATGGTCCAGACAAGATATATTGTGATTTACAAATGACTTTCCAAGATTGAGAGAGAAACCCGTAGAATGGTATAGACAGGTAGAAAGGTTTGTAAAGGTTTCAAAGGTGTTGTGGGAAGATTTGGATGGATTGTTTGAAATTGTTGTACCAGCAGATTTATGGACAGAATGTAAGATTACAATTGACTGGCCGAAGGAAGAATATCCTAGAGATGCAAAAACTGGAGCCCCAGGTTCAGAAGTAATGAGAAAATATGAACAAGCCATCACGTTTCTGAAAAATAAAATCCCACCAAAAGAAACGGACTGGGTAAAGATTGATAGAACAACTCAGGAGAGTAAGGAATCTGTACATGCCTACTATGAGAGACTGCTTTTGGTCTTTAAACAGTATAGTGGTTATGAGAACTTAAGTGAAAAAGACATGAGTCATTTTGTGTATAGATTTGTATATGGCTTGAAACCTGAAATAAGTGAAATGATTAAGCAGCATATGTTGTGTTGGCAGAATAGCACAGTAGATGAAGTATTAAGGTATGCAAAATATTGTAGTGACGATATTGAGTGAAGACAGCGTAAACTCAAAGAAAAGGCGATGTGGGCACAAGTAAAGGTTGCAGAAAAACAAGAAGCTCAGATGAATAATCAGTCTAGTGATGCAGGGCAGACTAAATCCAAACCGAATATAGGTAAAGGAAAAGGTCAAATGAGTATAGAAGAGGCCAAAAAGAAATGGTCATGTCACAATTGCGTAAAATTAGGACATTGGAGAAACGAGTGTAAATTTCCTCCAAAGGCTAATATAGAAAATCAACCATTAAATCCACAGGTGCAGAATGAGGTGAGTTACCAGCAGCTGCAACAGCCGCAGGTAGTTACTCAACAGTGTCAGGTGCCGCAACCACCTCTTCCAAAGAGTGTAAATCCTCAGAGATACAGTACAGAGGCAGGATTCCACGGAGGAGAGCAGGTAACAAAATTGCCGCGCGCAGCTGCAGTGTCGCAGTATTGGTTACGGCAGGATGGAAATGAATCTGATGAAAGCTTATGAAGGTGCCTAGGAGAGGAAGAAGAGTGCGTGCTTGGCGCAACTCTAGAGGTAGATCAGTCAGGTCCATTTGTGGATGGAAAGGTGAATGGAGTAAATATTACATTCCTTGTGGACACTGGAGCTACCCGTTCTACTGTTAGATCAGTGGAAATTCCAAACCTTCCTTTCTCAGGAGAATATATCCAAGTTTTAGGTGTTTCAAACAGGCAGATTAAAACCCCTCTTACAAAACCAGTAGAGGTGAAAGTTGGACCATTCAAAGAGATGCATCGTTTTGTGGTTTGTGATTGCAGTCCTGTAAATTTGTTAGGACGCGATCTACTTTGTAAAATGAATTGCACCATCTACTGTACCCCAGATGGTATTGCTTTCCAGACACCAGATGAGGCTGTCCTGTATAAAATGACAATGGCAGAACTAGAACCAGGAGTGAATGACATGTTTCCTGTGTTTGATGCAGAGAAAATCCCTATTGAATTGAAAGGAATAGTCAGGTCTGATGTATGGGATTTCACAGGCGAAGATATTGGACTAATGAGAGGAGTTGATCCTGTAAAAATTACTGTAAGGGAAGGAACAGATTACCCAAATACTCCACTGTACAAATTAACGCCAGAAATTATTGAAGGAATAACACCTGTAGTTAATAAGATGATTGAACAAGGAATTTTGAGAGAAATAATGAGTAGCCCATGTAATTCTCCTATAGTGGAATTGAAAAAGCCGAATGGAACATATAGAATAGTGCAAGACTTGAGAAAGGTAAATAAGATTGTTATTCCTTGCTGCCCAATTGTGCCAAACCCCGCTGTAATACTGTATCAGATTCCACATGATGCAGAATGGTACACAGTTATTGATTTGTGCCATGCATTCTTTTCTATTCCATTGCACCCTGACAGCCAGCCATTATTTGCGTTCCGGTTCGGAGAGCGTATTTTGGCATGGTGCCGAATTCCTCAAGGGTATACTGAAAGCCCCTCAATCTTTAATCAGATCCTAAAGAAATCATTGGAAGATTTAAAAATGCCTGAAAAATCTGTGATGGTCCAGAATATTGATGACCTATTGGTGGCATCAAAGACCAAAGAAGCATGTGTTACGGACACAATTGCTTTATTAAATCATTTGGCAGAAGGAGGACACAAGGTGTCTCCGTCAAAACTGCAATTTTGTCAACAGGAGGTACAGTATCTAGGTCATAAGATTGAGAAAGGGATGCGAAAGGTGACGACAGAAAGAATAAGGATTATCCAAGGAATGAGAGCCCCAATGACGCAGAGAGAGGTGAGAATGTTTCTTGGAATGGTTGGTTATTGTCGACAGTGGATAAGTGGATTTTCATTAATTGCGAAACCTTTACAGCGTTTGACAAAGAGGGATGTCAAAGATCCAATTGAGTTGGATGAGGAGGAAATGAAGGCTTTCAAGGAACTGAAAACAAGTTTGTGTGAGGCACCAGCATTGGGAATGCCTGATTATGAAAAAGAATTTGAGCTGTATTGTAGTGAGAGAGACGGATGTGCACTTTCAGTATTAGTGCAAAGGCATGGAAAAATGAAAAGACCAATCGCCTATTTTTCAGCTGTCCTAGACCCCTTAGCAAAGGCGTTGCCTGGATGTCTGAAAGCAGTAGCTGCTACTTGTGTGAGTCTGGAACAGAGCGAAGGCATTGTGATGGGATATCCTCTGAGAGTATATGTCCCACACTCCGTTGAAATCCTTCTGACTCGAACAAAAACCAAATTCATGACACATAGTCGGCTGACTAGGTATGAAAAAGTGATTTTGGGTGCAGACAATGTAACCATTGTAAAATGCACTAGTGTGAATCCCTCAACTTCATTGCCAGATGAAGTAAATGTAGAAGTCAAAGATGATGTTGATCATAAGTGTTTGGATGTGCTTGAATTTTGCACAAAGCCTCGCCCAGATATCAGAGATGAACCCTTAAATGAATCAGATTATGTGATGTTTGTGGACGGATCATGCCTGAGAACAAGTGAAGGAGTTTTAAGTGCTGCGTATGCTGTGTGTACAGTGGCAACCATAATGGAAGCATCCTGTTTGAGAGGAATACGTTCAGCCCAAGTGGCTGAGCTGATTGCTCTGATTCGAGCATGCAAACTGGGAAAGAACTTCCGAATTACGGTGATCACGGATAGCCAGTATGGCTTCGGAGTGGTCCACGATTTTGGACAGATCTGGTCCCAGAGGGGATTCCTGACTTCTGCAGGATCTCCTATTAGGAATGGTGAGTTTGTGAAGAAATTGCTTGAGGCGATGCAGCTTCCTAAACAGATTGCAGTGGTAAAATGAGCTGCACACAAAAACGAAACCGATTATATTGCAGTGGGTAACAAATTTGCTGATGAATTAGCTCAATATTGTGCCAGAAACATGGTCTCACTGAATAGGAGAAGGGAAAAAGAGAATGTTGCATGTCCCTTGCTGTTTACTAACACAGTTGAAACCTGGGATGAGGTAAAACAATTGCAAGAAGAAGCAGATGAAGAGGAGAAAGATGGTTGGATAAAAGCAGGCTGCAGACAAAGAGAGGAAGATGAAGTCTGGGTTTATAGAGATGAAAGACCAGTTATGCCTGATAGCATGATCTCTAATATGGCACGGATGTACCATGGGCAGGCACACATTGGTAGGGATGCCATGATCAGACTTTTCAGACAGACCTGGTACAAACCAAAATTTAGGGCTATAGCTGAAAGCCTTTGCAAAAGATGTCTTACATGCCAACAAATAAATCCTGGAAGGAAGACTGTAGTGAGTTTGGGAACAATAGGACGTGAAGGAGGTCCTTTTACCAGAATGCAACTAGATTTTATTGAAATGCCCCCAAGCAATAGATTGAGATATGTCCTTGTGGTCGTTTGTTTGTTTTCTCGTTGGGTGGAAGCCTATCCGACAAGAAGGAATGATGGAGTTACTGTGGCTAAGCTCCTACTGAGAGAATTCATTCCTAGATATGGCTTTCCAGTAACGATCGAAACAGATAGAGGAACACATTTCCAGAATGAAATAATCCAACTGATATGTGAAGCACTTGACATTCAACAAAAACTGCACTGTGCCTACAGACCAGAGGCTTCTGGAGTGGTAGAGCAAGTAAATGGAACAATAAAGAATAGGCTAGGGAAAATGTGTCAAGCAACAGGACTCAAATGGCCCGATGCCCTGCCATTGGTGCTGATGAGCATCAGAAGCATACCTGACAGAAAAACAGGTCTGAGTCCTCATGAAATAATCATGGGACGAGCAATGAGACAAGCACATGTACCTGTCAACAAACTGCTGACTATAACTGATGATCTCGTATTGGACTATTGCAAAGGATTGGCTGATGTGGTGCATTCTGTGTTTCATCAGGTTGGACCGGATGCGACCACTCTTGAAAGAAAACCAGCTCATGATTTGAGTCCAGGAGACTGGGTCCGCATTAAAGTCCACAGAAGAAGAAACTGCTTGGTTCTTTGCTGGGATAAGCCACGTCAAGTGATTCTGGTGACAACAACTGCTGTAAAATGTGCAGGTGTGAAAAATTGGGTTCATGACAGTCATACCATCAGAGTTCCAGATCCTGAAGCTCGACCTGTAAGTCGACATCTGGAAATATCAGATACCAGCTCAGCATCTGAAGCAGAAGCTGAAGCGAACAGAGTTCCAGATCTTGAAGCTCGACCTGTAAGTCGACATCTGGAAGAATCAGGTACCAGTTTGACAATTGAAGAAGAAACTGAAACGATCAGAGTTCCAGATCTTGAAGCTCGACCTGTAAGTCGACATCTGGAAATATCGGATACCAGTTCGGCATCTGAAACAGACCAACCTGAATCTGGTGAAAGACAAAAGGAAAAATCAGGAAACAAAAGAACTGATATTGAAACCGGAGAAACTGAACCAAGAGACAGCGACAGTGAACAGCCAAGTACAAGTTTTGGGAAAATTCCTCCAGAGATCGTTGAGGTAACTGAAGAAAATTTAGATTCAGATAGAGAGATTGAGGAAAGTGTGGAAGAAAAACGAGGAGTAGTAGGGTCAGAACTACAAACAGAAGAAACACAGGGAAATTTAGATTCAGACAGAGAGATTGGGGAAAGTGCGGAAGACAAACGAGGAGGGTTAGAATCAAATTTTCAAACAGAAGAATCACAAGAAGATTCGGGTTCAGACAAAGAAACTGAGATCATAAAGTTCAAAGTTAGAGGAAGTGAAGTGAGGTCTGAGACAGAATCTGAAGAAAGTGAAGAAGAAAGAAAGCAAAGAATAGGACCAAGAAAGAGAACTTGGAGAGCAGAACGAGAAGAAAAAGAAAGCGAACTGAAAAGGCCAAGAAAAGGAGACAATTGGCCCAACGAAATTAAAAGACTGAGATATAAAATAATAAATTTGAAGAAAGATAATGCGGAACAAGTAAATGAAATAACAAGTCAGAAAGGACAAAGAAAACCAAGTGAAAGACAGTTGCAGAGACCAAAAAGAGTGAAGAAACCTAACTTGAAATATAAGTCACCTGAATGGCTATACATAGCATTGACCGACATTAAAGAAGTGGATAGCAGTCACGAAATCCCAGACAAAGACTGTGAACAAATGGGTGAGAGTGAATTGCACCAAACCTGAAAGACAAGGAAAGAAAACCGAACTGGACACCTAAACTGAAAAGACAAGAAAAGTTCTGAAAAGAACTGAAGAGAGCACCAAAAGAGACTGATTAAAGGGTAGAGTGGCTGAAAAGTCATTCTGAGGTGTGGAAACACATTTCTGTACATATATATATATATATATAGCTAGATAGTATTACAACATGGTAGATACTGAGAATAGAAGATCTAGTTGTGAGTTTTTACGTAGATGGTGTAGAATGTTTTATTGTACAGGTTTGCTAATGCTTATCTGGTTTATTTTAGCAATAATAATTCCACTTAGGTTAGTTGTAGAAAATACATCTGTAGTAGTGAATGACACGAATAATGACAAGAAAGCTAACATAAAGAACACTGCAACATTAGTAGATAGTACTGATTTTCATAGGGATAAGTCAATAACTGATTTCTCCAAGAATGTCTTCACAAAACTTTTATACGAATATGTGGAGACAATGGATGTGAGAGATTGTTATGTCTGTATGCAGTTACCTGCGTCTGTAACAGAAGGTGTGACATATCATCACCTTCCTTTGACGTATGGGATAACTTGTAGTGTTTTAGCTAGCCTATTTTATAAAACAGGTAGATTAGAATATTACTACACTGACATAGATGCTGTTTTTGCTAAAGTTCCCGTAATCCCTGAATTAAATAAGGTAAAAGTTGCAAAGGTTTTTGGAGAGTTTTTCTTAGAAAATAAAGAATTAACATTAGAGTATACATTTAGACACAATCTTACTTGTGAGTTAAAGAAAGAAGAAAAGATTTTCTTGAACATGGTAGAGGACAGAAGAGTTAAGTTTCAAAGAAAGGTAGCAGGAGAAAAGACTAAGGGCCAGATGTAGGTAACTTCAATTTAGCGAGTCCTTAATAGCGATTTTTACCGAATCGCTATTAAGGACTCGCTAAATGGAATGTAGGTAGGAATCGCTAAAATATTAGCGATTCCTTAACATTCCTTAATAACGAATCGGTAATTGAGATTCGTTATTAAGGAATACTTAGCTATTCATTCCTATGGGCTAGGAGGCCCATAGGAATGAATGGGAAGATATTCACTATTTGCGATTCGGTATTACCGAATCGCTAATAGCGGGAGGTATTTCAAGGGTGCCAGGGTGTCCAAAGGACACCCTGTTGCACCCCTGAAATGTGCATGTGTGCACATGTGGCGCACATACATGCCCTAAGGGTATGGATGTGTGCCACATGGCACATTTGAAAAAGCAAAAGGTGCTTTTTAAAGGAAATCGCTACTTACCACCAACTTGAAGTTGGTGGTAATTAGCGATTCCTTAAGGCTCAAGTGCACTATTTTTAGTGCTACGTACATTGCATTTAAGGAATCGGTATTTCCGATTCCTTAAATGCAAGAGCAAAATAAGGAATCGCTATTTTGCGATTCCTTATTTTGCATGTAGGTATGAACTCACCTACATTGCACTCAGCCAAATACCGGTCGGTAACGCTGACATTCTCCGAATTTCGGCGTTACCGACCGGTATTTCGCCACCTACATCTGGCCCAAAAACCCCACACGGGGCGTTTGAAGAGAGAAGTTACGACAAAGGTGAAACAAATGCAGCTATGGTTCTGGATTGGCCCCAACAGGGAAAATTGTGTATTAGTAGAGGTAACACTATGTATGATAACTATTTCGTGGGTTCTAGTGAGTGCCGAGATACATACAAAATTCTAGGGGAATGGGGATTTAAAGGAGGAAAAGATCCAGTATTTCCAGGGATCTATTATATTTGCGGAAATAGAGCTTATTATAGGTTGCCGGACCATTGGTACGGAACATGTTAGCTAGGCCTGGTCTTTCCGAAAAACTTTCATGTGGAAAGAGGAACAAAAGGAATTCACGAGATAGGTAAAACATTAACACGTAGGAGGAGGGAAAGCTTCTCAGAAATAGTAGGTGATATTTTTGGAGCATTGATACCAGCAGTGGGTATATCTTTGAATGCATACAAGATTCGGAAATTGTCTACAGTAGTAGATCGTTTATCAAGGAATACTGCTGGAGGGTTCTTGATGGTAAATACCGAAATGGTTGCCATAAGAGCTATGGTGATGCAAAATCGACTTGCCCTTGACATTCTTTTGGCAAAAGAGGGTGGAGTCTGTGGAATGCTGAAGGTACAACATTGTTGCACTTACATTCCAGACAAAAGTGAGAATATACAGAAGTATATAAAGAACATTACTGATTTGCACAAAGAAATTGCCCCACTGGAGGTTGAAGGTGTTTGGGAGATACTTGGTAAGAGTTTTTCCTCAATGAAGAAATGGTTCACAGAAATATGTAGTTCTCTTATTGGGAAAATACTAATACCAGTCACAGTGATAATACTAGTAATGCTATTATTGAGATTAGCATATGTGTGTATTAAAAGAAGAAAAAGACAAAATAGAGTAAAAAGAGAAAATGAGAAAAATAAAGAAAGAGAAAGGGAGATGGGAGAGATAGAATTGGAAGAGTTAAAAGAGAACATGTGCAAACGGTCTAAAAGACAAAATGAGAAAAACACAGTTGTATAAACTAACAAAAAGCAAGTGGACAAGAAACATTTATCTGATAAATTGTAGGGATAGGTTTTGTGGTGATGAAAAATCACCAAAGGGGGAATTGATGGAGCAGGGTAAACAAGATAATTTTGTACCCCTTGGAAATTAATGACCTCTTAATAATGTAATAATACTAACTGTTTGAAAATGCATGTACTAACCAACAAATGCACCCTTTTTAGTAAACACTATAAATGGGTAACATGCAGATTTGTGCAAAATTTAATCTATTTACAAATGTGAAGATAATTAACTTTAGTATTATGATTGCGTACTAATTAGAGTGAAATTGCATGATTTATGTTACGTAGTAGATTTGTATTGTGGCAAAGAATGCAGATGGTAAGTAAATGGCTTTAAATGTTGCTTCTGCTAGGTAACACCTAACGCGGGTCTTTAGAATGGCGGGTGGTAAACAGAAAGGCTTATTTTCTCTGTTTTAATTTTGGTTGTGTTTGTTCTTATGATAGTTCATTCGGGCCTGTTAGGCCATGCTTCGAAAATGGTTGCTGGAGAGGATGAGATCACGTGAAACGGCTAAGATGGCCTCTGCACAGAAGCAATAAAGAAAATCAAGTCACGTGAATGCGGCCTGCGCCCGGAGTGAGAGATGTCAAGGTCGAACTGACCTACAATAAAGAGTGTGCCAAAAAGATTCAGCATGTATTCGTGGGAATGGATGGGAAAGAACTGAGTGACAATGGACGAACCAAATTGTGACCATCAAAGATCTTTATAAAATGAATGGACAAGTTGGACTGCTTTTGACCCCAGAGTCATGAGACTCATTGTATGTTTTACTGTCCCTAAACCAGTTTGAACAAGGAGGGCGATGAGGTGACCATCACCACCCCTCAAATGGACCAATTAGCGTGATTCTTGCCCCTAAGGATTGCAACTTTTTTTGTGTAGTAAGCCAGAGAATAGGGTATAAGAGAGTCTGCTCTTATGTGGGGTGGGTTGCTGCTGTTGATGCTGCTGCTGCTGCTGCTGTTGGTGTTTTCCTGCCATGCCGCTTCTTTATTTTTCATTTTTCCACCTCGATACTGCGAAAGACTCTGTCATTTTTGGACTTTGAACTTGACTGGGGAAGGAACGAGATCGTTGCTGGAATTCTGTCCGGGAGGTGCGTCCGAGGAGGTTAGCAGGACAGTCAGTCAGTTTGGGAGTTCTATTCTGTGATCTGCGGTTTATCTTCTTTTGGTGAACCATTCCTGTCATTGTCCTATGACCATGGGTAATGCATAAATTTCCATTTTTCATTAAACTTTTCTTAAATGTTTATTGATATATTAAATGTGTTTAATTATTAAAGAATTTCACCTATTTGATTGAAAATTTAGATAAAAATATATTCTAACTTAAAATGAGTCTGTGGTTCCTTAGTTCATTTATGATTTATAATGTTAAAATGTTTTAATCGTGATTGAGCTGGTCTTAATCACCATCAACTTATTCTACTAGTTGGTCCATCGACCAAAGAGCGGAGTACCTTGATGTTTATAACCGACAGGATCAAAGGCTAATGCATATAATGTATGAATTATTATTCTGTCAAATTTAACAAGGTATCCCGTTCGTCCAGCAGCACATTCTCCTTAGCGTGAAATCCAGTGATTGAATGAATGTATGTTATGCAGTGTCATGGGCCCCACCGACATAAGGTTTAATGGACAATAGGTTGCATAAATGTTTCTTTCCTGGATTAGTGTCCTAAGGAGAAAATTATATTAGCCGCGCTGGATCACTACCCTATGAGGCTAGGATCCAACTCAAAATTGAATGCATGACTCATAAAGCATTGTACCACAATAAACCTTCCTACCTGGCCCAGAAACGGACCCTCCCGGGTGGAAACAGATCTTGCAGAAGTACATGCTCCCTACTATTCAAGCCGCAAAAATTCAAGAAAAAGAAAACATACAATCAATCCTTCTCCGGAACTGCTCCCAGAATCTGGAAAGCTCTCTTTGCCGAGATCAGATGCAACCCTTCCACATCCCTCTTCAAGTAAGAAGTAAAAAATCTGCTATCCAACAAATTTACCACCCACTGAGGACTTACCCCTCCTCTTCTTGATCGCGCCACTACCTGCTCCCGAGTCTTGATTTTTTCTCTCTCCTACATCGCTCCCTCTTTTACTCTATGGGGCAGATTTACAAGCCCCTTGCGCCGCCGGTGCATCATGTTGCGTGACGCAACGGTGGCGCAGCCTGCTAAGTGATATTTACAAGAACAGGTAAAGTCCCCCTGCGTGACTTAACCTGTGCTTGTAAATATCGCCCCTGTTCACGCAACACTTTGCGTGTTAGGGGCGTGACATGGGTGTTGCTGTGGGTGTTCCCACGCAACACCCATGTCCACTGATGCATTTCCAGATTTACGAGAAATCATAAATCTGGAAATGCGTCAGAATACTACGCCACCCTAGGGGTGGTGTAGCGAGGTGCAACAAGGAGAAATGTTTTAATTTCTCCTCGTTTTTTTCCTCTTTCAATGCGTGCTGCATTCTACAGCACACATTGGAAGAGGAAATCACCTCAATTGATTGTTTTTGTGCAGGAAGGTGCCCCTTTCTGCACAAAAACAATCTCCCCATGGCACAGGCATCCTTGCACCATGGTGCAAGTGTGCCTGCGCCGGCGCATGGCAGCAGTTTGTGCGCCAGCGCAGGGGGAAGCACAGAGATGCGACATATTGTTGTAAATAATTTGCATCCCTGTGCCTCGAAACTAACGCAGCGCAGCGAAGCAAAATGACTTGCGGCACAGCGCTGCGTTAGTTTCTTGTAGATCTGCCCCTATGTTCCTCCACCTTGGGACTACACTCAGACTTGGCGCTATGTTAGACTATGTCTTCTTATCTCTCTGCTACCCATCTGTTCATGCAAATAATGTTCTCCATGATATATGACATGTTAATAGATCAGTCTGAACTATATTGTTATTATTATTTGTCTTTTGTGCTTGTTCAGTAAAGCAGTCTGTCACTCAAAAGGGTCTTTTTCACGCTACATAAAACTCTAAAAAAAAAAATATTAATAAATAGTAGCTGCAACATGATACTTACCTTAACCAATTTGCTGAAGGGGGATAAATGCCAGTATGTAATATCTATTGATGGTGTGAGCGGCGGCTCATCTACTCTGGCGGAGGAGCGTCGCCCCCCCTTCTGAAAAAAACAGGCAAAATAAAATGATAATAGAACCAATTTATTATCATTTTATTTTTCTTTCCCTGCTAGAGCCAGACAAGTCTGGGCTGGACGGGGCTATGATGACAGCAGGGGAGGAGTAGTGCAGCGCTGTTGGTGCAGCACTGTTGGTGCATATGACGGTTTGGCAGGCCTTCTTAGACCGGCCAAACCGCCATGCGTACTGTCATGCACAGCCGGGTTGGAGAAACAGCACAGACTCCTAGGCACTGTCAGAGCGTCAAACCAAGCCACTCAGACCAATCCTAGTGCTGCAACAGCACCGGTATTAGGTGGGAAGCCTGTGCTGGTGTCCCAGGGACTGCTGGGACACCATCAGGAGAGAGGAGGAGCACCGAGGCTGATTGCAGCGTCGGCACTAGAACAGGTACATTTTTTACTCTTAATATTTCTCTAATCCCCCATCCTCTGCCCCCCATCACTAGAGTTTTGCAGTGGCCGCCACTGGATGGTATACTTCCTAAGAAACAGCTAAAGCAACTGGTCACCGGAACAACTAAAAGTAGATTTACATTTGAACAAGATAGAGAGTTTAGTCGAGACACAGATTGGATATGGAGCAAGGAGCAAAATGGAAGGTCTCCGATGGAGAGAGTCCAGAACCACGTAGAGATGCTGACTGGTAGCCGAAAAAGATACAACACTTCCCAAGTTTGGAGAGGAATATTTTGTATTACTTCTCTAATTGTTCGTTTTCATAGGCATACTTTTTATTTATATTAATTTTCTGGTGGAGTTAAGTAAATGTCATGACCTACATCCTAATATAAATTGCATTTGCCTTAGAAAAATAAAGTCTTGTCTGTTGGCTGGCTAGCTTCAAACTGATGCTTCGTAACCATTTCACTCAATGTAACATTAATGTATAAGAATGAGTCTGAATTGGTAGAAATCCTTTATCAATTTATCACTTGATATTTGGATTGACAAGACCTGAAAATAACAGAAGAAATGACCCCGGGTTCACTCACTCAGTGAATCAAAACATAGAGATTGGGTCGCATATTCCAAAAACCCTATTGGTGCTTCACAAAACTTTCAATACGGTCAAAAACCATTAAGGTACCACGTGAGCATGCAGCGCTTAAACCCTACCTGATCCTGTTGGGACTAAGGAAAAGTCACTGACTAATCCCGGTGTCCTATCTCTCTCAAGTTTGACTACCCCAAACTGCTGAGCACAAGATGTAGGTTTGGGAGCCTTCGTTATTAAACTACCTTTAAGCTGTGTGTGGATATTTGTTCCTGTGGTTTAATCAGGCTGCACAGGGTTTACCCTATTGCCTCAACAAAACATGCTTTTCATCATTAGGAACTATAATATGGGATGGCGAACACAGAGGAGATTTACCTCACATCTTTAAACCTCCGAAAATCACATAATGGAGATACATCAGCCTGCTTCCCAGAACCCCACACAAGAAGAGCATTGGCACTGCCATATAGCAGTTGTACTTCCTGTCATTTTTGCATCGGCTAAGATATTAGCCAGAAATGAGATGCAAAGTAAAGCTCCTGATGAAAAAGTGACATATTGCATCATCTGTTCAAGAGGCTGCGATGGCACAAATGTACCAGTATTTTTGGTCTTATGCATACATCCACTTCAAAGGTTACTGTGATGTGCTGTACCTCCATGTTGTTCTCAACCTCAATGTTCTAGGTGGGTTGGAATAAGTTGTTCTGTCAGTTAGCCTCAGCCGGTTACTGGATGGGGTCTCTGTAGCTCTGTGTCTTAAATAAACTTATTTTGCCTTTTACTGCGCCTTCTACTCTGCTTTATGGAGGGACGCACCTCCACATTTACCTCTTTCAGAGGCATGGTTAGTAGGCATTATGGGAAGTGTCAAAATGTGAATTCTGCCTTTAACTATTCCCATTTAAAACATTACTAACCTGTGCAGCTCTGTATTACTTCACTCTCCAAGGATATTCATATTGACGGTAATTCAGTTTGTGGAAAAAAGGAACAGTAATTGTCAGAGTATGTGGCCTAAGTCATGACTAAGCATGTGAGTTAATAGAAGGCCCCCAGACGTAGTGTGGCACTATAGCTTAAGAGGTTTCAATATTTGCCATGCTCTCTGCCCTCCAAATAAATGCCTTAACATCATCATCTATTTGCAATAAGTGGTTTTTTTTTAACAAGAAGGGGTAGTATGAGTGACTTTAAATGTAGTACTGTTGCCATCACTTGAACTCTTCCTCATAGCAATAGGTTGAGATACTTCCACATTATAAAGTAATTTCAGGATCACAGTATTAAGGATTTGAAGCTGTCCTCTGTCATCCCTCAGTGACCTCTATTTAAAAGGACATTTAGATATTGCAAGCCCTTGGGCACTCAGCAAAAAGAGTATCAACAAAGGCTTGCAACAGTAGTGAGGTAAAGGTAAAGTCTACCATTTGCCCCAATTGATTTTGTACCTTGAGGACCCTGGAAAATAAGCTAATTAGGGACATTAAAGTAGGCAAGGAGATGTCCATTCAACTGTTGTATGCATTTGTCAGATGCAAGCAGATTGTCTAATGGCTGCTGAGGGCGGATTTGAGAGCTAGGAGGAAAAGCAGTGGTCTTGCCCTTTGTCTCTCCTATTAGGAAACAATCTAGAAAGAAATTCTTTTAAGTCGATCTGTGCCACATGGTCTTCATATAACCATTTGACCTTCAGGAAAAAAAGTATTTCCCAAGCCCTCACTGTACATGATCCAAAAGAGATACTCTGATTCAATCTGGTTAAACAGTTTTTCGGCATCAAGGAACAGTGCAATAGTATTTCGAGGGTGATGCCTTGTTGACCTTAAGAGATGTGCCAATTTTCACCTCTGATTCCTAGAGGAGCAGCTAGATTCAAAGCCTAGTTGTGTATCACGTATCGGAGTCTGGATCGTTTTGTGTAATCGGAGGGCCAGGATTTATGTCAGTATTTTTATATCTACATAATTAAGGAGATCGACAGGTATCTGCTACAGTTCTGTGGGTCCGTCGATCAGCCTGTTTAAAGGCTGCATGAAGCTCCTACTATCTCTTCTTGAGAAATTTCTCCTACCATGAACACACTTCCTTCTCCCTTCCACTAATAAGGATGGCAGTTTCAGAGGCCGTCGGAAGTTTTCCTCTTTCACTGAGGTGTCCCTTGCATCTGAACAATATAAATTCTAATAAAAAGATGCAGACATTTTTGCACTGGGTGCATTATTAGTTGGCCACTGGTGTTACATACAACAGTTATCACTAACTGAGACTCCATTGATGTAGTTGGAAGGCTAGTAATCTTCCTCTTTTTTCAACTCATCCATAATGTTGCCATTGATGTTCTGCTTTAAATGAGAAAAGGGATGTCAACATGCATTTTACCATTTTCAAACTCTTCTCAGAGCAGGGGAATGGGCCGGAGAAGCAAGCAGAACATCTGGCTCAATGGCAACCAGATAGAGGAAGTAAAAGCTTACAAATATCTGGGGTTTTATATAGATAATAGACAAAATCATCTAGAGCAAAAAACGTACATTTCACAGAGAACCAGTGCACTTACACTTGCCTTCAGAATACTGGCAAAAAAACTGAGTGGACCGTCACACAAACCCCTGCTTGCGGTGATGGCGGCCAAAATGCTGCCAACGCTAACGTATGCCAGTACCGCTCTACGCGGCAAAGATTCAGACCTTTTAAACCGACTAATAGTCTCTACTTATAAAAATGTCTTCCAGAAATATTGGACGGCTTCACCGGCCCAGGTCCGACTTGAATTTGGTCTCTTAAACGAAACCATAGGGAGAATGTACAATACAATAAAGCTTTGGTATTGGTTGAAACAGAATGCGGTTACCTCTCCAATTAATCAATCAATCAATCAATCATAGCATTTGTAAAGCGCACTACATACCCGTGAGGGTCTCAAGGTGCTGGAGGGGGGGATGGAGGGGGAGGAGTGCTGCTACTGCTCGAAGAGCCAGGTCTTGAGGAGTCTTCTGAAGATCAGCAGGTCTTGGGTCTGCCGTAGGTGGATGGGGAGGGTGTTCCAGGTCTTGGCGGCGAGGTGGGAGAACGATCTGCCACCGGAGGTCGCTCTTCGGATGCGGGGGACTGTGGCGAGGTCGGCGGAGCGGAGCTGGCGGGTGGGGTTGTAGAAGCTGAGTCGTCTGTTGAGGTACGCTGGTCCGGTGTTGTGGAGAGCCTTGTGTGCGTGGGTGAGGAGCTTGAAGGTTATCCTCTTGTTGATGGGGTGCCAGTGCAGGTCTCTCAGGTGGGGTGTGATGTGGTTGCGGTGAGGGATGTCGAGGAGCAGGCGTGCAGAGGCGTTCTGGATGCGTTGAAGCCGTTTCAGGAGTTTGGCCGAGGCTCCAGCGTAGAGGGCGTTTCCGTAGTCCAATCTGCTGCTGACGAGAATTAACAAAGCCCTTTGGACAGAAGTGGACGAGGATAATCACCATACAACCAATACTTATATAAATCCTTGCTAACAACCTGCACGACCGAGTTATGGAATAAAAACTTGCCATATCAGTCCTTCAAACAAACAATAAACAAGTCAGCAAAATTCCATTCACTACTGCTCGATAAAAACATCTTCAGCTCAAGGTCGCATGCCTGGATGGTGATTAACAACTATAGGACCCTTGCACCAGCACCTTATTTGAGCATAACATTCTCAATTAACTTGAAGAAACAACTAATGGCTATACGTTTCGGGAAATTGCCGTCGATAGCGGATCAGCCAACCTGTGTGCACACAGGGCCTAAATCATGTCGACTTTGCGGCAACGACGAAGAAGATTTTATCCATATAATCTGCACATGTACTAAACTTCACAATGCACGAGTCACTTTACTTAGAAAAACATTTAATGCCAGAGGTATCAGGACCTGCTGAGCTGCATTAATTTCAGGGCTAGATCCATCGGACCCACAATTGAATTGCAAATTGATTAAATTCCTTAAAATCTTTGAACAGGCCCTGAAAACTGACATTAAAAAATCCAGCTAGAAGATGGTAATGTCTGACCACTCTGAAGTAAAGCTCGGGACCCAATTTTTTTTTTTATACAACAAATCAAGTCCGCTGAAATGGTTGGAACTTTGACAGTACAAATAGATAGGGACCTGGACTAACAATTAGAGCATGTTTAATTAATAGTGTGTAATATTTTATCAGCAACATACTGATGTCAAGTGTTAAAAACTGGCAAATGTTATTGATGTTTTAAATGTCTTTTATATTGTTAAGGTTTTAACTGACCAAACAATAAAATTTACTTTGACTTTGACTTTGAGTACTGGACTGCTAAAAATTTGATGGAAGCCTCTAGTTTATCTTGTTCTGCTTGGGCTTCGCATCATGCTATGCTGAGTCATGCACTAATGTTCTCCTGTAATGGACTTTGGATGCATCACACTATGGTTGGGCTTATGCAGATGGGGAGCCATTATCCACCTTATATGTACTTAAATAGGTGCGGAGTTCTTTTTCTTATCTGCTGGTGGTCAGTATTTTTGTGCATTCATATGCCATAAGGCTCGGTTTAGCGATGTGCATCCAAATTACAGTCTAACTGTACCATGGACCTGTAATGTTGCTCTCCCATATTTCGCAATGCAACACAGATGCCAATAACGAAGTGTGTAGGAAGAAGTAGTCTATGTATGTCTCAAACCCATGAGGGTTATAAGGAAAGTGTATTTCTTGTCTTGGCGGTGCAGTAAGTATCAAATAATGATAAAGCTGTGTCTCAACAGAACTCTGCAAGAATGGTTCTCTTTATATTATTATTTGTGGTCTGCAGGGCCAGTTTTGTTGAGTATTGGATTATTGCAAAATTGTATCCCCAAACAATTATAAGTCTGGGGGATCAAATTGAGTTAGGATTCTGGATAACTTGGATGGAAAGTCTTGCCTATTCAAGTTGGGAGTATTAACGGATCCAAACACAAGGCATCTCTAGATGGAGAAGCTGGAATTAGTGATTGCGGCTTCTAGAATTGCATGGATGTGGCTACTACTGATCGCAAGCCTACCCAATCACATTTAAATTTTAAGAACTCATTTTGGGATAGGTGTGTTTCCTGCAAAAGGGGCTATGTCTGTGTTTTAGTGTTTAGGTAGGGTAATATATTTTTCTCTCCACTTAAGAGCCTGGGACATTAACATTTAGCAAAATGAGTTCTCAGGTTTAGCTCCATGGTGGGTGACTGCCATGGCCAAGGTCGATGGCATTGTACTTGTATGAGCAAGGGGACAAGAGAAACAAGATATATTAGTGTGAGTGTGTGGTGGGAGCACAGGTTGCTACAAGAGAACAAGACAGGAGTTAAGTGGGACCAAAATTATGCCCTAGGGTGTTGACTGTTATTAGACCTCGCATCCTTGGCGTGGTTTTCCCCCTAACAATTTGCCTTCAACCTGCCACTTTCGCTGACATAGTTTTTGCTGGCTTTAGGACTCTGCACTCTTTACCACTGCTAACCATTACTAAAGTGCTTGTGCTCTCTTCTTAAAACCTGATAGAATTGGCTTATGCCCAATTTAATTTACTTGAAAGTCCCTAGTTAAAGTGGTTCTACATGTACCCAGTCCCTGTAAATTAAATGCTACTAGTAAGTGTGCAGCAGTGATTGTGTGATCCTCTTGAGCAGCCCTTTAAGCATGTCTCAGGCCTGCCATTACAGCCTGTATGTGCTGTTTTAAACTGCCATTTAAATCTGTCAAAATAAACCTTTTTTGCCAGACCGAAACCTTCCTTTTTAATGCATATAAGTCACCTCCAGTTTAGGCCCTGGACAGCTCACAGGGCGAGGTGCAGTGTATTTAAAAATTTGGACATGTACTTTTAAGTTTTACATATCCTGGTAGTGAAAAACTCTTACATGTATTTTTCACTACTGCAAGGATACCTCTCCAATAATAATACCATTTGTAAACCACCTGGTTACTCCAACGGTGTGTCCCTGCACTAGAATCTGAACATCAGACAGGCGAGAAGACAGAGGACAAGGCCGAAATCTATACTAAAGAACAAAAACTAGTAATAGACAACTAAAACCTTAGTTAAGGTGCAAATAGCCAGGTTTTTAGTTGTTTACGAAAGGTCAGTTCCACGTATTCAGATCTCAAATTCAGAGGCAAAGTGTTCCACTTTTTAGCTGCCAGATAACTAAATGATCGAGCTCCCATCCTGGCTCTTTGAAATCTTGGTACCTTGAACAGATAGGTCCCTCTAGATCTTAGGTTCCATATAGGAGTGTAAGGAGTGACCATGGGTCAGAGGTAACTAGGACTCTTATTCCACAAAATCCTGTGGCAGTAGCACATGGCCTTATAAATGATCCTCTTCTCCACAGGCAGCCAGTGAAGAATAGACAGGGCCTTAGAGGCAGAAGTTCTTCTTGGGAAATTGAGAACCAGACATGCTGCTGCTTTTTGGATGCGTTTGAGTTTAGTTAGACTGCCTTTAGGTGCTCCAAAATATAAAATGTTGCCATAGTCTATTTGAGATGTGAACAGGGCATGGACAATTATTTTCCATATATATACCTATGCTTACCCATACTTAAACCTTAAAAAGTAATTGTCATACTTTACCCTTCACCCTTAAAGTCCTTGCTGCTTTGTACCCTTTCCCAAACCCAAAACGCCACGTACTAACTCCTACCCATGCCTGAACCTTAAAAACCTCTTAAAACTCTTACCCATCTCTGACCCCCAAAAATACCCTTACCATTCGGGACCCTAACCCATCACTGAACCCTAAAACTATTTGACCCTTACAACCCCCTACCCTTGCCCATCCCTAAACCCTAGAAATTCCTTATTACTCAATACCCTTTCCCATCCCTGAACCCTATGAACCACTTATAACCTTTACTAGCCAGACACTCACCCATACTGCAACCCTAAAAGCCACTTAAAACCCTTACCTACCAGTACCCTTACCCACAAGCCCTAGAAATGAATGTATGATGTTATGTAATGCGTGCTATTACCATGCGGTAGGTTACAACGCGGTCGTTACAATAACCGCGTTGTTACCACGCGTGGCTTTACATCACAAGTCGTTTCTACGACTTGCGCTAGATGGCACGCTGGACTTAGAAATAGTATAAATTACTATTCCTACTCCAGTTAGCGCAACAGCAGGGAATGTGTTGGATTTAAAATCCAACACATTCCCTGGTGTTGCACGCCATCTAGCGCAAGTCGTAGAAACGACTTGCGATGTAAAGCCACGCGTGGTAACAACGCGGTCGTTGTAACGACCGCGTTGTTACCTACTTGCGTGGTAACAGCAGCGTTGTAAACGCTGTTTCCCCCTAGGAATCCCTACTAACCCTATCTAGTCGATTTTCAACTGCCTACAGATGTTTTTCAGGAGAATCCATTCCCCTACTGAACGTTGTGATGTCCATTATCGTAGATTTAACATCTTCTGATGCCTCTGTGACTTCATGGTCTAGACTGGCTATAGCTGGCCCATTGGATAAGAGATGTTTTATAATACTTTCTAAGGTGATCTCCGGCATCTTTGACAAAGTCTTTTAAATTGCCTTTCTATTGCTCATCAGTGCTTTTGAGAATAGCAGTTGATGGGCCAGGTGCTGCAAGGACTTATGTAACCACCAGAAAAGGTCTCAGGGCTCTAGTCAGAAGGGTCAAAGGAATTGCTGTAGATGCTTTTGTGGGAACGGGACCACCCACAACCCACAAAAGACCTGTCAGAGGCCAGATCAGTAGCCTAAACAATATCCACCTCAGACTTGTCTGTGATCGAGAAGTGGTATGAATAGAAGGCCATAATTCATTTCTCAGTATTTATTGACTCCAGCAGCTTTTTCTGCAGTTATAGGTCATCTAGGCCTGTTAACGTAGAGGTGGGAGACATCACTAGTCATAGTCAATAAATGTTCTACCATAACATTCAATAGGTGAAGATTACTGGGTAGCTTGCATGGTTTAATGGTGGCCACCAAGAGAACACGACCGAGGTGAGCTCTGTGTTTGGCCCTGTGATAGGTGCTGGTTCAGCCTCAGACTCTCCTTATATACTCGAATTTCAGCTCAAGGTAGCGTGGTGATTGTTCAGGTAGATGAGCAAAGTGAACAGGCTAGAAGTGCAAGCAGGGACTCCCATAGCAATAAAATACCACTGTTTCCCACTCCACCCAGTCTTCTGACGTCAGGGGCACAGGCGCCTCACTTCCTGTCACCGACCATTGAACCTAGTCTTATTTTTCATCACAGACTTTGACCCAGAGTAAGAGCAAAACAAGGAAGGAAAGAGGAATAGAAAGATAGGAAAATAGGAGAAAGCTAAGATAAAAAGAATCTGCAAAGGTGAGATAAAGCGACAGGAAGTTTAGGACGGTGGAAAAGAGGAAGGTGAAATTGAGATTACATAGCTGTGGTATTTGGAGTCCCGGGGATTCATTGACACTGACAGTGGGCTCCAAAGAAATACTGTGGTTGCACCACTTAAAAAAAAAAACATAATGAAGCTCTCAATACTTGTGAGATGCAGACCTAGCCACTGGTATGGATGATGGCTGTGTTGTCATAATCTGTTCCTTCTTCACCTGCCTCGCTCATGCCTAAATAAGATAGCTTCCTACACATTGTGTTCACTATGACATTTTCCGTCTGTTCCCTTGCTTACGCTCAAGTGATTTCTTTATCCCTTCTACCCTCATAGGCTGGTGATGCACTGCCTTAGGCGATTTATTCTTGGAGGTAGAAATCATAGTGCAACCGAAGTCTGCTAACTATGAGGACATACTATTATGGTTGTAAAACTGATGAGCATACCAAGAATCATTCTATAAATCCAGTGAAATCGAAATATACCTAGAATGGAAGGCTTCCATTTAATCCACAGAACAAAATGAACAAAAGGATTCGAAGGACACCTTCCAAAATAGTACACTTACTCTTACAATTAGAAGTACATAGGGAGAATGTCAATTACAAAGCAACCCTTTCTAAGGTTATGGGAATAAAGCTATGGGAACAGGCCTGTGTGCTCTACAGATCATAAACATTTACCGTGTAAATAAAAAATAATTAAACTTAAAACATTCCAGCAATTATACCATCAGCTATAGTACCCTGGAAAAGGAGCAAAAAGTTGCAGCTCTTCGTGTGTCTGTTTTTAACCATTTAACAATACTATTAAAATAAAATAAAAGGACTATGTCAAGAAATGTGTTGAAAACCCTGGAGAATGAGCTATATTTCTGACAAATCTTCACAATTATGAATGATGTCCACGTGTCTCTGCAATTTTAATATTTTCACATAATATGATTTGCGTTGTATTATATACATCTGGTGTCTTTGCTGCTTAAGTAGAAGAATTACAAAAAAAGCGAATCTCACCATATCATATTAAAAAAAAATGAAATACTGCCCAAGTGTTAAATATCTAAGGGTTTTAAGTGCATTCTTAAAACAAGGCAAGCTGCACGCTACCTCTTAGAATAGAAACCATCAGTGCCTGCCATTTCTAAAAAAAAATATTGCAACGGTATGATTCTTTCACCAGAATCCAATTAATTGAAAAGCTTAATACAGAACATGCCTTATACAGTGCAGGTAGTCTCCTTTCAAGCAGCAAATAGCAAATTCACAATATCCTGGTCTTATCAATATTATATATCTTAATAAGCTGCACAATTGTCATCACTTTAAACGGATTTATATAAACTATTAGTATTATCTACTAGCTAAAAACCCAGTATCTCTCCGGAGAACTTTTCTATGGCTTAATTAAGCTCTTTTGGTGTGTCAACACAGAGTAACTACGCGAATACACTGACCTAAACTCATCTTTCCAAGCACTGAACTCTCAGCCGAGGCGCCCATGATTCAGAATCTAATATAAGCATGGCAGTGAGTCAAGCTCAGTGAATCATGACATTAATTTTACCCGGAACAATACGTCCATAGATTGTGGGAAAACCTATAATGAGGGCGGTTTATAGGCATTTAAAATATGCCATTCTTGCAGGGTTGTAACAATAGCGCCACTTCCGCCTTTATTTGACATGATCAATGATCTCATCTATTTGTGACCAATAAAACAATCTCTAAAATTTAGAGCCTAATTTGACTGTTGCTCTTGACCTTCAAGCAAGAAAGGCTTGGTTACAGTGATGTTGAAAATGCGGATGACGTCACCGCTGGAATAAAGGCCATATTGAGTTACATTAGCATAGTGCTTAATTTGTGCCTGTGATTGCAGAGGGTGGGCACCAGAAGTTATTTCTGGAGACTGAGATTTATTTTTTGTCGTCAGACTTTGACCCAGAGCTACAGAAAAGGGGGAATTAAGGACTAAGAGAGAGAGAGATGGGAAGACAGTGACAAAGGGAGACAATCTTCAGGTCCTGCACTGATTTAAATTTAATCACTTCTTTTTAAACAAATCATGCACTGCGTTCGCAGTGAAGTCCACGTAATAGTTAATCATCATTAGAACTTAGGCTCATATTCAGGGCCATAAAATGCTTCACAAAGAAAACAAAAACGAATCTTGTCTCGAAATGTAACATAACAGTTATCAGCAAGCTGCAGAAACACCTTATATATTTGGATATTTCAACACATAATATACTGTTGCATCTGAATATACATATCTGTTTGGGAAATATGAGCACAAATACTATGAACAAATTCCAATATTTAAGGTGTAAATAGCCTTTCTTTTGGTCTGTAAGATCTGTTAGTGTATCATATATGCGTTTATATGCTAGTAAGGTGCCTCAGTGAGGTAATGCTTGCTGCTGACTTCTGGTTTGATACGAAGGTCTCAGTCTCGAATCCCGGGCATGGCTTTCCATCCTTCCGAGGTTTGTAAATTGAGTCCCACTAAATTGGGCAGCAGTGTTATTTGCAGTTCTTAAAAACTTCAGATGTGTGATACACCAGAATATATTTCAATAAACAATGCAAAACTGACATCTCTGCTGCCCACAAACATAAATGGAAGTGTGTATCTTACTCATTTCCATGTATTCAGGAGTCAAGCCAGTGAAAGGTTCCAGGGCATAGTCAATATCCCATTGCTGTGGTTGCCGAGTGTTACTTGCTTCACTTTCTTTCTGCTCGGTCCTGTCATCTTTCAGTTTTCTATATAACTTCTTAAGTTTCCTAGGAAGAGAAAGTTACTTTTAGTGTTGCATATAAGCCCCAAGAGCATCAGACTTGATTCCATAGAGGGTATTAAGAAATAATTAACAAAGTAAATGGGTTTTGATTGATGGGTTGAAGACCCTTCTCAAACAACAACAACAATCCTTTTCAGGGTGAACCACAAAAGTCACTAAATTATTTATGCATCGAACAAACAGTAATAAAGTGAAAACACAAGAAAAATTCCACACCAGTTTAGAAAATTATAGAACATTTTAATAAATAAAATTAAACCAGAACGACAAAAATTTAAACAGTAGAACCGGAGATATGCTATTTCAAAGTTTTAGGTAAGTGCCTCGCGGTCATCTGGTCATGCTAGACAGGGGGAAAGTCACAAGTTCAGGCAGAATGCGAAGGAGTGAGAATCAGATACAGCGACCCAGTTAGTCCCATTGAAAAAAGTTAGCTTCTCAAAGTCCGGTGCGAGGAGTTCAGTTCGCGGTGGAGGAGGCGACGAGGAGAGCGTCTCAGATGGTTGTCACTGTAGCGCTAAGAGCAAGCCTGGCGTTGTGGATGGTCATTGCTGTAGCTTCACATTTGCAGTCACTGCGGGCTGTTGCTGCTGTAGCACAAAGCGAAGAAGGCACCTTGCAGGTCATCGCTGGCGGTCGCTGTAGGACGAAGAGTTGTGTGAGTGAGCTTCACGATGGCAGTCGCTCCAGGCGTCAGAGTCTTGGCACAAACAGGCTTGATTGCAGTCGAGAAGAACCCAAAAGTTCAGGATTTCTCCTTTTCAGCCAGAGGAGAGCACTTTGATGCCAGCCAAGGGTCCAGGAGCTGGGGAGGCTCATTTTGGGAATCAGGGACTTACTCTAGCAGAGGCCAGCAGGGCTCAGGCAGGTCCAGTTGCAGGTCGAGGCAGGTCCAGTTAGTCCAGGACTGCTGGGCAGTTGAAGGGAGGCTTCTGGAGCTTGTCATGTTCCTGTAGCTCAGAGCAGGAGGTCAGTCCACTGACCCTTGGCGTCACTTAGGTCTTCCTGGGAAAAAGGAGATGTTCCTCTCTCCTTCACGCAACAAAGCAGGCCTCAAGCAGCAGGGCAGTCCTCTGAAGAGCTAGGCAGGCCTCGAGCAGCGGGGCAGTCCTCCGGTAGCACTAGAGCAATCTTCTAAGAAACAAGGCAGGCCTCCAGCTGCAGGGCAGTCCTCTGAGTACAAGGCAGTCCTCTCAGTGCAAGGCAGTCCTTCTGAATCCTTCCACAGGTCCAGGAGTGTACTGAAGTTTTGGTCTGAGGGTCAAATATTCATACCCTGAAGTGGGAGAAACTTCTAGGCCCTCCCCATCTGGCTCTGGAAATTTCCTTCCTCCTCCTCCTGCCCAGACTCCAAGAGGACTAGGGTGACAAAGGGCTAGTGTTAAGTTATTTGTGAGTGTGCCTGAGGCAGCCCTTTGAAATGTAAGTGGGCCATGGTACAACTCTGCCCCTCCCATAGTAGCAGGATGGCCCACCCTATCTTAACCTAGTCCTCCTTTGTCTCACTGTCTCGAAGGAATACACAAAGTCCACTGTCACTGTAATCACAGTCATGTGACCCAGGACACAGCCTGCAGGCACCAAAATGTTAGGACAAGAGAATGCCACATTTCTAAAAGTGGCATTTTCAGAATTGTGCAGGCACGCAGGAAAACATAAGAATAGAATAACGCGCTGGAAACAAATCTGCTGCGTGAGATTGCTTCCGTTGCAGGTACGCGCTGAATTAGCTTTTACCGCGTGTGGTGTAAATATTCATAACAGCGCGGCTTGTAAAAGAGAAACACGCTTTAACTTTGGGTGTTTAAAACTTTCAGATCTGAAGCCGCCGGGCATTTTCTCATGAATCAACTCGTAACGAACACAATTAGGAGTTACATTGTATTCTTGAAGGTACTGCAGTAAAAATGAGAATGAGCCATAACTAAGTAAACAATACAGACTTCTGGGCACTGATAGTGTTCTTCTTCCAAATAGGATTCATTCAAAGCCCCTTTACGATTTACTGAGAACATTACCGATGTTGAGAATATCTTCCATCGGGTAATTTTGTGTGTATAAACAGAAGTACATAACTGATAGCTCGGTTGGAGCATCGAGAGTGCA
This sequence comes from Calotriton arnoldi, assembly GCA_963921515.1. Classification (NCBI taxonomy): domain Eukaryota; kingdom Metazoa; phylum Chordata; class Amphibia; order Caudata; family Salamandridae; genus Calotriton; species Calotriton arnoldi. Next base: position 1,101,445 of record CAWUFW010002826.1, on the reverse strand, counting down.
GTAATTAATGAAAGGTTTTTTGTATTTTTTAGACCACACCAATATCCATAATTAAGAAGCCCTGATGAGAGCCCCCGTATTTCTCGCCTGGGACTTGAAACGCGTTGGCATTTATTTACACTGAGGAACTGTGAATTAAATATACGTCCTGATTGAGGGCAATGTAATCATCCCCTGTCGTATGTACAAGTGTGTTCCCTGTGTATTAACGTTCCCTTGAGTTTGATGAACGAGTAGTTTCAAGGGTTGCCAATTTGGCAAATTATGAAATGGTGTAAGAATATGTATGTTATTTTTGTTATGTAGTGATGTCATATTGTTAATGTGGATCGTCTATGATGTTTTTTGTAATTGTTAAATGTTTTATTGATTATTGTATATAATTCTGGAATGAATAAGTGTTTTTTTTCACATTAGAACTTTCTGAAAAATATATGAATATCTATAAAAGAAAAGGTTAAATAAATAACCGGATCAAATCAAAAGGAATGCATTTGATCATTGCTTTAAAGAATTAGCTGTATAAATGACAAAGGTTTCAGGTTTACCCCCCCTTGTTTCTTAATTTACACAGCCCCACCTGTTCCTTGTCCTTTGGGCCTAACCCCTTTTGTTGATAAACCTTTCTAAAAGTGGCATTTTCAGAATTGTGACTTAAAATCTGACTTTATCATTAAACAGGATTGAAAATTACAATTCACTTGAGCCCAAACATGACTTCATTACCTGCTCCTAATTAAACCTTAGCACTTATTAAAAGTATTTAGGTAACCCAATGATATCCTATGGGAGAGGTAGGCCTTGCAGTAGTGAAAAACAAACTTCAGAGTGTTTCGCTACCAGGACAAGTAAAACTTAACAGTACATGTCCAATTTCTTTTAATACAATGCACCCTACCATATGGGCTGTTAAGGACCTGCATTAGTGGTGACATATATATTAAAATGGAAGGTTTATACTTGACAAAAGGTTTGTTTTGCCAAGTCAAATAGTCAGTTTAAAACTGCACAAAGGCTACAACAGCAGGCTTGGGATGTGCTTTAGAGGGCTAGTTAAGTGAGTGGTACAATACGTGCTGCAGGCCCACTAGCAGCATTTAATTTACATGCCTGGGTACATGTAGTACCAATTTACTAAGAACTTATAAGTAAATTGGAAGTACACCAATTTTACCATATTTAAAGTAGTGAGCACAAACACTTTAACACTGGTTAGCAGCAAAAGCTATTTCATCGAATGGGTCGTTCTGATGCAAAACCTTTGGAGAGAAGACCACACCAAATAGCTCTCAGGAAATAGCATGAGAAATAAGAAGTGAAACATTCAACAAAGGGGTGCAAAGTATCAGGTCAAATCAACACTATGTCTAACACAGACCAGTCAAAAATACAATATTAGACAGGGCCAATATGCATGTATTTACATAATACTAGTGGACAGGGTCAATATACATGCATTTACGTAATACTTCAGGATCTAAGCTCTTAAGAGAGGACTATCAATAAAGGGGCACACATTGTGGGTAAGATAGGTAGTGTCTAGACGGAGTAAGTTTAGCTTAGTTAATTTAGATTTCCTGTTTATTTCGAAAAACAGTTTCAAAGCACAAACAAAACAAAATGAATAGCAGGCCACCAGATAGATATCTATGAAGGCACCTAATTTAAGAGATGTTGCTTTACCTCATACTTAAAGGAAGTTTAAGTATGAGGTTAAGAATCTCTAATGAAATCCCTCTAATGTGCACTGTGCAATAAAATGCGTCACACTAGGATGAACAAACAAACATCACACTAGGATGAACAAACAAACAAACAAACAAGTACGCCACTGCACAAAGTTTCAAGCATGAGCCCAGACAACTCGAAGGGGGCAGAGCACTTGATGTCCAATAGTATCATTCTCTTGACAACTCAAATTCCACCAGCTGTGATCATTTCTCCTGTGCAAAATTTTGAGGACTAACAAACCCCTCCAAAGTACTGCATCATACCCAAGCTTAACCCTCGTATATTACACTACACAGACAAGTGCAAAGACATCAAATATTTCTTCAGTGAAAAAATACATATCAGACAGCACATTGACAACACCTCCTCTTTGCCCCATCCCTTTTACCATAATGGTTAACCTTCAAGACCCATCATCTCACATGTCATTCGCAAACCAAGCTTCCACAAAACAGCCTCATTTGCAGAAGTCTTGTCCATGTTGCCCATCAAAGTCCTCTCCAGAGAAGCTCTTGCACCCCTACTCACCATTTGTATTGCCTCCCGTTATTCAAGGCATCTTCCTTGATAGTCTCAAAACCAGCTAAATCTTCCTACTCTTAAAGAAACTTACATTAAGCCCTGTTGACCATGGCAGTTACTGGCCCACCAATCACCTATCCTTCATCAGCAAGAGCATTGAAAAAGCAATCTACACTGAAATGCATGATCACGTCAACACCAGCAGTCTCTTGCATAAATAACAATGTGGTTTCAAATAATATTGAAGCCTAGACAGAGCTATTTTACAAATCCTTGATGTTGCCCTCCTGGCCATAAGAAAACCCTTGCCTCCAAAAACAGCTCGACCCCTCAGCCATCTTCAATGTCACTATCCCCTTCATCCATACCCAGATGTCTTGCATGGAATTTATTGGAAGTGTCCTTCACTGGTTCTCTTACTACACATCCAATCAATACAGTATGTTCAAATGGACACTTCCAGGTCTCAGAAGACCCCTATCAGCTGCAGAGTCCCCCAAGGTTCCATCTTGTTTCATGTCATCTTCAACCTCTACATGGAGCCCCTTGGGCTCTACTCACTGATAACAGCAACAAAATTCATTAAATGCAAGCCAGGATTTAAGGTACTTTGTTAAACAGGCCTAGCTTGGTTCCTATATCTGACTCACATTCCATCATGGTTGGCCCGAACTTGTGACTTTGTTGCGTTGCGGCACGACCAGATAACCACACTTGGCGCTTTGTGCTTCTGACCACTGTTTTCACTTAAATCTTTAAAATTGCAATTCTACTAATTGGATTTTTGTTATTTTGGTCTCAAATAATTTATTTCATTTTACTGTATTTTTCTAAGGAGCTGCATAAATACTTTAACATTTCCTCTAAGTTAAGCCCGACCACTTTGTGTCAAGCTAACAGAGGGTTGAGCACAGGTCAATTTGGGGTTTTCTTGTGGTTCACCCGGACAGAGATTGTAGTTGCTGCTTGAGTAGGGTTTCCCCCCACTGAACCAGTAACCCGATTTCCAACAATACACAACTTTATTTGAAAGAGTTCTTCACTCCAGATATCCTATGCTTCCATCAATACATGCACCTCATCCAGATCTGGATGCCTAGCAACTACCTGCATATCGATCCAACCAAGACAGCACTCCTGTTATGTGCAAAGAATAATAAGCAACCACTAGTCCAAAGGTGGCTCAATGACTTGGTCACTTAGATTCTCCTTGAACACCAACCTCACTCTCAAGGAATGTGTTACCAAGAAAAGAAGAATGTCATAGTACCAGCTCTCTCTACTAGATAAAGTGAACCCCTTCTTCCAAGAAGACATCTTCAGAACTTCAGTTCAATCCCTAGTATTCTTTCAACTGGATGGTGGCAATGTCCTGCTCCAAATCCTTGCAGAATACACACTGACCTCCTCAAGGACATCCGCTATGACGAAGCACATTTTATCCGGGGCCTGAAGAAATATGACCATATCATTCCCATCCCCTGGAATGCCACTGGTTTCTCTGGCCACGCCACACCATCTTCAAAACCAGAAGCATAATTGGCAGAGCCATCACGACCAGCATCCCAGGATATCTGGATGACAAGCTCAGCTCTCACCCACAGCCAGGACCTCATCAGATCAGAGGCAAAGTGAAGCAAGCACCTCACTGTGAAGCTTTAAACAAGAGCCCAGACATCAGATAGGGCAGAGCACCTACAGTATAGTCCTGTGGACGGGTAGGAAGTCGGACTCAGTTTGACCATACTGTTTCCCCCTATACAGTCATGTGAGAACTTACAAATCCCTCTAAATTTCATAGTGCACTAAAATGTAGAACAGATGCTGGGCTGAACAAAAAAACAAGCACATCACTGTGCAACGTTTTAACAAGCGCACAGACACGCAGAGCGGGCGTGGTCTCTGATGTTTCTTAGTATTCTCCTGTGAGCAGGTGTTTGAGGTCGGATTCCGCCTACTGCACTCTTTTTTCTTATGTAGCAGTTTGAGGACTTACAAATATCTCTAAAGTGCTCTTTGAAATAAAATCTGAAAAATATTTGTCTGAACAAAATAAAAGTTTTGTATTAAAGAGAGTGTTAAAAAAATATAAAAATGTTGTGGGTTTTAAATGCAAAAGTGCGCATGTAATAGCAAAATGTGTACATTTACAGTAACTGAAAATGTAAAGACAAAAACATTGTGTTCCTAAAAATATATTGAAAGCTGATATCTGATCAATAGCCACTGCTACTGTCACTGAGACCAGAGAATATAAAATTGAATTGATGTGCCTTGTTTGCTATCCAGGACTGTAAATTCTCAGTAGTCTGTGCATTAGAGCTACTCTATGAGATTGTAAAAGGCATTTCACTCTATTGTCTATAGGCTGAGATTGTGGGATTTTCTTTTCTTTTCAATTCAACCGTCCACCTTCCAATTAGATTCAGAGTACTAACCTACAATTCAGATTCTATTTGCAAAACAGGACTGAAAATGAAAATGTGAAATGCACAAGTAAAGATAGGTGCTACGAAACAATGAAGGACATGTGGAATTACATTTGCTGAATTGCATGTATCACTGACTTTTTTGACATTGTTAAGGACAATGGGGTTGTAAAAATAGCGTTCCGCCATTGTCTCAATATCCAAAAACCAATGGGTGTGTTCAAATTTCTTGGCACACCATGAAAGTATTGGGACATTTCGTCTGCACCCCTTCAGAACATATGGGTTTTTTAGCAAAGATAGGTGAATTTTAACAGGTGGAAAACCGTACTTTGAAAACCCAGAGAAAGCTAGGCATGAATGTTTGAATTAATTGCTCAATAAAAATCAGCTCCTCTGTGTTTGTGGCCATAGTAATTGGTGTTGCTATAAGATGTTGAATCTGGTCCACAGGAAACAGTACAGCTTTCAAGGTTTCCACTTCCATGCGCGAATAGCCCGTCCATTTACGGTCATTTCTTTAAATTCTGGTACTAATAGTTCTATTTGCATAAGGGGTTAAATGGGACTACAAATCCCAGAGAGCAACACAAACCTGATCTAAATGAGCTACTCCCGTGTGGAACTGGGAACCTTGAGAGCTCTGAAATTGCTTCAATGTGAAGCACGTGGCTTCTTAAACAGCACGATTATCCTGTCATCTAAGGCGCCTAAAGGATTTAACATTACAAATATATGTTGTTATGCCTGCCAATAACGTCTTTGAAGGGACAAGGCGGCGGAGGAAACAGAATGGGAAAATAAATGTGCGTGATTACGCTTCGGAAACAATGCACTGCAAGCAGCTCCGACACAAAGTCAAGTTTCTGAACAACAGCAAATGATGCCACACAGAAATCAAGGCTTCTTATGAATTCCAGCTGTGTTCCCGCCTGTGCCTTAAAAGAGGGTAAATGATGTCTGTAATAGCAACTAACAGGTGGAAGAACTTTCAATAAATCATGTAAAGCCCCACTTTTGCTTTCATTTAAGTGCAATACAAACATTTGTTTTATTTTGTTCTCCATTTCTCAAACTAATAAAAGATGTAAATTGCAGAATGCTTTGGTTTTTGTTACCAGACATCATGAGAGTCATATCATTTACAGATGTCCGGTTTTAAAATCTTTTTTTTTCTGAATCACATTGTGATCCTGATCCACTTCCTTGTTAAAATAGTTTCTTTGAAGTTACCTCACATTCCTTCTTCTCTTCTGTTTCTCATTCTTTCTTACTAGAGTCTGAAGGGAAACAAACTGGAAGCAGCAACAACAAAAAACAATGGCGGGGCGCGGCCGCCTCTCATGTCTTGTGACTAAAGATGTCCAGGATCCTGAGAAACGACATGACCTTTTGGTTGCAAACACGGTAAGCCGTATCCTTACTTGGGTATGAAGTATGTTTGGCTTAAGGTTACAACCCATTATCAAGTTTTGTGAGGGCGAGGATGATTGGATCACCACGTTATAAAAACGTTTTTGGGTCCTGTGAAAATAGCTCTAGAAGACTAAAACCGAACATGGTTAATAGCCCCAACACATAAACTATTAATTCCATTATATTGTGAAGCTTTATTTTAAAGATGCTGTTCTTTTAAAAGTGCGCAGGACAGCTCGTAATTTAAATTCTAAATGATTCAAACGAAATAAAAACACTTTCAGTACTTCAAATGTTCACTTGTTGCATGTAAACATTGTAATAATTTGTCTAATAGCTCAACATGTGGCCCCTCTTAACAAAAACAAACCCTGCTGTAATCTGTGAGCACATAGGCAGCATTAGCTCTAGCAGGGCAGAAGTGCTGGCACATCAGTGGCGGAGGTGTGACTTGGTACCAGAGGGGGTAAAACAGTCCCCAGGAGAGAACTAGTCCAGGCCATTTCTGTAGTTTGAGTAATTAGTCATATTTAAAAAAAAATGAGAGAATCCAAGTCCAGGGACAAAGGTCAACTACCTGCATTTCATGAAGGGCCTGAAAATGGAACTTTCCCGCTTACTCAACTCAATGGCTTGTGCCCGAGGACTGCAATGATAAATATCAGTTTGCCTCATCCTCCCTCCCCCCATCACTGATTGGACTCTAATTCATCCCCACGGCTATATGCTCATAATCAGTTATACCACTTATAGCTCTGAAGTAACCAAAAGTCTGACATGCCATGTTCTTCAAAATCTATATCTATATATACATATCTTTATCTATCTCCATGTATCTCAACTGCCTAGCATACTACACTGGGGATGAGCTGAGGGAGTTCTGCAAGGAGAGGGGGCTGGATGTGGGCAGGTAAGCTTCCACAGCAGACCTACAGTTAGCCCTCAGAGCCTATGAGGAAGTCAGGAGGCTGCAAACAACAACAAAGGATGAGAACCCTGAGCTGAGGGGAGGGTGCAGTGCATATATCAGGGGCCTGACACACATGGTGCTGAATATCAACAACATTGAGAGCTACAGCACGGCTGAGCTGAGGAGGATGTGCAGAGAGAAGGGACTGAGAATCCCAAAGGGTGAACCAAAGTTGGAGTACCAGTCTGCCCTTAGAGCATGGGAGGATGTCCACAGAATGCAATCTGCACCACAAGAAGAGTCTGAAGAGGACATCTCCAGTACTCTACACAAGGCAGAACCCTGGTTGTACCTGACCTCAGAATCAGGGCCCCAAGAAGGAGGGAGAGTAGCAGAAAAATGACTGGGCAAAGGCTCCAGAAGAGAGAGGAGAGCCCACAGAGAGAGAATCTCCTTCTGAGGCTGCAGCTGGCCCAGCTGACTGCAGAGGAGAGAAAAGCTGCAGCTGAGAGAGCACTGGAGGAGAAAAAGGTCTTGTGGGCTCATGAAATGAGTCTCAAGGAGCTGGAAGTCAGAGCCCTGCAGATAAGCTTCTGCAACAAGAATATTGGTGGCAGAAAAACTACTGTCTTCAATGCTGAAGACACAGTCCACACACCAAGAGACGTAGTGCCTAACTTCTAGGAGGGTAATGACATACACCAGTGGTTTCAAGCATATGAGGTAGCTCTAGAGGTGCACAGGTTCCCTGAGGAGGATTGGGGAGCTGGCATATAGAGTCATATTCCTGATGATGGGAGGGATGCCCACTGGATGTCACTGACCATGTCATGAGTGATGTAATATGTGACGTCATCAGTAGTGCATTGCGGGGGCGCGAGTTATAGTTAGCTGAACTAACTATAACGGGGGAATTTCACGGGTTTTGTACGAGTGCAATGTCCAACTAACTATAACTTTCCCTAAAACCTAAGGTTTTTTCAGTGAATTTCTAAGGTTTTTTAAATGCTAATTTCTAACTATAACGTGCCTGAAACCTATGGTTTTTTCAGTGAATTTCAAAGGTTTTTCAAATGCTAGTTTCTAACTATGCCTACAGAGGTAGGACATGTGAAGAAAGAAGAAGAAACGCACAGAAAGAAGCAAAAGAAATGCAGAAAGAAGCAACAGAAGTCCACAAAGACGAAGAAAAGTGCAGGAAGAAGCAAGACATGTGCAGAAAGAACCAACAGGAGCAGAAAGAGGCCTTGTTCCAAAATCATCCTGTGCCCACAACTTTTTCAGACGGGTACTGGTGGTAACTGACTAACCAGGCCTAGAGCCAGTGCTATGCTAAAAGACACTTAGAATACAGTGAAAACACCTACATACACTAGGGAACACTATGCGTTGGGGTACCCCTGTGATTAGCATGACCTCCTCTGTAAGTCCCTAGTACATAATAGGGCAGGGGGATTAAAACTACCTCTTAAAACGCGCTACGGGGCGCATTTGCACAGTGGTGGAGGGGGGGGGCCTGAGGTGACATGTGTGCAAACACGCCCTGTGGCCGTTTTAAGTTGGGAGATTAACTCCCCTTGAATCCTGCCGGTCCCTGGGGTCCAACTAGCCAACCAGGTACCTCCAGTAAGCGCCACAGAGCTGCGTTGCAGAGAGGTGTAAAAAGGGGCATGGCCTGGACCACCTCTCTGCAACGCAGCTCTGTGGCGCTTACTGGAAGCACCTGGTGGGCTAGTTGGCCCCCAGGGGCCCTCAGGATTGAAGGGGAATTAATTCCCCAACTGAAAACGCGCCACAGGGCGTGTTTGCACACATCACCTCAGGCCCGGCCCCCTCCCTTCACCACTGTGCAAACACGCCTAGGGCACGTTTTAAGTTGGGGGATTAAGTCCCCTTGAATCCTGAGAGTCCCTGGCTCCAACTAGCCCACCAGGTATCTCCAGTAAGCGCCACAGAGCTGCGTTGCAGAGAAGTGGTCCAAGGCCATGCCCCATTTTACACCTCTCTGCAATGCAACTCTGTGGCACTTACTAGACGTACCTGGTGGGTTACTTGCACCCAAGGACCCTCAGGATTCAAGGGGACTTAATTCCCCAACTTAAAACGCGCCACACGGCGCGTTTGCACTCTTGTGACATCAGGCCACGCCCCCTACCTGCACCACTGTGCAAACGCACCCTCTGGTGCGTTGTAAATTGGGGGATTAAGTCCCCTTGAGTCCTGAGGGTCCCTGGGGGCCAACTAGCCCACCACTTACCTCCAGTAAGCGCCACAGATCTGCGTTGCAGAGTGGTGTAAAAAGGGGCATGGCCTGGGCCACCTCTCTGCAACGCACGTGAGGTAGTTGTATTATTGTGATACTGCCCAGCGCTAGTTGTATGATGCCTGCTGCTAGCACTTTTAAATTGTTATTATCTGGTGCACACATCTTTTTAAAACATTTTAAGATTACGAGGGAAATACCTGCTGTTGTGAGGTTTCTTCTCGGAGCCACACTTCCGGTTCACTTCCCGGTCCACCGCGGGTCCTAATCCCGATTGTGTGGAGGGAAGTCATTTCCGGCCAATCGAGGGTTGGTGGTCTAGTCCCCACCCTCACTTGCACATAAAGGGGCATGCAGAGCGGAGCGCGCAGTGGACGCACGTGAGGTAGTTGTATTATTGTGATACTGCCCAGCGCTAGTTGTATGACGCTTGCTGCTAGCACTTTTAAATTGTTATTATCTGGTGCACACATCTTTTTAAAACATTTTAAGATTACGAGGGAAATACCTGCTGTTGTGAGGTTTCTTCTCGGAGCCACACTTCCGGTTCACTTCCCCGGTCCACCGCGGGTCCTAATCCCGATTGTGTGGAGGGAAGTCATTTCCGGCCAATCGAGGGTTGGTGGTCTAGTCCCCACCCTCACTTGCACATAAAGGGGCATGCAGAGCAGAGCGCGAAGCAGACGCGCGCTGCGGGCGCGCCAAAGGTAAGCCCGTCTGCGCCCATCCGCGCCAGGACGTCGCTAGGAGCCGGAGACCCTGGTCAGGTGTATGTCACCCACGGTCCCCCCATGCAAATACACTATACTAGACAAGAGCTAATTAATCTACAGACTAATGTAACCCCTACCTGTCGGACAAAAATCTGGCCTTCTCCACAAGGTCCGTTTTCCTGCCGAGTATGCCGATTTCAGGCAAACTATATCCTTCCTGGTCAGGCTATCAACACTTCCGTGGATAATTCACGGAAGGGGTGGAAAAACTTGTTGTGCAATGTTCGTTCGCTGCCCAAACACTCTATTGAGGTATGGGACCTAGTGTCTTCGGTTCAACCTGAAGTGGGCTTTCTAACCGAAACCTGGCTCAAACCCCATTCTGTGCCCGCTATAGCGTTAGGCATACCGGAGGGGTATAAAATGGTTAGACTGGACAGATCTATGAAGGTAGGGGGTGGAATCGCCATTGTGCATAAAGATGGAATCAATGTCTCCGTCCTAGACCAACGTGGCGATGCTACTATGGAGATGTTGGTCTTTAGGATAGATTCCTCCATGCAGGCTAGCTGGAAAGGAGCGTTAATTTATCGTCCCCAGGACCCCTAGCTGATTTTTCTCTACAATTGGTTGAACTATTAGCCCCGTATGTGAACGCGTGCAATAACTTTCTACTCTTGGGAGATTTTAATATCCATAGTGATTGCCTCTCCAACTCCGATTCACAGACTCTTTTGGCTGACCTATCCCTTTTAGGCCTATCCCAGCTTAATGAAGGCCCTACCCATATAGCTGGTCATACTTTGGATATTATATTTTCAAATTCTTCTAAGATTCAGTGCGAACCCCCCAACAACTTTCTTGGTCTGATCATTCAGTCATTGAATTTTTATTCAGGACCCTATAGATCTTAAAATACCTAAACCAGCTACATCTTATACTCGCAGGCAGTGGCAGAAAGTCTCAGCGGAAAATTTTCAAACAGTTTTTTTGAGGCCTCAAAATTCTGCATCGGACAACATTGAGGAAGCATTGTTTAAATATAACTTGGCGGTTTTAACAGCCATTGACCACATTGCACCTCTGAAATGCTCCTTGAGCCATCCTAATCGCCCACAGGCAGCTTGGTTCTCGACACAACTGCGAGATCAAAAGCAACTCTGCAGGAAGTTGGAGAGAATCTGGCGTGCTTCTCATAATGAGGCGGACAGAGATCGGTTTTATTCCACTCTGTCCAGCTATCATAAAAATATAAAAATAGCACGGAAAACCCATATAACAGCTCAGTTAGCCGAGGTTGGCAACTCTTCTAAAACCCTGTACCAGATTCTTCAGTCTTTCATTAACCCTAAGGCATGTGAAAGCTTAGAGGTCCCCCTCCCAATTGCTGTGTAATGATATTGCTCTCTATTTTGTACAAAAGATAGAGCTTATCTATGGAAAAATTACCGCAATGGGAGACTTGCAGCAGATCCCTATGGCCTTGGACCATTTGAATCTAACAAACTCTCAGTTGTTAGAGAACTTCCCTGCAATTACATTAGCAGAGGTTGAATCACTGATTCACAAGATAAAGTCTGGGTCCCCTTCTGACCATATTGCAGCTAAAGTCATTCCGTCTTTGGCTAAACATTTGTCCCCCTCGGTGCAATCTCTTATTAATCTCTCTCTAACGGAAGGCCATGTACCACTGGAGTGGAAGGTTGCCCAGGTTAGACCCATTCGTAAGAATACTAAAATACCATGGACGGATTTTTCTAACCTCCATCCTATTTCACTCCTCCCGTTCCTGAGCAAACTAATGGAAAACATGTTAATACCCACCTTTCCAACTATGTCGAACTGACAGGATGTTTAGATCCTTCCCAGTCCGGTTTTAGGCCCAAATACAGCACCGAATCAGCATTACTAGTGGACACAGATAACATCAGGATGACCCTAGATAAAGGCCACTCTATGATTCTGGTGCTGTTGGACCTATCCGCAGCGTTCGACACAGTTTCCCATAGTATTCTGATCAAAAGGTTGGAAGAGGTTGGGTTAAGAAAATCAGCCTTACAATGGATGAGGAGCTTTCTGTCTGATCGCTCCCAGATTATCAACCTAGGCTCGTATCGTTCGGCCCCTATAGATTTGACCAAGGGAGTACCCCAGAGCTCATGTTTGAGCCCTACATTATTCAACATCTATATTGCTCCCTTGGCCAATCTTTTGAGGACACATGGGTTCATTCCCATATCATATGCCGATGATACCCAGTTACTCTTTCCATTTGATAAATTCACCTCGGCGGTCCGGCTAGCCTTCTCCAATGGGATGAGAGCCATATCACACTGGATGAAGAATAATTTCCTCCAGTGTAATGTGGGAAAAACTGAGATAATGCTCTTTGGAGAGGCCCCCCTTCTATGGACCCCGGATTGGTGGCCGGTCGACTGGGGTCACCACCCTGCCCCCAAGTCTACAGTCAAAAATCTGGGTATCCGTTTAGATCAAGCCCTCAGTTTGAAGGAGCACGCTGCTCAGACAGCTGGTTCCTGTTTTCATGTAATAGGCCTGCTCCGTCGAGTTTTCCCCTTGCTTCCTGATTCCACCCGGAAAACCCTAGTCCAGGCGCTGGTATTGAGTCGTCTGGACTACTGTAACGGCCTGCTGGTCTCTGCTAATGATGCTTCACTCAGTAGACTGCAGGTGGTTCAGAACACGGCGGCGCGGTTGGTCTTTAATGTTCCTTCCAGGACCCCCTCCCGCCCTCTTCTTATGAAGTTGCATTGGCTCCCCATCCGCCAACGGGTCAAATTTAAAATCTGCTGCACCATTCATAAGGCACTGCTCAACTTGGGCCCTTCCTATCTTTCCGAGAAATTCACGCCCTATGTACCATCAAGATCCCTCCGCTCGAGTGCTAAACACCTTCTGGTGGTGCCTCGAGTAAGTAAGGCAAGATTAGGAGGAAAAGCTTTTTCCTGTCTTGGCCCTCGTTATTGGAATGAACTCCCCTTGCCCTTAAGACAGTGTCTGGATCACTTGCAATTCAGGAAGTTGCTTAAGACCAATCTTTTTCGCTCCTGTTAAACTCTGCTGGAGTTGCTTTACACCCTCACGGTCCGCTCTAAGCGCAGAGATACCTCTTCGGGGGTCGATTCTAGCGCTATATAAACAAATAAATAAATAAATAAACGCAGCGCAGTGGCGCTTACTGGAGGTAAGTGGTGGGCTAGTTGGTCCCCAGGGACCCTCAGGATTGAAGAGGAATTAATTCCCCAACTTAAAACGCGCCACAGGGCGTGTTTGCACACATGTTACCTCAGGCCCCACCCCATTCCTTCACTACTGTGCAAACGCGCTTCCTGGCGAGTTGTAAGTTGGGGAATTAATTCCCCTTGAATACTGAGGGTCCCTGGGGGCCAACTAGCCCACCAGGTACCTTCAAGGCGCGTTTGCATAGTGTTGGTGGGAGGGGGCGGAGCCTCCAGCGCGATGCCGGCTTTTTTTTTCTTTTTCTTTTATAGAAGGGGGGCTGTGTGGCCCCCCTTCCTTTCCTGTTTTTTGGGCCCTGGGGACCCCATCCCCCAGAGCCTGACCCCTATTTATTTATTTTTTTAAATCAGGAAGGGGGCCGCGTGGGCCCCCCTCCCGAGGCCATTTTCGGCCCCGGGGACCCCATCCCCCGGGGCATGTCCACTTTATTTAAAAAAATATATATATTTACAAAGGAGGGGGCTGCGTGGCCCCCTCCTGAGCTTCTTTAGCCCCGGGGACCCCATCCCCCGGGGCTCTGCCTCGTTGTTGCTTTTTTATTTTTTGGGGGAGGGGGGCCGTGTGGCCCCCCTCCTGGGCCAATCCTTGCCCCGGGGACCCCATCCCCCGGGGCCTGGCCTCTCCATTTCTTTTTTCTTAAAACAGGGGAGGGGGGCCGCGTGGCCCCCCTCCCAGGCCACTTGTGGCCCCGGGGACCCCATCCCCCAGGGCCGGCCCTGTCCGTTGGGGACCGTGGGGGGGTCCCCAATGCCCCCACGGTCCCGCCGGCATTGCTTTTCCACATGGGGAGCTGCTAACATGCAGCTCCCCGTGTGGAAAAGCAATCTGTTTTGCTTCATTGAAGCGAGAGCAGGTTTCCCTGCTCTCGCTTCAATGAAGCAAAGCAGTTTGCAGTGACAGGGCGGGAGCCGCGAGGCTCCCGCCCTGTCATTGCAAACAGCAGTGTCCCGGGGTGGGCACCCGGGACACTGCAGGAGCCGGCCCTGGGGGGTGGCGGTCCCCAGGGCCATCACTGGCTCCAGGAGGGGGGCCGCGCGGCCCCCCTCCCAACATTTGCAAAGCCCTGGGTAGGTGGTGGTTCCCGGGGCTTGGGGGTCCGTAAGGACCCCCAAATTTGAATAATTAGAGCCCCGGGGAGGCGGCAGTCCCCGGGGCGTGTGGGGGGGCTCGAGCCCCCCCACACATGTATATCTTTAAAAAAAAAGAAGCCCCGGGGGGTGGCGGTACCCGGGGCTGTGGGGGGGCAGTGCACCCCCCCTGCAAATAATTAATCAAAGCCCCGTGGGGTGGCGGTCCCCGGGGCTTGGGGGCCTTTGAGGCCCCCCATACGATTAAAAAGAAGCCCCAGGGGTGGCTGTCCCTGGGGCTGTGGGGGGGCTGTGTGCCCCCGCAAATATTTATGCAAAGCCCCGGGGGGTGGTGGTCCCCGGGGCAGTGTGGGGGGGATTGGGGACCCCCCCACACTTATTTTTTTCACTGCCCCCGGGACCTGGCCCACCCGGGGGCTAAATATTAACGAAGTGCGGAAGCCCGCGCTTCGTTTTTTTATTTTCGTGGCCGGATCCGCTGATCCTCCGCACATCTCAGCGCTTTTATTTTTAAAAAAAATGCTTTTTTGGGCCCTGGGGGTCCTTGTGGGACCCCCTGAGCAGGCCTAGGGGGTCAGGGTGTTTCTACCCTGCCCCCTTTTCTTGTTTTACGCGACTGTTTTTCTGTTTTCTTGTGACTCGGTTCTACCGAGTCACAAGATGGCTGCCAACACTTCCTGGTTTGGGGTGTTGACAGCCAATTAGAATAAAGCTCGAGGTCGGGAGGGTCCGCGGATCCTCCGTGCCTCTAAATATCGAAACTTTTATTTTTGATTTTCTCAGCAACTACTGAACGGATTTACACCATTTTTAAAAAGGGTGCTTTCTGAACCAAGCACTACCCTTTTGAAAATTTGGTGTAATTCCGTTCAGCAGTTTTGGCTGTAGCCTTGCATAAAGTTTCCTATGGGAAATTGATTTTTTGACTCTTATTCTTTGAATTTCTCCGCAACTACTGAATGGATTTACACCATTTAAAAAAAAAGGGCGCTTTCTGAACCAATCACTACCTTTTTGCCAAATTTGGTGTAATTCTGTTCAGCAGTTCGGGCAGTAGCCGTGTCTAAAGTCTCCTATGGGAATTAACATGGAGAAAACACGTTTTGTGTCCCCCCTTTTTCTCGGCCCCGCTTGATGAATCACCCCGAAACTATCAAGATAGGAGCGGACCGGAGCGGGCCATAAGTTTTGAAAATTTCGCGAAGATTCGTCAACCGGCGCCAAAGTTATTGGGAAAAGAATGTTACGAATTTCCTATGGATAATAGGTCCTAACTATAACTATCTACTGGCGACCGCCAGTAGATTATATATATATATATATATATATACATATATATATACACATACACACTGAAAAAAACAAAGGTTACGTGGTCATTATAGTTGGGAAATAGAATTAAAAAAACTTCGAAATTCACTGAAAAAACCAAAGGTTACAGGGACGTTATAGTTAGGCTCAGATTTCACTATACAAAACCATAGAAATTCAGTAGTTATAGTTACCTGAGCTAACTATAACTTATGCGCCAGCAATGCACTGGTTATGACCTCACATATTACATCACTCATGACATAATCAGTGACATCACTCATGACATCTCAATTGACAACACTCATGACATCACTGACGACATCATGCAGTGAGAGTGAGCATTTTCTAAAAGTTTCTGAGTGTTAAAGATTTATACTAAGATACTACAAAAGTTAAAAGAGCATAGTTTGTGTGCTACTAAAGAGTGAAACTATTTTTAACACATTATGTGAGTGGCTGTGTAACTGTGTGTATCCATGTGTGAGTAGGTGTCTGAGTGGCTCTATGTGTGTGTGGGTGGTTGTATGGGTGAGTGAGTGGCTGTGTGAGGGGCTGTAGGGGTGAGTAAGTGACTGTGTGTGGCTGTGTAGGTGAATTAGTGGGTGTGTCAGTGGTGTGTATGTGAGTGAGTGGGTGGGTAGGTGTGTGAGAGGCGAGTGATTGGGTGTGTGAGTGACTGTATGAGTAAGTGAATGAATGTGAGTGTAGCTGTATGGGTGAGTGTGTGCTTGTGTCAGAGACTGTATAGGTAAGTGAGTACATGTGTTAGTATCTATATGAGTAAGTGAGTGGATGTGTGAGTAACTGTATGGGTGAGTGAGTGGCTGTATGATTGACTGTATGGGTGAGTGTGCAGGTGTGTGAGTAGCTGTATGGCTGACTGACTCAGTGTGTCAATGACTATATGAGTGTATGAGGGTATGTTAGTGTCTGTATGTCTGGTTGACTGGATGTGTGAGTGGCTGTATTGGTGAGTGAGTGGGTGCATGAGTGGCTGTATGGGTGAGTTATTGGTTGTGTGAGTGGCTGTATGAGTGACTGGATGTGTGAGTGTCTCTGTAAATCAGTGAGTGGGTGTGAGATTACCTATATGGGTCTGTGAATGGGTTTGTGAGTGGTTGTGTGGGAGAGGAAGTGGGTATATCTGAGGTTCTATAAGGGCATGAGTGGGTGTGTTAGTGTTTTGGTGGATCATGTCATCAGTTATGTCATTTGAGATGTCATCAGTGATGTTATCAGTGATATCACTGACCATGTCATGAGTGATGTCATATGTGAGGTTGTAAGCAGTGCATTTCAGGTGTGTAAGTTATAGTTAGCTTAGGCAACTGTTACTGCTGAATTTCTATAGCTTTGTAAGAGTCAAATCTGAGCCTAACTATAACGTCCCTGTAACCTTTGTTTTTTCCAGTGAATTACTAAGTTTTTTAAATTCTATTTCCTAACTATAATGACCCTGTAAGCGTTGGTTTTTTCAGTGAAGTTAAATGTTTTTTTTTAATTCTATTTCCTAACTATAACTCCCCTGTAACCCTGGTTTTTAAGTGAATTTCTAATTTAAAAAATATATATATTTCCAAAGTGCAACCTGTAACCTTTGAGAGTGTGTGAGTGAGTAAATGCATGAGTGTCTCAGTGGGTGTGTGAGTGAGTGTGCCCCCTTTGCTGCTGAAGGCCCTTGGGGGCCAAGAACCCCTATTGTTGCCATCAATAAGCCCCCCACAGTGGGACTGCTAAGAACTCATCAGAGGCCCGCCCCCTTTCTCAACCACTCTGCAAACGCAGCTCCTGGCGCACTACTGGTTGGGGGATGAAGTCCCGTTGGCTGCTGAGGGTCTTTGGGGGCCAAGAACTCATATTGTTACCAGCTGTAAGTCCCTCACAGCGAAATTGCTGAGACCTCATCGGAGGCCCCTCCCCCCTTTCTCAGCCACTCTGCAAAGGCGCCTCCTGGCGCACTACTGGTTGGGGAATTAAGTCCCCTTGACGGCTGAGGGTCTTTGGGGGCCAAGAACCCCTATTGTTGCCATCAGGAATTCTCTCACATTGGGATTGCTGAGACCTCATTGGAGGCCCCACCCCCTTTCTCAACCACTCTGCAAACGCGCCTCCTGGTACACTACAGGTTGGGGGATGAAGTCCCCTTGGCTGCTGGAGGCGTTGGGGGACTTGGGCCTCTTTCTGCTCATTTATGACCTCTATTTTGCCTCTTTCTGCTCATTACTGATCTCTATTTTGTCTCTTTCTGCTAGTTTTTGACTTTTATTCTGCCTCTTGCTGCTCGTTTCTGACCTCTATTCTGCCTCTTTCTGCTTGTTTCTGACCTCTATTCTGCCTAAAATTGAACGGCGGAAAGACTGAAGTCCTGCTTCTGGGCTCTGATTCATCTTTCTGGTCACCCAGATGGTGGCCTGCCAGTCTGGGTGACTGTCCAGATCAGACTGAAGTCCTGCTTCTGGGCTCTGATTCATCTTTCTGGTCACCCAGATGGTGGCCTGCCAGTCTGGGTGACTGTCCAGATCCAGTGCCTAAGGTCAGAAACCTAGGATTTATCTTTGACGATAAACTGACATTCAATAGTCCGATCAACACTCTCTCCTCTACCATTTGTTTCTTCTTAAAAATGATCAGGAAAATCCATCCATTCATCCCTCCCGATGCCCTAAAAACACTGGTTACAGGGGGGCGTGGCTAACCGCCGACGGGAATGGCCGCTCGGTAGCTCAGCTCCGGAGCGCCACTCCCAAACCATCCGTTTAAACTGAAATCCCCCGGCCGAATCCTCACCCCGAGGGACTCCCTGTAAGCTGTGGCTGCCGTGCGAGGTATGGGCGAAATCTGGGGCCGATCGAGGCTGTGATCCGGGGAGCGCTCCACGCACCGGATCCACAGGAGACGACTTCGCCGGCGGAGGTGCGGCCAGGCGGCGGGGGCGTGCTACGCAAGACTGCTGCTGAGGCCTGGACTGTGTGGAGGCCGGGAATATAATTTGTGCAAAGCCCGTCGCCGGGACTGCGCCCCACAGCCCTGAATCCTGTTAGTGGGGAGAAATAAACAGCCTTGAAGAGACGGAGGTGCCGGAGTGGCGACACTGATCCGGGAGGACCCACGGCGCGGCCGTATGTCTACGCCACCATGAGTAAACACACCCGGATGGGAGCCGCCATGCAGCCCTGGTGCCTGAAGCTACTTTGACCCTACAGGCTGAATAATTGGACTGGGTACTAACCAGGGGACCGTGGAGGCTGTGGGCGATAGTGGCCTTGGACTTCCTTGGGACCGCCTTAGCCGGGTGAGCCGCCCCTTGTACGGCCCTGGGTGCCCGGCGTAGTCACTACTGCACTGTATTGCTCCCAATTGAGTGCCGGGGCCCAGAGGTGTTTCGCTGCAGGAGCCTGGTGGGGTGTGTGGTCTGATTGGAGACAGCGAGAAAGGCGAGAACGGCGCTCGCACACTGCATGGAGGGAAGGAGTGTTACTGCCACCACTGTATACATAGCTGGTTTGTGGAGCGGGTGTGACCTCGCAGCTTTGTCGGCAATCCTGACCCCCGCCAGGCGGCCAGGCTGAGTGAGGCGCTGCTGGTGGAGCGGGCGGTTGAGGTGCCTTGGCAGCTGGACGGATCGGAGGCATCACCTGGTTCAAGTAGTGCTGCTAAGCCTGGGGGCAGTAAAGGAAAGGGCGGATCTGGACAGTGTGGGTTCCTTTGAGAGGTGGTGGTCGCAGTGAAGTGGAGCCAGTGTCCTGCGGACGGGGTGCCCCGCGCCAAATCTGACAGGCCGAGTGGAAGAGTCCACTGCAGGCGGCGGGGAGTAACGGTCGCACCCCCACACTGTGTGGCGACCACCCGGACGAATATAACATGGTGTCTGGACGCAGCGGCCATACGGTGACACAGGCCAAATTGGACAAATGTACATGGCAAAAGCAACAGAGTGAGGATCGGGGGGAGTCGGTAGCCCCGAACGAGGCCATGGAACCCACGAACAAAGATATCCTCGAGGCAATCACGACAGTAAGGACCTCCCTCGAGGTGCGGATAGATACAGTGGCAACAGAGGTGGCTCTGATTTGGGAAGATATGAGGAAAATGGCGGAGCGACTGGGCACAGTGGAGAGTACCGCCAAGGAACTCGTCACAGATACCACCCTTCTTAAAAGACAGGTGACCGAATTGCGTACATCTCATGAGGCAATGGCTCTGCAGCTGGATGACTACGAAGGAAAAATGCGGCGCAACAACGTCCGCATTCTTGGTGTGCCAGAGCGCGCAGAGGGGCAGGCCGCTGATCTTTTCGTGGAGGAACTAGTTCTTAAGCATCTGCAACCACGAGGACTTTCCAAATGCTTTTCCATTGAACAAGCTCATCGTGTGCCAGGGGGCCGTCCGAAGCCGGGTGCGCCCCCGCGGCCGCTCCTCGCCCGGGTGTTTAACTTCCGAGACCGCGATGTTATCCTCCAGACTGCGAGAGCGGCCCCCCCACTTAACTTCCAGAACAGTAAGATCACTTTCTTTCCGGACTTTACTTTGAGGGTGCAGAAACAACGCCGCAATTTCCTGGAGATAAAACGGGCCCTCCGGGACCAAGAGATTAAATACGCTATGACGTTCCCTGCCAAATTGAGGGTGGAAGCCAATGGCAAGCTGTGGTATTTCACTAGGCCGGAGGATGCCTGGGACTGGCTAGAAGGCTGGCGCACGGTCGGAAAGAAATCGCAAAAAGTCTCCTCCGCTGCCGATGGAGCTGAAGACTGCGCCGGCAGAGACGCTCTCCTCCGCATTCTGATTCCGATTCCCAGGGACACACAGGGGGGCACTGAATTCGAGGTCTGCTAAGACTATGTCGGACACACTCCGGACTCTGGAGGCCCTCTCGAGTAATTTAGTGCCGTGGCACAAGTACTGTTCTTCATTTGACTTTGTCCAAGGGTTCGTGTTTTAGCTGGGTGGGCCAAAGGGTCCCCGGTGTTTGTTCAAAGACTTGGGCTCAAATTTGATGTGTAGGCCCAGTGCCCTTATGGGTAATTTAATGTCATGACAATTGTACTGTTTTTCACTTAAATTTGACCTAGTGCTTATATTTTAGCTGGGTGGGCCAAGGGGTGCAAGTGATTGTTCGAGACAACTGCCATATAGTCGATGGGTAGGCCCAGAGGGGCCATCGATCTGTGTTTGACCTCGGGAGTGGTGGGGCCGGGGTGGAGAATGTGTATTGTATACAATTGTCATTGGGAGTGGGGTTGCTCACGTTCCCTGAAGTTGTTTAAGGGTTGGCGACAGGCACTCTGCATGTTGGAGGTGGCGGGCGGTTCTAGTCCCGTTGTGCAGGGAGGCAGGGAGGGGGGATTTCAATTGGGGGTGGAGGGAGTGGGTTTGATCTGTTGGGGGGTTTCATTTTTGCATCGGTGAGTGATGATTATTGGACAGTTAGCACCTCATATGGCATCAAAGTCTTTAATATTGGCATTGTGTTTCACGGCATTGTAATGCAAATTGGCAGCCTGGGTTTCGCTCTGAAAGGAGACTCGGGGGTGACAGGTTGTGACGGACTATCCGATGAAGTAGTTGCACTGTTGACATATTCTGATGGCGCCTGTTCAAGGCCTTAGACTGTCCACCTGGAACGTAAATGGGCTGGGGGACAAAATTAAAAGGGGCATTGTCCTACAATATATACATCGGCATGCGCTTGACATAATACTGTTACAGGAGACCCATTTAATAGGGAACTCGTGCATGGCCCTGAACAGGAAGGGATACCACATGATAGTACACTCGGGTTTTACCACGGGTTCTAGAGGGGTTGGGGTTCTCCTACGCAAAGGTTGCCCCTATGTGGTACATAACACCTGGACAGATGCACAGGATAGATACGCAGCATGCACAGGTACGTGGGAGGGAAGGGTCATTAATGTGGTTTCAGTGTATGCCCCACCGGGATTACAGCGTCTAACATTGAAGGATGTGGGGGCGCTGATGTTGGACTTGCCCATGGGATCGCTAGTATTGGGGGGCGACTTCAATTTGACCATGGACGGCCTACACGACCGGCTTCCACCTAGACAGGACCCGACACAAGGCTCACAACTCCAAGAGTTCACCAATGCTCTGGGGATGGTAGATGTATGGAGGTGGTCGCACCCACACAACACGCACTTTACGTTTCAGTCAGGTGTACATGGTATTCAATCACGTATCGACTATCTGTTTACTCATGCCCAAGACATAAACGCATTCACTGACTCAACCTGCTTGGCACGAGGAATATCAGATCACTCCCTCGTTTTGACGGTCTTTGGCACACAACGCACTAGGCGTCCCGGCCCAATCATGATACAGCCGTGGGCATTGAAGATACCTCACATTAAGGAAAACCTTCGGCAAGATACAGACTATTATTTTGCTGAAAATGTGGGATCGGTCAAGTCGGCAGTGACAATTTGGGGGGCATATGGGGCGGTGATTAAGGGTAGGGCATTGTCTTTGATGGTGGGCCACAGAACCGAGCGTAACCGGAGGGTGGTCGAACTGGAAAGGGACATTTTGCAAATGGAGGAGGCTGTCTCTCAGGCCCCTGACCCCGACATTCAACACAGTCTTAAAATAAAAATACAGGATTACAGACAGCTCCTTCTGGAGGACGCCACTATGCGCTCCCTCGCTACTCGTCACCGGATTTATGAACAAGGTGAGCGTACGGGTAAACTTCTGGCGTGGCTGGAACGCAGGGAACAGGCAGCGAGATGGGTGCGAGCAGTGAAGGGCCCCGACGATGTATTGATAACTGACCCTCAGGGAATTGCTGATGCCTTTGCGTCTCATTTTGAGGAAGTGTATAGAGTCCCACAGGCTTCACAAGCCTCAATGGCAGCAGATCTCCCGGCCACAATAGAGGTAGTATGCATCCCCCATCAGGATAGAGAAGCATTGGAGGCGGACATCTCTGCAACAGAGGTCCAAAAGGCAATACAGGATGTTCGGTCCGGCAAAGCGATGGGTCCTAATGGACTTCCCATCGAGCTTCTTAAACAGATGGCCGTGAAGTTAGCGCCCCACTTGTTGAACTTATATAACGAATGTTATGAATCAGGGCTTCTCCCGGCGGATATTCGCACTGCTGCCATTGTAGTTATTCACAAACCCGGTAAGCCAGCGGAGGATTGCAAATCGTATCGCCCTATTTCGCTGCTTACAGTGGAAGCAAAAATCCTGGCCAAACTCCTGGCCAACCGACTACTCCCGTATCTTAATGATCTGATTCATCCAGACCAATCGGGCTTCATGCCGGGTAGAAATACGGCTCGGAGTCTGCGACGCTTACATGGAGCACTGGGTGGAATAGACACCCTAGAGGAGGAAGTGATCTTGCTGTCGCTTGATGCCACTATGGCATTTGATACTATAGAATGGAAGTATCTGTTTGCTGTTCTGGCTCGTATGGGGTTTGGACCCAAACTGATTAGGTGGATCAGGCTATTATATACGCAGCCCACGGCGCACGTCACGGTAATTAACCATCGCTCCGCCTCTTTTCCCCTCTGTCGTGGCACGAGGCAAGGTTGCCCGCTATCACCGCTCCTCTTTGCCATGGTGCTGGAGCCGCTTGCTGTTTGGATCAGGGGAGATCCGGGCATTAGGGGCATCAAATGGACGAGTGACCATGAGGACCGAATATCGCTCTACGCGGACGATATCTTGCTCTATCTGGCCTCTCCCGCACGCTCGTTACGACGGGTGTTGCACATCTTTCATATATTTGGCGCGCATTCGGGGTACCAGATAAATTGGTCCAAGTCCCAGATGTACGCACTCTGGGGAGAGCCCCCATATAGTCCCCGAGGCTATGACATTCCAGTAGCGAGACAGGGTTTTCGGTATCTGGGCATTTTTATTACATCCGACGTTACACTCTCCTACGAACGGAATCTGCTGATGCCCCTACAGCGGTTGAGATCGGATGTCACGCATTGGCGATCGCTGCCCCTTACTCTCTTGGGCCGTGCATCCCTGTTTAAAATGCTCGCTCTGCCGCGCTTTCTCTACGCCCTGCAAAACGCTCCCAATCCTGTTCCGGATTCCTACTTTTCGCAAATTGAAGGGGTGGTGCGGGGATTGTTGTGGGAGGGCCGACCTCCACAAATTGCCATAAACAAACTTACCATGGGATGGTATGATGGAGGTATAGGGTTACCGGACATGCGCCTCTACTATCAGGCATCGCAGTTGACGGCCATTAACAGATGGGTGTTCGGACCACATGATGATCCTAATTTTCGCACAGACCATTGGCTTATGGGGAAGGGGGGCTACAATAGGGCACTATATACAAACTATCGGAAGCTACAATTGACTGGCCCCACGGCTCGTACGGTAGAAGTGTGGCATGGAATCCAGCGTAAGCTGGGGTAGCATGGGCGCCTGACAAAGGCAACTCCTTTGTGGGAACCGGACATCTTGGGTCGCCTCAGTACCTGTCCAGGTTTTGATAAATGGGACACGATTGGGATCTCTACAGTGGGGGACATGTGGGTGAAAGGGAAGAAGGCCACATTTGCTGATCTTCAAACTAAGTATCAACTTGCATCTTCGGAGACTTTTTGATATCTCCAAATTAGCCATGCCATTGATTCGGCCCTTCAGAAGGGTACCCCCCTTCCGGATTCCTCCCCGTTGGAGGACAGACTATTATTAGACCCAATGGATCGCAAAGCCATTTCCCTCACATATAAGAAATTAGTGAACAACCGAATTGACCCAATGCTGAAACTACGGGCGAGCTGGGAAACTGATCTAGGGGAGATAGACGATGAAGACTGGAGAGATGCACTCGCCTCTCCCCGAGAGTTGGCGATTCCTATGCTGGTCCAGCTCAAGGTTCTCCACAGGGTCTATTTTGACGCCAAATTGTTATTTAGGTTGGGTAGGAGACCTGATCCGCTCTGCCTCCGACGATGCAACCAGACTGGCACATTCACACATATTCTCTGGGACTGCCCTCACATACAGCAGTATTGGAAGGACGTTACTCGACAACTGGCCAGGACATGTGACAAACCCATTCAACCGTCCCCCAGACTTTGCCTTCTCAATATCTGGGAGGCTACCGACCTCTCACAGGCGGAGCAGTCGTGGGCCACGATGGGTTGGGCTATCGCCAAACGCAATATTGCCCAAATGTGGGGGGCGGACACGATGCCACGAGTAAGGGACTGGGCGAATGATATGGACTATGCCATGATTGCCGAAAAAACGGTGTTTAAGGGGAGGGGATGCCCCGAAAATGGGACCACATATGGGGAAAGTGGAACAAATATAGGGG
Source organism: Calotriton arnoldi (assembly GCA_963921515.1). NCBI lineage: Eukaryota > Metazoa > Chordata > Amphibia > Caudata > Salamandridae > Calotriton > Calotriton arnoldi. The sequence goes on along the minus strand of CAWUFW010002826.1, from coordinate 1,076,479 downwards.
AGACATTTGCATTTCTCCTACAGTGGAATTGAGGAGAGAGAGACGAACACTGTTGGATAGATTGGGTGAGACTATGGTAGCCCCCACACCGGGCAGCCGAGCATAAGATGCTATAGCAAATGGACTAGTTGCTGGTTTTCTCATATTTTTGACCCTGGTACACTGTTGTAAATATAGAGGAAGGGACAACCTCTGGAGATAGCGGCTTTATGTATTCCTGATCCTGAAAATGTTGTGAAACACTGTTGAGATCTTGTGTTGCCTTGCCGAAGATGACTGTATAATGCCTTGCACTGCTGCATTTTGTTATCAATAAAAACAGTTAAATAAAAAATAAAAAAAAACACTGGTTACAGCATTAGCCCTCTCCAGATTGGATTATGGTAATGCCTTGTACATGGGATCCAATCTCAGTATCTATTAAGGATGTAGCGCCTACAAAATGCGGCAGCCAGATTAGTATTGGATATCCCTAAGTTTGAGCCAGTTTCCCACGGATTAAGAGCCCTCCAATGGCTCCCGGTGGACAAGAGGATTAAGTTTAAATCCCAATGCCTGGCCTTTAAAGCATTACATGGCACAGGGCCTCAATTTCTGAGGACTCACTTGAAATGGTATGTGCCGTCTAGAAGTCTAAGATCCGCTCACACTAAACTTATGCAAACACCCAGGTTCAAGAAGGCACGCTGGGGCAGAAGAAGCTTCCTGTTAGGGACAGTTAAGACCTGGAACCTACTCCCTACCGCCATAAAGAGCAGCACGTCACTTTTTTCTTTTAGAAAGGCGCTGAAAACTGGCTCTTTTCCAATTGACCCACCCTGTACACCACACCAGCACCGCTGTGACTTACCGACCCTAGCGCCAAGATGCCCTCGGGCATTCGTGCGCTGTACAAATGCACTAATCAAATCAAATCAATCAATCGAAGCCGAGTCCCAAGATGGATGCCAACTCTTCCTGCTTGAAGTGTTTCAGCACGGGGACTGTTTCATCCTAGGAGGATTCACGACCCTATATATACAAATTTACATTCCCTTTAATATCTGAAAAGCTACTGAATGGATTTACACCAAATAACAAGAGTGTTCTTTCTGGACCAAGAGCTACCTTTCTGCCACATTTGGTGTAATTCCGTCCAGCGGTTTTTGCTGTAGTCACGACTAAAATCTCTTTGGGAATTAACATTGGAAAAACACTTTTTTTACTTCTCCTTTTTCTTGACCCACGCTTGATGGATTGCCTCGAAATTTTCCATTAGCAACAAGAATCACTGGCACACTTTTTTGCAAAGGTTTGTGAAGATTCGTCAAATGGCGCTAAAGATATGGGCAAGTCAAAAAAACGCTTTTCCTATTGAATATATATATATATTCCCTATTACCACGGCATGGCATGAATTATTGTTTTTGCCTGAAGTAATAGAAAGAACATTACATAAACCATAAGCAGATCCATGCAATCCTTTTAATGGGGATTTGTCTTTGACGGACACTGTATTTTTCACCCACAGTTTTCTACAAGCTTTTCTGGTCCATTTCTCAGGCTCTCTTGCACACACTTCATTTCCTCCCTCTAATCTGGCTTTGGTTGGACACTTTGACAAGCTCACAAAATAAATGTGCCATTCCTGTCTTCAATGAGTATGTGTGGGAGATATAGTGGATGACACTTTCTTTCAAATCATTATGGGCCTGACTCACAAAGGTAAGCTTACCCTTTTGGGTAAGTTCACTACTTTTCAACATTCACAAACCATGTGCAGAGTTTTATGACTCTGCACTCCATATACTTATGTGCAGAGTTCTCTAAACCCCAAGACTCCACAATTAGGGTGGAGAACTACGCACACATAAGTATATGGAGTGTGGAGTCGTAAAACTTTGCAAGTAGTTTGTGAATACCAAAAAGTAGTCAACTTACGCAAAAGCGTAAGTTTACGTTTGTGAATCAGGCCATGTGTTTGTTAGAATCAGTTTGAGTCTGACGGTTAAGGTAAAAACGAAGGGTCATCATTTCAGGATTCCCAGGGACTACCACAATGACTCCAATGCTGCAAATCAATGGCAGCTCATTTTATCATATATATATCAGGTAGGAGTAGAGATTGCCTCTTTTGAATCCCTTCCTGCCTTCTAGAGATGACAACCACTTTGTAATGGTTGTATGTCACAATATTATATACAGACATAACGTCTGAAATAAATATAGTGTCTTAAATAGTGTTTACAAAAATATTGTCCTACTGAATACAGACCTTCTATTATTAACTCATATGTGCCCTACTTTTATAGATACTGTTAGAAAAAGAAATTAGGTTACTGGATGACTGAAATGTGAGCTTTGGTCAAGCAGCAACTACAATCCGAGTCATGATAAGTCACAAGCGAACCCCAAATTACCCTGTGCTCACCCTTTGGTAGCCTGACAGAGAGCAGTCAGGCTTAACTTAGAGGCAATGTGTAAAGTTTCTGTACAACATTTCAAACAGTAAAACAGTGACAACACCACACACAAAAATCTCACACCAGGTTAGAAAAATAGATCTTTATTTAATAAACAAAATGACAAAAATTCAATTAGTGTAAACAGAGATGTTTAATTTTAATGTTTATAATGAAAATAGTGCCAAAAAGATCAAAGCGCTATTGGGGATATCTGGTTGTGCCAGACCGGGACAAAGTCACAAGTTCAGGCTGACTATGATGCAGTGCAGGCCAGCTACAAGGACCCCGTTAGGCCTTCTGAACAGAGTACCTTAAATCCTGGTTGCAGAGCATTTCGTGGATCTGCGTTGAAGATACGTCGCACAGCCGAGGCGAAGTGTCGGTTCTGTGATGTGGCGAGGTTGCAGTGTGAGGTCCTGTTGCCCCGACGTTGAGGAACCTATCAGCGGCACTTGGAATGCAAAGTCCAGTGTAGGGGATGTTATGCGCAATTGATGTGATGCGTTGATTCCGTGGAGTGGTGAAGGTGCGATGCAGAGTTTCATCGTCGTCGCTGAGGCTGCCGTCAATGAGAGATGCAGGGCTCCATGCTGGGGAAAGTGGCACTCAGAGACAGTTCCGAAGGTGATGCATTGGTTCTACGATGCATGTTGCGGCGACGATGCGAGTATTTTGCAATGGGTCCAACCCACACAGCAGGGGCGTTGCATTGGTTCTGCTCGGGGATGCGCCGCTCGGCTGAGAAGATCAGTAGGTTCTGCTCGGGCATGCGTCACTCAGCAGAGAATATTCGTCAGTTCCACTGGGAAGCACCTTCGGCCCACTTCCAGGTGCCCAGGACTGGGGTGGCACCACTTGGCAGGACAGACTCACTTGGCAGAGTCCAGGTGCAGATGCAAGGTGGTTGGAAGCCTAATATGTCCCTGAGGCTTCAGATCAGGAGGCCAGCCAACTAGTCCTTAGAAACGCTCTTGGTTCAAGAGATGCAGGTCCTGTCCTTTTCACCCGGACAAAAGGACAGCTAGTAGCAGATCAGCGTAGCAAAGCAGGAGTCCAGCAGAGTGGAGTCCAGAAGAATGGAAGTCCTCCAGCAGCACATCAGTTCTTCGCTGTGGCAAAGTAACCAGAGGTCCAGAAGTGTATCGAAGTGGTGGTGTCTGTATTTATACCCAGAGGTGCCTTTTGAAATGGGGAAACTTCTATAAACATGCCTTTGAAGTGCACAGATGTCCTACCTTCACTGTCCTGGCTCCAGACTAACTACAGGGAGTATGCAGCCCTTTGTGTGGAGACAGGACTCAGCCTATTCAGCTGTAAGTGAGGTTGGGTCCAGCTTCTCCCTCCCATCCTACCAGTGATGGCCCATCTAGACACACCTAATCTCTCATTGTGTTTTGCTGTCTTGGAGGAATACACAAAGCACACTGCCAGCTACACCCAGTCAGGTTACCAGAGACAGGCTGCAGGCACCAAATGGCTAAGGCAAGAAAATGACAACTTTAAAAAAGTGGCATTTTCAGAATTGCAGTTTAAAATCTGACTTCACCATAAGTTTGGATTTTAAATTGTGATTCCAGAGGCACCAGACTTTAACCAGTTATATCTTCTCATTTGGGAATGACACTTACAAAATGTCATAAGGTAATCCCAATGTTATCAAATTGGAGATATATGCCTTGCAGTAGTGGGGGTCTATAGTTGGCAGAGGTAGGTACCTTTGTCCAAATAGGGACCGTTGCTTCTAGTCGGGGTAAGGGGGATACGCACTCTAGATAACCCCTGCTCACCCCCTTGGTAGCTTGGCACGAGCAGACAGGCTTATCCCAAAGGCAATGTGTAAAGTATTTGTACCAACACTCACAGTCACAGAGGGAAAACACCACAAATGGACATCACACCAGTTTAGAAAAATAAAATATCTTTATCTAAACTAAACAAGCCCAAAACGACAAAAATCCAACATACACAGTTAAAAATATGACTTTCAAAAGGTTTCAAGAACTTGTAGCATAGAAAACTATGGATGCATGACTTTTCACCAAAGTACCTGTAGATGCGTCAAAGTTCCAAAGCCAAACAGCCGCAGAGTCGGAAAACAAAGAGATGCAACACTCCTGAGACCTTGGGGAGGCGATGCGACAGTCCCGCTGCACGCAGAGGAAGGGTTGCGTCGAATCCGGTCTGTATGGGGAGTGATGCGTCGATTCTTCGTGACGGTTCCGGTCCGCAGGTGATGCGTCGGACAAACTTGCCGCACAGGCACGATGCGTGGAAATACGGGATGGGTCGGCGATCGATGCGGCAGCGTCAAGCCGCGCTGCGTCGGTCCTCTTCCCTCGATGCGACGATTTCTTTAGTTCTTTGAGTTTCTTCTTCCTTCCAGCTCCCAAACAGCAGCAACAACCTCCAGAGGCCCAAAACTGGCACAGGCACCTCTTGGCAGGTCAGAACTCACAGCAGCAGAGTTCAGGGGAGCTGGGGGTGAAGTCTTTGTGTCTCTGAGACTTCTGAATAGGAGGCTAGCTCACTTCAGGCCCTTGGAGATCTCCTTCAAGCAGGGGACACAGCACACAGCAAAGTCCTTCTCCTTTCCTTGGCAGAAACAGCAACTGCAGGCCACCCCCAGACACAAAAGGGCAGTACTTCTCCTCAGTCTCTCCAGCTCTTCTCCTTGGCAAAGGTTCCTCTTGAATTCCAGGAATGATCTAAAGTTCTGGGGTTTCAGGTCTAATACTTATACCCCAAAATATCTTTGTTCTCTTTGTGGAAGGGGCTCTGAGCCCAGTTCAAACCAGTTCTGGGGGGCACTCTGCAAGTGCACAACAACATTCAGTGTCAGTGTGAGCCTTGGCTCCAGACACACCACAGGGGGGGCGGAGCCAGCATTGTGGAAGGCAGGCACAGCCCTATTCAGGTACAGGTGCTACTCCTCCCACCACTCCAAATGCAGATCAGGCCTATTCAGCCTAGTGCTGACTCATCCAGACTCCTGGAGCCACTGCACCTCCCCAGACCCTGTCACTCTAAAGCCAGACAGTCAATCCACAAAGAGGCAGAGGCACAGAGGATAGTTGGACAAGAAAATAGTCACTTTCTAAAAGTGCTATTTTCAAACACAATTTAAGTTCAGGGATACCAAACTCAACTTTTCTATTTTGTCCCTATGGGAAGATATGCTTGTAAAATGTTACAAAGCTTTCCCCATTCTGTCCTATGGGGCAAGATAGCCTTTCAATAGTGAAAAACGAAATTGGCAGTATTTCACTATCAGGACATGTTACACACACCAGTGCATGTCCTACCTTTCACATACACTGCACCCTGCCCAGCGGTCTACCATAGGGGTGCCCTATATGTAAGGAAAGCAAAGGTTTGGGCCTGGTGAGTGGGTGCACTTGCCAGGACAACATGGCAGTTAACAAAACTGCATGCAGGCACCGCGGTGGAAGTCCTGAGACATCTTTTCAGGGCTCCCCATGTGGGTGGCACAATCAGTGCTGCAGGCCAACTAGTAGCATTTGATTTACCAGCCCTGGCACACTCAGTGCACTTTACTAGGGACCTACTGGTAAAACAAATATGCCAATCAGGGAGAACTGATCACAATACCAATTTATACAGGGAACAAATGCACTTTACCACTGATCAAGAGTGGTAAAGTGCCCAGAGTCCTATAGCCAACAAACACAGGTCAGGAAAAAATAGGAGGAAGAAGCAAAAAGTTTGGGGATAACCCTGCAAAAAGGGCCATTTCCAACACCTTGCAGTAGTGAAAAACAAAATGTAAGAGTTTTTCACTACCAGGACATGAAAACCTAAAAGTACAATGTGCAATGGCAGGCCTCAGACATGTTTAAAGGGCTACTTAAGTAGGTGGCACAACAGGTGCTGCAGGCCTACTAGTAGCATATAATTTACAGGCCCTAGGCACATGTAGTACCACATTACTAGGGACTTATAAGTAAATTAAATATGCCAAATGGGGATACACGAATATTATCATGTTTAGGGGAGAAAGAGCAAGCACTTTAGGACTATTTGGCAGTGGTAAGGTGTGCAGAGTCCTAATACCAGCAAAAACGAGGGCAGAAAAAAGGGAGGAGGAGGAAGGCAAAAAGTTGGGGGGAAGACCACTCTATGGCTGACAGGTCTAAAATGCGTCCCCCCAGCTGAAAATGGGGAGACCTGATCAACCCCTTGGAAGCTCTCTTCAGTGACGTAGAAGAACCTGTATATACCACCAGCATTAGAGTTGTCTGACCCAGGACTGTGTTTCACTATCCCTATAAGGAGATGGACCACATCAACAGTTTGGAACGTTCACCCTTCATCTGCATGAGCCATCTGAGAGGCCTGTGGTCTGTCGGAACCCACAAGTGAGTCCCAAACAGGTATGGTCTCAACTTGTTCAGTGCCCAGAGCACAGCCAAAGCTTCTCTTTCAATCAAACTCCACCCCTGTTCCCATGGAATTAACATCCTGCTAATGAAGGCTGCTAGTTGGTCTAGGCGCTCCTCATTTAACTGTGCTGGGACACCCCTATGCCATGCTCTGAAGCATCTGTCTGCAGTATAAACTCTTTAGAGACGTCAGGAGCCTTGAGTACGGGTGCTGTAAACATGGCCTCCTTGAGGGTATCAAAGGCATGCTGGTAGGCCTCTGGCCAGATCACCTATCTTGCTGCTTCTTCTTAGTCAGCTCTGTTAAGGGGGCAACAATGGTGCCATATCCCTTAACAAACCTCCTGCAATATCTTGTGAGGCCCAGGAAGGCCCTCACTTCAATCTGTGTTTTTGGTGGTTGCCAGAATAGTCTCAATCATGACCTGGAGGGGCTGCACCTTTCTGTCACCCAACAGGTAGCACAGATACACCACTGAACCCTGCCCTACCTGGCACTTACTGGCCTTCATTGCCAGGCCTGCCGGCTGCAGGGCCTTAAGCACCTCCTGGAGGTGGTACAGGTGTTCCTCCCAGCTGGAGCTGTTGACAGCAGAAGGTCTACTTTCAAGCTAGGACTCTGTTGACCAACCTGAAAGGCAGGGGTATCACCTTAAACTGGTAGTGACCCTCTGGGATTGAGAATGCTGACTTCTCTTTTGCCTCCTCAGTCAGAGCAATTTAGCAAAGCTTCTCTGAAGGGAGCTGGACACTTGGCAGCTCTGGTGGTGCTGTACGCTAAAGTAAGGTACTAGTGGATCAGGGGGTACTTTATCTTAAAGCCAGGGGACATGGGTGGCTCTATGACCCACTTCTCAAACTCCCTTTACCTGCACCAGTGGGTCAACCCTCTCTCCTCTATGTCACCATGCTCGCACCTCTGTGCCACTCCTTATGAAAATAACATTTTAGAAACCTTTTGTATTTATCACAAGCTGGAAACTTGACGATTTTCACACAGCCAGTTTTTCTTACAGCCTGTTTTGGGGGATAGAAACATTCATATGTGGTTGCCCAATAATGGTAGGATGAAAGGATCTGATCTGGATACACTTTTTTCCCATTGTCCTTAGCTATCTTGTTCAGAGTAGAAATGGGGACAAACATTGGGTGCATACTTCTTTCGAACATAGGATGGAGATGGCCCAGTAGCACAACGCAAAATGATGAGGTCCTTCTTCATAATGTGAAGAGGGCCCCCTAAGTATCCCACATCTCACAGGTAATCATTGACCTTGGCCAAATGAATCATTGGCCGGATCGAGGCCCCCTGGAGTGTGTGGGAAGCCCCCTGCACTGTAGAGGCTGCAGGGGCTTGTGATATGCCTACTTTTTAAATACCATGCACCATGCCCCAAGGAAATTTAGGGCGACTTAAAAGGATCAAAAAGAAGGTTTAGTGTTCCTGGGTGATCCTTCAGGAAGGGAAGATTTCCAACACAATTGTCCAGAGATGGCATCTTGTTATCTTTTTCAATGCTGCAGTCACCTGTGTGTGTGAGACACTGCTATTTCAGCTTCATTGCCTACATTGCAGAGAAAGCTCCTGGGGGGAGAAAAGGGGTGCCTAATCTGGTTTATGGTGGTAAATGTAGTGAGTCGAGACACTCAGGAAGAGGGAGAAGGAGAGAGCCCTCATGTACACATCTGGGAAGAAGGCAAGAGCATCACGGAGTTCGCAGTCCCTTGTAGTGAGAGATGATACAAGGAAAAGAGGGCAGGAGGGTGAACAACAGAGGAACTGGACATATTAATTTTTAACATTTTAAGTAGAAATAGCATCAAGAAGCACAAAGTACCAATAATAGTCAATGGTCATGATAGCCTGGGACCTAGGCTCAATGTGATGCTGACCGCGATGGAGTGCAGGTCGGATATACCAAACAGGTTTGTCCTATTCAAGGATTTTACCTTCTGACTCTAGTCCTTCAAGTCCCAATGCAACAAGGCGGTACACTTCTAAAGTCCTCCAGGGCCTCAGATGAGGCACTTAGAGACTCATAAGGTGTCAAGCAGAGTCCAAACAGCAGGGTCCAGTCCAGGTCCAATGCCTCTGGTCAGTTTGGCAGTTGCAGGAAAGGCCTGTTGTAGGTTATTGTATCCCTGTAGTTTGAACAGGAGGTCACCCTTATGACTCTTGAAGTCCATGTCTTTGTCCTTGGTACAGGAGGGAGAGCAGGTCCAGTCCTTTATAGCTCTTCGCAGACCTCAGACCGCAGGCTCATCCTCTTTTGATCTTCCACAGTTTCAGTAGTGTTCTGAAGTGGGTGCCTTCTCAGACTTCTTGTGCTGGGCATTTATGCCCAGCACAAGCTAGTGGGTGGGAATGAATTCTAAACACACCCTAAGCAATAGGGTAAAGGTTCCGGGGCCAACCCTACCCACATTGGACATTTTCAAGATGGTGAATGTCTTCTTCCACACTAAACTTTGGTGGGTGCCCGTGCGGAGTGTACTATTATACTATGGTAATACCATTGTTCTCTCACATCTACCACTAAAATCCAGGTTGGGACAGTCAATGTACTCCCAGTGGATACACAAGAATTGTTTCGGCCTCCTGTTTCTGCCCTATGAAGTGCACCCTAAGTGTTATATGTAAAATTCCAGCAAACCTGTCACTCAGCATTTGACACTTCAGCAGGATTTGACACTAATACAAAAAAGGATGCTCACAGCCACACCCTGCATATTCTGTCGAGTTCAGATTAAGAATTATGATTCCTGAACGTTTTTGAGAATCCCAAACAATTCAGATATGTAGTCCTACTCCTACCGTAGACATAAGACTATACGAGTGCGCTTATGACTTTTAAAGAGACTTCGTAAATCAGACCCTAAAGTATTTTATTTTTACCTGAATGCGCTCAAAGGGAGGTTTATTCCAAGGAATGCGCTAAACCAATTTATTATAAAAAAAAGTTCTTATTTAAGGGTAGAAAACTTAAATGTCACCTCCTATTTTAAAGCATATATATATCTACGCACGTTTACTTCTTTAAGCACTTCCATTACTGCTACTGAGCTTTCTTGGAAAATATATATGGCAGTATTGTTGTATTCTGAACACTTAATAATAGATGAACTTTGGTTTTAATAATAGATATTCAATAAAGAATAATGCAAACATTTCGTAAAGTGACAACTTGATGAAAATTGGCTGACAATATTGTTTATTGGTTTGTGCTTTCCTAATCTCATTTGCTAAAGTGCATTATTGCAACACATATTCTAAGAGACAAAGGTTAATAGAATGTTTACATAAGGCCGTCACAACTGCAAAACCATAGAGCGAGGCCAGCCGTATTTTAACGCAGTAAAATATATTGACAGACTGACAGTGGTGCCTGGAGAACCTAGCAGTAAACAATGCGGGCAACATGAAATTTAACAGCTTATACCAGCATTGATAACTTGATGGTTGTCGATGGAAAATAGCAAAATTATGGCAAATTAGCAAGATGATTGTAAATTGAGGAATCGGATTATTTTCCTCAATTTACATCGTTTGATTCTCATCGCTTCGAGTTTCATTAATCACCAATAACGTTATCACTTGACTTGTTTTTTTATCCCTTATTCTCTCGACGTTTCCTCACTAGACTTAAGTACAATAACCTGGCACATTAATCAACATGTCTATACCACTCAGGGTATCCATATGATTATTTAGAGTAGGTGGCTTGATTTATTTCACACTCTTTAATCTTTTTAACGGGTGGGTGGCGATGAATTCATAATGAATGTATCACATATGAAGTTTGCTGTTCATCTTGTTCTCCGGAAACTGCAGCATGTCTCAAGATTGATCATGCAGTTAAAATCTAGATGGAGCTTTGGCTATTGTAATACAGTAGGATATGCCTGATGGTTTCAATTCCACTGCTTCATCCATGGCGCCATGCTGGTTTGGGAAGGTTCCCAGCATTGTAAATGGGTGCTCACCCCTGCCCTGAGTGCCCAACAGCATTTGAACCTAGTATCCTGACTTTTTGTAAGGCCCTGTAGCAATGATAACCTATAATGGGCACAGAGGCCTAGAACTGCACATGGTAATGTGATGCCCAGCACCTGTTCTGTAACCTGGAGTGCTGCACACCTGTGCAATCAAAGCGGGCACAGGCCTACTGTCCCTGCTGTTAGTTAGTCACATAGTGATAGTGTACTGAGCTTTTATCAATCTTTATTTGCGACTAGTTCTTCTTTCTGGGTCAGTATAGAGCGCAGTCTGCTGATCCCATTCATATGAAGTATTGCTTAGTGTGAACCCTTGTGCTGACATTGTGTGTGCCTGCCGAGTGTGTGTAGCACCTTTGTGGGCTCTGTGTGTGGTGAAAGTCTGAGTACTTGACTCAGTGGGGTCCATTGTGGTTAGTTCCTGGCTTAGCATGGCACAGTGGAAGTGTATTGATTACATTCCTGTGACTGAAGGGTGGAGGCCCAGACACTGAAGTGAGGAAGGAGTGAGATAGGACTGCCGTAACAAATTTAACCAGAAATTATTTTAGCAAAATGCTGCTCATTAGTTCTTTTTCAGCACTGCAATTTGGTAGATGGTAGGGGTGAGGAGTGGGATTACACTCCCTTTTGTTCAAGGCAAAAAAATTCCCAGCAGGGCCTTCCCTTTTGTCTGGCCCAGATTACTTCTTGAGGAAGGCTGATATCAGCCAGGTGCAGAGATCACATAAGTCATTGTGCCCTTATTTTGGATACTCCTGCTTGCAAGCAACATTATTGATAGATGCTGTGAAAGCCATTGCCTTGCACAAAGGCTGTGTATGACTGAAAGCCAGAAAATAACTTTTGAAAGAGAACCAACCCAAACCAGCTCTGAAACCATATAAAGTGGATCCACATCCCTGCCTGGAAAATGAGATTAAAAGTGGGACCAAACCATCCACTTTGTTCCTGTTCCAAATACTTCTGAACCAAGGAAGGGAGTGCTCTGTAAACTACTAGAAGGAGTTCTGCGTGACCAGTGCAGATGTTAGTGTAACAGCCAGCCTCTCGGAGATGAGGCAACATCACCTGAAGTCTGCACTTTTTGCTGGAGGTGCAGAGGGACTTGTCAAGAACCTAGAAGCCTGCCTGCTGAGAGAGTGGTGGACAGTGTATGGTCTTCCAGGAAGAGATTGTATACTGGAGCAGAATTCCAGTATGCTCCCAATGAGAGGAACACAAAGAAGCAGCTCAATGCCAAAGGGAGCAAAGTGATGATCAACCGGTGCTGTGTGGTATGCCCCTAAGTGGTTCCCATTATGTCCTGCATCAAGCGATACAAAAGTGACGCAACATTGTGTCCTCCCTCCTGTGAGCCTGAAAACCGGTGTTAGACCCCAAGAGGCCACATCTGCCAAAGATGGTCTCCCGTTGAATTTCCCGGCCCAGATATTTTAACTGGTGTGACAGTCACCAGCTACTATGGGCCTGAGAGGGTGCAAGTGCCTAAAATGATCACCTGCTGAAGACCTGGCCCGAAACCACATCTGCCATGACCAGGCACCTATCTACAACCAGACAAAGAGGCCACAAATGCTAAAGATGAGCACCGCCATGCAAACCTGAATTGCTGATCCCTGCCAGAAAACCATGACCAAGTGAGGCTGCCACCAGAGTATATCATTGTTGCAGTTACTGTGACAGGAATGGGTTAGCAAATCACACCTGCTACCACCACCGAGCTGCACCTCCTTGAGAAGATAAAGCCAGGCCTAAATGCAAATAGACTGAATGGCTGACCAGTCAAAGAAGTCTGCCATATGAGTAAAAGAATATGTTTGTTGAACTCAGTGGTGAAAGTGAGCTTATTTATGCATTATCCAGATAATAATCCACAGCAAAAAGCACCGGTGTTTGATTAATGTCAATACCCATATGACATACCCGGGACAGTAAATATTAAAACTCTTAGAGAGGTGCAGTGCTTTACTGAGGGCCTTCAATAGAAACCCAATCATTTTACCTTCATGGCACTGTGTGGCATTTCATTTTGCAGTGAAAGTAAAGCATTCTTTTCATCTAAAGGTGAGCACTGGTCTGGATATTACATTATTGCGTTTGTTGGCTGAATGTTGAGTTTGGAACTCTCCCCCCAAACACTACTACACTGGGAAGACTTTGCTCATCCTCACTACCTTGACAGCCAAGTTCAGAATTTGTACTTTTCCCAGTTTGTAGATCCATAGTAGGACTTATTCCAGGACACCAGTGGCAAGTGACCCCAACCACCCTTGTGGCCAAGTCGTCCCCCTCTGCCCGGTGCCCCGCCACCCCAAAAGGAGTACAAAACCTGTTTAAAAAAATTATTTTAAAATGAAACGTTTGGCTCATGAAATTGACATTTTGATGATGTAAAAAAATGTGCAACAAATCTAATTTAGGTAAGAAGGTAATATTACCATGCATTGTGTATTTTTGAAAACCAAAGCAATTTTCTTACAAATTATTCAGACACCGTCTGCCTTCTGATCTTTTCACTGAATGCAATATTTCAGCAGTGAAGACGTTGCAATTTAAAAATCAAACATTTACCCCTAGTGAACAACTGGGGTGGCATGGTGAGGAAAAGAACAATGGATTTAACCCAGATCTCTTGACTGGGGGTGAATGTTTGATTTGTTCCGCATTCCGTCGATCATTTGTGTGTCTTTTGCTTTCTCGCTCTAAGTGCGCCGGGTTTGCCGAGACGTTGAACCCGGGCTCACTGTGCCACTGGATTCAAGCTAGCCTAGCTGATGAGGGGTGATAACAAGAAACAGGTCCCAGGATGCTTGTTGCTGGTCCAGGAAGGACCTGGCTTGGAAGTTCCCATGAGGAGCAGGGTCAAGACTGATTTGCATATGGCTGGGTCTAAACTGGGGTGCAAAAGAATGATGGATTTAACCCAGATCTCTTGACTGGGGGTGAATGTTTGGTTGTTCTGCATTCCGTTCATCATTTGTGTGTCTTTTACTTTTAGAAAGTTGCCATTTTCTTATCCCTAACCATTGGGTGCCTGCAGCTGTATTTGGGTCACATGACAAGGTGTAGTTGGCCTTTGTGTATTTCTCTCAGACAGCATCACAAAGGGGGGCAGTGTGTTGGCAGGATGGGTCACCTTGACCTGATAAGAGGGCCTCAGCACACACAAAGAGCTTCACACTAGCCTGTTGCGACTCTAGACATCCTGGAACAAGTGCAGGGAGGTAGGAAGTTCCAGAACCAGATGTGGCGGGGAGAAGTCTAGAGGTTTCTTCCACTTCAAAGCTGGCACAAGGTATTAATATTGGACCCTGACAGCCACTCTTCAGGACACTCCTTCAGGACTGCCCTGCTGCTTGTAGGATTGCCTTGGTGTCTCAGAAGGAAGATTGGACCTGTTTGCCTTCAACACAGACTAAACAGAGTGACTCCGAGAGAGAGCTTACTGACCTCCTGCTCAGAGCTACATCCACACAACAAGCTCCAGAGGCCTCCCTGCAACTGCCTAGATGACTTGCTGCAACTGGACCTGCAACTATACCTTCCCTGCGCCCCAAGAGGCACCTGCTCAGGTCCCGGGCTCCTGGTTAGCATCAGAGTACACCCCTCCTCTGAAAAAGGAGAAATCCTGAAGTTTTGGGCTCTTTACAACCGCAAATGGGTCTGTTCCTGCCGAGATCTTGCAACCCGCCATGACTGCCAAAACAAAGCTCTGGTGGACCCCACTCTTTTCGGTACAGTGACCATCAGCGGCGACCAGTAATGCAAGATCTGCAGTTGGCACTGCAGCATCAACAGCCTGTGGTGACTGCAAACGTGAAGCTCCAGCAGCGACCATCCATGACACCCGGCTGGATCTTTCCTGCTACAACAATGACAATCCACAATGCCTGGCCTGCTCTTCGCGCTACAGCGACAACCATCTCCAACGCTCTCCCTGCTCTTTACAGTTTCCTCCATCGCGAATTGGACTCTTTGCACCTGACTTTGAGAAGGTAACTCTTTCAGTGGGATAAACCTCTTTTCTGTATCTAGCCCATGCTTCATCGCAGTTGGCCTGAACTTGTGACTTTCACCCGGTCTTGCACGACCAGATCACAGCGAATGGTGCTTTGTGATTTTAGGCGCTATACTTACCTTAAATCTTTGAAATTGCATATCACCGCATCTACTGATTGGATTATTGTTGTTTTGGTGTCATTTTTTACATTTTATTCTCTTGTTCTAAATATTTAACACATTGCCCCGAAGTTAAGCTGGAGTACTTTTGTGCCAAGCTACCAGAGGTTTAAGTGCAGGTTGATTTAGTGACTTTTTGTAGTTCACCCTGACAAGGATTGAGGTTGTTGCTTGAGTAGGGTTTGACCCCACCCCAACCAACAACTTGATTTCTCACACATCCTATAGATACAGTCTAAGCTAGTGGCAAGGAACAGTCAGTATGGTTTAAATCCATACAACAGCAGCCAATTGGTAGACTTGATCTGGGAACGTCCAGAGAGGAAATATAATTGCTGTAAAATCACCAGTTGTGGAAAAACAAAAGCATAACTTAACCACAGTTTTTAACCTAACCAAACTGCTTGATTAAAAAAAAATGTTTACTTTACTTACATTACAGTACTGTCCACCTGGGCCAACTTCATTGTTAACGCATGGTATATCAAAGCAAGAGTGGAAAAGGACTACATGAATAGGAAAAAGAGTGAACCCACTTTTTTAATTAGCCCAATAGTTTTATTCTGGTGTCCTGCTTCAACAATAGGCAACAATGTGAGGGTGCCGAGGGAAACGTGGCTTACAAAAGCAGATGCTTCCCCTTGATAATCATAGAGAATGATGGGACTCAGTGGGGACATGCAAATCTCACAGTTAGTGCAGACATATATGAAGTAGGCAAGAAAAATGCAGGTCTACTTAAAGCTGTGTTTCCAAAGTTCACTAGATCGGTTCAGTAGATTTCAATTTTAATCATGCCCCAATGGTGCATAGGACAGCAGTAACTCACTAAATGGGTATCTATGATAGGCAGAACCAAAAGTGTTTGATGGAATGTTTGAATTAAACTCAGACACTGGTAATTACTCCAGGCTGTATTCCAGTTAATAATTTTTAGCTCTCCTATGACATCACAGACAGAAACTAGCCAAATGCAAATCAGTATTTGCCCTGCCACAAAATGGGTGGTTAGCTCATGGCCCTTTTGAATGGGAACACATGGGACCAAAATGAAGTGGGAGCTTTTGTTTTCCTGTGTTTTATTTCCCTCTCCAAAAAATGAGTGAAAAATCAAAACTGGGCCGATATCAAGGGTTCTATGTTGAAAAATGTCCCTTTTTGCGTGGTTACCCCAATTTTGTGCTGTGACCCCTAAAACATGTCAAACTGGTATAGTCCTGACTACTATATTTCACTTATATAGGAGTCCCTAGGATATGCTACAAAAGTGTACCAAGGGTCTGAAGGTAAATGTACCCTGTGGACTGCAACACATATTGTATCACCACAAAAGTGAAATTGCAAAGTATGTCTCCAGGCCTGCCCCTGCAGACTGGTTGTACAGTTTTAAAATTGCCAATTCAACCTGGCAAAATAAACCTTTTGCCAGACCTAAGCCTTCCTTTTTAATACTTTGTCACCCCTAATGTAGGCCCTAAGTGCTCATAAGGCAAGGTGCATGCTACTTAAAAAGTAGGACATGCATATTTTATGTTTCACATGTCCTGGCAGTGAAAAACCTCCAAAGGCGTGTTTCATAGTGGAATATCTGGCTCTCCCATAGACATTTTATATTACCATATTGAAAATTACACTTTTAGAAAGTTGCCATTTTCCTGCCTGAGCCAAATGTACCTTTCTGCCAGTGTTCACTGTCATGCAGGAGCTCTATGGCTCTTTGATTAGGTGTGATGTAGATCTCAAAACTAAGACAAAGGGAGAAGGGTTGACCTTACCCTGACAGGATTGCAATGTGGCCATGTGGGCTGTGCCCAGTAACTTAAATACCTACAAAGAACACCCACCCTGTCACTCACTGGTAGATGTAGTTCATGCCTGCCCTCTCTACTGTCCTGCTAGCCAGTCAGGCTCCAATTCAAGTGGGAGAGGAATTGCCTCCAGAGCAGCTTTGGAGAACCCACAAGGGAGAGTCTTCCTAATATCATGGCCACATGTCTGGGTGAGAACTGGAACCTCTGCACACAGGAAGAAAGGTTCTGCTATCTTGAGTTCAGGTAGAGAGGGGCACCCTGGGATAGTTTACAGTGAATCCCACAGGAAGTGTTGCGAAAGTGGTATTGTCACCCCTGGGAACCTTTTCCCCTATTGGTTAGAGAGTGGCCAGGATTATCCCCCACCCACAAGACGGCATTGAGCATAAATGAAGCACCCCAGTATCCTCGTCAGAAAACCTCTGAAACTGCGGAAGACAGAAGGATGACTGCACCTGCCAAGGGTCAGTTAGCTGACCTCCTATTAAGCTACAGGGACACAAAAGCGGCAAGAAAGCCACATTCCTGAAGGCTCAGCTGACCATTCCAACTGGACCTGCCCTGGATCCTGTTGGTGGTTTCTACCTGAGTAAGTCCTGACTCTACAGTGGGGTCTCTGAGGTCCTAGGGCCCTTAGATAAGTGACAAGGTGTACTCTTCCTGCATAACCCTAAAAGCAGAGACTTAGAAACTTTTTCAAGGATATTTGCCTGGGGAACTTACAGAAGACTAGGACAAACCTGCCAAGTCATTGTGAAGAAGGTGCATTGCCACTGCGCCAAAGTTTCAGTTTGCTCTTACTCTGAACACAGCAGCAAACCTGTTTCAGCAGGATGTTGGTTTGGCTACAGCTTATAGCCGTGCCCCGCTGTGGGAGTCCGAGCTCCAAAAATGTGACCTAGTCTGAAGGTAGAAATCTTCACCTGGAGAAGGCGCCAAAAGTATCAAGCCGGTGAGGGACCTTTGGAAGGATGAATTTTGAATCCCTTCTGCTTGAACCTTTCCCACCAAAAGTCAACGTCTTCCCCAGGACTTTGCCAAACAGCTATTCTGTCTCGTGGAACCCATCTCAAACACCCCTGAGGATTTTTGACTTCCATTTCAGAGACTAAGTCAGAAGGTACAACTTCCAACTGGGGCAAGCCTGGTCTGTGTATCTGACCTGTGCTCCATAGTGGCCGGCTTAACTCTTACACTTGCCAGGGTCTAGTGCATCAGTTATCCAATGGGTGGCGCATACCACCTTTCTTCTCTATTTTCATCTAATACTTTGAACATTCATGTCTCCTAATTCTCTTTTTTGATTTTTGCTGTTTTGGAGCATTTTTTTTCATTAATATATATACTCCAGTTTAATAAATTGGAGTGTGATTTTAATTGTGTTTTGTTTTCAACTTTTTCATTATTTTGGCACTTCTAAATGCTTTACAAATTTTCGTAAGGCTGTCTGCTCTGTGCCATAGCCCATATGGGTTGAGCTCATGTTTAAATGACAAGAATAATGATATTATTCCTTGTGGTGGTCTACCATCCACCCCAACTAATAATCAAATTTCTCACTGTCTTCATTTACCATAGAAAGTTGAGTAGAATATGCAGAGTATGAGTAATTAGTATTTATTAAAGGGTATTTATATGGCACAGATCTTGTCCTCACAACAGTTAGCTGTACATGGCAAAAAAGGAACTGAGTGGATTTCCAGTGATAGATGTCTTCAATTTCTAAATACATTTTGCACATTAGGTAATTAAAATGCACTAAGCACTACTAGATGCTAGCAATAAGCTGAAGCAGATTTTAGGAGAACAAAGCAGGTCTGTAGCATATCCATTCTGAGGGGAGACCACAATGCAGTCAGGGAAGGGTAGGATTAAATACTCTGGAGACACCTAGTGTGGTCTTCCCCCAACGTTTTGCCCTTTTCCTCCCACTTATTGCTGTATCTTTTTGTTGGCTGTTGGACTCTGGGTACTTTACCACTGCTAACAGGTGCTATCGTGCATGTGCTTCTCCCCTAAACATGGTGAGATTGGTGTATACCGGATTGGCATATTTAGTTTACCTGTACGTCCCTTGTAAAGGGTACCCCATGCACCCAGGGCCAGTCCTTTAAAGTCCTATAAATGCTACTAGTGGGCCTGCAGCACTGGTTGTGCCACCCACACAAGTAGCCTTTCAAACCTGTCTCAGGCCTGCCATTGCAGGGCCTGTGTGTGCAGTTTACTGCCGCTTAGACTTGGCATTTAAAACCACTTGCCAAGCCTTAAAACCCCCCCAATTATTACACATAGGTTACCCCAAAGGCAGGATATAAGTGACCCTAAGGACAGGGTACTGTGTAACTAAAAGGCATGTACCTTTGAGTTTTAACTGTCCGGGCAGTGACAAAAAGCTAAATCTATGTTTCACTGCTGTGAGGCCTACTCCTTCCATAGGCTAGCATTGGGGATTCCTTAAAATACATTTTAAGCTGTGGTTCCTAATTGCAATGGAGTAGCTACTTCATGTTTAATATCTTTGTAAGGGTGATGGTAATTACTCTTTAGTGATAAAGTTGGATTTCACATCACTATTTTAGAAATGCCATTTTTAAGAAAGTGCAAAAAGAATGCAAAAAGAAAGAGGGCATTTCTCTGCTCTTAACTTTGGTATGTGTGCCTGCAGACTGCCTCCAATACACATCTGGGCTGGGGGACAGCTACACTTTGTGCATACTCTCTAGACAGCCACCGCACAGGATTGGCTGGGTGTGACAGGAGATACATCTGCATTCATTTGCATACTGATAGTCTTCCTGGGCAGGGAGCGGGAGAGGTGGCTCATACTTACATCGGAATAGGTTGTTTCCTGCCCTCACACAAAGCGATCATTTACCTCCTGCCGGTAGTCTGGAGCCGGGGCTGGCCTTAAAGGGATCCTTTTGCTCTTCAGAGGGTTCAGTCACCCCCAACATCCAAGGCACTTTTGAGGATAAGTATTAGGGCTCTGGCCCTATCAAATCAGTACAATACTGGATCTGGAAGAAACTCTGCTGGAGTAAACGCTGCTGTGCTGAAGGACTGCCACTCTACTGTGCCTAACTGTTCTAAGGAACTGCTTCACTGCTTTGTTCAGCTGCCTTGCTGCCTGCTGACCTCTGCCCGCTAGATGACCTAGGACTAAGACTCAGAATGATCCCAAGGGCTTGCTGGCTTTCCCCATGTTCCGTGAGAAATTTCAGGGACATCAAATATTTCCTCCCTGTGCAGCAGCCATGGGACTCTGTCATTCATGAGCCCTGCATCTGCATTCTAAACTTCCAGTGATTTAAATACCAGTGCTTCCTTCTTCCAGAGTGCTTGGGGAACAGCGCTCTCGCTTCCCTCTTCAAGAGCTTCGAGGAGCAGCACCTCTCTGCTTACGAGCGCCTGAGGCTCAGAGCTCCTGGCTACGAGCACTACTGTGAGCTCTGACCGGTGTGTATGCCCCGATCCTGCCTCTCTGTTTACTAGCGCTTGAGGATCAGCTCTCCTGGCTATGAGTGCCACTGTGAGTACTGACTGTCGTGTGTGCCCTGATCCTGCCTCCCTGTTGCCCTGACAACCAAGACGCCCTGAGCACGCACTCTCCCAAAGCAAGGCAGGCCAGACGACAATGTGCCTCACTTCGGTCCTCTAGCAAGGCAGCAGTGCCACAGAACGGCAGCTGCATTCATCAACAATGGTTCTGCGAGTACAGGGTCTGTGCGATCTCTACCGTTGACTCATGTGACATCGAGGGCAGCTGGAGGGATTAACTTGCAACATTCCAGTCTTGTCAAGACTGCATAAAGATGTTCCAAGTCCCGACATGGATACAGTTACTGTGCCATTCTTGCAAATTACCGCAACGGCTCTAAAAGGAGCGAAGATACCTAAAGCACTGCTTTTGCCTTTATTCCTTTAAAAATCGATATCTCTTGATCTACTGATTGGATTTTTGTCACTTTGGTCTTATTTTATGCAGATAAATATTCCCTGTTTTTCTAAACATATGTGGAGTCATTTTTGTGGTGTATTCATTGCGTTACTGTGTGTGTGTGTTGCACAAATACTTTACACATTGCCTCTTACGATAAGCCTGCCTGCTCTGCGCCTAGCTACCAGAGGGTGAGCATAGGTTATCCTAGGTGTGTATCTGACTTACCCTGACTAGAGTGGTGGGTTCTGACTAGCTTATGTGAATACCCTAGCCAATCAGAAGCCCATTTCTAACACCTGGTATGGATCATTCCAGAGTTTGGGCCACTGATAGAATGTTAAGTAACATGTACACATAGTTTAGGACTTGTGTGAGCATCTCCCTTTTCATATCAAATAAAGCATTATTCATTGCATGAAGAAATCATTTTTCATATTGTCAACCTACAATGGGCATATGTACATAGTGGACATAGACAAACACTTGCTGTCTGCACAATGCACACTTTATGTTTTTAAACTCTTTTATGGTAAAGATTCATTCAAAGGGAAGAGGGCAATCATTACGAGTGCTAATGCTATCACAGATAGTTATACAGGGAGCTAAGTTTCTCCATCTCTCTCCCACTGACTCTTCTTTTGAAGCACATATTCAACCATCTCTGTGACCTTTATGTTGCATCTTCTTTTCCTGAAATCAGTTTTATTTTCTGTAAATAGGTTCTGTTGCAAAGTCATCCTGTGCCCTGGGCACCCCCCAAATTCTGCTGACTGGTACTGGTGGTAACTGACTCTGACTGACCCTGGGCTCTGCCTAACCAGGCCCGGGCCAGTGCTGTGGTGAAAGACACTTAGAATACAGTGAAAACACCTACATACTCTAGGGTACACTATGGGTTGGGGTAACCCTGTGATTGGCATGACCTACCCTAAAAGACCCTAGTACATAATAGGGCAGGGGGATTGAAGCTACCTCTAAGTCCCTAGCATATAATAGGGCATGGCAGTTTAGAGGCCAGCAGCCTTTTCTGCACTTGCATGTGTGCACTGTTGAGCCTGAGATCAGTTTAAAAGTAGCTCTGTCTTGCAGGACTGCTTTTAAAAAGTAAATTGTGCCCAAACTCGACTTTGGTGTTTGGGGCACTTAAAAATAGATAACCTACAATGTTTGGGCATATTAGGTACCCCCAGGGTCTCCCCTAGGTGTCCCAGGGGTGGGGGTCAGGTATCTATAAGGAGGACCCTTATAAAATGAGTTTTATATGACTTTGGATAAGTGAAATTGCACATTTGACTCCCCACATTGTGATAAAGTGCTGCACAAAATCGACTTTGTTGCTAGGAGCACTGTGGAGGGAGGATCTGCAATATTTTTACATATTCAGAGCCCCTAAAGTCTCCCCTGGGTGTTCCAGGGGCGGGGGTCCAGTAGATATAGGCAGAGTACTTTTAAAATATGTTTTTATAAGCCCTGGTGCTGGAAAAATGGCCCAAGTCATTTTTCTAATTGCAAATCCCCTGCCACATAGGTTAACATGGCAAGAAGTTATTAACTAATAACTCTTGATAGGAGAAGGCTAAAAATACCATTCAAAGACGTCCCAGAATGGTATTAATAAACTCAACAATATGATATTGTTGAATTTCTTCTAAAATGTACAGACAAGAAGTTATAAGACTTTCTTGTATGTAAGCCCAGATTCAGCCTTCTAGTGGTCTGTCCTGATTGGTCAGAGTTAAGTGGATTAGCCAGGCTTCTTTGAAGAGGTGATAAAGAGCCCCTGGGGTTGACCAGCTCTGCTGGGAGGGCAGTGTTCTGTTACACAGGAATGCCAGAGCAGGGGGAGGAGTCGTAAACAATGGACTTCAAGGGAAGGGGAAGACACCAGTGTCATTTACAACTCTACTCTTTTGAACCCAGCCAGATGCTAGGCTTAAGGAAGGAATGAGCAGATGCAAGGGGGAGAGACTATGGTGATTAGCCATAATAGGCATATGTTTAGCCAGATTTTTCTCCCTGCTGGAAAATCAGCCATTATGAATTTAGAAGAATTGGTGCACTTTGGAACAAAATAGTGCCACACTCTGCAGGAAGTGGTCATACCTTGGGGCAGTACCCTCCACCCCATTGGACAGGAGTGAATTTCCTGTTTGACCCAGAGAACTTGGAATAAGTATCTGAGAGGGGCACAGCCTCTCAGATCTGCTGCTTGAAACTTAAGAAAGCAAGACGGGGCCATGCTGAGAAGCTGGATGTGCATTTCCTAAGGCCTGCACTCTGAAGATTGCACCTTCTGCACCATCTGGAACTACAACCTGTGGAGTACCTTGCTGTGAAAGGACTAAAGAGTGGACTCCCTGTAAGCTACTGGTTAACTGAGCTCACCTGGAACATCACCACCAAGAATCCTCAACCTGGAGAGCTACCAGTGGATTTGTAAGGGTTTTGTCCAAGTGGATTGTGGGAACTGAAGTCCTCGACTCAACCTTGCCAGCCAAGCAGCCTGCCTTCAACCGCGAGTCGGCCTGCCGTCCAGGTTTGTCCCGCTGAAAAGCCCTACTTCCAGATTTTGACTGGGACCTGGTGAAGAGCATCGAGGGACCCCGCGAGAAAAAGCTCCATAAAAGTTTCTAAGTCCGAACGAAGAAAAGGTGATCGGGAGCCACAGCGAAAGCCAATCCGCCTGCCATCAACCATGTGTCGGACTGGATCCTTGGTTTGTCCCGCTGGAACGCTCCGGAGGTCGGACTTCTATAAGTTTGACTGGAAGCTCGTCGCAAGGCAATCAGGCGAACCCTTACCGAACCCAGACTGGCTGAGAGCTTCGAGAGACCCCGGGAAGAAAAGCTCCAGAAAAGTTTCTAAGTCCGAAGGTAAAAACTGTGACTGAGACCTACAGCGAGGGGTAGCTGAAAAGAGCTCCATCGCGGTCGGCCTGAAACTTTGACTTTGACCCGGTCTATCACGACCAGATGTCCTGATAAAGCGCTATAGTTTTCTATGTGCTAGATAATGCTAAATCTTTAAAAATTCTTATCTCCGGTTCCCTACATTGGATTTTTGTCGTTTTAGTGTCATTTTAAAGATAAAAATATTTCATACTTTTATAAACTGGTGTTGGATTTTTATTGTGCATTGTGTCTTAATTATTTACTGAATTGGTGTTTTTAAATGCGTCACATACCTGTCTTTGGAGTTAATTCTGCCTGCTCGCAGCCAAGCTACCAAGGGTTGAGCATGGGAATAATTTTCTAAGACCTATTCTGAGCCCTATACCGTGTTAGTGGCCTTTTTTCCAGTGGCAGATATACATTTGCCCCTACTAATAATCCACTTTCCAACAGGTTCGTAATTGAGTTGAAATGTTTGTATTGTTATAGTCTGCAGTACCATTTCATTTAGATACATGGTATTCAATTTCTGTAATCTTTCATACTGTAAATGTTATTACCTTGGACAAACAATCAAATGATGAAATTACATTAATTAAAATATGTGTAATGAACTAAATGTGGAGTTTCTACTTGCATTGTAATCACTAATACCTGACAGCATTAGTGGTGTGAGATGTTAATAAAACTTAGACATAGACAAGATATAGGGTGCAATATATCAATTTGCTGTCTTCTGCGAAAATGAATATGCCTTCACAAAAACAAAAATCTAAATACTTACGGGATTCCAATTTCAAACAGATTGTTTTGTATTAGTTGCTTTCCCAACATAATGATACTGAGTTGAATACATAGCTCCATCAGGCATCCTCCTGGTGCACACTGCAAGGAGAGAAAAAATTATTGTATTGAAGTTAATTTCTTAGAACTCTATTCATTTTTAAAGAACAAGTTACTTACCTTCAGTAATGCTCTTTCTGGTGGATACTCTATTTAACTGCATATTCCTTTCCTTTTGAATACTCTCCAGATGTCAGTATGGATCCATAAATTGTCACGCAGTACCCATGTGTGTGGTAGGTGACATCATGCAGCTCTGCACAAGCATTGTTACACTCCAGAAATGACATGTGCAGCCGCAAAGACAAGCCACTCATGCGCACTGAGGTCAGTTGCTTTCTAGGCTGTTCCCGCCCCCACCCTCAAATGCAGAATCCAACAGCAGATTTGTCCTGACCAGTGTGCAGACCTCTAGACTTGGGACTTTTTACATGGAAAAGAGTCCAGGAAAACAAAATAAGGAGGTGGAAGGTTTGGTAATGAATCTGCAGTTAGACAGAGCATCTGCTAGACAGAGCATTACCAAAGTAAGTAACTTGCTCTTCTATTGGATACTTCTAACCACAGAGTCCTCTCTTTTTGATTAGATACAAAAGCAACACAGCCCAGATGGTAGGTCTGTGAACTGGATAAACCCTAAACGTCCTGCAGGACCAAGTGGGCAACGTTCCCCTCTTATCTGACCTGGCTGTACAGATAGTAGTGCATCATGAACATGTGGAGCAACAATTACATATCAGTCTGGCAAATGTGCAGAACAGGCACTGCCAACAGAGCGGTAGCAGCTCAATCTCTGACAGAATGAGTCCAGATGTCTTCTGGGGCCTCTTCTTAGCCACTACGTAGCAAATTTTGATGAGGCGAATTATCCAGTGAGAAATGGTCTTTTCTGGGCTGCTCTACCCTTCTTTGCTCCAGCAAATCCAACAAAGAGCTGATGTTCCAAGCAGCGTTCCCTGGTACGACTGATGTAAAAGCTGAGAACTTGTCCGGTGTCCAGCTGATGTAGTCTCTCCTCCTACTTAGAGGGGGGAGATGGAGCAAAGGACCCCGGGACAGTGATATTTTGCCTGGCCTGACAATTAATTACCACTTTCAGGAAACAGGAGACTTGGGTTCTCAACACCAGCTTGTCTGGAAAGAATGTTGTGTGTGGTGGGTTGGGAGAGAGGGCTTGAAGTTCACTTACCCGCCAGGATAATGTTTTTGTGATGAGGAAAACTGTCTTTAGAGTGAGGTGCTACAAACGATAAATGTGCAGTGATTCAAAGAGAGCACACATTAGGAATGTTAGGACTAAATTCAGGTCTCACTGAGGCATGATAAAAAGGGTGGGCGGAAACACATGCTGCAAACCTTTAAAAAATGCATCGCAACTGGTGATTTAAATAAAGAGGGCTGATCCACACAAAAGCTAAAAAGCTGACAAACAACTTTGAACTGTGCCCTAAGCAAGTCCTTGCTGGGCAAGGCACAACACAAATAGCAACACTTCAGATAGGTTGACTTGAAGTGAAACAATTTGTTGAGTACCACAACAAACCAAAAACTTGTCCCAATGGGTATACCGATTTTACAGAGGAATGCCTGGCTTCTAGAATAGCATCAACTACTTCAGGAGGGAAGTTGAATGCAGTCAACTGTTGCCGCTAAATCTCCAAGCATAGAGATGAAGATTGTGAAGGCCTGGGTGCAAGACCCTGTCCTGCAGCTGTCACAGAAGGTCCTCCCAAAGCTGCAGCCTGATAGTAGTACAGATGCTTATGCCCAGGGATTGGCTGGTCCTGATTTTCTTCAGACCTTGTGCAGGGGAAGAGAGGTAGTGGTGGCAAGGAGTGCCGAGCTCCACTCAAGATGGAATACTTCTGTGAAAGAGGGCCGTCTTGGGAACTGAATGGGCAAAGATTCTTACACTGCATGTTCTCAGCAGTGGTGAATAGATCAAGCCAACGTTCTCCCTCTTCAATGAAGATACTGTGTGCCATGTGTGTATGCAGCTGCCATTTATGATCTACTAGGTGTCAGCAGCAATGTTCGAGCACCCTGGGGTTTCAAAATCCCATCAGCTGGTGCACCACCAGGAAAATACCCTGGTGATCCAGCCACTTCCAGAGGCATAGCACCCCCTGGCACAGGGGCCATGACCCAATCCTGCCATTTGTTGTAGTACCACATGGCAGTAGCGTTGTCGTGAGCACCTATATCAACCTCCCTTTGATGGATAGCAGGAAGTCCTTCAAGGCCAAATGAATGGCTTGCAGCTCCAACAGGTTGATGTGGAGCTGGGCCTCCACCCGAGAACAGATGCCTTTGATCTCCACCTCTCCCAGATGTCCCTTTCCAATCCAGGAGTTATGCATCAGTCACTACTGTTAGCTAAGGGTGGGGTAAGAAGAGGGCACTGCTGCTAACCCAATCAGAGTCCTGCAGCCACTACTGCAGGTATTTTGGAGTTTCCACTTAATGCTGGATATAATATAACAGATCATGTGCCCACTGGGACTCTATATTCCACTCTTGAGCGTGCATAGACCACCTGCCTTGCTTGACCAGCAAGATGGCAACAATTCCAGTACTATCACAAGCATCCTCACTGAGATCAAGGACAGAAGCTGAAACATCGGGATAACTGCCTGAATGTTGTTGACTCATATCCAGAATGGCTCCAATGGAAGGGGGCATCTGTGAAGAAGTCAAATATGACTTTGGCATGTTAATAATGACCCCCAACGATGTTAGGAGGTTTGTTGTAGTCTAGAGGTGGGTGACGACAGCGTGGGGCATACTCGCTTTCAGCAGCCAACTGTTGAGGAAGGGAAAGACTGGCACCCACAACCTTCAAAAGTGTGCAGCAACCACGCCATCACTTTTGTGAACACCAGAGGGGCATTGGTGAGGCCAAAGGGGAGCACTTCAAACTCAAAGTGCTCTTGCCCTTTGTAAACCATGTGAGCCTGCAGGACAGGGATGTGGGAATAGGCACTCTGCAGGTCCAATGCTACCAACAAGTTTCCAAGGTCGAGGGCAGATAAAACCTCTTCGAGGGAGAGCATCTTGAATTGGTACTTTCACAGAATGTATTGAGAGGGCAAAGGTCTAAAATAGGACAAAGGCTGCCATCCTTCTTCGGCAACCAAAAAGTATCAAGAACAGCACTCAGTTCCCACTTCTTATGTCGGCAGCCACTGTATAGCACCTAGGGCCAAAATGACCTGCACTACCTGCTGTAAAACGGACAGGTGATCCTCAGTCAGCCACTCTCAGGGTAGTGGAAGGTGTGGTGGTGTAAAGCAATGGGAGGACATAGCCCTACTGGACAATTTGCATGACCCACTTGTCTGAAGCGATTGCCTGCCACTTTAGGAGAAAATGCTGGATTCTGCCTCTGACAAGGTGGCTGTGTGCCTCAAACGACACGCAAAAGGGTGTTATTCTGCTCTGGCAATGTGTAGAGCCGAAGTCTGGGCTGAATGCTTCTCCTGCCATCTTCCCTGGAAAATCTGTAGAGGTCATCCAGGCATGACTCCTGAGTACCTCACCATTGCCAGTCGCCCAGCATATGAGGTTTGTAGTATCCAGTCTGCATCTGTGAATTTCACCACATCGCAGCCTGTATGAAGACAAGACATAGGTCCCTGGGTACAGCAGGTAAAATATGGGCAAGGGAGTCCTTAAGTGTGTGGAAGTAACAGACAAGCAAACTGATATTGAAAGATTGCAAGGGAAGGCTAGTGGAGGAAAACACACACTTGCCAAATGTTTCAATGCATTTAGACTCATGGTTCGATGGAGTAGTAGGAAAAGCATTAGGGTTGACTTTTCTGGTGGATGTTTGAACTACTAAAATATCTGGAGTCGGGTATTGCATCAGGCAGACTGGGTTACCTAACGCTGGGTGATGCCACTAAGCTATCTGTTTGTTCACTGGAGATGCAGAGCATGGCTTTGCCCATGCCCCAAGTAGGGTATCTGTCAAAGTCTCATTGAAAGGCAGAAGAGGCTTTGTATTTGTCTAAGTTGGAGAACTTCCATGAGAAGATTGATTTTTACTTCCATGGTGGGCAATTGGAAGTTCAGTACTCCAGCCACCCTTCACATCAGCCACTGGCCTTAGTGGCAGGACCAGAGAGGGGGACTAGGCCAGTGTCTGGAGAAGTATCCAGGTCACTGACATCCTCTAA
Organism: Calotriton arnoldi; assembly: GCA_963921515.1. Taxonomy (NCBI): domain Eukaryota; kingdom Metazoa; phylum Chordata; class Amphibia; order Caudata; family Salamandridae; genus Calotriton; species Calotriton arnoldi. The sequence goes on along the minus strand of CAWUFW010002826.1, from coordinate 1,047,791 downwards.
GTCCTCAAGCCAATTGTCATCTGTGCACTTTGGTTCTAGTTCATCCCATTCATTATAATCGTCATTGTCTAAATCCAAACCAAATAGATTGTGGAGGACCTAAGCCTTTCCTTGCGGCAAGGGCATTATATCAGAGACCAAATGGTTGCCAGAAGGCTGTTGCCCGGTGGTATCAGGGGCGGCTTTGTCTGAGGTTAGCTTGGAGTCAAAGAACACTATCGTTGTGCTTTGTCATCTGAAGTTGACAGTGTTTGCATAGGTGTCTATGCTCCATGGCCTGATGCAGGTTGTGGTACTTAAATTGAAGCTGTCACCAAAGCTGATGTGTGGCCCATATCTGGTTCAGAGGTTCCAGCTGGCACTGAGGGCGGACTTGCCAGAAGGGTTCAAAGTGGAGGAACTTGCATTTTTTGGCTTACGCGAGGAGTTTGATCACAACAAAAATCTGCTGGGAGCAGAATGAGACCTTCCTTTGGACCTCGACTGGTTACAGCGTAGAGTCTTCTGGTGCTTAGCAATGTATAACTTAATTTTACAGCCCCAGATGGCCTTCAGATTCTCTGTGCACATTCACTAAAGGCCATGAAATCATGCTCTTACATTTGCTTGTTACAGTCCCTCCAAGGTTTGAACACTGTAGTTTTAGGGATGACATTTCGCTTGCATCCTAGTATTTTTGTGTTAAATTGAGAAGAGAACAGTCTTGTTGCGATACAAGGGTTTGCTCCATATCCACATCTGGTGGCGTAGAAAAATCTGAACTGATGCCAGCGCTTGTGTGGCGCTTATATACGGCTCTGCCCATCACATCTGGAGAGAAATCACATCAGCGCAGGGCCACAAGATGCCACCTATGGGCATGCAGGTTTACTGCTTGAAAATGTCCAGATCCAGTCTGATGCCTGAGGAATATTTAATAGGATTAAAATAGCCATAAGAAATTACATTTTTCATGCAGTAGTTTAAAGTTGTTAATAATGTGCGGTCAGTGTTTCAATTTCTTTGTCGGCGGTTGCAGACCTGAGTGCTTAATAATCCCTACCACAGTACTTGAATTGGGAAGACTGCACCAGGTGAATACAGATAATGTGAGGTGTGGTATTTACTCAATGTTGTGTTACTGCCTTAATCTGGGATCTGCATCCCTGAGATGACATATATAGTTGTAACATAGCATGTTTTCCCCTATTTTGAAGTGTGTAATTCTAAATATTGCAATTTTCCCCTGCATATAGTTTGACAGGTTTTACCTGGCTAAATGATTTTCCTGAGAAAAATGCAATGTAGAGTCTCAGTTAGGGGGGTAACATCCTATTTTGGGATTTATATGGCCCTTAAAATGAGGGACTTAAATTTGGTATTACACATATAGAGTGCTGTTGCGATTTTGACACTGCATTGCAGGAAATGAGCAATCACATTTCTGTTCTCTTTTAGTTCCGATTCAATAGAAAGTTTTATTTGAATCCATTACTACAGTCATATAGATTTAGGGACTGCAAGCATTCATAACAAATCTGTCAGATGTATATTACTAAGTGATTATCTAGGTCGACAATTCAGGTAGCAGGCATAGAATGTTTTAGTACAATCTGCCACAGATTAGAGGCAAGGGCAAAAACAGCCCACAATGTGATGTGCACAATGAAGGCTGACCAAGGACTGTGAAGACCGCCTATCATTCTTTGACAAGACTGAATTGATCCTATATATGATTTAGGGATGCCAATGTAAAATGTAAAAGCATCTCATGTTCCAGTAGATCTTTTTCCATTTATCTTTTTCAGCAAACATCTTGCAACATTGATACCTGGCATCACAGAGACCCGGAAAACACTATGGGGCTGATAACGATCTCGGTCGGAGGCTTTCCGACCGAGATTCTCGGTTTCACTTCCGACCGCCTAATTACAATTTAGGCGGTCAGAAGTGAAACCGGCCAGTCATTCCGACTGGATTCCCACGGTCTCAAGGAGCCCGTCGGCCAGTCGGAGACCGGCCTGTAATTCAGATTACGATGCTTGGTTTCCGGCAGGCTTTCCATGCTGGGCTTTCTAACATGAAAAGCATGACGGAAAGCGAGTTTGGGGGCACCTGGCAGGGCCCCCTTCTGTTTGCGGCCTCCGGTTGGGGGCCGAGCGGCACCTAAGGTGCCCCCTTGTTGATCCCTGCCACGAAGTGCAGGGATGAACACAACCTCCTATTTCCCTATGGGAGCTTGTGCTACAGCCGGTTTGCGGCCGTAGCACATGCTCCCATAGGGAAATGTGAGTATGCGGCCACACCATGTGCGATCGCATTGTAATTAGGCAGTCGGGACCGCCGACCGGAGGTCGGTTGGACCCATATCCGTGATGGAGTCAGGCGGATGCAAGTCCGCCCGACAATGTAATAAGCCCCTATGTAATTATAGAAAAATCTGAAAAGCCTTCAAACATGCAATGGTAATATCTCCTCTTTTAAAATAAACCAATGACTTACCTAATATGTCTTTCCAACTACAAACAAATTCCCACATCTGAGTAAAATTCCAGAGGGGACAACCACAACATATCTAACACCCCTCCTAGAATTTCATTTAATAATTTACAATGGCCAGTTTATGCTCAGAGTAGGAATGTGCAACATTGAGAGATTTTGCTACCTCAGGTTATAGAAAATGCTTAAGATACTTTGTAAACTCAATGAACTTTCCTTAAACCTGAAAATTATTTTGTAAACATTTGTAGAAAAAAAGGTTACAAGAATATAATTATGCAAGAAAGAATCTTTAACAAGTGTTATTAATAGGGAACATGTTATAAGTAATAGCCTCTATTGCCATCTTTCCATTCTCGCAATGTTCCCAGGCAGTTTTGTCCTCTGTCTAAACTGCACAACTTTGAACCTGGATAAATTGGCAGTTTAATATTCACATGATGCCTCCTTGATGCCTAGTCTAAACTGTTTTCGATTATCGTTTCTGTGGATCTGGACCAAAATCCCCATCAGTATCAGAAAAGATTCTGCCCTTAGCACAGAACTGAATGCCTATTGAGTGAACATTATATGCACAAAATAAAACCACTTCCTTGAAATACTCTCCATTATATCCCTCAGTCATGTCTCTGGTCCGAGATCTGTTGCTCTTGCACACTATACAAATACTATTGCATACATATTTTCAGTGGAAAACACAGTTTTCACATTTACTTCAAAGAATTGCACTTGTAGACAAAGCAAATACCAGCATCCATGTTACTATAGAGCTGTCCACATGACTGGAAAAGTTCACAAACTTACTGTCCTAAGTGATTCACCAATGACAGACCAACAAAAAAACCTTTTAATGATCTTTAAGATTTAACACAAGATCAGTGGAATCTATCAAGAAAGTGGATCCTCTGCAAAACGTACTTCATGTGGAATCCCTAATGGCTCATTGCTGATCTTTAAAATTTAAATATGGCCACAGATCCACGTGATTAGTTTGCTCAAGCACAGGATACAAATATAGGACAACAATACCCAGATATAGCACTTATTGAAGAGCATATATTAGAATTAACAATACATCTTTGAGTTATTTCACTTGCACTCAAATCGTACAAGTTGTGCCTACCAGTTTAATGAACGTTATAATGGGATCCAGGTACCAATGCAACAAAATGACATATGATTCCCATACAATTCATGGAAACTCAATAGTATTCACCTCCTGTTTCAGATAGAAATGTACCCTTTCTCAAGAATTTTTAGAAATGTTTCCTACATTACCTGACCAAGGGTATGCTCCTGTCAAACATGGGCTTAAATAGGGAAGGCGTTTGAGGATTTTTGTTTGTGAATTACAAAGACATTTTCCAGAAATGAGTTGATTGGAAAGACATGACATGGGGATTTGTCAAAAACGTATTTATTGCTTGTCCAAATCACTTTCTTTTATGTTTTTAAATGTTCTAATAAGAAAAACCTTTGATGTTTGAAAGTGTCTGATTATTAAGCACCTGATTGTTAATGTTTTATTAGAATTTATTGCCTTCAGAGATGATCTACTTTATTTCTGAAGTAGGAATGGTAAAAGGTACTATGGGGCTAATTATGATGGCGGTGAACCCGCCACCGACAGGCTGTCGGTGGCAGGTTCACCGCCATTGTGCGGCCATTTACCGCCCGCCATATTATTATGGGGAGTGGTACAGTGGTGGTTGGAAACTCCGACCGCCAAGCATCCATCGGGCTCCTTGAGCCCGCCGGTGCTAAGGAGGCCTCCCAATCCCTGAAATGGCGGCGGTGCCTACCAGACAACGCCGTAGGGATTACGATGGTCCATCCCCGCCAGCCTTTCCATAGAGGTTCACCCGCCATGGAAAGGCTGGTGGGGATGGACTTTGGGGGCCCGTAGAGGGCTCCCCTTTCCCCCGGGCACTTTAGTTTTGGGTTTGGGGGGCACCTATGGTGCCTGCCACATAGTGCAGGGAAATGTAAACCGTGCCTTTTTTGCATTACGGCGGGTGCTGCAGCCAGCAGCACCCGCCGCAATGCAAAGTATGGCAAGTGCGACCGCCACGGTGGCGGTCGCATCCTAATACCCCCTGTGGGACCGCCGCATTGTAGGCGGCGGTCCCACTCCCCAAGACAAGGGCGGACGGACTGAAGTCCGTCCGCCACCGGAATCACCCCATATGTAATGGTCTAGAGATCAGAGATTTGAACTTTATTGTAAAGATTTAGACCTATGTTTGGATCATACAAATGATCATCCAAGTATAGAAATGCCATTTCCATGCCACATGGAAATTTGTTGTAAAAGTCGATTTATTTCAGAATAAAATTTCCTTTAAAACATAGCCCAACATGATTCAATGAATTCAAGATACTTATCTAAGAAAAGAAGAAAAGAAATACGTAATACATCACTCATCTGAAATTATTTTCTAAATTCATTTAAAAATTTAATTCAATATAACACAATACTACAACATAAAAAAAATGTTCAAGTCATCCACTTAGATATGATTGCAAAATTCTGCCGTAAACATTTGAAAGATGACTCACATTACCTAGAGAATAAATCCTCAGATAAAAAGTTATCAGACCATAGCAGCAAACATCATACATTAATCCACATGTATACTAAAACCACTCATAAATAAAAGATGAGGTAAAAATGCTTAAGGTCAAGTTCTTCCCAATGACCATGCAAATAATAATTTGGTTATCAGACCATAGCAGCGGGTATCATACATGTTAGCCTACATATAAACTAAAACCACACATAATAAACGCAGTATTAAAATGCTAAAGTCAGGTTCTTCCCAAAGGCCATCTCAGTAATAAATTGATTCAATCCCTTCACAACTAGAGAACCTAGCTGTACCAAGGCTAGTCACCCCAAACATTGCAAGATAAACCCACCCCTCACCAGCATATCAACTCAATATAAAGTTGAATCAGATCCACGGTCAATCTTCTGCAGAAGTCCTACTGCAAGCAAATGCCTGGCTTGGCTAGACACTACCAGAGTGGCGGCATCACTCAACAACACCTGCAGGGCTTTTTGGTGGTGTCTCATGCCTAAGCACAGGTACAAAGAATGAATCCAATTGTTTCTTGGCCTAATAACAGTGCAACTAAACAGTAAATGTGCCACATTTTCTTTGGCCTCGAGGTTGCACATGGTTCCCCAAGTTCGCCATTATTGTTTTTCCAATTCATTCTGTATGTTCGAATAGCGAGGATGCCATAACGGAATTTTAATTAGAACGTTTTTGCTACCTGTGGGCATAGTAAATCCAAAAACAATTCAAAATGTGGACTTGGTTTGATATAAAAGAAATGTGTGGAAAATATCCCCAATCTTGGATTTTGATGAAAGGTAATCAGTGTATAATCTCAATAGCTTTGCTTCAGTTGCTTTTTACATGACATAGGCAAGGACTGAGGGCTAGTTCATAAAAAGCTTAAGCCTAGATTAGTTAGCCATGCCTCAAAAACCGCAAACCATGGGAAACACGTTTGGCATCAATCATAAAAAGTTGCAATAGTCATTTCAACCTAGTAGCTTTTTTTCGGAGTATGTTAGTTTCCTAGAGATGGACGTACTTGTATTATATGTGCCTTTATAGTGACAGAAAGTCAAAACATTTGCAGCAATCGAGCCAGCATGCCCACCCTCTCTCTCAGAGAGCACGTTCACTACGTCCTCGTTTGTTTTTATTTCACAGCTTATCTAATTCACTTTTTCATCATGGCATTCCATGGTAGTTTCATTTTTCTTTATTTACTCATTTAATTTATTATTTGATTTGTTATTGAAACAGTGTTTAGTATTATTAGATTTGGGCCTATATTGATAATAGTTTACCCCACTAATATTTCTGTCAACTGGGATTTTGGTGAGAAGAAACTTAATTTCTGAAAATGAACCTTACATACTATTTCCAGTTGATTCAACTTTGTTTTTCATAATACTGACAGTTATGTATACAGCATAATCAAATCATTTATTGGGGATGTATGCTATTATGAAGAGCAGAAAGAATTTTATTATATTTTGAATTTCATAAAATTGATGGCATGCCAGGATTTTGTTAGACCTTCAAATCTTCACAAGAAAATAACTGATTTTTCTGAAGATTAATTTTGCTATGTCAGGTATCTTAAATACCTGTACAGAAATTACCAGGCAGCTTATGTGATAGTGATGGAACAGTCTTAAAGCTGGGAATACACTGCTGCTGTGTCCAAAGAAAGGAAACCACAAAGATAAACTATTTTCCAATATAGGTACCCCTGGGAAACCTTACGAATCTTGGCCTGAGCGCAAGGTAAATTCCAGAGATGCTCAAGTGAAATTAACGATGTACAACCAGTAAACCAATAACAATGAAGTTGAAGTAGTAAAGAAGGTATAATTCCAAAAATGGTACAAATAGAAGACAAATGTAATAAGCAAAATACCACAAAATATAAGTGTATCTGTAGGGTGGCTTGGTTAATGTTAAATATCAAAAATCATTTCGATAGGTAACCCTAGAATTAATTCACCCATTGATATTCAGTGTGAAAGGGGTGAAATCTTCATAAAGGTACATTTTAGGGGTGTGCACAATCTGTGGAATTTACTTTCACATGAAAATTTGGCAAGATTGTGTGTAACTAAATGCAAATCTACCATTTTGTGCTATATTTTAGCGAGAAATGCGTGTGTCCTTGTGTTCATGTTTGATGCAAGGACATATTTTATGCTAAAACATAGTGCAAAACCTCCCCAAAATTACCTCGAACAACAGCAGCGCACGTTATATTTTTACTGCAAATGTCACATAATGTGGCATAATGATATCATCACAGTATTTTTGCATAACAAACATAACACAAAATTCCCAAATTTCCATGAATTACACCAGAGCAATTAAAATTTCGCAAAGGCCTATTATATTTGTGTAAGTTATAATAGGAAATGGAGACAAAGAGAGGCCAGGGCACCATGGTTACGTGGTCAGATAGATGTTGGAGATTGGATGTCTACGGACTTTAGCATTAGGCATTAAAAAACATACGTTGAAGACTCATTGGTCCAGAAATTGTGGAAATGAAAGTGCTATGATATTAGCAAGGCACTACAAAAATTGTATTTCTTTGTTGGATTAATGCTGCTTGGTCCTGTTTGTTTTCATAAATCTATGAAAGTGTAAGTTTTTCATTCAAAAGTAAATGTTTTCCCAGATAAGATGGAGTTGTATGCAAATACTGTATTACAAAATAGACTTCATCAGTTCTATGATCAATGAACCAGCACACTTTAGGACTGCTCTAGTGTTATCCTTTTGCAATAGACAACAAAATTCAAAGGCCTTCCAGTACTCAACTGGGCCTTCTACCATTGGATAAGTAGGCTTCTTCTCTTCTATGACCAATTAACATCAGGCACTAGACGGCTCATGAGGAAAGTTGCAGGTGGCAGGCTCCAAAATAGATCAGAATACATCATCCTCAGGAGTCTGCCTTGCACACTATGTTTCACAGTTCTGAGACAATTACATTCAGATAGAAATTGGAGTATCAGTCTGGACAACTCAAAAGATATTCATCCATCAGATGAGATGCAAGCCCTTCCTTCTTTAAGAAAAGTGGAGGTCCTCCTTACTTCTGTCTATTCTAAGCGTAAACTGAGGAACATTGGGCCTAGCATGGATAAGTTAAGAAGACAGGCTAGCATAGTGTGATACTAGAATAATATCAGAATATTTTCTGACATAAATATAGTGCCTTAATATTCTTAGAAACATATTGCTCTATATAATCTTCACCTAATGGAACAATATTTTGAAAACTATTTTATTAATGAAATAATCATTTAATATGATTTGTTTCGGCAGAGTATTCTGCCAGAAACTGCTAATATGCCATTGCTATATACCTCACTTACCCAGCACCCTGTTTTCCCACATTTGGATATCTCCCAAAGTTCAGTGAGACTTTCCATATGGTGATTAAAATCTCACAAACCATATGCTCTAAAATTCAAGAAGGCCTATTTTTCATGGCTAATTTATCCAGGACCAGTGAATCCTCATCCTTGTTAGTAACTCAAACTCCGTGCAAGACAAAAGCATTGCTCATTCGGGTTAAAGCTGCAGACGAGGTGACTTGTAAATGCAATCTATCTTAATACACCTTTATACTGATGTTGTTTTTACTCTTTGGGCATTTTTAGTGACACTTTTTATTCCTGGGGCATTAAAATAATAACTACAGGGGTATTCATTCTTACCTGCATTTACCAGAAGTTTGAGTTAGCCACCTGTTTCTACTCCTCCCCTGTCCACCACAGCACTCGCGTGCTGATTGAGTGGCGGGAGGGCTAGTAAGTTCACTCTCTTCCATCCTCCCATCCATAGGCACCATCTTGGGAGGGCGGTGGTCTAGCTTTTTTCTTAGGCCCACTTCCTCCTAGGATAAAACTGGAGGATGGTGCAGATGTGCAGCGGGTAGAAGCTGCAGACGAGGTGACTTGTAAATACGATCTATCTTAATACACTTTTATACTAATGTTGTTTTTACTCTTTGGGCATTTTTACTGATGTTTTTTATTCTTGTGGCATTAAAATAATAACTGCAGGGCTATTCATTCGTACCTGCATTTACCGGCTGTTTGAGTTAGCCATCTGTTTCTACTCCTCCCCGGTCCACCGCAGCATTCGCCTGCTGATTGAGTGGAGGGAGGGCTAGTAGGTTCACTCTCTCCCATCCAAAGACGCCGTCTTGGGAGGGAAGAGGTCTAGCCTTTTTCTTAGGCCCACTTCCTCCTAGGATAAAACTGGAGGATGGCGCCGACATGCAGAGAGTGAAAGCTGCAGATGAGGGGACTTGTAAATACGATCAATCTTAATACACTTTTATACTGATGTTGTTTTTTCTCTTTGGGCATTTTTACTGACGCTTTTTATTCCAGGGGAATTAAAATAATAACTGCAGGGCTATTCATTCTCATCTGCATTTACCGGCTGTTTGATTTAGCCACCTGTTTCTACTCCTCCCAGGTCCACCGCAGCACTCGCGTGCTGATTGAGTGGAGGGAGGTCTAGTAGGTTCACTCTCTCCCATCCATAGACGCCATCTTGGGAGGGTGGCGGTCTAGCTTTTTTCTTAGGCTCACTTCCTCCTCGGATAAAACTAGCGGATGTCGCCAACGTGCAGCCAAAGGCGCCAAAGGCAAGCCCTCTGCACCGCCCACGCCTGGACCGTGCCCAGTGCCCGTCTCCTTGTTCGAACAACCCCAGAACCACTGCGGAACGTTAGTTACTCACGAGAGGCCCTACTAGCGCTAAGACCTCACAGTAACTGCCCCCGCATATTATGCCAAACATCACTTCCTTGACCCCTCCTCACCATATAGGATTCAACCATACACATGATAGACGTGTGAGGTCCAAACCGGTATTGAATCTAGAACAAACTGCTACACTTGATCAGCAGAGTAATAGAAGGGCCAGCTTTACGTATACGAATGTCACGTGTATGCTGTTAAATACAAGGCCCTTAGTGAAGCATCATTTAGAATTTTACAAACTAGTTCAGGTGCAGCATGCAGACATTGTGTTTGTTACCGAAACATGGGCAGATTCAAACTCAGGCCCAGAAATTATCATTGCTACTCCCCCAGGATACGATGTCTATCGGCTGGACAGCCCAAAAAAAAGGAAGGTGGGTTGACAGTTTTTTATCGAAATCATTTTAAAGCTACTTTTACACCTTCAACAGCATCTGACTTTGAGTCCATAATATTTTTTGTGCAACTGTCCAAAATGCAGCCCTTTAAGGGCATGTTAATCTACCGCCCGCTGGGACCCCGATGCAGTTTTGCAGATAAGCTCAGTGTGACCCTTGAATCATCCATCCTCAACTCCAACTTCTCAGTGTTGAGTGACTTTAATTTTCATCTGGAAAAGGAGACTAATTTGGACTCCACAAAACTGATTGATATTATGAATGGTCTTGAACTATCTTTAATATCCAGAGGACCGACGCATAGGGCTGGACATATATTAGACGGTGTCTTTTCTAACTCATCCATACATTAACATACTACCTTCTCTTCCTCTTACGTGGTCCGACCACTGGGCAGTTACATGGCAGCTAAAAATTGAGGAGACATCATCGCACAGACCTGTAGTTCAACAAACTCCAGGAAGAGCCTGGCACAGAATTCAGCCGGCCGAGTTGGAAGCCATACTTACAACTTCACCCTGGCAACCGGCCCGTAACCTAGAGCAGAGTGTTGAAAACTTTTCCATTTGGTTAGGCTCAGCCTTAGACACTCTAGCCCCGGTCAATTTAAAAACTATGACAAAGAAAAGTCTCCTAGCGTGGTACAATGCGGCTCTTAAAACATCAAGAAAAGAATGTCGCAGGCAAGAACAGAAGTGGAGGAAAAACTACGAGTCTGAAAGAATAACCTACAAACTTAAATTAGCCAAACATAAAAAATGCATTGTCGCTGCTAAAACGCTCTATTACTCTGAGCAGATAAAATTAGCATGTGAGTCATAAAAAAACTGGTAGTACCAGTCAGTCTTAATTCAGCAGTGAATAGTCAAGATTTTTGTGATGCTCTTGCCTGCTTTTTTCAAGAGAAAGTAGCAAATATTTTTTATATATATTCTGCAGGCAGGACATCTATACAGACAGAGGTTCAAATTCCAAATGCAGCGACAGGTCAATCTAGGTTTTCGGCTTTTAAGTTTAAGGTACCTTCTGAAGAACATCTTGGGAGTTTAATCCCTTTAGTTAAATCTGGTGCTCCGCAAGACCCATGTCCACAAAAAATAATGCATATGATCCCAGTGCAAATGGCAAATCATCTTGCGCAGATTTTCAATATAATGTTTACGGAGGGTGCTTTCCCTGTGCACTGGAAATCTGACTCTGTTCTTCCTCTTCTTAAAGGATAATCTCAAAGCCCTGGACTTGAATAACTATTTCCCAATTTCCAGACTTCCTTTTGCCGCTAAGTTGGTGGAGAAAGTAATGAATGAGCAGCTCTCCAAATTTATTGAAGAGAATCGTCTGTTAGATGACACCCAATTCGGGGTCAGGAAAAATTATAGTACAGAATCCGCCTCGGTGGTAGCCACTGAGGAAATTTAAAAAACTCTGAATAGTGGAGGGGCATGCGGTTCTGTTTTTATTGGATCTCTCCGCGGCGTTCGATACGGTCAACCATGATATTTTGGTTGACAGTATGCAGAAGCTGGGGATAGAGGGTACTGTGCTTAATCTCCTTCAATCCTTCCTAGAGAACAGGCAACAGAGAGTGGTGCTAGGTAAGTTAACCTCCAAGCCCTTCTCCCTGCCTTGCAGAGTCCCACAGGGTTCCTTGCTGAGCCCGACATTGTTCAATCTATATGTCACGCCGCTAACTAAACTCATTAAAACATCTGGTCTTTCCCTAGCCTCCTACGGAGATGACACACAAATTGTGGTGTCACTGGTGGAACACGAGAATAACTCGGGCCACGCCTTTAGAACCTGCATGAGTGATGTTAGTAAATGGATGGACAATAATTGCCTGAAGATAAACTCAGCAAGAACTGAGGTAATCCTTTTGGCAATAATCCATCATTTTGGACACTCGAATGGTGGCCTCATGAATTGGGTTCTCTCCCAGAACCAGTAACCAAAGTGAAAAATTCAGGATTTCTGTTTGATGCGGAATTGGAGCTCAAAGATCAAGTGAACAAAGTTACATCTGCCTCCTTTTGTTCCTTAAGGCTCATTAAAAAAATTGAAAAATTCTTGCCGTCAGATCTTCTGAAAACAGTAATCATCTCGCTTGTACTTTCAAGGCTTGATTAGTGCAATAGCCTATATCTCAATCTATCAGTAGGATCTTTGAAGAAGCTTCAGACAGTGCTGAATGAGGCGGCTCGATTTCTTTTAACATCCCTAAATTTGAATCAGCTAGAGGAGCCATAAGAAACTTCATTGGCTTCCAGTCAAACAACGTGTTAGGTTTAAGGCACTCTGTCTGGCCTTCAAATCATTGCAGGGACTAGGGCCATCTCAGTTTAAGGATAAGCTCAAACTATATATCCCAGGGAGGACCCTATGATCAGTGTCAGCTATGAACCTTGTAGTCCCTCCCTTCAGGAGAACATCCTGGGGTGGGAAGAGTTTTTAGGACCACAGCTTTGATCTGGAATAGGCTACCCTTGGAACTTAAAGCTGCTCCCTCGCTATCCATTTTTGGAAAAGCCTTGAAAACCTGGCTCTTCTCTCAGGATTAGGAGTGGTGTTTGTCCCGTAAGGTATCAAGAGTCTCTACAAGGTTAACCAATTCAGTACCCGTCTCTTTAGCGCCAAGACGCCCTCGGGCAGGAGTTTGCGCTCTATAAATTTCTCATTCATTCATTCATTCTAGTCAGGAATAATAGGAAAGTGCCTCCTACCTGGACCAATTAAAAGTCCTTACATACTTTAGATAATAAATTAAATAATGTAGGGACGTACAATGTAGGTGTTAAGGGCACTCACTTTTCTATTGGAGCCACTAACACATCTTGCATACACTGCAAGTCTTTCTAACGCAATTAGAGATACACATCTGTTCCAAAAGGGAACTCTCAAAGGAAATCTAATGGCTTCTTCTTTTCATTGTGGTGCTTGCACAAATTATGCGCTATTCCACTAGCTTATAATGAACAGTACATATATTTCATGGGCATTCTAGGACCACAATATTTGCAATTTCCCAATTAGTTTTTTTGTTTTGTTTCTTATTACCCTCACCATGGGACAAAAACTCCACTGATGATAACCAACCCATGAAAGTATCAAATCTCAAAATATTTGGGAACTTCCCACTAGAGTTGTGTTGACTAGTGCAACTAGGTAGAGCAAGACTAGCTCTATAAGATGTTAGTAAATATTGCATGAGGTCAGACACCAGCATTTAGGGCTTCACCAGAACTAGAACCTGAAGAGGAAGAATAAACCCTTTTAGTCTCAGTCTACCACAGAAATGGTAATTTACTTTTTGGACCCTAGCACTGAATTGTGGGGCTATGCTTTTCTCTTCCCCTATATACAATGCATTTGACAGCCTGCGCACACCTATGCAGGCGTATTCCTGACTAGCAGTGGTTGCCTTTCAGGGACAACCTGTATCAATTCCTCTAGGTGAAAGGGCACCAGGGCACAGCAGTCTGAGTGAGTACATTCCAAATTTTGAACACTGCACCAAGTCTACAGCTAAGGCTTGTTTTTTTATTTAATTACCACATACAACTTTAGGACAATAATGATACAAATGATCTGATTAACAAACTTGGTGATAAACAATATAGGTGGGCTTGTTTGTGCAGCTTTCAACTTCTTCCCCCAATGTCAATATGAATGTTCCTCCTAAGCCCACTAAGCACTAGGGAGAATGTACCATACTAATGACATTTGGCTCACATTACTGTAGCTTTCTCAAACTCTGAACACCTACTAATGAAGGTCTCCTTCTCTTCCACAATCTGCTGCCTGGTTTTCCCGCCCCCAAAATATCTTTCCTGCATTCTACGGTGGTTGCAGTATGCTCAACATCTCAGCAGGACAGGATGATTATACTGGTCATGTAAGTATTACTATGCCAGTTACTTGATATTGATATTAGGAGAGGTTGGCATCAGAATCTTTGGCAGCCCCATTTAAAGCACAGCATCCATGGGCCTAGAGAAAATATATGGCATCATCACCATCTAACTAACTCCAGTAACAAATATGATAAGACAGTGTAGTCCTGAGCACTTCAAACATCTTACCACATTCTGGATATTATTATTTGGAACCTGCAGTGTCCACCTGATAACCCAACACAATCTGAACAGAGCAATATTTTGAATGAGAAAATTGTTACAGATGCCTGGTCAGACCATAGCAGAGGTCAGTGCAAAAGTGAAAATAAAATTGAGAAAAAATTAAGCAGATGAGATTTTTGTGATACCCTCTCTACAGTTTCTTAATACTATTAGTGGAACTGCATAATGTACTGTTTACAAAACACAGCAAACAAAACAGAGCTTACCCTTATTCCATTTGGTTAGGCTCAGCCTTAGACACTCTAGCCCCGGTCAATTTAAAAACTATGACAAAGAAAAGTCTCCTAGCGTGGTACAATGCGGCTCTTAAAACATCAAGAAAAGAATGTCGCAGGCAAGAACAGAAGTGGAGGAAAAACTACGAGTCTGAAAGAATAACCTACAAACTTAAATTAGCCAAACATAAAAATGCATTGTCGCTGCTAAAACGCTCTATTACTCTGAGCAGATAAAATTAGCATGTGAGTCATAAAAAAACTGGTAGTACCAGTCAGTCTTAATTCAGCAGTGAATAGTCAAGATTTTTGTGATGCTCTTGCCTGCTTTTTTCAAGAGAAAGTAGCAAATATTTTTATATATATTCTGCAGGCAGGACATCTATACAGACAGAGGTTCAAATTCCAAATGCAGCGACAGGTCAATCTAGGTTTTCGGCTTTTAAGTTTAAGGTACCTTCTGAAGAACATCTTGGGAGTTTAATCCCTTTAGTTAAATCTGGTGCTCCGCAAGACCCATGTCCACAAAAATAATGCATATGATCCCAGTGCAAATGGCAAATCATCTTGCGCAGATTTTCAATATAATGTTTACGGAGGGTGCTTTCCCTGTGCACTGGAAATCTGACTCTGTTCTTCCTCTTCTTAAAGGATAATCTCAAAGCCCTGGACTTGAATAACTATTTCCCAATTTCCAGACTTCCTTTGCCGCTAAGTTGGTGGAGAAAGTAATGAATGAGCAGCTCTCCAAATTTATTGAAGAGAATCGTCTGTTAGATGACACCCAATTCGGGGTCAGGAAAAATTATAGTACAGAATCCGCCTCGGTGGTAGCCACTGAGGAAATTTGAAAAACTCTGAATAGTGGAGGGGCATGCGGTTCTGTTTTTATTGGATCTCTCCGCGGCGTTCGATACGGTCAACCATGATATTTTGGTTGACAGTATGCAGAAGCTGGGGATAGAGGGTACTGTGCTTAATCTCCTTCAATCCTTCCTAGAGAACAGGCAACAGAGAGTGGTGCTAGGTAAGTTAACCTCCAAGCCCTTCTCCCTGCCTTGCAGAGTCCCACAGGGTTCCTTGCTGAGCCCGACATTGTTCAATCTATATGTCACGCCGCTAACTAAACTCATTAAAACATCTGGTCTTTCCCTAGCCTCCTACGGAGATGACACACAAATTGTGGTGTCACTGGTGGAACACGAGAATAACTCGGGCCAATCCTTTAGAACCTGCATGAGTGATGTTAGTAAATGGATGGACAATAATTGCCTGAAGATAAACTCAGCAAGAACTGAGGTAATCCTTTTTGGCAATAATCCATCATTTTGGACACTCGAATGGTGGCCTCATGAATTGGGTTCTCTCCCAGAACCAGTAACCAAAGTGAAAAATTCAGGATTTCTGTTTGATGCGGAATTGGAGCTCAAAGATCAAGTGAACAAAGTTACATCTGCCTCCTTTTGTTCCTTAAGGCTCATTAAAAAAATTGAAAAATTCTTGCCGTCAGATCTTCTGAAAACAGTAATCATCTCGCTTGTACTTTCAAGGCTTGATTAGTGCAATAGCCTATATCTCAATCTATCAGTAGGATCTTTGAAGAAGCTTCAGACAGTGCTGAATGCGGCGGCTCGATTTCTTTTTAACATCCCTAAATTTGAATCAGCTAGAGCAGCCATAAGAAACTTCATTGGCTTCCAGTCAAACAACGTGTTAGGTTTAAGGCACTCTGTCTGGCCTTCAAATCATTGCAGGGACTAGGGCCATCTCAGTTTAAGGATAAGCTCAAACTATATATCCCAGGGAGGACCCTATGATCAGTGTCAGCTATGAACCTTGTAGTCCCTCCCTTCAGGAGAACATCCTGGGGTGGGAAGAGTTTTTTAGGACCACAGCTTTGATCTGGAATAGGCTACCCTTGGAACTTAAAGCTGCTCCCTCGCTATCCATTTTTGGAAAAGCCTTGAAAACCTGGCTCTTCTCTCAGGATTAGGAGTGGTGTTTGTCCCGTAAGGTATCAAGAGTCTCTACAAGGTTAACCAATTCAGTACCCGTCTCTTTAGCGCCAAGACGCCTCGGGCAGGAGTTTGCGCTCTATAAATTTCTCATTCATTCATTCATTCTAGTCAGGAATAATAGGAAAGTGCCTCCTACCTGGACCAATTAAAAAGTCCTTACATACTTTAGATAATAAATTAAATAATGTAGGGACGTACAATGTAGGTGTTAAGGGCACTCACTTTTCTATTGGAGCCACTAACACATCTTGCATACACTGCAAGTCTTTCTAACGCAATTAGAGATACACATCTGTTCCAAAAAGGGAACTCAAAGGAAATCTAATGGCTTCTTCTTTTCATTGTGGTGCTTGCACAAATTATGCGCTATTCCACTAGCTTATAATGAACAGTACATATATTTCATGGGCATTCTAGGACCACAATATTTGCAATTTCCCAATTAGTTTTTTTGTTTTGTTTCTTATTACCCTCACCATGGGACAAAAACTCCACTGATGATAACCAACCCATGAAAGTATCAAATCTCAAAATATTTGGGAACTTCCCACTAGAGTTGTGTTGACTAGTGCAACTAGGTAGAGCAAGACTAGCTCTATAAGATGTTAGTAAATATTGCATGAGGTCAGACACCAGCATTTAGGGCTTCACCAGAACTAGAACCTGAAGAGGAAGAATAAACCCTTTTAGTCTCAGTCTACCACAGAAATGGTAATTTACTTTTTGGACCCTAGCACTGAATTGTGGGGCTATGCTTTTCTCTTCCCCTATATACAATTCATTTGACAGCCTGCGCACACCTATGCAGGCGTATTCCTGACTAGCAGTGGTTGCCTTTCAGGGACAACCTGTATCAATTCCTCTAGGTGAAAGGGCACCAGGGCACAGCAGTCTGAGTGAGTACATTCCAAATTTTGAACACTGCACCAAGTCTACAGCTAAGGCTTGTTTTTTATTTAATTACCACATACAACTTTAGGACAATAATGATACAAATGATCTGATTAACAAACTTGGTGATAAACAATATAGGTGGGCTTGTTTGTGCAGCTTTCAACTTCTTCCCCAATGTCAATATGAATGTTCCTCCTAAGCCCACTAAGCACTAGGGAGAATGTACCATACTAATGACATTTGGCTCACATTACTGTAGCTTTCTCAAACTCTGAACACCTACTAATGAAGGTCTCCTTCTCTTCCACAATCTGCTGCCTGGTTTTCCCGCCCCCAAAATATCTTTCCTGCATTCTACGGTGGTTGCAGTATGCTCAACATCTCAGCAGGACAGGATGATTATACTGGTCATGTAAGTATTACTATGCCAGTTACTTGATATTGATATTAGGAGAGGTTGGCATCAGAATCTTTGGCAGCCCCATTTAAAGCACAGCATCCATGGGCCTAGAGAAAATATATGGCATCATCACCATCTAACTAACCCAGTAACAAATATGATAAGACAGTGTAGTCCTGAGCACTTCAAACATCTTACCACATTCTGGATATTATTATTTGGAACCTGCAGTGTCCACCTGATAACCCAACACAATCTGAACAGAGCAATATTTTGAATGAGAAAATTGTTACAGATGCCTGGTCAGACCATAGCAGAGGTCAGTGCAAAAGTGAAAATAAAATTGAGAAAAAATTAAGCAGATGAGATTTTTGTGATACCCTCTCTACAGTTTCTTAATACTATTAGTGGAACTGCATAATGTACTGTTTACAAAACACAGCAAACAAAACAGAGCTTACCCTTATTCCATTTGGTTAGGCTCAGCCTTAGACACTCTAGCCCCGGTCAATTTAAAAACTATGACAAAGAAAAGTCTCCTAGCGTGGTACAATGCGGCTCTTAAAACATCAAGAAAAGAATGTCGCAGGCAAGAACAGAAGTGGAGGAAAAACTACGAGTCTGAAAGAATAACCTACAAACTTAAATTAGCCAAACATAAAAAATGCATTGTCGCTGCTAAAACGCTCTATTACTCTGAGCAGATAAAATTAGCATGTGAGTCATAAAAAACTGGTAGTACCAGTCAGTCTTAATTCAGCAGTGAATAGTCAAGATTTTTGTGATGCTCTTGCCTGCTTTTTCAAGAGAAAGTAGCAAATATTTTTTATATATATTCTGCAGGCAGGACATCTATACAGACAGAGGTTCAAATTCCAAATGCAGCGACAGGTCAATCTAGGTTTTCGGCTTTTAAGTTTAAGGTACCTTCTGAAGAACATCTTGGGAGTTTAATCCCTTTAGTTAAATCTGGTGCTCCGCAAGACCCATGTCCACAAAAATAATGCATATGATCCCAGTGCAAATGGCAAATCATCTTGCGCAGATTTTCAATATAATGTTTACGGAGGGTGCTTTCCTGTGCACTGAAATCTGACTCTGTTCTTCCTCTTCTTAAAGGATAATCTCAAAGCCCTGGACTTGAATAACTATTTCCCAATTTCCAGACTTCCTTTGCCGCTAAGTTGGTGGAGAAAGTAATGAATGAGCAGCTCTCCAAATTTATTGAAGAGAATCGTCTGTTAGATGACACCCAATTCGGGGTCAGGAAAAATTATAGTACAGAATCCGCCTCGGTGGTAGCCACTGAGGAAATTTAAAAAACTCTGAATAGTGGAGGGGCATGCGGTTCTGTTTTTATTGGATCTCTCCGCAGGCGTTCGATACGGTCAACCATGATATTTTGGTTGACAGTATGCAGAAGCTGGGGATAGAGGGTACTGTGCTTAATCTCCTTCAATCCTTCCTAGAGAACAGGCAACCGAGAGTGGTGCTAGGTAAGTTAACCTCCAAGCCCTTCTCCCTGCCTTGCAGAGTCCCACAGGGTTCCTTGCTGAGCCCGACATTGTTCAATCTATATGTCACGCCGCTAACTAAACTCATTAAAACATCTGGTCTTTCCCTAGCCTCCTACGGAGATGACACACAAATTGTGGTGTCACTGGTGGAACACGAGAATAACTCGGGCCACGCCTTTAGAACCTGCATGAGTGATGTTAGTAAATGGATGGACAATAATTGCCTGAAGATAAACTCAGCAAGAACTGAGGTAATCCTTTTTGGCAATAATCCATCATTTTGGACACTCGAATGGTGGCCTCATGAATTGGGTTCTCTCCCAGAACCAGTAACCAAAGTGAAAAATTCAGGATTTCTGTTTGATGCGGAATTGGAGCTCAAAGATCAAGTGAACAAAGTTACATCTGCCTCCTTTTGTTCCTTAAGGCTCATTAAAAAAATTGAAAAATTCTTGCCGTCAGATCTTCTGAAAACAGTAATCATCTCGCTTGTACTTTCAAGGCTTGATTAGTGCAATAGCCTATATCTCAATCTATCAGTAGGATCTTTGAAGAAGCTTCAGACAGTGCTGAATGCGGCGGCTCGATTTCTTTTAACATCCCTAAATTTGAATCAGCTAGAGCAGCCATAAGAAACTTCATTGGCTTCCAGTCAAACAACGTGTTAGGTTTAAGGCACTCTGTCTGGCCTTCAAATCATTGCAGGGACTAGGGCCATCTCAGTTTAAGGATAAGCTCAAACTATATATCCCAGGGAGGACCCTATGATCAGTGTCAGCTATGAACCTTGTAGTCCCTCCCTTCAGGAGAACATCCTGGGGTGGGAAGAGTTTTTAGGACCACAGCTTTGATCTGGAATAGGCTACCCTTGGAACTTAAAGCTGCTCCCTCGCTATCCATTTTTGGAAAAGCCTTGAAAACCTGGCTCTTCTCTCAGGATTAGGAGTGGTGTTTGTCCCGTAAGGTATCAAGAGTCTCTACAAGGTTAACCAATTCAGTACCCGTCTCTTTAGCGCCAAGACGCCCTCGGGCAGGAGTTTGCGCTCTATAAATTTCTCATTCATTCATTCATTCTAGTCAGGAATAATAGGAAAGTGCCTCCTACCTGGACCAATTAAAAAGTCCTTACATACTTTAGATAATAAATTAAATAATGTAGGGACGTACAATGTAGGTGTTAAGGGCACTCACTTTTCTATTGGAGCCACTAACACATCTTGCATACACTGCAAGTCTTTCCCTTATTCCAGATGGAAACCTAGGGTAACTAGGAACAAAAAAGATTCTACTCCAAATCCTTGAAGTGAGTCCAATTCCAATTTCAAAGCTAATAAATTGAATTGAGAAAACAAGAACATTTAATACGGTATCAGAGGAAATCAGAGTAAGTGTACTTCTTTATCTATTTTCTTTCTTTTGTATATGTTCTTTGCATACACGCACTGTATCTATGCAACTTGGTTGCATTCACATTCAGTAGGAATGTGCAAAGACATCTCTGTCACTAATTGTAGAGGCACTGCATGCAATGATGTTCAAAGATCACAGTTCCTGTATTTGTAGGATACTGTCAGTCTTTCTGAGTGTTCTGTCAAAGGTCAGCATTGAGTTTAAGAGTTTTTATTAATCAGATAATAGTGCTTAATTTAAACATGGTTTAGCTAGCCTGACTAGCTGCAGTGACATCTGTTCCTGTTTGCAGAAAGAAATGTGCACTTTTATTTTAGGTGAACAAACTCCTCCATTTTTATGTGCTCTGTGTGTTTTTGCATTTCAGAAAATCAGTGAAATAGAAGCTAAGGCTGTGGTCTCTGTATTGATAAAATATATGAATTTGTGTTATGCTGAGGAAGCAATGTCCAGGATATTCCCATGTGCCACAAATTGTAAGGGCTTTTCCTAGGTTTGAAGGAAAGGGTCCTTAATTCTCTAAACATGTTGTTTTATTAAGTTACATGAATGCCCTGTCATCACCTTCATTTCACATTCATACTTCATTAATATTGAGCAAAGTAGGTGTTTATTAGATGTATTGTTTTGATGTATCTTGTATATTTGAAAAAGGATTGGTTCTAATGAATGTATCGTTGTTAATCCAGCCCTATTAGCTCATGGTAGACCATACTGAGAGCGAAGCTATTGTGCCTAAAACCTTATAAAAGATAATGTTTTAGGGATATGTGTCAGCATTTCTTTGCCTTTCTAACTGTGCAGACTCTTCACTAGTCTGCTATATTTAGCTTTTTGGATTAGATTTTAGGGAGCAGACTCTATAGTCGGTTTACTTACTTTAGTGCACTCTTCAAGGGCAGACTCTAAATCAGTCCTCTTGTTTAAATATAAATATGGCTGTTTCTTCCTTTAGAGATTGACTGTATGCTCATTTTCTTGCATTTTTTGATTTGGACATGATATATCTGCTGAATAACCATGATTCAACAAACACTTTTTTGCTACTGTACTTTATCTTCATTTTAAATAAACCTTTAAGTTTTGGCTTGAGTTCTTTTCTTGTGGAGCCTTCATTTAAAGACAATGGACTTAGGGCCCGATTACGACTTTGGCAGTGTGGGAGCGGGGCCCCCATGCTGCCACTCCACTCCCACACCGCCAAAGCTGTGTGAGCATCGCCCGCCAGATTACAAGTTTTCTCGTGTGCGGCGTGTGCTTCTTTGGCAGTCCCACAGCGGTGCCTCTGAAAATGGGCACCGCAATAGGAGCACCAAAGGCAGTTCCTGCATAGTGTGGACTCTGCAGTCCACGCTGTGCAGCAACTGGGGGGCACGCACAAAGGGGGGCACAAAATGTGCCCCACTGCATGCACCCCCGTTCACAGGGCCAAGTGGAGGCCCTTTCCTCACCGCCAGTAAGAACCTCGATGAGACCGCTGTCGGTGAGGAAAGTCGAAATATGATTGGCAGTGCAGCAGGGCACCGCCAAACATACTGTGGCTCTCAGACAGCCGCGCCACCGCCAGGGATGTTGCGGCGGTGCCATGGTGGTTTGACCGCCCAAGTTGTATTCCGGCAGTCAGACCACCGGTACAGCAGTGACCGGACCACCACTGCTGCGCCATCATGAGTTTTCGATCCTCTGACTGCCAAGCCCATAATTAGGCCCTTAGTCTTATGAAGTCTCAGACAGTCCTGATGCTACACCTCAACCTTATTAACTATTTATTTAGAACATCAACATGTTTTTTTATTGTAAATATTGCTGATCAATATATTTTGTAATCTCCTTGTTAGTGAATTCCTTGTTAGAGTGTTCACATATTGTAGGAATGCAATGTTTAACAATTTAACTGTTTCATCTCATCCATGTTTTAAGACAACATCACACTGCAGTAAAGGAAACAATATTGCATGTACTTACCCCTTCAACTCTGTAACCATTAAAAATATATGCATAACTTCCTGGCCGACCAACAAATCTGTAAACAACGATAAACAAAACTTGTAACTATTGCCAACAAGGACATTAAAATCAGTATCACATCTGATTGGAAAAGGTTTTGTTTGAAACTCAGCTTTTTATAACTCATAGCCATTAACAACCATACGTATCACTAACTATGATTTGCTTTAAAAATGAAGGATAATGAGTTGCATTTTTCTTAATTAAGTCCTAAAACCTACAGGCCACATTCCTACTGGTCACGTGTGATTTGTTGTTTCAGTCCTTATTGTTTTGAACAAATGGCATTCTTTAGAACAAAATACAAAACTACATCAAGTGAAAAAACCTTGCTTAAAGATTCACTTTAATAGTGGAAATTAAAACCCAACTTTAACTCCCAACTTTAACCTGGAACTCTGCATTCAGTGAGGTAATTGCCTGTGTTTCAGACATTAATGCTATTGCTAAAAGATGTTACATAGCAAAGCCAAACTGTGAAGTGTAAGCATCATAGCACATTCCACACACAGGTCTCATATATAAGGTTGCGCCAGGAGCAGCACTGAAACCAGCACGGTCTAGTGGTCTGCACCTCAATGCGTAGCATGCACCTTCTTGAGAAGGCAGGAACATACATTGTGAATGCATGCCTGCGGAATCCTACAGCAGGTGTAGCTTGCGGTTGGCCACTCTTTCATCACTGCGTATTAACTCCCTAAGAACCTAAGATGTGGCACAAAGCACAGAGAAGTTGGGTGTAGTCCATAATTGCATGTACTCTCTGGAAATACTTCAGCTCACTCCCCTGAGCCTCCTGAATCAACAGGCTCATTCGATACGGTCCACCATCTCAATTTAGCGTTTAATCCATCACCAATGGATAATGTTGTATTATGTGCTACTTTTTGATATAAATATATAATTGTTGTAGTTTTTTTTATCCCTTCCAGATAGACTATATCAACCTGTAATCCTACTACCAATGCTATGGTCTCTGTGTCACATGTCTTGTTAAGCGCTCTGAAACCCTCGGGTCAAACCAGCGCTATATAAACTCTCAAATAAAGCTCTTAGATGTTGCCTGGTGGTTATCCTCAATGTTGGACCTGGTCCTCTCTGCAGGGTCACCCCCAAACATTTTGCCTTTACCCTCCACTTTTTTGCTGACTTCATTTTTGTTGGCCTTAGGACTCTGTGCTCTTTACCACTGCTATCCAGAACTAAAGTGCTTGTGCTCTCTCCTTAAAACATGGTAGAATTGGCTGATACCCAATTGACATATTTAATTTACTCATAAGTGCCTAGTAAAGTGGCACTGCATGTGCCCAGGCCCTCCAAATTAAATGCTACTAGTGGTCCTTCAGTACTGATTGTGTCACCCACTTAAGTAGCACTTTTGAACATGTCTCAGGCCTGCTATTGCAGCCTGTGAGTGAAGTTTTAAACTGTAATTTCAACCTGGCAAAATTAACCTTTTGCCAGACCCAAACCTTCCTTTTTAACACAAACAAGTCACCCCTATGGTAGGCTCTGGACAGCCCAGAGGGCAAGGTGCAGTGCATTTAAAAAGTTGGACATGTACTTTTAAGTTTTACATACCCTGGTAGTGACAAACTCCTAAAGTTGTTTTTTACTACTGCAAGGCCTACCTCTCTTATAGGAAAGCATTGGAGTTACCTTATTACGTTTTATAGGTGTAATTCCCAAAGGGGAATCGGAAACCAGTTCATGTTTGGTTTCCCTGGATTCATAATCTAAAATCCTAACTTATGGTGAAGTCAGATTTTAAATTACAATTTTGAAAATGCTACTTCTAAAAAGTTGGCATTTTCCTGCCTTAGCCATTTAGCACCTGTAGCCTATCCCTGAGTCACATGACTGGGTGTAGCTGACAGTTGGGCTTTGTGTATTTCTCCTACACTGCCACACACAAAAGAGAGCTTAGGTGTGCCTGGATGGGCCTTCAGTGGCAGGATGGGAGGGCGGAGCTGAGCACAGCCCTACTTACACTTGAATGGGCTATGTCCTGCCTCCACACAAATGGCTGCTTACGCCCTGCTGTTAGTCTGGAGCCAGGACAGGGAAGGTAGGATGCCTGTGGACATCAGAGTGAAACCTCTAGAAGATTGTCTCCCACTTCAAAGGCAAAACTGGATATAAATACTGCACCTCAGACACCACCACTTGAGTACACTTCTAGACCTGTGTATACTCTGCCAGGAAGAAGGACTGCTGTGCTGCTGAAGGACTGCCACTCTGCTAGACTTTGGCCCTGCTGGACTTCTGTCTTGCAGGGCTGTTGCCTTGCTGTGCTGATTTGCTGCCCTCTTGCTTGGGTGAGAAGGGATGGACCTGCTTCTCCAAGGGCGAGTTGGCTGGCCTCCTGATCTGAAGCCTCTGAACCTAGACTTTGCCATTTGTGAGTCTACACTGCCACGTGGTGCCACCCCAATCCTGGACCTTTGTAAGTGGGCTTAAGGTGCTCTGCACCCTTCTGTGGATCCAGCGGAAATGACGCATCTCCTCTGCTGTGCAATTCAACCCCAAGCACAACCAACCTATCACTGCTGCTGTGTGGATCAGAACATCACCCAGACCTGCATCGCATCACATTGCAGCCTGTTGCCGCATCAGAACTGCCGATGTGCGGCATATCCTCTGCGCGGGCCCTCGTGTCTCTCATCGATGGCAGTCTCAATGCCGACGAAGGACTCTGCATCGCAGTTTCACAGCTCCTCGGAACCAATGCATAGCTTCGGCTATGTAATGTTTCTTCAATTGGATCCTCAATGACCCTGCAGGACCTCGCATCTCAGAACTGACGCATTGCTTAGGCTGGATGATGCATCTTTGGCGCCGATCTTCTCAATGCTTCGCAAACCAGGATTTAAGGTACTCTGTTCAGCGGGCCAAACTGGGTCCCTGTAGCCGGCCCGTGCTGCATCGTGGTTGGCCTGAAATTATGACACATTTGGCGCTTTGTGGTGCTATTTTTGCTGCAATTCTTTAAATTGAATATCTCAGGTTCAACTGATTGGATTTTTATAATTTTGCTCTTGTTTTATTTATGAAACATTACTCTATTATTCTTAACTGGTGTGAGATCCTTTTGTGTTGTGTTTTGTATTGTGTTACTGTTTGAAGTGTTGCACAAATACTTTACATATTGCCTCAGAGTTAAGCCTGACTTCTCTGTGCCAAGATACCTGAAGGTTGAGCAGAGGTTAATTCAGGGTTTGCTTGTGACTTCTCCCCGAGACGAACTGCGGTTGCTGCTTGAAAAGGGTTCCCCCTTCAACCAGTAACCCAATTTCTTACAATGTTCCTTGATTCTTGGAGTGTTGAAGTAGTAGACCAACCTGGCATTAAATTTTTGTTTATTTTGTTCTTTAGTTCTTGCCTATAACATGTCAAGGGCTAGTCCTTCACAGAACAGGGCTGGACTGGGTCATGGGCCCCTGATGTCATCAGATGAATAAGGGTTAAAATGAGCAGTAATGTCTCACATTGATGATGTTGTCTGATGTAGTTGTCAGGGGTCTCAGCTTGTCATGACTAAAGTTTTGGGAAGTACTTGAAGGATTTGATCATCTTATTTAATAGCTTTGTCTGACATCAGTGGATGGGAGATTTATACAGACCATAAAAGAAAAAGGCAGCAAGGGCGATACCATCTATGAGTTGTGGTGGGGAACATGTTAGTTATGTAGATGCATATGCAGTCTACGGTGTTCTCCTGGTAGGGGACATTCCTGCAACTTCCTTTCTTGGATATATTCCCTTTCTCTTTCAGAGCTTACCTTTCATTAAAATGAATCTACATAACTGAATTCTAGAACACTTAAATGACAAAGTGCCTATAAGAAGAATATTCATCAGATAAGTGAAATAAAAAAAAATGCATCATGATGTATAAAAATGTAATAAACAAATAATTTAACTCTCAGCATAGACTTGACAGACAGCTGTATTATAGAGTAATTGAATGGAGGAACAAGTATGGCACCTATAAATGGGGTGCGTACATTACCTAGATATCTATTGTAAGGATAGGGTGTTTGAGAAGTTTCTCAAAATAGAGTTTTTTTGTTTTTTAGGTCTCGCCTAGACAGCGCATGCGCTGTCGCAAGACCTATAGTAAACACAAATATGGAGGGTAATTTCTCCTGTCGCTTGCCATTGGTTGATTCTGGCATTGGTCTTCTTATCTGGCTTAAGGTTGGCTTTTGATCCGATACGTCACTTCCGTTTTGCCTCCGTTTTGCAGGAAGCAGCACCGACCAACTACAGTTTAGTTCCGCTGCTGGCTGTTATCTATTCATTTAGGGACTACTTGTTTTCTTTGCTGCTCCCAAAGTTTGCACACTGCCGCCGCTGGCACATCTGCCAGCTTCCTGCCCTTACCCGACGCCTTGCTCCACCGCTCTTTACTCAGGACCAATGCTTCCTGTCTGGCACCACCTGAAGCACTGGTCTCCGCTCTCACCAAACGAATTCACGCTTCACGGCCACCACGCTTCATGTTTCATGAAACCCAGCTAGCGTGAAGTGGGCGCCGTGATGCTAAAAGAAGGCACAGACTCTTTAATTAAGCGCAAGGCCCGGGCTGTTAAGGAAGCGCCTCAAGCTCGAAGTCGTTTCTCAACTCTTGCGTGTGAGCAGGCACAGAGCACAGCCGATAATAAGTACAAAATACGTGGCTCACCCAACTAACTGCTTCCAGTACTCAGCGGGGTATCGCTTCACAGCTTGATGCTTTTCCAACCGCTGTTTGCTGTGTTTGCTGTACCGGAGACTCCAGCATTTCCGACCTCTCTTAACATGTGTGGCCAGAAGAAAGCGGCGGGGGCTGCCAACAGTTTCTCAAGGCTGCTTTGCACAAACCATTCGCAGGTCGAAGAAGAGAGCGTGAGCGCTGTGAAATCGGACACTGTCAGCCTGCGAGGCCACTGACAAGTAAGGCTGCTCTTTATTAGTTGGCCACTCGGGGTGCCTCTCTTCGCTTAAGCCCCCCACCCCCTCGCGCCACCTCCTTCGCACCGCCCCCCCTCCCTCCAGCACTCGTGTACGGCAAGCAGCACAAGACCAATTGTAGTTCCAAAGCTTTTTTCTTCTTCATTGTGGTAGGTAGAAATGTTATTGTCTCGTTGTCTGCATTTTATTAATGACTGCTGCTGGCTAGCTTCCCGTTCAGAGGGCGACAAGGTGACATCTCGCCGTTTACACTCTGCTATGCACGTTAAAAACACAGTACCATATGTGGCTTCCAAATACCAGGTGAGCGTGGAGCTTCCTGTTCTTAAACACAGCCTGACTTACTCACAACAGTGGCGAAATCTGCTGTCTTAAACTTTGCTGCAGAATGATCATTTTATTATTTTACTGAGTGCTGTCGCATTCGGCTCAATGTGGTGTTTATTGGCAGCAGGCTTTGATTAGAAGCATGGTGGAGGTGTAAAACGTTGCCTTTGTGAACTCCTCCGCCCCTCCTCCATGATACTTTCCTAGAAACTGTTGTGGGGGGCAGCCTGCTTGCTGCAGTGAACTGTTTGTCCCACCTCTCTCCATGCAGAGACTTTAATGTGGACATGGCATACAGAACCGCACTTCCAGGAGTCTCCCTTCTGTTCAAGCTTTTAGTTTTCTGCTACATTTCAACCTCCCCTGCCTTTTGGGAAAGACAGATAGACAGCGGGAGTAGGAATAATTCACTAACCGCTTGCTTTACGACACAGTTGATTTAAGATGAAGGATGTCTGGGAGAAAAACCATCAAAAGATTATCTGATATTTAAAAAAGAGGGAGAAAACACCTGGTCAACTCTTTGTCAAAGCAGTACACGCAATTTTACAAAACTAGCTTCATTTATAGGGGGAGGCTGCTGTACTGGTTTTGCTTTGTTAACATTGACCTATTCCTATTTAGACTAACACAACAGATAGCAATAATTTGCAAATGAAAAGACCAGGAATGGAAACATGGAGGCAGGGCGGGCACTTCAGAAAGCTAGGTACGACAGCATCCTTTGAACACTGCCACTGCGTTACACCAAAAATAATAAAAGTCTACCACCCTTATATTTTTTGGCAGAGGGAGCACGCTAAAATAAAATCCTATTTTGCTTGCAACGCTAAAAATCCTTGCACCCTTCCATACTCTGCCCTCGAATCAGCAACAGATGAGGACTAGCTAGTGTACTCCTTCTACAGTGTTTGTGCTTTTTCAACTCCTAATGTGAAAGTTTGTTAACAGGGCCATATGGCCCGAGACTACTAGCTCTGCTGCAAAAGTCTTAACCTTGTACAATGAATTGCGCATTTTTCATCTCACGTGTTTCTCTTTTCAAACTTTTTCTAGTGATTGGCATGATTAGCTTTTGTTGGCTTTTAGTGGTGCATGCTGGTTCCTGTAGTCCCTTCTGGGCCCTTTAGTCATGTCCTTAACTTTTCAGGCAAAACCACTCATTAATTTCTAAATAATAAGGGGCCGATTCTGATGCGGGTTGGAAAAGCTTCCCGACCGAATCGGTTGGGAAATGGTGTCCGACCCACTCGGATCGGGAAAGTCCGACCGGCGGAGTAGGATGCATCCGGATGCTTCCAGATACGATTTGGTTGAACTCCCATTGACTTCAATGGGAACATTTGTTCCTAACCGCATCAGAATTGGGCCCTCGGTCGGGAAGACACGTTCCCGATCCGATTTGGAAGGAGCAAATGCCGTTAGGAGGCCTTCCTAACCGCATCAGAATCAGGCCCTTGGTCGGGAAGCTTTTCCAACCCGCATCTGAATCGGGCCCTAAGTGTAAACCTGTTCAGGTAACTATGCTGCTCTGCTTACATTTCACATGCTTTACTTAATCCTGCATTCCCTATAAGTGTTTGCTTTTTCCTGGATGGTGTTACTCTTTTTTTCAGACTGCATTTTACTCTTGTCTCCCCTCCCTCATAACCTATTTCCCATTTTCTGGTTCTTCAGCGCTGCGAGGTCATACAAATGACAATGGCGCTATGCAAATGTAATAACTCCACTGCAAATACAAATACAAAAGTAAAAAAAACATTGTCAATTTCAATGCCAGAAGCTCTAAGTTTTACAAATGCGAGACCGATTGCATTGTAAATGCTTGTTTTTAAAGGCAGCATGGAAGTGGGATACGGAGAGTTCATGGGCAAAGGAGATCCTTATTTTCATGGAACTCTTCAAATGATTGTGCAGTGGTGCAGTGTTTTGTAAAGCCTGGTGTCTCCAGAAAATCATTTTTTAACTCAAAAGTGAGAATATAACCTTGTGATATGTTCAACTACTGCACCAGACCATCTGTGAGCCTGTGTGAGTATGCTATGTACCATGAAGACCATTTTCTAAATGTACCTGGTGTCATTAGATAGTCATTGAAAAATGGTAAGCATGTAGATGCATTTAAAAGAGCAGCTGCTTGAGGCCAAGTAGACCTCTGCATGTAAGGCAACTTTGAAAAGATCATGGAAAATGTTTTGAACATTATTGATGATGAAATTTAAGTAGTATATTTTCAGCAGCACCAAGGACTGTCAATTGATTTAAAATACTGTTCATGGTTGTAGGAATGTATCTTCTTGGGAGCTTCACCTGAAAGTAGACATTCTTGCTAATGTTATATGGATGGTTGCACAGATTGATCCTCTTGTTGAGGAAAATGCCTAGGAATTTGATGCACTTGATGTTCGGCTTACATTTGGATGTAGTGAGGAGATTGGACTGGAACATTCATGGGGGAAGGGAGATGAGTATTAAGCATCAGATGATTTTAAGTTAACCATTTGTTAATTTTCTCCAGGTCCTGGATAGGCATAAGATGTCATAATGTGATGAGACATGAGCAGATATAACAGTAAGACAAAAAAGAGCACTCCTGTAGTCACAATAAAATATTGATAGCATAAAATGGCTTACATATGTACTTATTAAAACATTTAAAGATGTTATTGTTAAAGAAATTTAGGAAGAATGGCAATTCATTTCATGATCTTTTAGCAGTGAACTCCAGCTCATATCCATATATTTTTTAATTACGGAGCATTCTATCATCCGATGCTAACATTTTGTAGGCTTTAAATACCTTTAAAATCTTTAGAAAAAAGTTTGAATTGAGGATTAAATCTTTTCCAACAACTAACACACACTTTTACCAGCCAATCTCAATTTGTTGAAAGTTCCAAAAGTAGTAGTTGTGGCAGGATATTGGCCAGATTGAAGGTCAAAAGATGATGATCAGACAAATAGGTCCCTTAATCCTCCGAAGAAGCCTTGTGAAGAAAACCATTGAGGGGTCTTTTTATGAGTGGAGCCTTTAGATGTCTTATTGTTTTCATGTGGGAAGGAATTCCTGGACATTTGGAACATTGGGATCTCCATCTATAGATTGGAATCGCCCATGAGAATAATTTTTAGATTTGGATCTAGAAATATGAATGCAGGTAAATTAGAAGTGAAGATGTTAAAGAATCCTGGCCATCTATACAGAATCAAAAACAGTTAAAACTTGCTTGTTATTTGAAAATAACTTGAATCTTGAATGCACTTTCTATTTCAAGGTTTCTGGGAGTTTCAAGTTTTTTTGAAGCAGGTTGAGGAGTGATAAACCAAGGATGTAAGTACCTTGGTTAGTTAAGCTCTGATTTGACAGTGTTGTAGTCTTTAGATAACCTGTTACTGAAAGACAGCCTTGTTTTTGAATGAAGTTATATTTTGGTGATGCCAAGGAGCTGTGGTGGGTTATTAGGAAGGATGCAGAGAAAGTTGAAGGAATATTTGTGAAACAGTCTAATATTATTAAGAGGTTCAGTGATTGCTAGTGGAAACGGTATGTTTCATTGCTGTATTGCCTGGCTTTTCTTTTGCTTTTCTGTGTAGTTTCCTTAAAAATGTAGAAGTTACTTTGCAGGGGTTTTGAGGTGTGTGTGTGGTTTATAGAGAGTGTTCTTATTGGATAATATGTGGTAGATGACAGCCTTCCAGAATCCTGCAGTTTGCTTAAGGTGGCTATGCAGATCTTTTACTGGATGTGATATAATGATGGCAAGGTCTCAGTAGTGGAGCATATGTATATAACAGGAGGCCTGATTTAGCTCAATCAATCAATCAGGGTTTTTATAGAGCACGGCTTCTCACACGTAAGGGTCTCAAAGCCGTGGGCTAAAGGCACTCTGTCCCATGACTCTGGCACTACCAGGAGCATCTAAGGCTATTTTTTAGAAAGCCCCGCTTTCCTGTATGAAACTATATTAACAGCAGTGCAGACACAACAGCACATTGAATTAATGAAAAACCATTTATAAAGCACATACATCTGCTTCCAACAGAAGATTCCTGGAACTTGAACCAGCATCATGACCATCCTACTTCTAACCTCCCTTACAAGGAAGGTCATCAACCCTGATTTAAATACTGATTCTGAACCGATCTCTCGCAAGTCTTTCGGCAGAGTTCCACAGTTTTGCCTCCAACAGGGAGAAATATCGCCCTACCAATCTTGTCTTATGAACTCTGGAAAACATAGCAAGCTCTGATTGGAGGAATAGAGTTCTCAGCTCAGGGCATATTTCCTAAATCTCCTATGCAGATATTAAGGCCTTTTTTATGCAGACTTCTAAAACTATTTACCATGTCCTTAAATTTGAACCTTAGATTGATTGGTAGCCATTGCAATTTCTTTAAGCCCCCTCAAACAGACTGCCTCTTAGGGTAGTTCAGAATCAGCCAAGCCACTGCATTCAAACCAGCTGTAACTTGTTTAATGTTCCTGATGTGACCCCTAGATAGAGTGCATTCGCATAATCCAGTCTTGGGGTAACAAAGGAATTCAAAATGTCTTTTCCATTGTGCGCAGGGAAAAATTTCAAAGTCTTATTTAATTAATTGATTACCACGAAACTTGTAGCTGTAGTAGCTCTCACTTGTGTTTTGAAAAAGAGATTACTGTCCAACTTTATCCTAAGATTCCTCGATACTGATGTACGGATTGGGGGCTCACCAAGATCTTCAGGCCACAGCCTCGTGAAGGCCAAGGGGTGGCATTGACAAAGACCAAAATCTCTGATTTGTTTAGGTTCAATTTAAGGTAGCTAGTTTGCATCCTACTACCAACCACAAAGAGAGAGCCATGGAATTTCTCCACTGCAGAGTCATTGGCCTACTGGAATGCCAGCATCAGTTGGGTATCATCAGCATAGGAGACTATATTAAAGTGCCACAATTCCACTTCATACGCCAATGGTACCATACAGATGACAAACAAAGTGAGGCAAATTGCTGATCCTTATGGGATACCATATATTTTAATTAGGGCAGCACTAAAGCTTTTTTTCTAAGAGTAGGGGACCTTTCCAAATTTCAATGATCAATTAAACAGTGCATTTATCTGGTAATGGGTGACACTGCACATTTTAGAATGCTAGACAGACATGGATTGAAAGGAAACAGTGACCTAGCGTTGAGAATGGCTGATTCTGATTCTGCTGGGGATATCCTTTCAAAAGCAACCAATTCATTGATGAGCAAAATGTCAATCATCAACCCTAAATGTTTCTTCCCAATTCAAAAGTCAGACTAGCATGCTCGGACAGATAGCATAATGGAGTGTAGGTTAGCTGGAGGTGACACCATGTAGTGAAGAGGATCAATTGGAACTCTCCATTGATGTGACCACTTTAGCAATGGTCAATTAGAAAGGTATCCTTACAACATTTGTGCTTGTGGCAATCATTGTCGAGACTATGTAGGGTATGCATGGATAAATCTCATCCGCTTTGGAACTGCTAATGCCCATTAATGAGCAGAGGTATAAAAGACAGCAGTCATTGGGGATTAT
The DNA here is from genome assembly GCA_963921515.1 of Calotriton arnoldi. Taxonomy (NCBI): domain Eukaryota; kingdom Metazoa; phylum Chordata; class Amphibia; order Caudata; family Salamandridae; genus Calotriton; species Calotriton arnoldi. Next base: position 1,014,145 of record CAWUFW010002826.1, on the reverse strand, counting down.
AAGGCATTAGTTTCAGAAAGATAACATCTCTATGAGCTGAGAATGAGGTGGTGTTGGGTAGGTTAAACAATGTTTTCAGTCAGAAATGCCACTAAAACATTCTGACGATGATGAAGAGGGTTAAGGCGTTAGTGACCTAAAGAAAATGGCAGAGTATGCTCTAGAATGAGATTGTTCTGGGAAAATATGTTTTAAGTAAAAGTAAATAATTTTACAAATTAAGCAATTTATTAAAAAAATTATTTTGTATTTGCAGTTTGTTAGAACTGGGGGGTCTCAAGTTGGCAGAGGTAGGTACATTTGTCCAAGTAGGGACCCTTGCTTCTAGTCAGGGTAAGGGGGATATACACTTTCGATAACCCCTGCTCACCCCCTTGGTAGCTTGGCACGAGTAGACAGGCTTATTCCAAAGGGAATGTGTAAAGTATTTGTACTCAAAACACACAGTAATACAGTGATAGGACTACAAATGGACACCACACCAGTTTAGAAAAATAAAGTATCTTTATGTAAACTCAACAAGACCAAAACGAAAAAAAATCCAACACACACATAGTAAAATAGTACTTCAAAACATTTACTTCCAAACTAAAGCTTGTAGATAACAAATAGCTCCACCTGAGGATATTACAACGTCGTGACCGCAATAAATTCAAAGAAAGGCACTGACCGCGAGGGCCGCGGTGTCTGGCACGGAGTCACACAGACCCCCAAACAAACAGTACCTTTGGAAATGAAGTCTATGACAATGCAGGGTGTCGTGGAGGTGTGACGTCGAGGCCGGCTCCCTGGCTGCCACGGGGGAGGTGAGGCGTCCTGTTCGCGAGGAGGCGCCGTGTTGAATCCAGGACAGGGGAAGAAGGTTGCGTCGGCGGTGAGGCATCGGTTCCGGTGAGGCGGTGCGAAGTCGGCAAATTTGTGGCGTCACCCTCGGTGGCTATCGGTGCCGTAATAACAGGATGCAGGTGCTGGCGTTGATGGAGTCGGTGCGAGTGCTGGCGTCGGAATGCCGATAACTGCAGGCATTAGCTGGCATCGAAGGGCGTTGGAGCTGAGGTACAGGCCGGGCGGTGCATTGTGCACTTCACGAGCGGTGCCCCTGGCCTTGGTGCAGGTCACGGCATCACGGCGGTGTCACTGACGGCGTCGGAGATTGCTTTTCTTGCATCTGTTAGGTTTCTTCCAGCTCCCAACAGCAGGAATAAACTCCAGAGGCCCAAAACTGAAACAGGCACCCCCTGGAAGGTCAGAATTCTTAGCAATAGCGTTTCTGGGTGCTAGTGGTGAAGTCTTTGTGTCCCTGAGACTTCAAAACAGGAGGCCAGCACACACAGGCCCTTGGAGATTCTTCTTCAAGCAGGTTTCTCAGCAAAGTTCCAGTCTTTGTCCTTTCCTTGGCAGACCAGCAAATGCAGGCCAACCCCACTGAGGTGTTCTCCTCAGGATAAATAGCAGGCAGGAGACCAAAAGTAGCTGAAGAAACAGCATATGTTTATTGTACATCTTATGCAAGGGACCTCAGCCACCAACAGTCCAAGCCAACTGACAAAAGCTTTCCACTAATGACATTCTCTCGCAAGGGGGAGAGTTCCACAATAGAACACAACCTAGCAACCTCAGAAAAGGAGATTGCGCAAAACAAGGCACAGAAAGGAGAGACAAAAAAGCAGAATACCACATACCTTCCCCCTTATAGCATAAACATGAAGCAATACAGAGAAAGAAAAACAAACAAACAAAAAAAATAATGAAATACTTAGCGAACACAATCTTGTAAGCGACGAGGAGTGGTCCTCAAATGAGAAGAACACCTCCTGGGCGCTTGAGAAGTAGAGCAAGCAGCAGGAACCCCAGTACCAAAGGAAACACAAGGAGGACACTTGGCAACCCTACCCAGGTTCCAGAACCTATGGTCACTGGTCTTGACAGCATTGTTGAATAATTTATTAATTTGCAAGGGATTACCAAACTTTGAGGCAGCAGCACATTTTCTTGGTAATTTCACTCTGACCCAGTCACCAACAACTACAGAAGTTTTCTTAACAGCCTTCCTCACATCAAACAAATCCTTCCTCCTCTGCATACACCCCAACTCATTTTCCCTCCAACCAGCAGTATCTTCAGACCTACAGTTAGACATTTTCCTGCAGGAGGCCACCAAAGATGGAATTATATTAGTAATGGCTGACCTACCCTTAAATAATCTAAAGGGAGCCACTCCCGTGGATGAATGAGGTGTAAACCTATATTCACGAACCTTTCTTTTGATGGCCAATTCCCAATTATCACCAGAAACAACTGCTAGCTGCATGGCATCTTTCAACACTTTGACAAACCTTTCCACAGCACCATTACACTCTGAGTGATATAAGGCAGCCTTTTTATGTTTTATACCCCTCTCCTCCAAAAATTACTCAAAGAAATGCGAAGTAAACTGAACTCCGTTGTCAGACAATAAAGACATTGGAAACCCTTCATGCTCAAAGAGCTCTTCCAAACATTCCACAACAAACTGAGATTCAACAGAATTGACAATTTTAATTTCAGGCCACCAAGAATATAAGTCCATACAAACCAAAACAAATCGATCCTGAGACCTTAACTTCACAGGTCCCAAAATATCAATTGCAAGATCAACCCAAGGACCAGAAGACTGTTCCCGGATGATCATTGGTTGCGTCCTGCACTTCAGCACCTTGTCACTCCCAGCACACTGGGGGCAATTGCGAACAACCCTTTCTATGAAAACATCCATCGCTGGCCACCAGTAAGCCTCTCTAACCCTTTCTTTCGTTTTTGCTATTCCCATGTGACTCACATGGGCATTGTCCACCAGTTTATCTTTCAAAGCGTCAAGAACTACCAATTTACTACCTCGCATCAAGATACCACTCACCAAGCTTAACTCATCTTTGACATTCCAAAAGCCTTTAAGATTTTCATCACAGTCATGCTTGTTGCCCCAGCCATCATGAACTTTCGCCAACACAAGTTTCAAGACATTATCCTGATCAACATTTTCTCTCCACACTTCCTCTGAAAAGAAACCCTCAGTGATAACACAAACATTCACCTCTTCTTCAAACTCCTAGCCAGAAAAGAACTCAGACTCCTCTGGCACATCAGCAATATCATTTTGACTACAAAGCCTGGAGAGACAGTCTGCCAAAATGTTTTTAGAGCCGGGAAGATAAGAAACAACAAATTGAAACTCTTGCAAGGCAACAACCCACTACCTAATCCTGTGTGAGACAAAGTCACCGCCTTTCTTGCAGAAAACACCTCTAAGAGGTTTGTGATCAGAAACAACATTAAACTATTTTCCCCACAAAAACTTATTTAGCTTGCGAATGGCCCAGTAAACTCCCAGAGCTTCTTTCTCCACGACAGAATAATTACACTCGGCACCTCTCATTGGTCTGGAAATGAAAAGAATGGTCATTTCAGAACCACCAGCTTTCTGTACTAAAACAGCACCCAAACCTTTTGAACTAGCATCCGTCATGAGATATGACTCTAACAAGGGATCAAAGCTAGATAAGGAAGGGGCATCATTCAAACACTGTTTGATGACATCAAACTCTTCACTACAGGCATGACTCCACTCAAACTCACAACCCTTTTTTAGCAAGCTACGCAAAACTTCAGTTTTTTGTGAAAAATTGGGAACAAACTTATTATAAAATTCCGCCATACCCAGGAACTTTACTAATTCCTCTTTGTCCTTAGGGTATTCCAAGTTAGAAATGGCTTGTACCAAAGAGGGTTTTGGTTTAATACCAGAACCAGAAATTAAATGACCCAGGTACTCAATTTCCCCAACATTAAATTTGCATTTTTCAGACTTCAGAGTGAGACCAGCAGAAAAGAGCCTTTCTAAAACCAGAGTTAACCTTTTATCATGTTCTTCAAGGTTAACACCATTGATAAGGATGTCATCTTGATATACTTTGATCCCAGCAATACCACTAAGAACTCTCTCCATCACCCTCTGAAAAACAGAGGCCGCTGAGATAAGTCCAAAAGGCATCCTGAGACACTTGAAGGTACAAAAAGGCGTGATGAAGGTGGTAAGATCTTGTGAAGTTTGATGAAGCTTGACCTGATGGTACGCTGATGAAAGGTCCAATGTGGAAAAGTGTTTGGCTCCAGCCAAAGAGGACAACATTTCAGTGATATTGGGGAGAGGATAATGGTCCACGAGGACTTCTTTATTCAACTCTCTCAAATATATGCATAATCTAGCCTCCCCATTGGCCTTGCGAGCCATAACGACTGGAGAAATCCACTCAGTCGCCTCTACCTCTTGAATGATTCCATTTTTGATAAGCTTATCTATTTTATTTTTCATGCTATCTTTCACTAGTAAAGGAACACCCCTGACCTTTGCTACTTTGGGTACAGCTCCTGGTTTGATCTTTATGTGGTGAACATAGTTCTTGAGGCAGCCTAATTCCTTGCTAAAGACTTCTGGATATTTCGCAATCCAGACATCAGCCTCATCATTTACAGCTTTAACAGCTGGCATATCCCTCAAACACACCGAGGGCGTTTGATTTGGATCTAGGTACACGTAAAGATCCTGCCGGTGGAACCAACTAATCAAAGAATCCCCTCTCATAGAGATATACATTTTCCCAGGAACAATCCTGCCTTTGAATTCAATAGTGCCCCAGAAATACCCCAAAAGATCAATAACATCTCCTCCTCTGGCTTGACTAATTTGACCTTGTTACATAGCTGTTGATCATAAAAACTCTTAGAAATAAGCGTGATTTTGGCACCAGAGTCAAATAGCATTTTTACAGACTGATCATTTATCAATACATTCTCAAAAGGCCCCTCATTCCTTGAATCAACAACTTGACAAATCTCAACAACCTCACCATCTTGCTCGTAAACATCAACTTCCCTAACTTTCTTCTGCTCCCTCTTGGATCTACAGCAACGCGAAAAATGGCCTTTCTTGCCACAATTGGAACAGGAAACCTTCCACCCAGGACAGTCTTTAAAGTTGGCCATGTGCCAGGATTGCCACACCTAAAACATTTACATTGAAACAAAGTGTTACTAGAAGGTGAAAAGCTTTTAGACGGTTTGGCTGAGACCGAAGGCCTATCAGATCTACTCTTGGAGGGAGGTTTGATACTAACCTCTTTAACATCTTTTTCATCTTTCTCAACAGCATCGTTTTTTGAGCGCTCCTTTCTAATGGTGTCAACACAAGCTTTAGAATGCTCATGTAACTTCAAAATAGTAATAACTTCTTGTAAGGAGGGATTATCTATTTCTCATAAACTGTCCTTAGCTTTATCAATAGAACAACCAAGCATAAATTGATCTCTCAACCTCTCCTCCAAGGTTGCACCAAAACAACAAGTAGAAGCTAGTTTTCTTAAAATGGTAATATATTGCTTTACAGTTTCCTCTTGTCTTTGCATTCTCTTCCCAAAATGATAACGCTCAAGAACCATACTTACTCTGGGAAGATAATGTATGTCCATCTTTCTAACACATATTTCATATTCATTTAAAACGGCAGCTTCACTGTCCGGAAGATCAGGGAGATGTTCAAAGACTTCCTGACCCTCCGAACCCAGACAATGCATAAACAAAGAGGCTTTCCTTTCTGCACTTAAGGAAGTGCCACAGACCCTAGCATAGTTGGCAAATAGTTTTTTTCCATTTGATCCACGGAATTAAAGGATCACCAGGTGCAGCTAGAGAAAATGGAGCAGCAGTGACATTCTGCATGTTTAAGAATTAAGGAGAGAGTTTCACACAGACATAAACAATTGTGAATATTTTAAGAAAGACAAGAAAATAAATGAGACAAAGGTTAAGCAAACAGCTGTGTGTGGAAGTAAACAGAGAACTACAGCTGTGCACGTGAATACCTACAGTAAATCGCAGCTGTGCACATAAGGTAACAATAATAAAGTCAATATTAAGAATTGCTGCTGTGCACATCAGCTTTGGGATAATAGTAAGCTGTGCACATCAGCGCTGGCGTAGAAATATTAAATAACAGCTGTGTGCAAACGCAGCTGTGCACGTCAGCGCAGAAGTAGCAATGATAAACTTTACAGAAAGGATTACAGCTGTGCGCATCAGTGCCGGTGTAGGAGTATTAAATGGTGCTGACAATGAAGCAATGAGCTTGTTCCAACAAGCCTCCAGGCAAGGTCAGGCAACAGACCTCAAGCCAACATTAAGAGGAGAACATTATGCAAGCCTGACGTACTTTGCAAGAAACAGAATTAAACAAATAAAGAAAATAATAAAGGTGTGCGCATCAGTGCAGATGTGAAAATATGAAATAAAAGAAGTGCATGTAAGCGCTGAGAATCAACAAATGGGCCTGCTCCGACAGGCCTTCATGCAAAACAGGCAAGCGTATTCCTCCAGGCAAGGTCAGGCAAATGTAGGCCTCCAGGCAGAGACAGGCAAGCGTACGCCTCCAGGCAAGGTCAGGCAAATGTAGGCCTTCAGGCAAAATTAGACAAACGTAGGCCTCCAGGCAAGGCCAGGCAGATGCGAGGAGGCCCAAAGCGGAGCATGGCAGCGCGTTGTGAAGCCAGCGGAGCAGATGCCAGAAACAGGAAAACCAAACCCTACCGTGAGACTCCAGGGTACAGTACACCAGCGCGCTCCTCAGGAAGACAGGAGCAGGGAGGATGAAAAGTCATCTATGAAGAGTCCTCACTTTGAATGAAGCAAGGAAGACGTTAGTCGAGGGCAGCACACCTGATGAGCCTCACGAAGGATTTTAGGTAAAAGCAACCTTATATCTTCAAGCATGGAATAAATCTTCAGATGTGGCTGAGTTGGATAGTTAAGCTGAGTTGTGTTCAGGTCCCTGTTTGATGAAAGTAGGTTCACTCGTCGCCAAAATGAGGTGTTCTCCTCAGGATAAATAGCAGGCAGGAGACCAAAAGTAGTTGAAGAAACAGCATAAGTTTACTGTACATCTCATGCAAGGGACCTCACCCACCAACAGTCCAAGCCAACTGACAAAACCTTTCCAATAATGACATTCTCTCTCAAGGGAGAGAGTTCCACTATAGAACACAACCTAGCAACCTCAGAAAAGGAGATTGCGCAATACAAGGCACAGAAAGGAGAGACATAAAAGCAGAATACCACACCCACACAGCACACAGCAAAGGGGCAGTACTCCTCCTCGCAGCTCTCCAGCTCTTATCCTTGGCAAAGGTTCCTCCTGAGTCTAGAAGTGATCTAAAGTTCTGGGGTTTAAGGTCTCCTACTTATACCCCATTTTGTCTTTGTTCTTCTTTGTGCAAGGGTCTCTGAGCCAAGTCCAAAGCAGTTCTGTCCTTACTGGTGCAGTATGACCACAGGGGGTGGAGACAGCATTGGGCAAGGGAGACAGGCCCTATTCAGGTGCAAAGAAAACTCCTACCACTACTCTAAATGCAGCCAAGGTCTATTCAACTCAGATCTGAGTCATCCAGGAAGGGCCAGTCACACCTTACCCCCCTGGTGGCTGTCTACAGTGAATGCAGATCCCCAGCCCCTGTCACTCCAAAACCAGACAGTCAATCCACAAAGACAGAGGCACACAGAATGGTTAAACAAGAAAATGCCTACTCTCTAAAAGTGGCATTTTCAAACACACAATTTGAAAAACATCTTTAAAAGATGTTAGTAAATTCTGAATTCAGAGAGCCTAAACTTTATTCCTCTATCTTATCCCAATGGGAAGTTATATTTGTAAGGTGTTACAAAGTATCTCCCATGGTATCCTATGGGACAGATAGCCTTTTAATACTGAAAAACGAAATTAGCAGTATTTCACTATCAGGACATGTCACATACACCAGTACATGTCCTACCATTCACATACACTGCACCCTGCCCATGGGGGTACCTTGGGCCTACCTGATGGGTGTCTTGCATGTAAGAAAAGGGAAGGTTAGGGCCTGGCAAGTGGGTGCACTTGCCAGGTCGACATGGCAGTTTTAAACTGTACACAGACACTGCAGTGGCAGGTCTGAGACACATTTGCAGGGCTTCTCATGTGGCAAGCCCACTAGTAGCATTTGATTTACAGGCTCTGGCACACTCAGTGCACTTTACTAGGGGCTTACCAGTAAATCAAATAATGCAATCATGGATAACCAATTATAATCAGAATTTACACAGAGAGCATATGCACTTTAGCACTGATCAGCAGTAGTGAAAGTGCCCAGTATCCTAAAGCCAACAAAAACAGGTCAGGAAAAATAGGAGGAAGAAGCAAAAAGTTTGCGGATAACACTGCAAAAAGGGCCATTTACAACACAGTTTTAGTTGGCTGTTTTTTTTTCTCCTGCAAAACTGTTAATGTGGATCATTTTCCCATAATTTTGACAAATTTCATGGTGATAACAAGGTGTTTGCATCATATCTGGAATTGTGCTTGTAAGAAATTGTAGTATTAGTTGATGGGGGTAAGGACCAACCACAAATAATAATCACAGTCCTTGTCAGGGTGAATCACAAAAGTCACTAAGTAAACCTGTGCTTAACCCTCGGGTAGCTTGGCATAAAGCTTAATTTAGAGGCACTGTCTAAAGTAATTATGTAGTACTCAAACACTAATAAAGTGAAACACAACATTAGAAAAACTCCAAACCAATTCAGAAATATAGTGTAAATTGTAATTAATCAAATTACAAAACTCCAGTAGGTAGAACCAGAGATCAGAATTTTTAAAGTTTTAACTAAAAATAGCACCAAAAGCACAAATAGCAACTGTGGTGATCTGGGCACTATACTGAGTCAAAGTCAAAAGTTAAGACCATCCACAATTGAACGTGGGTCAGATACAGAGACCAGGTTCATCATGGTGGAAAGCTTACAGTCTGACCTAGATTTGTTTCTGAAGGAAAAGGGGTTGTTGAAGAGTCTGTAAGCTGGATCCTACTCACTGATGGAGGTTTGCTGAAAAGAAGAGTCCTGGCATGGTCGTCAATGAAGGCATGAACGCTACGAGCGGACGAAGTCCAAAGACTGTGCCCAGGGAGGCCTCAACCTTGATGGGTTTCTGGTTAGCGTCCATCCAGATGAGGTCTTCTACATTTGGACTTTTCTGGAAGTCAGAACTCCTTCAACGGGGCAAATCAGCAAGTTGAATCAGACCATCATTTCAACGGACAGAAGTCCCAGTTTCCCAGCGGTTCTTTAGAGGAAAAGCTGGCAAAAGGATTCTACATCCCAGCTGTTGCAGTTTGGACAACAGAAGTACACTCTAACACACACACATATATATATATATATATATATATATAAAATATTTAACAAAGTGGTCCATTGAAGCACTCAAAGTCCAGCCGCTGCTGTCTCTGTTACATATTATTAACACAATAATATGAGGCACTCCAGAGATTCAAAACATCAAGGCATTTATTGTGCGAATAAACAGCCGTGTCTCAGCCCACCATCGATGCCTTTCGACTCCAAGTCTTGCTCATGGAATGTGAGTCCATTGTCAGTGCCATATATATACAAATAGCCATCAGGCAGCATTATGGAATTTGGAGTGATATGTACCAGTGTTGACAAACAAACTATGAGTTCATTAAAACAAAGATTCTTAGGAGTAAGCAAAAACACATAATATCAAAGGAACTAATTGCATTGAGGTATGTCGCATAATCTGATAACATTTCATGGCAGTCTTATCATATATTCATTGTGAGGATGCGAAGTGCTCTGAATCACTGTCCCAATGTCAGAATGTTACTCAGTGTACTTGATGTCTGGGAACATTTGTGATTTTTCACGCAAGTGCACTGGTTTACCTGTAACCTATTGTTTCATTTTACAATTCTAAGGTTGTGTTCTCTGCTCAGTTACCAGATTCCAATTGGGTTGATATTATCATTGTGGCTCAGTGTCGTTGTGCCCGATTCTGTGGATCATATCCCTAGGGTTATAGTGCCTTAGTTGATAGGGTTGTCCGTTCATCACAGAATGGAAGGTTCCATATTTACACTAAGTGTTTATGTGTGCCCCCACTTTGGCTCAGTCTTTATAAATGACGAATTAGTTATTGTGTTTCATAATGACTCAGTAGTGTGTCACTCCATCTGTCGATGGCTAGTGTATCTCTGATTCTAGTGACCAAGTGGTTCGCAATTTCTGGTAATTAACTAATAGCAACTGGTAATCACAAAAAGGGGGAACCTGCTAGCTATGCCCCCACTGTGTCTCAGAATCACTGATTAGACTGCTTGGTACTGCGCATCATGATAACTCAGTGTTATGTCAGATATCTGTGGCCAGTGTCCCTCTGTTCCATACAACCAATGATTTCTAGTTAGTGAGCAATATATATGCCCAAAATATATGTCCATCTATGACATTAGGCTGGCAAAGTAACCAGTAAAATAAATATGTCTCACATATTGCAGATTACGAAAAATAATTATACAGAAGTATTGTGGGATTATGTACAATACGGAAAAATCAACTGGGGGGAAGAAAAGAAGGAAAAAAAAGTTCAATTAATGATTCATGCAATCTGTTTAGATATAGTCCATTTCAAATGTGCAATCTTCATCATCCAAGGATGTGTACATATAGTTCCTCGTCTAAATTGAGACCATATGGAGTCTTCGTTCATAGTTTAATAATGAGGAGTGACTCCAAGCGCCTTAACATTTGAGATCCATCGCCTCCTCTTACATCCTTCTTTATGCATGCTATTCCATAATATAACATGCTTCTCCAGTCTTTCTCAGGGTGATTTGGCTGATAGTGTTTGGCCAGAGCATAGTTCTCATCTTTATTTTGTACAGACCTGATGTGCTCCAGTGTGCTCTTTACAGTGGGCATATTGTGCTGCCAATGTATCTTAGACCACATTGACACTATCACATACACTACATAATTTGTATTACAAGTGATTCTTTCACTTATAGCGATACTATGGCCTTTGTAATCCTGAAATCACATTTTGTTTTTGCCCATGTGAGAGGATTTTAATTTATCACAGCAGACAAAACCTTTTACTTCTTTTTAAAACCAATTTAGTGGTTTTTCAATTGAGAAATGACTCCTGACTAACTTGTCCTTCAGTTATAATGTTTTCCAGTATGTTACACTGGGTTTACCACCCACTTTGTGTCCCACATCAGGGTCTTTGCACAGCAGGTGGCAGTATTTATGAAAGATGTTATAAATTCTCGGATTCTCTTTGCTGAACGTCAGGATCATTCTGTTATGCCCGCTTTCAGACTCCATATTCCTTCTTTTTTTATTTTGGTTTCTCACCAAGGTCTTGCTGGATAGGCTCTTTTTAGGAATTTCTTCTCTGTTTGCTCAAACCATTCTTCCATCTCTGTGTCCTTGGAGCAGTTTCACCTAATTCTAATGAATTCCCCATAGGAGATGCTTTTCTTCAAGGAGTTAGGATGGAAGCTATTTTATTTATTTATTTATTTGGAACATTTATTGAGCGCACGGCTACCTTCAAAGCTAAGGCTGCAGAAAATGCGCATTGGCAGAGGAGACGGGCTAAGTGCGGTCGAACAGCCAGGTCTTCAACACTTTCCTAAAAGCTGATTCTGGTGCCGTTTTGCGGCTATGTAAGGGTATGGCATTCCAGAGCTTTGAGGTTCTAACCACAAAGGCTCTGCTGCCTATCCTGGCCTTACGAAAGCGAGTAGTAGAGAGCAGATTTAAATGGTTGGATCTGAGGACTCGGTCGTGTTGATAGCTTTGCAGTCTGTGTCTCAGATATATCGGGCCCGACCCATGGTGGCTCTATATGCCATGGTGAGTGCCTTAAATTCAATTCTTCTGCTGACGGACAGCCAGTGAAGATTTCACAAGTGGGGAGAGATGGAATGACGGAAAGGCACCTTGCAGATCAATCTAGCCGCAACATTCTGAACCATTTGTAATCTGCATATCAAATATGCTGGGAGACCTAAGTAGACACTGTCAGAGTAGTCCAGGCTGGATGTAATCAAGGCATGAACTACAGTCTGCCTACAGTCCAGCGGGAGAAAGTGGATGAATTTCCTCATGGTGCGCAGCTTCCAGAAGCATATGGAGGAAACCTGACTGATCTGGGCTTTGCAGGAGAGAGCATTGTCGAATTTGAACCCCAAATTCCTTACCGCCTCCACTGGATCAGGAGGGGGATTCAGTTCTGTCGGCCACCACAGCATGGAGGGAGGTGGGACCGGTTGGTTAAAGAAGTGCACCTCAGTTTTCTCAGTGTTCAGCTTTAGGCAGTTTTGAGTCATCCAATCCAAGATGCTGCTCAAGCACCTCCTAAAGTTTACAAAAGCAGCCTCGAATGTTCTTTAAAAGAGAAAATCAATTGGGTGTCGTCAGCGTAATAAATTACTTTTACTCCAAGAGTCTCCACCAAGAGCGCGAGAGGGGTAAGGTACACGTTGAAGAGTAGAGGGCTCAGAGCTGAGCCCTGAGGGACCCTGCAAACAAGAGGCTTCCGAGTGGAAACAAAGGGGTGCAAATGAACCTGTTGTGTGTGGTTCTCGAGGAAAGACCGGAACCAGGACAGAACCGTACCCCATACTCCCAAATGCTTAAGTTTCTCCAGGAGAATCGGATGGGCCACAGTATCGAAGGCTGCATATAGGTCGAGCAGCACCAGCATAGGTGTGTTGCCCTGGTCAATAGTTAAGCGTACGCGCTCCGAAACTTCCAAGAGTGCGGTCTCCGTACTGTATCCTGCTCTAAAGCCGGATTGAGAGTCATGGAAACAATAGTGAGATTCCAAAAATTCTGAGAGTTGACTCTGAACTACCTGCTCAAGAATTTTTGCCAGTGCCGGTAGCAGAGAGATGGGTCAAAAGTTTTTAAGTTCTGCAGGATCGGCATCCGGCTTCTTGAGGATAGGCAGTAAGAATGCTTGTTTCCATGTCTCTGGATATATACCTGATTTCAGGGAGGAGTTCCAAATTAGGTTCAGGGGGGCATTAAAACAAGGGGCCAGCAGTCTGAAGAACTGAGCCGGGCAAGAATCGCCCAGAGAGCCCGATTAACAGCACTCCAGTTTCTTAAGGGACACATCCAGAGGAAGGGGGTGAAACTCCGACCAAGTAGCATTGCAATCAGGCGAGAGCCATCTAAGATACTTTTTGTGGCAGTTGGTTTTCTATACAGTGTCGTTTGTATCTTGTTGTCTTCAATGTACACTCTCACATCCAAAAATTTGATTTGAGTGGTGATTACATTGCAGGTGAACTTGAGACCCAACTGATTGTCACTGAGGATATCAAAGAAAGTATTACATTACTTTTCTGTGCCATTCCAGATAAGTGTGGGCCCTGTTCTCTTCTCTCCAAGTTACGATCCTCTCCCACCAACCCATGCTAGGTTGGCATAGCTTGGAGAGAAGGAAACTCCCATTACTGTTCCACATACCTGCAAGTAGAGTTGCTGGTTGAAGATAAATATATTATTTCTGAGGCAATATCAATCATCTCGATTAGCATGGTTGAATGATTCATTTCTTTAATGTTTCTCTGTCTGAGGAAGTAGTTGAACACTCCCAAGCCTACGTAGTGGTTGACAGATGTGTACAATGACTATTGTTACTAGTAAGAAGTCTTCCTGCTACCCCATTTATTCCAAGACTGAACATAGATTCAGGTAATCTAAAGAGACAAATAGACAACATCCCATTTGGGGAATTTCTTCATGCAAAACTTAACTGTAGTAACAATGAAGAATTTGAAAACATTTCCAGCGACATTTTAGAAAGACTTAAAAGAAGAGGATATCCCACTCAAGTCGTATGAAAAGCAAGAAAAAAAAGTACAGAATATCTCTAAAGAAGAACTTCTTAGGGATAAAATTAAAGATAAAACCACTGACAACAGTAATTTAAGAGAGGGGAACAGAAAAGTGTATAGTAGCCTCAAGAAACATTGGGGCATCTTAAATCTAGACTCAGACATTGAAGATATTCTGCCCACCAAATCAGTAATAGTATACAGGAAGGCACTCACATTCAGAACACTTCCGAGTCCAAGTGGCACTGCACTCTAAACTTACATTTGAGAAGCAGAACAAAAGGAACAAACATGGCTACCCACATTCTCAAAAGGCTCACATAGATGTGGAAATTGTATTTGCTATAAACATGTTACAGATTACACTAAAACATTCTATGACGCCAAGAATTCAGTACAGCACAACATTACCTCATTCATCAATTGTAATACATTCAGCTGTATATACCAGGCCTGGGCATAGTTCGCGGAGTTTTGCTATGCGGAACTCCGCGAAGTTACAAATAAACTCCCCGGGGTTCGGCAGGTGGCGGAGTGCAGTGCGAACTGCCGTTCGCGCTGGTCTTCCTGCCGCTCGGGTAGAAATTCTACTCGAGTGGCAGCTTGTGCTCGCGAACTTACCATTCGCGATCGCGAGCAGGGAAAAAACTCTGCTGCACTACATGAAGCGAAGTTTTCTGCACTCCGCAGACTCCGCGGAGCGCAGAAAACTCTGCAAACTCCGTGAACGGATCGGAGTTCACTGCCCAGGCCTAGTATATACACACTGATTTGCACATGTAGTAAGCAATACATTGGTTCCACGATAAGAAAACTAAAGATCAGATGGAAGAAACACTTAAGAGCAATCAAAAACCATGACACCAAGTATCCGGTGGCCAAACATTTTCATGATACACATAAAGTATCAGAAATAGATGGAATACATTTTATTGGCTTAGAACATGTTACTCTAGACAGAAGAGGTGGGGATTGAGAAAAAAAAGGTGAGGACCAGAGAAAACATTTGGATACGACAGCATGAACTCAATGTAGATCACATTGCTGTAGTTACTATATAATGTAGAACCTTACAAATAAGGAGCATAAGAGTTGATAAGACTTTAAACTATATAAAGATAGAGTAAGAGAGGTGCTGTTGAACAAAGATACTCAAGGCTGAATCCAACATCATTCTGAACCTATGTTAACTATCATTTATGAGACTCTTTGTCACTAGTCAAAGAATTCATTAATACAAAATTAGATCAACTAAAAATGCTTATATATATCCCAAATTGATTAATGCATGACAGAAGAAGATAAGCAGAGTTAGAAAATCTTTGAGGATGTAATGCACATGAGAATTTCATCATGCTTATTATGGGCGATTCTAAGACACACTGCATGCTAGATAAACTCTGTACCACCTAAAAAAACATTGAGGCCGCTAGCACAACAGTAATTTGATAAAGGTTGAAGATTAGCTATCAGGGTTCAAAACTGGAGACAGCCCCGTGTGTATTATAATTTTATAAAGCAAAAATTAACTGCTGGAAGTCCCAATACTTCAATCAAGATATCACATTAAAAACGGGCAATTTAAATGATATAAATGATATCTGCATCTGGGACTTGATTCATTAAAGAATCAGTCTAATTTCTTTTTCCTTGTATGGAGCTATCAAAAACACAGTTTCCACTCATTAACTACAGCAACAATACTTAATGTTGGTTCCTATGAAATGCTGACAATAAAAGGAATGCCATGCTTTTTAGTTACTTCTAGATGCAAAGCATGCTATGTAAACTGTGCATCATAAAAAAGTTAGTGAGGGTGCTAGCATAATGGGTAATGCGATAGGTGTTGATGTCTAACCAGACGGTTTCAAGACTGCAGACAACCCGCAATTGTATGATAGAGAAACCTTTTTTTTACAAACAAAGAAATGAATGCTGAAAATTCCTTTGCAGAATGAGTTCTGTAAACTCAACATTATTTTAGGCAAATAATGTTAACAATCATTATATTTAAAAAGCTGTAGAGAAAGAGAATACTAGTCAAACTGATCTACCGGGCTGCGGCTTATGGCTATTTGAAAATTTCATAGGCAACCAGATGTTCTTAATTTATCAATTAGTGAGGTATCTATAGATGAGGAAGAAGCTTGTGTTATAGTGACGGGAGGAAGGGAGCATATGAGAGGGGCAGGAGACGCTTTACAAGAGAAAGGTAAGATGACATGCTGTTGACACTATGCAGAGAGTGACAGGTAATGGTAACTTTGAAACAGACTAGAATGTTGAGCGTGATGTGCTCAGTTTATTCATTGCAACACACTTGTTTAATCTGAATCGGTGGTCTGAGGTCTATATAAATTGCCAGGCAGCACGAGAACGCCTGTAAGATATAAGCAAAGAAAATATGTTGCTACTACGGGACCTCAAAAACAGGAGGCTCTCAGAGTTATAATGTAACCCTTTTAACATAGTTTATGTCATAATTTTGTAAATTTGAACTAGAGCGCGACACCTGGTTTGAAAATAGAAAGATTCTTGAGCTAAAAGCTAAGGTGCATTGCAACGAGTGGTGTAGCAGTGTACCGTAATTCTCATTATAAATTTGAAATCGGAAATTAGAGCACTCAAATAAGATTTGCATGTGCAGGATAATACAGATAAGCAATAAACATAATAATGAGCATGATGCAGTCACTCTTTGCCAACGCATAAAATGGCGCAAAGAGAACAAAAGTATGAAATAGAAACATCACTAAAATAGCCTATATTAGAATTACAAAATTATGGAGAGATTGAAAATGCCTGCATATGACATAAATGGATAACGTAAGATACGAAGACTTAATATAACATAAGAAGAGAGATGTGTCTAGTTTAAGTAGTAGCAGAATACAAAATTTCTGTCTGTTTTCAGATTCCCGCATCATGGGGCTACCTTTGAGTCATTAATGGAGTTGCAATTTAAGAGACCAAATAATACTGATACTAATTAACAGATCTCTCAGGTTAGTGGCCATAACTATTGGCTTGTACTAGGCAGGGGTGGGAGAGTATAGCCTACCAGGCCTCCTGTAATTAATAATGAATTTGTATTTCACACAAGCATAATATAATAAAAAGTGAGAAGAAAGGACGAAGCTGAGTAACTAACTATGAGACAGAGATAAACCATTTGTGCACAGGAACACAAACTCCAGCCCTAACATCATTACACTTGATTTCAGAGTAAGTGATTATATACTGATTAGTATAGACACAATAGAGTCACATATTGAATTATAGTTGGAAATTAAGTGTATTACCACTATTGCAGACACAAACTTATGAAGGAAACAACTAAATATAAATTCTGAGCATTGACGGAAACAATCAATTGAGACCTACATTCAGGAGTGAAACTATACATGTGAGATGGAACACAGAGACAAGTTACTCTTTTGTATATTTAAAGAGTTCCTCAACTAGTGTTTTCACAATAATGCACATACCAATACTCACGGCCAGGGATTGTCACATTACCACACGTCCCATGTATATATTTTCTCTTTTTAAAAAAAAAAAAACTAATTTTGCTTTAAACTTTTTTGTGTGATCTGTTGTTTAACAAATCCTGGGTAGGATATAGACTGGAATTGATTGGTCTAACTTTAAAGGTCAAATTCGTTTTAGGCACAGTGCTGTTGTATATAGAGGTCAAAGTGGAATGTTCAAAACCATGACTTCAAATTTGATACAATAAGTTCAGTAGAATTGACAATAGCAATTTTCTAATATATCTTAGATCGGTTAGATAGTGTTAAGTTGGTAGATAAAAAACTGTACAGGATCTAATGCGATATGATTGTTTTTATGCGTATTTTATCTATGTTTGTAAAAGCCCTGAAGAAGCTCAGAGTGTGTGAAACACGTGTTGGCTTTTTCCAAAATATTGCTTTTGAGAATAAAAGAAGTCGTAACAGACAAGACTCAACTGTGGGGAAATATTTTTAATAATCAGTAATTTCTTATACTGTATTATACTTACCAACACTGGTTGGGTACCAGTGCACTGAGTGTTTTAAGCGATATGAATTATTCCTATACCCAAAAGTGTATTATATATGTTTGCTAATGTTCATTTTCCGCTACTGAGCAATATATTTAAAAAGATAGTTTAATTTTGTTATAATTATACACAATGTACATGTAATTTATATATATATATAAATACATATTTATATATATATATAGATATACACACACATATATAAATACATGTACAATGTACATGTGATATATATATGTGTATATCTATAAATCCACTGAAAAAACCACAGGTTTCAGAGACGTTATAAATAGTTGGACATTTCACTCGTACAAAACCAGAGAAAGTCGGCCGTTATAGTTAGTTGAGCTATCTATAACTCGCGCCCCCGCAATGCACTGCTGATGACGTCACATATTACATCACTCATGACAGGGTCAGTGACATCACTGATGACATTACTGATGACATCTTAAATGACATCACTGATAATCTGATGTACCTCCTCATACCCTAATATAACCTTTGATACACCCACTCTAAAATACAGACTACCATTTTTGAAACCATAGACACACCAATGCCAGTTACTACATACCCACTCACTGATTCCTAGCTCTACACACACATCTACTCATTCACCCATACAGTCACTCATACATGCAGACACTCATCAATACAGCACTATCATATGCACTCATACGCCTATACAGACACTCACACACTGCCACTCACCCATAGAGTTACTCACACACACATAGTAAGTCATTCAAAGAATCAATCACAGTCCAATTTACTCACCTACACAGTTATACACACACCACCTCACTTATTCATACAGATACTAACACATACTTACTCTCTTATACAATCACTGACACAAGCACACACTCATCCATACAGCCACTCTCACAATCACTCACTCTCATATATAATCATTTATATAGTCCAACACTCACATATACTGCCTTTCACATATGTAGTTACTCACACATGTACCACTGAGACATCTAAACACTCACCAACACACCCATAGACACACTCACCCACCAATACAGCCCTTCACAGACGCACTCTTGAACCCATACACCCAGTGAATCACCCAATCACACATCTATGCACGAAGTCACACACCCCCCAACCACCCACACAGACACTCAGGCACCCATACACATATTCGGGCAACCAATCAATAACCCATATAGACACTCATGTAGCTACTTACCAACCCATGCAGCTGCTTACACACCAACTGACAGACTGATACAGACATTCACACAGTTTAGTCACTAACCCATGCATTCAGTAAGACACATTTAATCACTCACTTATACACTCAGTCACGCACCTACTAAATCATCCATACAGACACTCATACACCCACTCATTCTTCAATATACCTTGGCATATATATATATATAGAACATATTTAAACTTTACAGAAAAACAGTCACTGGATGATGTCATCAGTGATGTCATTTGAGATGTCATCAGTGATGTCACTGACCATGTCATGAGTGATGTAATATGTGACGTCATAAGCAGTGCATTGCGGGGGGGTGAGTTATAGTTAGCTCAACTAATTATAACGGCCGAATTTCTCTGGTTTTGTATGAGTGAAATGTTCAACTAACTATCACGTCCCTTAAACCTGTTGTTTTTCAAGTGAATTTCTAAGGTTTTTCAAATTGTTATTTCTAACTATAACGTCTAACTATAACGTCCCTGAAACCTATGGTTTTTTCAGTGAATTTCAAAGGTTTTTTAAATGAAAATTTCTAACTATAACGTCTCTGAAACCTATGTTTTTTTCAGTGAATTTCAAAGGCTTTTTAAATACTAATTTCTAACTATAATGTCCCTGAAACCTATGCTTTTTTCAGTGAATTTCAAAGGTTTTTTAAATGAAAATTTCTAACTATAACGTGCCTGAATCCTGTGTTTTTTTTCTGTGAATTTCTAATGTTTTTTAAATGCTAATCCCTAACTATAACTTCCTTGAAACCTCTGTTTTTTTCAGTGAATTTCTAAGGTTTTTTAAATGCTAATTTTTAACTATGCCTACATAGGTAGGACATGTGCAGAAAGAGGTAGAAAGGCGCAGAAAGAAGCAAGAGAAGTGCAGTAAGAGGCAAGAGAGGTGCAGAAAGAGGAAGAAAGGTGCAGAAAGAAGCAAGAGAAATGCAGAAAGAGGCAACAGAAGTCCAGGAAGAGGAAGAAAGGTGCAGGAAGAAGCAAGAGATGTGCAGAAAGAACCAACAGAAGTGCAGAAAGAAGACTACTTTGACTGTACCTTACAACAGGCTCATACAAAGTAGCCTAATCACTAATCCATTTCCCAAGATGTCTTAAACCTCACTTTTCTCTTGAAGGTTCAATATTCATCGACTGCTCAGAATGTTAGGCCTACCAAATATAAAACTGCAATCCTAAGCATATCACTGTTGAAGGCTGACCAAGTTTGTGAAGGTATGCATGCGTGTCTATGCTTTTACCTAGTGACACGTTACATAAAAATAAACATACAAATACTTGAATACCTGTGTTTCACACAGCATACTCTGTAAATTTGTGTACAAAAAGGTAGAAGCAAGAGAAGTGCAGAAAGAAGCAACAGATGCACAGAAAGAGGCTAGAGGAATGCAGAAAAAAGCAAGAGAGATGCAGAAAAAAGCAAGAGAAGTGCACAAAGAACCAACGGAGGTGCAGAAAGAGGCAAGAGGGGTGCGGAAAGAGAAGTGCAGAAAGAGAGATGCACAAAGAGGGAAGAAGGGTGCAGAAAGAGGCAAGAGGGGTGCAGAAAGAGGCAACAGAGGTGCAGAAGGAAGCAAGAGAACTGCACAAAGAGGCAAGAGAGTTGCAGAAACAGACAAAAGGGGTGCAGAAAGAGGGAACAGGGGTGCAGAAAGAGGCAAGAGGGTTACAGAAATTAGCAAGAGATGTGCAGAAAGAAGCAAGAGCAGTGCAGAAAGAACCGAGAGGTGCAGAAAGAGGCAAGAGGGGTACAGAAAGAGGCAAGAGAAGTGCAGAAAGAAGCAAAAGAGGTACAGAAAGAGGGAAGATGGTGCAGAAAGAGGCAAGAGAATTGCAGAAAGAGGCGACAAAGGTGCAGAAAGAGGCAAGACAGGTGCAGGAAAAGGGAAGAAGGGTGCAGAAAGAAGCAAAAGAGGTGCAGAAAGAGGTAAGAGGGTTGCAGAAAGAGGCAAGAGAGGTGTAGAAAGAGGCAAGAGAGATGCACAAAGAGGGAAGAAGGGTGCAGAGAGAGGCAAGAGGGGTACAGAAAGAAGCAAGAGAGGTACAGAAAGAAGCAAGAGAAGTGTAGAATGAAGCAACAGGGGTACATAAAGAGGCAAGAGGGGTGAAGAAAGAAGCAAGGGGGTAAAGAAAGAGGCAACAGAGGAGCATAAGGAGGCAAGAGAACTTCAGAAAGAGGCAAGAGTGTTGCAGAAACAGGCAAAAGAGGTGCAGAAAGAGGGAACAGGGGTGGAGACAGACGCAAGAGAAGTGCAAACAGAGGGAAGAGGGGTGCAGAACGAGGCAAAAGCAGTGCAGAAAGAACCAACAGAGGTGCAGAAAGAGGCAAGAGGGGTGCAGAAAGAGGAGAAGTGCAGAAAGAAGCAAAAGAGATGCAGAAAGAGGGAAGAGGGGTACAGAACGATGAAAAAGCAGTGCAGAAAAAACCAATTGATATGCAGAAAGAGGCAAGAGAGGTGCAGAAAGAGGCAGGTGATGTGCAGAAAAAGGGAAGAAGGGTGCAGAAAGAAGCAAGAGAAGTGCAAAAAGAGGCAAGTTAGGTGCAGAAGGAGGCAAGTGAACTGCAGAAAGAGGCAAGACGGTTGCAGAAACAGGCAAAAAGGGTGCAGAAAGAGGGAACAGGTGTGCAGACAGAGGCAAGAGGTGTGGAAAGAGGAGTACAGAAAGAGGCAAGAGGGATGCAGAAATTTGCAACAGAGGTGCAGAAAGAAGCAAGAGAAGTGCACAAAGAACCAACGGAGGTGCAGAAAGAGGCAAGAGGGGTGCGGAAAGAGAAGTGCAGAAAGAGAGATGCACAAAGAGGGAAGAAGGGTGCAGAAAGAGGCAAGAGGAGTGCAGAAAGAGGCAACAGAGGTGCAGAAGGAAGCAAGAGAACTGCACAAAGAGGCAAGAGAGTTGCAGAAACAGACAAAAGGGGTGCAGAAAGAGGGAACAGGGGTGCAGAAAGAGGCAAGAGGGTTACAGAAATTTGCAAGAGATGTGCAGAAAGAACCAAGAGAGGTGCAGAAAGAGGCAAGAGGGGTACAGAAAGAGGCAAGAGAAGTGCAGAAAGAAGCAAAAGAGGTACAGAAAGAGGGAAGATGGTGCAGAAAGAGGCAAGAGAATTGCAGAAAGAGGCGACAAAGGTGCAGAAAGAGGCAAGACAGGTGCAGGAAAAGGGAAGAAGGGTGCAGAAAGAAGCAAAAGAGGTGCAGAAAGAGGTAAGAGGGTTGCAGAAAGAGGCAAGAGAGGTGTAGAAAGAGGCAAGAGAGATGATCAAAGAGGGAAGAAGGGTGCAGAGAGAGGCAAGAGGGGTACAGAAAGAAGCAAGAGAGGTACAGAAAGAAGCAAGAGAAGTGTAGAATGAAGCAGCAGGGGTACATAAAGAGGCAAGAGGGGTGTAGAAAGAAGCAAGGGGGTAAAGAAAGAGGCAACAGAGGAGCATAAGGAGGCAAGAGAACTTCAGAAAGAGGCAAGAGTGTTGCAGAAACAGGCAAAAGAGGTGCAGAAAGAGGGAACAGGGGTGGAGACAGACGCAAGAGAAGTGCAAAAAGAGGGAAGAGGGGTGCAGAACGAGGCAAAAGCAGTGCAGAAAGAACCAACAGAGGTGCAGAAAGAGGCAAGAGGGGTGCAGAAAGAGGAGAGAGAAGTGCAGAAAGAAGCAAAAGAGATGCAGAAAGAAGAGGGGTACAGAACGAGGAAAAAGCAGTGCAGAAAAAAACAATTTATATGCAGAAAGAGGCAGGTGATGTGCAGAAAAAGGGAAGAAGGGTGCAGAAAGAAGCAAGAGAAGTGCAAAAAGAGACAAGTTAGGTGCAGAAGGAGGCAAGTGAACTGCAGAAAGAGGCAAGAGGGTTGCAGAAACAGGCAAAAAGGGTGCAGAAAGAGGGAACAGGTGTGCAGACAGAGGCAAGAGGTGCGGAAAGAGGAGTACAGAAAGAGGCAAGAGGGATGCAGAAATTTGCAACAGAGGTGCAGAAAGAACCAACAGAGGTGCAGAAAGAGGCAAGAGGGGTACAGAAAGAGGCAAGAAAAGTGCAGAAAAAAGCAAAAGAGGTGCAGAAAGAGGCAGGAGAACTGCAGAAAAAGGCGAGAGGTGCAGAAAGAGGCAGGAGAGGTGCACAAAGAGGCAAAAGGGGTACAGAAAGAGGCAAGACGGGTGCAGAAAGAAGCAAGAGAAGTGCAGAAAGAAGCAACAGAGGTGCTGAAAGAGGCAAGAGAGCTGCAGAAACAGGCAAGAAAGGTGCAGAAAGAGGGAACTATTGGTGCAGAAAGAGGTAAGAGGGATACAGAAATCTGCAAGAGAGGTGTAGAAAGAAGCAAGAGCAGTGCAGAAAGAAGCAAGAGAAGTGCACAAAGAAGCAAGAGAGGTGGAGAAATGGGGAAAAGGGGTGCAGAAAGAGGCAAGAGGGATGCAGAAATGTGCAAAAGAGGTGCAGAAAGAAGCAAGAGCAGTGCAGAAAGAACCAACAGAGGTGCAAAAAGAGGCATGAGGGGTGCAGAAAGAGGCAGGAGAGGTGCACAAAGAGGCAAGAGAGGTACAGAAAGAGGCAGGAGGGGTGCAGAAAAAAGGAAGAGAAGTGCAGAAAGAAGCAACAGAGGTACTGAAAAAGGCACGAAGGGTACAGAAAGAGGCAAGAGAAGTGCAGAAGGAAGCAACAGAGGTACAGAAAGAGGCAAAAGAGGTGCAGAAACAGGCAGGAATGGTGCAGAAAGAGGGAACAGGGGTGCAGAAAGAGGCAAGAGTGGTGCAAAAAGAAGGAAGAGGTGTGCAGAAAGAAGCAAGTGAGGTGCAGAAAGAGGCAACAGAGGTGCAGAAAGACACAAGAGAGGTGCAGAAACAAGCAAGAGAAGTGCAGAAAGAGGCAAGAGAATTGCTGAAAGAAGCAACAGAGGTGTAGAAAGAAGCAAGAGAAGTGCAGAAAGAGTCAAGTGAGGTGCAGAAAGAGGCAAGAGAGGTGCAGAAAATGGCAAGAGAACTGAGGAAAGAGGAAAGAGGGATGCAAAAAAGGGAAGAAGGGTGCAGAAAGAAGCAAGAGAGGTACGGAAAGAAGCAAGAGAGGTGCAGAAAATGGCAAGAGAACTGCAGAAAGAGGCAAGAGGGATGCAAAAAAGGGAAGAAGGGTGCAGAAAGAATCAAGAGAGGTGCAGAAAGAGGGAAGACAAGTGCATAAAGAGACAACAGGGGTGCAGAAAGAAGCAAGAGAGGTGCAGAAAGAAGCAAAAGAAGTGCAGAAAGAAGCAACAGAGGTGCAGAAACAGGCAAGTGAACAGTAGAAAGAGGCAAGAAAGTTGCAGAAACAGGCAAAAGAGGTGCAGAAAGAGGGAACAGGGGTGCAGAAAGAGGCAAGAGCAGTGCAAAAGAACCTACAGAAGTGCAGAAAGAGGCAAGAGGGGTGCAGAAAGAGGCAAGAGAAGTGCAGAAAGAAGGAACAGAGGTGCACAAAGAGGCAAGAGGGGTGCAGAAAGAGGGAAGAGAGGTGTAGAAAGAGGCAAGAGAGTTGCACAAAGAGGGAAGAAGGGTGCAGAAAGAGACAAGAGGGGTGCAGAAAGAAGCAACAGAGGTGCAGAAAGAAGCAAACAAAGTGCAGAAAAAAGCAACAGAGCTGCAGAAAGATGCAAGGGGGAGAAAGAGGCAACAGAAGTGCAGAAAGTAGCAACAGAGGTGCAGAAAGAGGCAAGAGAAGTGCAGAAAGAGGCAAGAGAGGTACAGAAACAGGCAGGAGAGGTGCAGAAAGAGGGAACGAGGTACAGAAAGAGGCAAAAGAGGAGCAGAAAGAGGGAGGAAGGGTGCAGAAAGAGGCAGGAGGGGTACAGAAAGAAGCAAGTGAGGTGCAGAAAGAGGGAAGAGAGGTGCAGAAAGAGGCAAGAGAGGTGCAGATAGTGGAAGAGATGAGCAGAAAGAGGCAAAAGAAGTGCAGAAAAAGAAAGGTCCAGAAAGAAGCAACAGAAATACAGAAAGAGGCAAGAGAGGCGCAGAAAGAAGCAAGAGTGGTTTGCACACCATTAGTACCAATTTAATACCCCCATTTAGCAATATGTAACAGGTGACCATTCTAGGTTTGCAAAGGGCCTTCCACCACGCTGTAACACTTGTCGCTGCATTTTTGGTAACGTTTGAGCCTTTTGAGCGAGAAACAAGGTTTTTTTGTTCAAATCTGCAGATTATGCAGCAGATGATGGATTATGTGGCAAATGCAGAAAATGTATAATTGTGCAAAAGTCAGTGCAGCCAAACAGTCGCATAATTCCAGTGGCCCTGCTCATACCTCTGACTAGGTCCAGAAGTGCTCCTCAGTGGTTCCTTCTTTTTTGTCTCATTGAGTTTATAGTTTAGCTTCTATGGAAACGAGGAAGACTAAACCTGAGGTTACCACTCCACAACACAGACTATCATACCACACAATTACTCTCCAGAACACATAATCCCACTCTACATAATTCCTATACACTAAATACCACATACTTTCTATCCACATAATTTCACTGCACAACATACCACATAATTCCACTACACACAACCTACATCCACTCCACTCCAAGAAACATTAATAAAACACTTTTACATTTACAACGCCAATAGCTCTAACTCTCGCAAATGCGAAACCTATTACATTGCAATTGCTTCTTTAACTAGTATTCACGTTCGCACAGAGGTGGAGAAAGGGGGCTGGGCCTCCGACCACCGCTCAGGAATTCCGCTGCGTAGGACTTACAGGAGGTATCAGGAGGGCTTCTTGGCCCCCAAAGTCCGTCAGGAGAAAAGTATACTTCATCCCCCAACCCATAGTGTGCCAGGAGGCGCGTTTGCAGAGTGGTGGAGAAAGGGGGGCATGGCCTCCGAAGACCACTTAGCAAACCCACTGTGTGGGACTTACTGGAGGTAACAGGAGGGGTAGTTGGCCCCCAAGGACAACCTTGGGGGCCAACTACCCTTCCTATTACCTCCAGTAAGTCCCACACAGCGGCATTAGTAAGTTCTCATAGCAGGCCATGCCCTGTTTGCCTACCAGTCTGCAAACGCGCTCCCTGGCACGCTCTTTGATGGGGATTAAAGTCCCCTTCGCTGCTGGGGGGTGGTTAGGGGCCAACTAGCCTACCTGTTACCTCCAGTAAGCCCCACACAGTGGGATTGCTGAGAGGTGGACACAGGCCACGCCCCCTTTGAACACCACTCTGCAAACAAACGCAGCTCCTGGCGCGCTCTTGGTTGGGGGATGAAGTCCCCTTGCCTCCTGAGTGTCCCTGGGGGCCAACTAGCCCTCCTGTTACCTCCAATAAGCCCCACACAGCTGGATTGCTGAGAGTGGTCCGAGGCAGCGCCCCCTTTTTACACCACTCTACAAACGCGCTGCCTGGCGCACTGCTGCTCGGGGGATGACGTCCACTTCAGGCCTGAAGTCCACCAGCAGTGCGCCAAGAGATGCGTTTGCATAGTGGTGTAAAAAAGGGTGTGACTTCGGACCACCTCTCATTTATTTATTTATTTTTAAAAACCAATTTCAGCCCCGGGGACCCCATCCCGCGGGGCATGGCCTCCTTTCCTTTTTATTTTATTTTTTTATTTCCACAGGAGGGGGGCCGTGTGGCCCCCCTTCCCTGGGCCACTATTGGCCCCGGGGACCCCATCCCCCGGGGCCTGGCCAGCATTTCCTTTTTTCTTTTTTTCTTTTGGACGGGGGGCCGTGTGGTCCCCCTCCTGAGGTCAAATATGGCCCCGGGGACCCCATCCCCCGGGGCCTGGCCAGCCTTTTCTTTTTTATTTTGGAGGGGGGCCACGTGGCCCCCCTCCTGAGGCCAGTTATGGCCCTGTGGACCCCATCCCTCGGGGCCTTACGTTGGGGACCGCGGGGGAGCCCCAATGCTCCTGTGGTCCCTACCGGCTCCCCGCCTTCTGCGGGAGCAGGCATTGCTTTTGGGCAAGGGGAGCTGCTGACATGCAGCTCCCCTTGTCCAAAAGCAATTCTGCTTTGCTTTGTGGAAGCGAGAGCAGGTTTGCTCCCGCCCTGTCATAGCAAACTGCAATGTCCAGGGGGTGGGCACCCCAAGTGATGGCGGTCCCCAGGGCCATGGAGGGCTCCAGGAGGGGGGCCGCTCCAACAAGTTTAAAGCCCCGGTGAGGTGGTGGTCCCCGGCGCTGGGGGTCCGCAACTGACCCCCGTATTAACATAATTAGTGCCCTGGGGAGGTGGTGGTCCCCGAGGCAGTGTGGGGAGGGCCAAGAACCCCACCTCACACTTGTATAATTTGATTGGAGCCCCGGGGAGGTGGCGTTCCCCGGGGCTTGGTGGGGGCCTGCGAGGCCCCCGGCTCCTAATAAAGTAAAGCCCCGGGGAGGTGGTGGTCCCCAGGGCAGCGTGGGGGGGAAGGAGCCCCCCAATGCATTTTTTTGTTAATAAGCCCCGAGTCACAAGATGGCTGCCAACACTTTTTGGTTTGGAGTGTTGGCAGCCAATCAGAATGAAGCTCGTGCTTGGGAGGGTTTGCGAATCCTCCTCGGCCATCAGATATCAATATTTTTTATTTTTTTAATTTCTCAGAAACTAATGAACGGATTTACACCATTTAAAAAAAGGACGCTTTCTGAACCAAGACCTACCTTTTTGCCAAATTTGGTGTGATTCCGTTCAGCAGTTCAGGCTGTAGCTTTGTCTAAAGTTTCCTATGGAAATTAATATGGAGAAAACGCGTTTTGGGACCCCCTTTTTTCTCGGCCCCCACTTGACAAATCACCCCGAAACTTTCAAGACAGGAGCTGACTGGAGCGCCCCATTAGTTTTGAAAATTTCACAAAGATTCGTCAAACGGCGCCAAAGATATTAGCAAAAGAAAAAATGCTTTTTGAATAGGATCAAGGTCCAAACTATAACTACCTACTGGCGACCGCCAGCAGGTAATATATACATATACATATATATACACACACACAATTAAATTGATGGTAAAAACTATTTTACCTTAATTTATTCCTAACTAATTTTATATTTTAAATACATTTATTTAAATTGAATACATATTAAAAACGAGATTCTTACCTTTTTTTGGTCGCTATTCTGTTCAACAATATTTTAATATGATATTTGTGTCATGTACATTTTGAATATAGAAACATGAAATTTTTGTAAATAATATTTTTGACATGATAGTCATCAGTCGATATTCTTGTTCTTGGAACAACAAGGAAAGGCTTGAATAAAAGTAAAAATGCAGACAGCTGCACCATCGGACTCCGTCCCCAGAATGAACAGTACAGTAAACATACACAAGGCCCACTGAACCAAGCAGTTAGTCTTCCAGGTGTTAATGCAGGCAGTGAACTACCCCCAGGATGACAACAGCACTCATGACTAAAGTGAACAGCGGTTGCCTTAGAAAACGTTTGGCAACAGCCTTATTTTTAATTACAAATTCAGCCATGTTATGATGCATTGTTCACATTTCCCCTCCCCCCCTTTACTTTTGTGAGGAATTTTGCCAATCTTGATAAGCTATATAACACAAGCAGTGACCAGCTAGGTAGCAGAATGTACATTCATGAGTTCTTGTGTCATTACACTATCTTGTTTATGAACTGCCAATGTACAGTTTCTTTCTTCCCAAACTATTTTCTGTGACTTACAGTGCCAAGTTTAAATATCATGTGCTTACATAATTTTTTTAATATTTGCTACTTAATTTAAATGTAACAACATACCTTCCTTTAAAAAAGGCAACATAAAAAATGGATGCATATGAATTGACAAACTTCAGAAGGAATGCCTTAAGTACTAATCTTTCTTCAAATGTTTTCTCAGTTTTTGGGACCTCTGAAATGAGAAGAATAACAAATAGACATTATTTAGTCAAGTTTTACCATGCTGATAAAGTAGCTGGTAGAAAGCATTCTACGATTGACTATGCACAAGATGACACAATATTTTAAAACTAATAATATACAGCACATTTACTGATTAAAGATACAAAAAGCTGAAAGTGCGCTTTGCACTCATTAGACCAAGTGACACATGAAACTGAGACAAGTGTAGTAGAAGCACTGTAAAAGCGCGCTTTAAAATTCAAGATGAAGAAAACACACATACAAAGCAATACTAATACATATAAACGAGTAGCACCAATGAGAATGTCTTATTAACATGTTGTTTATTAATGTTTACTGATGGAATTGTGCTGGTAATAAAGTGGCCTAGTGTATTTAATGCCTTTTGTTAAAATGCACCATTTAGAAATATTGGTGCAAAAATGTGTAGAAACTAGGTACGATCTTGAAATTTCATATATTAATACTAGAGATTCTATAGTTTATGAAAAGTAAAAAATGAATTTTGTAGTGTGAATTTAGGAAATTATATACTTATATGAATGTTAACAAAAATTGTGGTAGCAGAGTATTTCTAACATTAGCTATTTCCATGTAATAATGTCTAGTGAAAATTCTTCTCTGAACTGGGGTGGCGAAATGCGCTAAAGAACAATGATGGATTCGACCCAGATCTGTGACTGGGGGTAGTGTCTGAAAAGTTTCAGCGCTCCGTCCATCATCTCCTTGTGTTTGAAAAGTTCTACATATTCCATATTTGAAATGATTTATTGCATTATATTTGATATTGATTTAAAGTTTATTTCATTTAATATGCCTAATGCCAATTTAAAGGTTTTTTCTTTAATGCTTTTTCTTTAATGCTGACCTTTCACTTACCTAATTCAATGGTCCATTTACAACTAGTGAAATGTTGCCTAATTTGTTCTGTACATGTATAATGTTTGACATTCCTAAATGTTTCTTCAATTTTCTCAGTGAATTATTCCTGTGGGAACGGGGATTTCAGCTGTTGCTATAGATGGATACTTTGTATTTTTTTCATACGATGTTAGGCCTATGTGTACTTTCGAATCTTTCATTTCTCAGGACTAGCAGGGGAAAGCATCTCACTGTTGCAAGTGTCCTACATGACATTATGTGAATCTGAGCATATGACAGTCTTTCAATGGTGGTGTGATGCTACATCACAGGAACTTTGCTACATACGTTATAAAATAAGAAACCCCAAAGGAGGGGCAACACCATACTTTTCCTTTCTCCTTGTGAGAGAATGCTATGCTGATCGATTTTTTCATGATTCCTAAGAACTATCCTCTTACTTTTTGACTGCCTTGCTGATGCTATACTCGGTAGCTGATGGACTGAAACCTTCTTTGCTGAACCATTTAATTTTCCTTTATTTCTTTTCTTCTATGCTAATGGACTCGCCCTAATGGATTTTAAATCTGAACCATTTCCCCTTGCTCATTGGATTTGAGCTGTTAGACAAACTATCCTCTGTCTTTAATAGTAGTGGGACTCTGTAACTCTGTAAACTGATTCTTATAATAACCATCCGATAAAGCCTTGCCAAAATGTTTGGCATTTTAATGCAAGCTGTGACATTCTAAACTGAAATTCTCAAAAGATTGCTTATTGCTATAAATTTAGAATCTTTAATACAATAACCAAATTGAGCTAATACCTGCCTGAGCCTTTTAAAGAGTCTTGTTGGCTGTTCCATTTAAACTGTGCTATTTTACTGATGCCTTAAATGCGTTGTAGAGAGAATCAGCGAGCTCTGTCAGAACATCAGGTATTACTTCTTTTGTTCTGTGTTGCTGTTGCAGACCTTTTGGTCTGCAGAATTCTAGTCTGACTTAACTTCTTCAGGAGGTTGGGTCTTCCTGTTGCTATTCTATATTTCTACAGCATGGTCTTGAGAGTGGTGGACCTATATCTGACCTCAAATTTGTGAGTCAGCTGTAAATTATTGGCCCTCTTTGGCCAGCTAATGTGGTGTTTTAGCCACCCAAACTTCCACCCCTCCTATCGGCGGAGAAAGATTAATCAGAGGATCATTGACTCTGTGGTAAATGGAAATGCTGGAGATTGTCTAATCCTATTGGAGTAGTAAGGAGAGTAATCGTAAAATAAATTTTTAAAACGCGTGCGCTGCAACAAACATCTTTAATAAAGCAAAGATTGTGATCACAATGTGAGAGCACTGTTGATTCTGACAAAGTCTACTTGATGCAAGAATAGGAGAAGATCGCTTCCAATTAGATAAGGAGGAAACCTTATGTTGTGAAGTTAGCTTTGATATGGGTTGTATGTTTAAACCCCATGAGGCACCGTACATTTGTGCTAGAAGTATTATGATGTCAAGGGGTTCTGATGTGGATTCTCCGAGTGCAGTTGAGAAAGGCAGTTGGTGAGAGGCTGCTGTAAGTGACGGTATGTCATTGCCCAGATGCTGTGTCAGGATTGTCATCTTGAATAAAGCTCCCTTCTAAAGGATCCAGGTGTTGGAGTATCTTTACAAAGTTGCCAACAAGCTTGCCTTGACTGTGACACCCTGAAGAACCTGCGCAATTATGAAAAGGCTGGGCTTTGGAACATGCGGTGAAATGAACATGTGAATTAACTGTTTCACAGTGCAGAGCAGCGTGTGTGTACCTCACATTCTATACTGATTTTAGTGGATCCCCTAATCTTATGCTATTGGATGTGTAAGTACTTTATTTTTTTCAATTTATCTAATTGTGGAATCAACCGGCCATTGCTGCATTCTACGTCACTGGAATGCACTGTATGGATTGTCGGCTACGTGCTTGTGAGCGGGCGTTGTATGTAAGAACAGCCATTTTGGATTGGGAAGACGTGAATTAGGTCAGCGGCCATTTTATGCTGGCATTCAAAAGGCATTTTCTTTACGATGATAGGCAATCTAGTGCTGCATTGTCTCACAGTTGTCTAGAATATCTACAGTTGGTATACCCGTTCAGTCAGCAAGTTGTAGCACGTCAGGAGTGTGCATATGAGCATTTTCTCACAGTGATGTGCACACTTTGCTCTACATTTAAAATTTGCATTACCAGTACACTGTTTGTACTGCAAGGAGAGTATTTGAAAAGTCATGGGGCCAGCAACTTTGTGCACAGTGAAACACTCACTGGAATTTTTACTAGTGTGTCACTGTCCTTCTTCGATTTTGGGGGCCAACAATCTCGTACACAGTGACACACTCACTTGAATTAGTTTCAGTGTGTCATTGTCCTTTCCGTTCTCAGTGACACACACACTAAGTTTAGCAGTGACTGTTACAGTGACACGCACACTTTAATTTCTCATTGTGTAATTATTTTCCAAAGCCTTTTCAGTGATACACTCATTTTTGGCACTATTTAGTTCAGTTTAATTGTGCACCCTGTGTGTGATTTCTTTAGTGTACAGTAAAAGTGTGCGTCCTTGTAAGAAGTTTTGGGTGTGTTGTTACTGTTTATGCTAGGTAATTTATTAACAATTTATTCTGGTGAAGTGTTATAATGGCTTCTGGAAATGTATGGAACTTGTCTTCTCCCCAACCATTTTTACCACCCTCAGGTGAATCAACACTGAAATGGGAGGAATGGCGTGAGTATTTTGAGAACTACAATTCAACTTTTGAGGAGGACGAAGAACTCACTGTGGAAAGAAAGAAGAAGATACCTTTACATTGTTTGGGCGCACGTAGTTTGAAGGTATACAATCGTATAAATAAGAAACCTAGACTGGAAGGCCAAGGGGATGTGTATTTGAATGCTTTAGATGATTTAACTATTTGAAACCCACAGTTTGGGTCGTAGTGGACCGTTATAAATTTTTCCATCAGAAGCATGAAAAAGAGGAATCTTTTTTTTTTTTTTTTTAAATGTTTTTATTAAATCATCACCAATACTTAGAATACAAGAGGATTTCATGAAAATAAATATTGACCTTCCATAAAATAAGTCGCCAAAGTACATAATAACAGCTTCATCGTTATTATTATTGTTGTAGGAGAGATACAAAAAAAAAAAAAAAGAAATTCCAAAAACAATTTTATGATCACAACAATAAAAAAACAAAAAGAAAAAACAAAGGAAAAAGAAAACTAAAAAGGAACAGATTAGTTTCAAATAATCACATCCTTGTTACCCTCCTTCCATCTTTTAAGAGGGACCCATATGTTTTCACCTATTCTTCTTACTTTTTGACCCTTTTTTTCATATATCCCTTTTTCTAAATTATATGTGGCTAATAATCTACCCAGCCATTGTTGAAATCCAGGAGCCTGAGAGTCTAGCCAGGCTGATGCAATACAAATTCTTACCACTGCCATTGCTATAAAGAGAAAGGAACGATGATCCTCTGGGGCATCATTGTTACTTATTCCCAGAAGTATATGTTGGGGTGTTAAACTTATTCTTATTTTCAGTGCATTATTCATAAATTTTTCAATTTCGCATAACCATGTTGCTAAAATAGGACAAGTCGCAAACATATGTGTTAAGTCAGCTTCCGTACTACTACACCGAGGACAAGTGATCCCAACCTGACCCCCCATTGGGCAATTCTAGCCGGAGTATGATATAGTGAAAACAGTGTTTTGTAGTGTTGAGCCTGCAGCCCTGCTGACCGAAACACCGTCCTCCCCAATTCAAGGGACTCTAAGAATATATTTTGTACTATACCCAACTTCTGTTCCCATTTAGACCCATGTTTCACTAGGTCATCCTGGAGAAGCGCAATCAGCTTAGAGTATATCTGACTAATTGTGCACCCTTCATCAGAGCGAACCACATCCACAATATCACTGTTATTGAAGCCCATTAAACCCCCTTTTTTTGGGTTAGATAGCTCCTAACTTGCAAATACTTGAAGAAGTCTCTGGTCTGTATCCCAAATCTATTTTGTATGTCCCTAAATGTTATTATGCCTGATGTGTCTAAAAGATCTCCTATTAAACAAACTCCTGCTGCCTCCCATCTTGACATGATGTTATCTTGGAAGATCTCTGGCATAGTTGGGTTTTTAAAAAGCTGTGTATAATAGTTCAGCCGGCCAAGTCCAACTTTCCGTTTAAAGGATGCCCAGATCTTAAAGGCCGCATACAAAGTTTTGAACCTAACTTTTTTATAGTAGCTTGGCTCACTATAGTTCAAAAAGCAGCCTCTCGCGGCCTCCCCTACTAATAATTCGTACACATCCTCTGATCCTGGGCGGTTCCTCTGCTCTTCTGTTTTACCTCCCAGCAACACCCGCATATATTGAAAGGCGGCTGCCCAATAATAGAATTTTAGATCGGGAACCCCCCATCCTCCCTTCTCCCTTGTTAATGTCATGAACCTAAGTGCCCTTCTCGTCTTGCCTTGTGACCAAATAAACCGATTGAACATACTTTCCATTTCTTTAAACCAGAAGTTTCCAAACTCCAGGGGTATAGACCTAAAGAGGTATAATATCTTGGGGAGAAACAACATCTTTATGACATTGCACCTCCCTACAATACTAAGGTGAAGATTATGCCACCTATCAAAATCACTTTCCCCTTGCCTTATTATTGGAACAATATTATCCTCTACTAGTTGCTCCAGATCTGATGTTATTTTTACCCCTAAATATGTGGCCATGTTTGTGACCCTTGTATCCTCAAAGGCGGACACACTATTGACAACAATTTCTGCTGGTTGAGCTTATACCCTGAAACCAGCCCAAACGCTGCTGCTTCTTTCCCTATTTCATCAAGTGCCGTTTGTGGGTCTGGTGAGACAACTGCTAAGTCATCCGCATAAGCTAGGATTTTTGTCTCCCGCTCATGAAACCTCATTGGCAGGATTTCGCAATTTCCTTCTATTCTACGTATCAAGGGATCAATATAAATGGCGAAAAGCAAAGGAGAGCAGGGACACCCCTGTCGAGTTCCCCTTGAAATCTGTATTGATTCTGTATAATCGCCATTAACTCTAACACGAGCCACCGGGTTCTTATATAGACCACTAATTGCCGTTATGAATCCTTTTCTTAGCCCATGTCGTTCGAGGGAGCCCCACAGATAGTCCCAGGAGACCCTATCAAACGCCTTTTCGGCATCAAGTAAAATAAGTGCCATAGGGTCTCCTGAGACTGCTGCTGCATCAAAAAGTGATATTACCCTGCGAACATGTTCAGTGGTTCCCCTTCCGGGTATGAACCTGTGCTGGCGTGGATGAACTACATTGCTAATGATAGAACTTAACCGTGTAGCAAATATCTTAGAAAATTTTTTAGAATCACTATTCATAAGAGTAATGGGTCTATATGATCCAGGTTCTGTCGGGGGTTTACCTTTTTTTAGAAAAACGACTATTATTGCCTGGGCCCAGGATTCTGGTATTGAATTCCCGCCTTGCGCTTTTCTAAATGTTTCTATCATGTCCCTTTTTAGCGGATGATAAAAAACTTTGTAAAACTCCAGAGGGATCTGATCAGGCCCCACCGCCTTACCGGATGGAAGACTCATCAGGGCATTATATATTTCCTCCTCTGATACAGTCATATCCATAAGATCAACATCCTGAGTGGCAAATTGTTCTATTTGGATATCGTTCAGATATTCACTAACTGAATGACGGGGCAGCTCACTTTCCTCCTGGTACAGATTACTATAATATTTATGAAATACTTCTTTTATGGCAGTACCTTCTTTAATCATATTTCCATCTTTGTCCTGTATCTCTACTATCTGCTCCAATACCCTTTTATGTCTCGTCCGAACTGCTAGCATGTGCCCTACTTGCTCACTAAATTCATAACACCCCTCACGCCATGCCAGATATTTTTCAGCAGCCTTATTGGACGAAATTGCCCCAATCTCAGCTTTAGTCACCGCGATTTTATGCGTCAATGCCTCTAGTGGTATACCTTGTGCTATGGCCCTAGTCAACTCCGCTTCTAAAAAAGCCATTGTTTCATACAGTATGTTAACCTGCTCTATTTTGTTTTTCCTTCTTCTTGCACTATAACTAAGTGTCTCTCCTCTGACCCCAGCTTTGAATGCGTCCCATACCACCCCGCTGCTAGTGCTGTCCCTGTTTATTTCCAAAAAACCCTTTATCCAAATATTCATATGTGCTATATAGTCAGAGTCTTTTAACAGCCCCCTCTCAAATGTCCAGGATGACCTTTTTCCCCCCCTCTCTACCCCACTGAGCTTAAGGGTTAATACTAAGGGATTGT
The DNA here is from genome assembly GCA_963921515.1 of Calotriton arnoldi. Classification (NCBI taxonomy): domain Eukaryota; kingdom Metazoa; phylum Chordata; class Amphibia; order Caudata; family Salamandridae; genus Calotriton; species Calotriton arnoldi. Next base: position 978,072 of record CAWUFW010002826.1, on the reverse strand, counting down.
GATCTGAAAACACTCTGGGGTACTTTTCTACAGTACAATCTACTGCCAAATAGGCTGAGGTAAAAAGTAATCCAGTCGCGCTTCCAGTTTATGCGGTGCGGAGTAGTACGTGCTCCCAAGATCAAGTGCTCTGGTCAGGGCCCATATGTCTATCAAGCCGTTATCTTGAATCAGTGCCAACAGAGCCTTACAAACCTTATTTTTACGGCCTGAATATTTTCTAATGCCCCCATCCCATCTTATGCCCAATCCATTAATATTTACATCACCACATAATATGATTGGCGCTCCTCGTGAAGCCAACTCTGAGTTTACTTCCAGTAGCACCTCCAGATCATCACCTGTGGATCCGTATACTGAACAGAGGGTGAACCTAGCTCACCGACAGCACCCCTCTACCATCACCCATCGACCAAGTTTGTCAGCCTGGTAATTTTCCCATTTGATATCACTCCTCTTTGCCAATATAGCAACCCCTTTGGTCCTAGCCCCCTGCAGTGTATTCACAACTAAATTGTATCCTAACTGTTCCATTAATTTAGCCCTAGAACCCTCAATGTGTGTCTCCCGTAGACACAAAATATCCGCCCTAAGCCTTTTCAGTTCTATTGCCATCCTTTGCCTTTTACTTGGGTCGTTCAAACCACATACATTAATTGATGCAATTCGTATTTCCACCATTTGATATTCTAAAAAACGTTTCCTGTTCTGTATCTCCCCAAATTACCATTAATTCCATTTGTTTCGTACCTGTGCTGTTTATTTCTGAATTGTATCCTCTATGTTCCTCATGAACCGATTTTCCCTTCCTGTTTTTCTCCCCGCCCTCCCTACCCCCCACCCAACCCCTCCCAAAATTGAGCAAGTGGGTCACAATAAGACCCATGTGATGTCGCCTGTATGGCTGCCCGAGGTGCTCCCGTGCCCGTGCCCTATCTCCCCCGCTCCAGTACTAGTTCATATACCGTCTACCCCCACTTGTGAAACCCAAAAAATAAATGCATAATAATAGTTCAAGGAAAGGCAAACAACAACAAAAAAAACCCTCACCCCTTATTTTTCTTATTCTTTCTGGTATTTCCTACTATTTTCTACCAATGATTGCTTCACCCTACCCACGTTCCATTTATTTCAGGCGATACCCACATGTATACACTCAGCCCCTAGTCAGAAAAATATTAAAACCAGCCCACTTTATCTTTCTGTCTCCCCAATCGCCCCCTGTCCTCTTGACTCCTGTAACTCCTTCAGGTACTCTTGAGCTTTAATTTCTGAAGTCAGCACCCTGATTTTCCCTCTGTATATAATTTTGATCCGTGCAGGGCTCAGTAAATAGGCTTCCGCACCAAGTGCTTGAAATGGGGAAATTAGTTGCCGTAATCTCCACCGCCTTTCCACCGTAGTGTGGCAAAAGTCTGGGCGTGCGAAAAAAGTGTGGCCGTTGTAAGATCTTTTTGCATCCGGTCTTGCCTTATCTGAAATGAACTGCCGAAGAAGAAAATTACCAAAAAAAACTAGGATTGCTCTAGGGCGTTCCAGCTGCCCGGACGTGGCATTTTTCCTCAAGGTCAGTGGGAAGCGGTGAGCCCTCTGAATCTCAGTGTCCCAATTCCAATTTGACAACTCGGGAAGGCTCCTTTCAGCAAATTTATCATAAAAGTTCTTATATCGCTGCCTTCACTATTTTCCTCGATCCCTAAAAATCGTAAATTGTTTCGGCGCTGGCGGTTTTCAAAGTCTTCAAGCTTCCACATCATGTCGCCTGTTGTTTCTCTTGGAGCTCCTTATGTTCCTGTATCTTCCCTAGTTCACCTTCAAGAAACGCTGTTCTTTCTTCGACCTGTAATACCCTCTCTTGGATTTCTGAGCAAATTTTTCCCTCACAGATGGGTCTGAACTTTCAACGTCTTCCCCTGGACTTACGGAGGAGGAATCTGCGTCTGATGATTCAACAACCAATATAAGCCGGGACAGGGTAACTACCCTAAAACGTAGATCTAAAGCTAGGGGGAAAAGCTTGCAGTGGGATGCTAACGCTGAATCCACACATAAACTAAAATGGGATTACTCTGCCACAAGTCTGGTCTATAGTGAGGGCCAGCTCGATAAGACCCAAATGCCATCTAGTGACTTTTCCGCAACTAATGTTGCTCCATCGATGGAACTAATATACGCTACCCTCAAACAAATGCAAGGGGAAGCCCGTCAAGAACACCGCAGAGCGCACCAGGCTACAAAGAAGCTACAGGGCTCCATTCGAAAAATGAAAAAGAGGAATCTATTGAAAATTTTGTGGGGCCTCTAAAAAATGTAGCTCTCACATGCCGTTTCAGTACCCTTCATGAGAGGTAATTAATTTGTGATCGAATAGCAATGCAAGCAGCGAATCCCAATATACAGGATACACTTTGGGTTTAGTAATTTATGTATTAATGGTGTAGTAATTTATGTAAGTGATGATGCATATGTTCTCAGTATTGTTTTACATATTTTGTTCCGTTGAAAAAAGGGGGATGTGCTGTGATGTTACTTTTGATATGAGTTGTATGTTTAAACCCCATGAGGCACCGTACATTTGTGCTAAGAGCCCTATGATGTCAAGGGGTTCTGATGTGGAATCTTGGGTGGTGGTTGAGAGAGGCAGTTGGAGAGAGGCTGCTGTACAGGAAGATCTGTCAGTGCCCAGATGCTGTGTCAGGCTTATCATCTTGAATAAAGCACCGATCTAAAGGATCCAGGTGTTAGAGTATCTTTACCCCTTATTTTGTATTCACTAGATATGATCCCCCGTTTCTTGTAGGCGTCCAATTTAAAGTGAGATGGAAAAGGTCAGTGGGAAATGGCCTTTATAGCTTGGTGAGCCACACGTGCAATTTCCCTGCAAGCGCAACCACACTTGTCTTAACGAAGCATATGCCTTAACCACGCATATGCATGGTTAAGGCAGCGTGCAGTCTAGATGCACGGATGGGCGGGCACAGGAAGAGGAAGGATCGGGAGAGGACGCTGACTGGTTAGTGGGGCTGGGGCCAAGTTTTTGGGGGGTGTGGGGGATAGTTTTAGGGGCGGTGTCGTTTTTAGGGCTCAAGGGGGTTCGGGGCTGTTTATAAGGCAGGGGCCGCATTTAGGGCTCAGGGGAGGTCGGGGTAGTTTTAGGTTTTAGGGATGGGCTCATTTTTAGGGTTCGGGGTGGGGTTGTTTATAGGGCCAGGGTTTTAGGGCTCAGGGTGGGTGGGGTCGGGGAAGTTTTAGGTTTTATGGGTGGGGTTGTTCTTAGGATTTGTGGGGTCAGGTTCTTTATAGGGCAGGGCCAGGGTTTTAGGGTCTAGGGCGGAGGGGCTGGGGTCTGATCTTTACCACACATCCCTTTACCAATCAGGCCTTGACTATGAAATTGCATGGTAAAGGCATGTGTGGTAAAGGCATGCGTGGTAAAGGAATGCGTTGTTGAGATGCATTCGTTGTACAGGCTGAGTTGTAGAGGCACGCGTGGTTTAGCCATGCGTGCCTCTGTGATACAACCAGGGTCATGTGTTAATAGTTTCCCCCTGAAAAAGAAAGGCTGCTTGTGTTACCCTATGACAGACATCCTCACAGGGAAGGAGTGGAGTGGTAGGGGTGCAGTACCACTGGCAGCAACTAGATTTCCTCTTTGAGATTGTACTTAAAAGATAGGCTGCAGCATCCTCACAGATGGCATATAGATAGCAGCAGTATGACTTTCAGTAATTATACGTCATTGAAGCTGAGGGTGGCCCATTAAGCTGGGGATGTTGAAGAATACACATGGTGGGCTTGGGTTATTTAGCACTGAAAATTCTGGGAATGGGGGGTTTCCGATGAGGGACAGCTGCTTAGTGGCAGCAGTCAACCCTCTGCTCACCTCAAATATTTCAAACCTGCGGAGGATAATAAAACTGCTTTTATTTAAAGCTTCAGACTTCACAAAGTTAAAAAAAACTTTGCACGTTGTGAGGCAACTTTACACACCTCTGATATTTCTCTCCTGTCAAAACAACTTCTGCTGAAGTTGGCATAATTTCAACTTTCTCAGTTTGTGCAAAGTGACAGAGTTCTAAACTTGATCCAACTTTGCTTGGAGAACACACTAAATCTGAACTCCTAATTTATCATTTTGTAATCTAAAAGTTAAACATGATTCTCCCGTGGTGTCGCCCAGCTGTTAATCACAACTGAATGACCACAGAGTGGAGCAATGAAGGCTGCCAAATCACGAGTTTACCAGAAATGTAGGCATCATACAGTAAAGAAAAAACAAAAAGCATTAGAAACAAATCTGCTGAAAAGCCACAAAATAGGCAGAAACATAAAACTTAGTAAATGTAACAACGCATGCCTAAAGAACACAGACAATATAGATGTATTGGTATTTGTATATGGTTTTATATATGTATATTTAACTGACTTTTTCGTTACGGAAGGGTCATTCGATTTTCTTGTATTGATTATTGAGATTATAAATAAAGATTACAAAAAAGGAACAGAGAACTTAAAAGGAGTGAAACGAGGACATGTAAACAAATGTGTGGCAAAGGCAAACCCATGAACCGATTGTCGTGCATTAATGTATATTTGCATTTGAATAGGTATAGTCCGATAACCTGCCAAGGTTGACCCAGAAATACCACCCCTCCATCTTCGATTGGTATCAAAATCTTAACATTCAACTCCTTTTTTAGTTTACTAAGCCCTTCTACATCTCCAAGATGGGAGAAAACTTCGTCTCCCATAAATCAATGGTTATAAAAGAAAAGTCTGAAAAAATGTCATCAGTCATTGGAACTGTTTGAAGAAAGTATGGGATGCCAAACCTATGTAGGTAGTAAGAAGGCAGACCTCGAGAGCAGGAAATTGGCTTAGCTGGGGAGGGCCTCATTGCTTAGGTGTGCTGCTGCACGACTCCAGCAAAATTAAATATTGCACCTAAAAGTAAAAGCAGATCTCTAAAAGGAATCCTGGTCATCAATGTAATAGTTTGACATAAGCAACAGGCTTTCACCAGAGAATATGTACATAGAATCAGCAGTACCGAGACAAGATTAGATTTAAGAAATCAACAGGGTACAATTTGCAAACTAATTTACATAAAGTGATAAAAAACCAAAAAATAAACAAATCCGAAGTATGGATCATGAGATATTTAAAAGAAGCACTTCAGTGCTTTGCTGTAAACCAGTTAGTGTTGTACAAATTCAGGCACTCCAGTTCTCTCGTGCTTTTTAAAAATGGCCATTAGGAGTTGGCATCACATTTATTCAATAAATAAAGCTACCCCGTGATGCACCCAGTGAATTTTTTTAAAAGTAGTTCTGAAAAAATCCTCTGTCCAAAAATCACAATCACCAAAACTCAGTATATCACAACATTCTGTTGAAAGCAAGTGTGAAAATCCTCAGAATGTCGACCAACAAGTCTGTCCCAACTGTGTTGATGCTTCAAGTGTTCCCACCACTAAAGAACAGTTACTAGGACACAGATTACAGTGACAGAGGCTTCTCAACTACTACCCAAATGTCTAATCTCTCCTGCTCCTGCTGGTTTCTCTGGGACAGCATGCTGTCCCTTGGGACTAACTTCTTCATAGCAAAGGTAAACATTATCCACAGAAGTAATCCCTTCTGGATAAGAACTGCCCCCCCTCCTGTTTTTCCTTGAGATGTGCAAACGGCCAGCTTTTCTGGTCTTGAGCGCGACTCATTGCAGGTGGTAATGAAGAGCTGCGGTCAATCACATCACAGCCAACTTAGAGGGGGCTAAGAATTCTTCAACACAGACATGTTTTTGCTTCTCTGTTCCAGACCGTATTCTGTTTTACAGTTGGTAGGAACCTTGCTTCATAGGCGTAACTCAAAAGCAATTGATGGTTCCCATAAATTATCACTATAAAACTCCCACTCTATGTTGATGCATGTATTGGGTTTTATGCAGAAAATAACCTGCAAAGGAAGGCTCGAGTGTTTTCCAAAATTGTCAAAGGAAGACTCGGGCCAGTTCATTGTCTTTGGCTCTCCAGGTTTTCTTTTTGGCTTGGTACAGCCTTGTCCTGATCAGATGACTCATACTGATCAGCTATCTCTTTTCCTTTATTAGAGTGGTATAATAATAAATCTTTAGGAAGTGCCAGCAATCCAGTCCCATAAAAATTGAAATATCTGGGAGAACACATGATTAAACTGATTTTCCGGTGAAAAGGAAATATTATCAGTGGCCTTTGAAATCTGGCAAAAGGGAAATTACAAATGGACTGCAGAACACCCACATCACACGGCAGAATACCATAATCTTTGGGACGTAGGGAGGTCCAGGAGGCCAGAAGTAATTTGAATTGCTTTTGAAAAAATTGCTCACAGAATTTACTTTACAAGAAAATTCTCCTGCTAAAATGTTTTCTTCTGCAAGCCAACTATTCACTATTGTTTGCTAAAACCACAAACTTCATTCCTATAATGATGATCGCAGAGTTTTAAACAACAGTTTACAACACTGCAGCAGTAAAACTTTCTCAATCTCAAACAACAATCTCTTCTTCACTTACATCACAGGAGTATTGTTCGATAGATTTAAATGTTGAAATCCGCAGCTATTAAAGTAGAGAAGCTCGAGTCCCCTCCTATTAAGCCATCTCTCTCAATGTGTAGCATATCCAAGATCTGAACAGTCTGAGATGCCTTTTTCGATTGACAGCCCTACTATTAAAAGTCCCCTCTACACAAAGTCACAACAACTTAATTTTTAAAGAAAAAGTTGGCTTTCATTGATTCTTAGATTCACAGATCCGAGACCCAGAATAGAAGGCGTCCTATGCGGCCACTGCCATTGCTTTTCAAAAGGGAGTATGTTGAAAATTCAAAGGCGGATTGACAGCAATGCCCAGGTCTTCTGTGGACTACACATTTTAGAGGTGAAAGCAACAATTATTTGGCCTGATCTTCTGTTAGTCATCAAATCTGCTACAATTTAGTTTTAGAGTGTAGTTCCACTACTTGGCAACTGCTTGGCATTACCTGTAGGAATGCACATAATCACACTGCATAACTGACAGAAAGTATGCTTATATTCCTGAAAGGAGAATCCTAATTTAGCCAAGACATATCCATTGGATTTATATCCTTAGAAACATTCAATAAACTGCACTACTTGTCCATGCTGTGTTATTCATGTATAGCGTCACCAATAACAATGTGCTGCAAAACAATGTTACATTCTCACTTCACAATGTGTGACTTACCGATTTCTGTAAGCCATTTAGCGACATATCCATAAATCTCATCCAGAATTAGAATGAGAACCAGGTTGATGATGACAGCGGTCGCAGTCACGGTTATTCGAGCATTCTCCTTGGTTTCCGCGTTGGTGCTCATAGCTAATGCTGCAGCTGTGGTAATTCGATATATCAGCACACCAAAGACAGCGGAAAACGTCAGAGCAATCTACAGGAAAAGAAAGAGGAACTGAAATATCTAACAAGGTCGCCTTATTGCTAGTTTAGGTTCAGAGCTGTCACAGATGCATTTAAGAAAACATACTTACTCTGCATTTTACGTAAATACGTGCTTTAGCACACTATGCTAAAGTAATAGATATATTAGGAAGAAAACTGAATACCCCATGTATAGTAATTTAACATTGGTACTAGGAGGGGTTGCTGTGCTTAGACATAAGAGCCTAATTCTGACCCAAAAATATATCCGTTCTTTTGTTACTATTTTTCTTTCAATGCCTTTTCAAGTTTATTTTCTGGTTTATTTCCACTTATATTCTGGGAAAAATGTACACCATATTTTTCATAACTTACAGCTTGGTCGACAGGCTGCCAGAGACAGCATGATTGCAACAGAGACAACAGCCTACCGGCAATATTCACTTATATCACAGAGTGATGGAGTGAATGTGCCCAGAAGACCCATGGGCATGAGATGTTATTACCACTTGGATGTAAATAGCTATTCTCTGGCATGGTTGTACGTCCATCGAGGTGAAACAATCTATTTGGTCTTGTTCATCATATCCTGGAAATAGGTGTGGAAACACTGTCTGCACACCTAAATAAATAGCCATATCTCCTTCTGATGGAATTACATTGAAGGGAATGAGTGCAAATTCTAATAAATACGAAAAAGAACAGTGGAGTGGAGTTGAATAAGGTATAAAATAACATGCAATATCTTGCACACCTTGACAAGGGCGTCTTGCGAAATGACACGTCAGGCACACTGGCCCCCCGAGCAGCACACACTAATTATTGTGGTTGTAATTGAAGAAATGCAAACAGTGCTTGAGGGGGGAAGGAGCTACCTCTATGAAGCCTTGGACTCTGATTCAAAGTCTGTCTTGAGTATTTGCCTGAGGCTACTGCTGACACCGACTGCAGAGTGCACTGCAACCATGAGCTCAGATATCTGCATTTCACTGTGCTGCTAGTCAAATGCATTCTTCTTAAATTGATGATGGGGTAATTAGCATATTTTAGTGCTGGCAAAAATAGCTATTTTTTTCTTTCAGCTGATGGCTCAAGTTGACGGTTTTTGCTGGCAGTGTAGGCTATGTGGTTAAGCTGAGTAAAGTGTGGATACTTGATTAGGTCATGAGGTATGTTCGCTTATCAATTTAGCACACAGAACACATAGTTTTAGACTGAACATGTATCGGGCACCGTGCACAGTTCATATTTTTTACCATTCCAAATTTGTACACAACTTTAGGTTATTGTTGGCTGAGTTTCTTGAAAGAATTACCATAGTCCTCAAAGTGCAACTCAATGGTGAAATCATTTTGAAAGTTACAGTATATTTCTTACTTAACAACTTTTTTCCCTACATTTTTGATATATCATCCCTGTCATTTACACCACAGACTCATCATCACGGCCAGACTGGGAATGCAAACCATCCCTTGCAATTAACTCGGACAGGCCCGGGAGGAGGAGGGGGGGGGGGGCTGGTGGAAACACTGCTGCTGCAACACTGCTGCTGCTTTTGTTACAGAGGGGTTATATTGCAGCGCTGCTGAAAAACCGGCCCCTAGAAAAAAAAGAACAGCCCCACCAGTCCAAAACCCGTCCCCACCGGGAAAACACCCAGGGCCCGCTACCGCCAGCCCTGCTAATCATTAGCGTTTGTAACATTTCGCTACTCCCTATTCTGGCCATATTTTTGAAGCGTGATATTTAAATTTTGACATTATTGTAGAATAGCACCCTGGAACCCTCCTGAGGAGAGAAACTCTGCTCCAACTGGGTTGGTTGATATTTTGACATTAAGATGCTGAATGGAGGTGGACTATTGCCCAACCGGAAATATAACTGGACTACATACACTTACTCAAATCTGCAAGGATCCTCTAGTCAAAATTATAGTAGAGTTATTCATATTTTGGTTGGGAAATTTTGATCCTCCGTGTTCTCTTTCTTTATCTAAAATGTAGTGTTCGCAATAAATTTGTGAATTGTAACATTACATACTGTGTGCTCACGGGTGTCCAATGATGCAGCTACTTTTCTATACCTCATTTTGGGCCGGATGTAAAGTTTGCACTGGATTGGTTTGCAAGTGGGAATGCAATTTGTACATTTTGAAGGGGATAAAGAAACACTCTGCCTAAGGAATATTATTTAGCCATGTCGCAATTTGAAGTCTCCTGTGATTGGCTGTGAATGCAGGGATGGTTCCCTGCAGGAAAATACAACTGACCATCCTCACATTTACTTTGTTTTTAAAAGCAGGCTGTGTCCATTGAAAGTGCTTCTTTTTTTTTTTTTTTTTTTAAAAAGGTTTTCTATATGAGAAAGCTTCGGAGAAGTAGGCAGTGCTTCTTTGGATCACTGCCATCTTCCCCAAGGTCACCAACATGATTTCTAAAGAAGAATGTTTCCTGTGGGAACAGCTTTCCCCTTGCAAATCAGTTACCACCCCACCACAGGGGTCATTGATCAATGATTTCCAATTGCAATTGCGGTCTGTTAGAAATTGGATTACTGGTTAACTTGGGTGTGAGCCCTGGTCAAGCAGCAACCCCATTTCTAGTCAGGGTAAGGCACAAACAAATAGCACATTAGCCTGTGCTCAAGCCCCTGGTAGCTTGGCACAGAGAAGTCAGGCTTAACTTAGAGGCAATGTGTAAAGTATTTCTGCAACACTTCGAACAGTAAAACAGTGAAAACACCACACAAAAATATCCCAAACCATGTTTGCAAAATAGAGCTTAATTTAATAAATAAAACAAGACCAAAACAACAAAAAATCCAATCAGTAGAACTGGTGTAATGAATTTTTAAAGAATAAACTGTAAAATAGTGCTTAAAAGCATAAAGAGCCAACTGCAGCTATCTGGTCGCGCAAGACTGGATCAAAGTCAAAGTGCATTGGAGAGGGTTGCAGGGAGCAAGGAGAGCATCATGGGTGGTGGTCAGCTTGGCGCGAAGTACAGACTAGGTGTTACGGACTGGCAGACTGGAGCTTCACAGTGGCAGTCCTCCATTAGCAATCAATGCTTGCTGTGCGAAGAGACGGGCTGGCAGCAGCTCACTAACTTCAGTGTGAGCGGCGCAGTTCTGGTGTGAGCGGGCCTGTTTGCAGTTGCGATGAGCCACACCAAGGGTCCAAGACCTGTGAGGCAGCCCTTGGGGGTCAGGAGCTCACTGCAGCTGGGCCCAGGAGCCAGTTAGGGAGCCTTTTATGTCCCTGAGGCTCAGGTCAGAAGTCCAGCAGACTAGCCCTTTGAGTCACTCCAGGATCCTTGGTTCAAGATGAATTTGCAGGTTAAGTTCTTCTTCCCCAGGTAAGAGGGCAGCAGATCAGCACCGTAGAGCTGTAGTTCCTTTAAAGCATTAGTTCAGCAGAGTGGCCTTCCTTGTAGTAACACAGTAGTTCTTTTTCCTCACAGGGTATCACAGGTCCAGAATGTACTGAAGAGCTGGTCTCTGGGATCCTTCTTTTAGACCCTGGTGCCCTGGTTCTGGAAGGTGGAAAAAGCTTTTAGACAGTGGCTTTGAAGTGCATGGAATGTCCTGCCTCCCCAGCCCTGGTTCTAAGCTAGCTGAGGTGACAATGCAGGGTCGTTAGGCCCTTTGTGTGAAGGCAGAGCACAGGCTATTCAGGTGTACGTGGGGCTGCACTGTGCTCTGCTCCACCCCTCCATCCTGCCAGCAGACGGCCCACTCAGGCACACCAAATCCGTATATTGTGTGACTGTCTGGGAGTATTTCACAAAGTCTTACTTTCAGTTACACCCAGTCATGTGATCCAGACCAGGCTTTTGGCACAAAAGGGTTAGCGGCAAAAAAAAATCAACTTTGAAAAAGTGCAAAAAGAGCAACTGATGGACGGAATGCTGAACAATGTCAAACACTCACTCCCAGTCAGAGATCTGAGCCTAAATCCATCATAATTATTTTGCTCACCACTCCATTGCAGTTTGGACTCAGCCACATGGAAATCAGTCTTGACCCTACTACCCATGAGAAGAGTCCAGCCCTAACTGCCAGGCAAGGTCCTCCCTGGACTGGAAACAAGCCTCCTGGGACCTGTTTCGAGGGATCACCCCTCATCAGCCAGGATAGCTTGAATCCAGTGGCATGGTGCTAGAAATGGGTTGCCTGGTTGGCTGAGGTATACACCCAGGCCATGGAGGAACTGCCACTCTAGTCAGGGTAAGCTAGATACACAGTAAGATAACCTGTGGTCACCCTCTGGTAGTTTGGCACAGATTAGTCAGGCTTATCTACAAGGGCAATGTGTAAAGTATTTGTGCAGCACACACACACACACACACACACACACACACACACAGTAACACAATGAATACACCACAAAAAGACTCCATCAAAGGTTAAAAATATAGATTATATTCGTATGAGTACAACAAGATAAAAACAACAAAAATCAAATAAGTAAAACCAGAGTTATGAATTTTTAAAGAATAAACCAAAAACAGTGCTTAGAAGTCAATGGAGCTAAAAGGTTACTTTAGGTCGCACTAGACAGGGGTAAATCCAAAGTTCAGGCTGATCGTGATTGAGCACGGGTTGGATACAGTCCCAAACAGGTCCCGCTGATGTTTTACCTTCTCAAGCTGAGCGAAGGGCCCCGTTCGTGGGGGAGAGGTCGCTTGGAGCAAATAGAGCGTTGTCAGCGATGATCCTGCAAACGCGAAGAGTCATTTAGGCATCGCGGAAGGCAGACGGGGTATCGCGGTTGAGGGGGGCGATGCTTGCTGTATGAGGACATGGTGCTGCAGCAGCTCACGCTGACCCTTTGAGCGAGCAGCACAGTCCCAATGCCAACTGGCTCGTTTGCAGTCACGAAGAGACCAAAAGCTTGATTTCAAGGGTCCATGAGCTGTAGGTGATGAAAGCAGTTGCAGAAACCACTTCTAAAGCCCAGAGCTTAGAGGGGCACCTCAAGCAAGGGTAGGACTCACAGAAGACAGAGTCCCAGCAGCACTAGTAGAATTGTAGGAAGTCTTGTGTCTCCCTGAAACTTCAGAAGAACAGGAGGCAAGCCAGCAAGCCCTGGGAGATCACTTGGAGGGGAGGCAGAGTCCAGCTCTCCTTCCAGCAGAGTAGGGGAACAGCAGGGGAACAAGAAGAAAAGCAGTTCTTCCAGAAAATAAGTCCAGTAGAGTCCTTTAAGCAGCACAGCATTCCTTCTGACAGAGGTTCAGTTCAAGATCCAGAAGTGTCTGATTTTAGAGGGTCAAAGACACAGTACTCATACCCAAAAGTGCCTTTGATGTAGGGGGTGACCTTAAAGTGCACAAGGATCCCTTTCAGCCCAGTCCTGTCTGCCAGGCTAACCCTGGGGGCTAAATCAGTGCTTCGTGTGAGGACAGGACACAGCCTATTCAGATGTAAGTGTGAGCCACCTCTCTCCCTTCCTGCCCAGGAAGGCTATCAGAATGCAGATGAATGCATGCAGATGATTGCTCAGAATGCAGTTGAGTGCTCAGAATGCAGATGGGCCTCACTTTCCTGTGTTTGTGGCTGTCTAGAGGAAATGCACAAAGTGTAGCTGTCATCCAGCCCAGACGTGTATTGCAGACAGGTTGCAAAGCACACAGTTATACGCACAGAGAAATGTCCACTTTCTAAAAGTGGCATTTCTAACACAGTAATGTTGAATCCAAATTCATCAATGAGGAGAAGTTGTCATTACTATTCCAAACATATCAAACATGAAAACGCTACTCCTTTCTGATCAGGAATTACCCTTTAAAAGGGTTTAAGGGAATCCCCAATGTTAGCCTATATGAGGAGTAAGCCTCACAGTAGTGAAAAACGAAATTGGCTGTTGGTCACTACAAGGACATAAACATAAAAGTAGAGATGAATGCTACAGGTTGATCCAGCCCCCCCTCTCATTTAGCTGTGGTAGGACTGCCCCATTACCATGCTCTGAGGCATCTGTTTATACAATAAACTCCTGGGAAAAGTCAGGGGCCTTGAGCTTAGGGGCTGTGTGCATGGCCTCCTTCAGGGTGTCAAAAGCTTTCTGGCACGCCTGTGTCCAGATCACCTGACGTGGTTGCTTCTTGGAAGTCAGCTGTCAAGAGTACATCAATGGTGCCATACCCCTGACAAATGTCCTGTAATAGCCTGTGAGGCCTAAGAAGGCTCAAACCTCCGTCTGGGTCTTGGGTGGTTCCCAAGCCAGAATGGTTTCAATCTTGGCCCAGAAGGGCTGCACTATGCCTCCTCCCACTTGGTGACTCAAGTAGACCACAGATCCCTGCCCTATCTGGCACTTACTTGCTAGTCAAGCCTGCCCTCGGCAGAGCATAAAGCACTTCTCTGAGGTGGCACAGGTGGTCCTCCCAGCTAGAACTGAAGACCACAATGTTGTCCAGATGTGCTGCACTGACGTTCTCTAGCCCAGCCAGGACCTGGTTGACCAACCTCTGGAAGGTAGCAGGGGTGTTCTTCAACCCAAAGGGCATCACCCAGAGCTGAAAGTGTCCTTCTGGGGTATAGAACAGAGACCTCTCATTAGCCCCCTCGATCAAGGCAATCTGCCAGTACCCAGACATTAAGTCAAACATGCTGAGGAACTGTACAGCTCCTAGCCGATCTATGAGCTCATCAGCTCTGGTGATGGGGTGTGGATCAGTCTTGGTTCCTTAGAGAAAGCAAAGGGCAGTAATATTTGGTGCACAGTGGACAGCTTGTCATTTCAACTGCTTATGCCGTGTGTGGTAATCACTGCAAGGCCATTCCACCTACATGGAGAACAGTAGAATGGCATTCAATGGACATGAGCAACAGGTATATAATAACCCAGAGTAAATGTGATTAAGCTCAAGATATCTTGCTGCCTAGTGTTAGGGGGCCATCGTCTTTCCCAGCCTTGGTTGCTTCTATTGATTTCGGGCGATGCAGTGTTGTGTGTGAAAATCAAACTACAAGTCCCAGAAAGCAAATGAAAAAAACCCAGAAGTAGTAACCTGACATTGAACAATTTGAGAACACATCTGATCCTGGCTCCCCCACTTCACACCTTTTGTCATCCTGCATAAAACACTTTTTGCAAATACTTTCACACAATTTCGCAAGCACTGTTAGCACATAAAAACTTGCCAACACTGTACAAAGCAAATATTGTAAAGAAGAATGTTGCATCAAGCCAAACCTTATACCACACCCATCACCCTGGTTAGTGGGATAGAGAAAGCAAGGGTGCTTGTAATGCTTATTGCTTGAAGTGGGAGAAGCGCATGTGCTGTTAATATTCAGTGTGAGGCATGCAGGACTATGCCCAGGTTCAGGTAATAATACAGCCACGGCCCAATCATGGTGTGAGGTACACCCAGGAAGTCTCAAATTGCAGGTACTTAACCAGTATAAAAGCTGAGGAGAGAGCCAAGCACGCTCTCTTCTTTTGCAGATCCTGGCAGGACGCTGAATCACTCCTCATCTCTGTCAGTACTCAAACTTTTGGGAACCGGGCTCTCTCTGAAGGTATTTTAGGGAGACAGGAGTAAAAGTTTGGGCCTCAGTTAATATTTTTGCTTGTGAGGTGCATGTGTTTTCGTGTAGCCTCTAAATGCTCACATTGGCTTGTGTTTGGAAATTTCAGGATTGACCCAATGAACCGAGTTCCTTAACTGTCTGTTCAGGTGCACCCCACTCCAAAGCGCCTCATGCTGAGTGATCCTTGCTCAAACATTCTTCCTTCCCCCCCAAACAGCCATGTCTGACCATCTCCAGTGGCATCTTCGGCCGGATTGTACAGTACTTCACTCTGTTCATGAGCTCTAAATTAGTCAGTCCAATTGCTTAATTCTCATGGTCTTTTTTCGGCTACACGAACACCACGTTTTAGGGCAGTACATACATGGTTACATTTCGTATATGCTGTTAAAAGTTTACGTGTTTTTTTCCGAGCGCCTCAAAGATGCTGAGACCAATCAAGCTCTAAAAGACCCAAAAAACATACAGGCCAAACGATATTATAAATAGAATTGGTTTGGGTCATGAGTATGGTTAGAGGTCTTCCATAGGTGGTTATTGGACTGCAGCTTTGAGGGTGTCTATCATGGAGGGCTTTGATGTACAGGTGCCGAAAGTAGGGGTGGGGGAACTCTGCAGAATCTTGCTGTGTTTTTATGCAACCCTGCTGCCCACCCCTACTAAAGATCCCCATCAGTGCCCTGGCCACTGCCGACGCAGTCACTGTAATCATTGGGATATCTTCTAGGTACTATGTAGATTGGTCCACCAAGACCAAGATGAACCTTTTACCCATGGAGGTCTTGGGGTCCAGAGGCCCAATGATGTTGATGCCCACCTTTTCAAAGGGGATGCCAATGACAGGACAAGTTTGCAGGGGAGCTGTGCACTTTCCTTTTTACTTGCCACTGGCCTGGCAGGTAGGACAGGTCCTGCAGATTGTTCTTGAGGCATTCATCATTTGAGGCCAGCAAAATTGGGTGACAAGCCCGTCAAAGGTTTTGTTCTGCCCCAAATGACTTGCCAGGGGTACATTATGAGTCAGTTCCAGTAGGAAGGCCCTGTAGCACTCTTGGACCACCAACAAATGGGTTGCACCAGGCTCAGAAACCTTAGGCTCACTATTTAGGAGACTATTCTCCCATTAAAACAGGTGATCACCAGAGGTATTGCCAGCTGCCGGGCCTCAGCCTGCTGCTGTAGGACCACAAGAGTAGGGCATTCCCTGTGCACCTTGCAGAATGTCTCTCAGGTGAGACCCGCTTTCTATGTCCAGTTGGTCAGCTCAGGCAAGTTCCCCAGTTTGGTAACATCCTCCCTTGTAGGTTGCAGGGTGTATCCCTCAGGGTCAGCCTCCTCCCAGACTGTGGGAGTTTCAGGAGTGGGTTTCCCACGCCCCTTGCCCTTCCTCGTCTTGGCAGGCACCTGGGCCATTCTTCAAGGCTCCAGGGCCTACTGACTACTCTCGCGGGCTGCCATGGACCATGTGGTCATCACACCCACTCAGGCAACTTTAACATCTCCAAGCAGGACCTGAGCTCCACGACCTGAGCTCCACCTCCATCCAGATGGTATGCTCCAGGCCATTGCCAAGCAGAAAATCCACAGGCATGGACAGGCTCACAGCTACCATCAAGGAACCTGAACCCCCCCACTCAAAGGGAACCAGAGCCACGTGATAGTGACTCATGATTTTCAGCTGCAACAAGTTTGTGAAATGCATTAGGACACCAGATGACATCTGATGGTTGTCATGCTGCCTGCTGTTCTCTCAGAGTCTCCATCCTCTGCCCATTGATGGTGACCCACTGCCTGTATTTCCTAGTATTACTTGGAATCTGAGTCCTCTGCACCATCACTCCAGCCCCCAGGGACACTAGGGTAACCTCTACTCTATCCCCTACACTATCTGGGACAATCTCCTCCCCAAGCGCTACAAGAGCCATCCCCAGTGACTGCCCACCGGTCGCAGGATGTGCCTGCTTGGGACACTTGTCATCCCCCTTGAAGTGCCTGTCCTGTTGGCACTCATAGCATTTGGGGGTATTTTCCCTGAAGACTTACTGACAGGGAACCATCCCTTCTTTTTTTTCAGTTGGGGTATATAAGTTCTGACCCGAGGAACTAGTTTGAGGCCCTTTAGAGAACTCCTTGTTTATATGTTTATCGCCCCCCCTCCTTCTGATCGGGACCCTGCCCACCCTTGTGATGATCCCCCCGATACCTTTTTGTAGACCCTGGTGCTGACTCAGCAGTCCACCTCCTTAGCAAGCTCCCTGGGGTCAGTGAGCTTACTATCAATCAATTGTGGGCGCAGATCTGGAAAACAAAGACTGAACGTGTGGTCCTTTATAAACAAATTGTACAGCCCATGATAATCTTTTACTCCACTGACCTTCACCCAACCATCCAGTGCCTTGCAAAAGGAATCCACACAAGCCACACAGGTCTGTTGGGCCAGTTTCAGGCTGTCTCTAAACTTCTGTCTGTACTTTTCTGTGGTCAGACGATACTTCCTTTATGGGGGGATACCTCATTCTGTCCTCCTTCTAGAGGGCCGGTGGGGTGTCCCTCCCCTCGCTAGGGATATGCCTCCACAGACTACCCCTCAACCTTCCTCAGGGATCTTGTGCATCTGTAAGGCAATATCATAAGCCTCAAACCTCTTGTCAATATCAACCCCACAACAAAGTCAGACACCAGACCTTTGGGAATATGGACCCTCTTTTCTCCAGAAGCCATTGAAAAAATGCTATCACCATCACTGCTGGACTCTGCCTGTTTGACCTTGATGTTCAGCCCCTTGAGGCTCCTCTCATGAGCCAAACACGCTAAAGCAATTCTCTCCTCCGTGGCCAGTTTTTTTCGCTCCGTCTCCATGGCAAGCTTCTTTTCCTCCAGGGCTAGTTACATTTTCTTTGCCTCTATGGCCAGCCTCTTTTCCACCTTTTGGAGCCTAGCCATTTCCAGCCTGTACTCCCTCTCCTCCTTCCTCTCCGCCAGCTCTTTCGGGGACAGATTGCGGGAGAACACCCTGCTTCCTGCATGTGACGGGATCTCTAATCCTGGGAGTAGGTTACCCCCTTCCTCAATAGCTTGCAGTCCTAGACCCTCCTTTTGGTCCTGGTCTGCTCCTTCCTCATCCTCCTAATCATCCTGGTCATCTGTTGTGATTGGCAATTGATGGGCTTCTGCCCATGCTCTCAAGGACTTTTGGAGCTCCACCTTCTTGATACTCCTTTTAGCGGGCAACCCCCTCACCTGGCAAAACTTCTTGAATTGAGCCACAGTGTAGCTTTCAAGGTTGACGAGCTCAAACTCCAACCTTGCAGGTAGAGTAGGAATGAATTTAGAAACAGCAAAAAGGCCAATCAGGGAGATTCTAAGCCTCAAATTGGTCTTAGATGTGGGATGGTAGTGTACATCAAATCACTGTATGGCACTGCACAAACACAAGTCCTATCCTCACCGCTGATCACTAATGTTAGAAATTCTTTTACTGGTTAGCTGGGGTGTGGCCCTGGTCAAGCAGCAACCACAAAACTAGTCAGGGTAAGGCACAAGCAAACCCCAAATTATCCTGTGCTCAACTCCCTGGTACCCTAGAGGCAATGTGTAAAGTGAAAACACCACACAAAACAATCCCACATCAGGTTGGAAGAATAGAGCTTAATTTAATAAATAAAACAAGATCAAAATGACAAAATCCAATCAGTAGAACAGGAGTACGGAATTTTTAAAGAATAAAATGCAAAATAGCGCTTAAAAGCAAAGACCGCCAACCGCGGTACTGGATCGTGTCAAAGTTAAAAGTTCAGGCAGACCGCGATGTAGAGGGAGTCGGATACAGCCCCCGATTAATCCTGCTGAAGTTCTACCTTCTCAAGTTTTGTGCCAAGAGTCCTGTTTGCGTTTGAGAGGGGCACAGGGAGCAAGGTAAGCGTCACAGGCAATGGTCAGCGTGGTGTGAAGAGCAGTCCAGATGTTGCGGATAGGCGGGCTGGAGTTTCACAGTGGCAGTCCAATGTGGGCAATAGATGTTTGCTGTGTGAAGAGACGGGTTGGTGGCCGCTGACGTTGAACTTTGGTGCAAGCGACACGGTGCGAATGGGCCTATTCGTGGTCATGAAGAGCCCAAAAGTTTGATTTCAACAGCGCATGAACCACAAAAAGGGTCCAGGACCTGAGAGGTGCAACTTGGGGGACAGAAACGTAATGCAGCTGTGTCCAGGAGCTCAATGGGGAGCCTTTTATGTCCCTGAGGCTCAGATCAGGAGGCCAGCAGACCAGCCCTTTGAGCCACTCTGCGGTCCTGGGTTCAAGAAGAAGTTGCAGGTCTATGTCTATGTGAGGATACTTGAGGATACTTGTAGAGCGCACTGCTACTCCAAGGAGAGTCCTGGCGCTGAAGCTGAAAGATAGCAGCATGGAAGAGAGGTTAGGGGCAGGAGAAAAGCCAGGTTTTCAGTTTTTTCCGGAACAGGGGTATGGATTCAATGTTCCTTAGATGGAGGGGCATTTTATTCCAGTGAAAGGGTCCAAGTTAGGAGAGAGCCCTACCCTCGACCTAGTCTTTTTAAAACGGTCCAGTTCTTTTTCCCCAGGCAAGAGGGCAGGAGTCAGCAGGCCAGCACAGCAGTGCAGTAGTTCCTTTAGAGCAACCGTCCAACAGAATGGCAGTCCTTGTAGCAGCAGAGGGGTTCTTCTTCCTGGCAGGGTATCCACAGGTCCAGAAGTATACTGAAGTTGGTGTCTAAGGTCCTTATAACCTGGTGCCCTGGTTCTGGAAGGTGGGAGAAGCTTCTAGACAGTGGCTGTGAAGTGCACAAAATTTCCTGCCTCCCCTGACCTGGCTCCAAGCTGTCTGAATTGACAATGCAGGGTTGTTAGGCCCTTTTTAGTTCAAGCGTCAGCACGCATGCGATGTCTGCAAGACCTGTTGTAGTCAGTATACCGCATGTGATCCTGCCTGCTGCTCATAATTGGCTGACTGCTGCATCAGTCTTCTTTGAGGGCTCCCTATTAGTTGGTGCTCCCGATACATCACTTCTGTTGTATCGCAAGGAGCACTGATCAACTACAGTTTTGTTATGCGGTAAGTTGTCATTTGCACTGTTTAAGTACCTCTTCTTTTATTTTGCATTGGGTCATAATGGCACCTAGCATGGCACCCGGTTTTGTGTTTTTGTTGTTATCACCACTTTTTTTCTTGTCTACTGCTTGTTATCCAGTTTAGCTTGATGACGCACCTACCAAGGAGCTTATGGACGTGTTCTTTGCTTATAAGCCCTCCCCCACCCTCGAAGCTCACACAGCCCCTGCAGCAGTAATTTTTTATTTAGCCTGTCGCTGCACCCTCCCACCAAACACAACGTTTCCCTGTGTGCTTTCTGGCATCGCTGCATCCACCTGCCTACCACCCTCCTACATAAATGCAGCGTTTCCCTTATACAGATTCCCCCTACACAAATGCTACATCGCTTTCATATCCAGCTTCCTTTTGAATGACAGTATCCCCTACATGCTCATGCAATTCTGGCTTTATAAACACGGTAATGTTAACCTCTGTCTTGTACCAGAATGCAAAGTAACTAAAATTTAGGACTGTTCGAAGCTGTCACACGTCATATGGGAAAACATGGGAGATATGATAAAGCTGCCAATAGCCTTTTAGATTGCTTTTTAAGATCAGTGCCATTTTGAAATGCCTAAAAGTTTTTTAGTCACTCTGTCCCCCATTGCTGCTGGGCATAAAAATACGCTGCATGAACAACTATTTAGAATGGGCTAAACTGTCTAGGATCCCGGAACGTATGTTACATGCCCCTAAATGAAATATACACTGATATGGCTACTTATTTGTAACTTGCTTCTACTTTGTATACTAAACGGATGTCAAACTTCACTTCAGGTGATGGGTGATGTAGTCCCCTTTTCTGAAAATGACTGTTTTGAGTTTCACTTGGAAAACAATTCGTTCAGTTCTGTGGGCCACAGAGTTCAAGAACCCAGGGCTTTCTTTACAGGCGTGCAGCTACACCAGGCATTTGTGTTGCGTCTACATGTCGGCATGCGTAAACCGTGTCTACCGCTACTGTGCTCCCTAGCTGTTACTCCTTGGCTCAACCAAAAACGGGATCCTCTCAGCCAAGTTAGGTGACAGTGTTACGAGTACTTACGTACATTTCACTTTACACCAGTTCTGCATATCACATATTAATTCTAAAAGCACTGTTTGTGCAACCTTGTATTTCAAATGGCTCAAAAAACTCCTACTGCGTCAATAGAAAACAAAATGTCACATCTTTAAAAACACTACCAATTTGTCAACAAGCAGACTAACAACCCCAAATATGTGTGAGAGACTAAACAACATCCCTTTTGCGCAGAGAAAGAGCGAGAGAAATCTTCCTCTAAAATATCAATTGAGTCTATGCTGCCGTGACTGGTCTGTGACCAGGCAGGGCAGCATTTTGAAGCGACATACATCCACATTGGCTACTGATAAAGTGGTGCAAAGAATCCAAACTCTGCCTGTTATTTGCTCTGCACACCTATTGTCATATGACATTATCTTAAATTCTATGTTTCTTTGCTTACTGAATTTCAAGAAATGGGACAAAACATACTGGCAACGCCAAAATCACCATCTTGCTTTGCAGCATTTAGCCTGTTTAGAACCATTTTATGTTCCTCTCCCTTCACATGCTGCAGTTTGTTAGGTGTGGAGTCAAGGCAATCTGTTTAAGATTTCCTGACAGGAGGTATGGAACACATTTTGGCATTATGAACCTTATACCAACACGCCTTACATCAGCATTCCCACAAACATTTCTGTTTTATTATCTGGAAAGCTTTAGAAGCAGTATGCTGAAACTGTCCGTATTCGTACAATGGATCACATGGTGCACAGTGGAACATTAAAAGGCACAGGCAATTAGACCTGATATCATCCATGGTCTGGTATTTTCCTTCATACCGCCTGTTTTGGTGAATTAATTTTTTGTTGCCTTTAGGACTGTACACACTTTCCCAATGCTAACCATTACTAAAGTACTTGTGCTCTCTCCTTCAAACATGGTAACATTGGCTTACACCTAATTGGCAGATTTAATTTTACTTGTAAGTCCCTAGAGAAGTGGTACTACTTTTACCCATGGCCTGCAGCACTCATTCTGCCACCCACAAAAGTAGCTATGACTCAGGCCTGCTACCGTAGCCTTTAGTGCAGTTTTAAACTGCCATTTCAACCTGGAAAAAGTAACCTTTTGCCAGGCCTAAACCTATCCTTTTCAATGCATATTAGTCACCCTAAGGTAGGCCCTAAAGGCACATACGGCAGGGTGCATTGTATTTAACAAGCATTTGCAATGCCTTAGGTCTTACATTTGCGAGAGTTTGAGCTATTGGCATTGTAAATGACAATGCCTTTTATTTGTGTTTTCAAAACATGCAAGCGGTGCGTAAACACGCACTTTGCACTTATAGTCGTTGTTTATGAGAAGCAAGGCTGGCAGTAACTGCACCTCTTTTACTTCCAGCCTTGCTTCTCATAAGCAAGGACTATAAGTACAAAGTGTGTGTTTACGCACCGCTTCCAGCCTTTCCTTTCAAAACATATAAGTAAAAGGCTTTGCCATTTACAACACCAATAGCTCAAACTCTCACAAATGTGAGACCTATGGCATTGCAAATGCTTGTTTGTGAAGGCAGAGCACAGGCTATTCAGGTGTAAGTGGGGCTGTTCTCAGCTATGCCCTCCATCCTGCCAGCAGATGGCCCACTCAGGTACACCTAATCCCTCTATTGTGTGATTGTCTGGGAGGAATTTGCAAAGTCTGTCAATTACACCTAGTCATGTGA
The DNA here is from genome assembly GCA_963921515.1 of Calotriton arnoldi. NCBI lineage: Eukaryota > Metazoa > Chordata > Amphibia > Caudata > Salamandridae > Calotriton > Calotriton arnoldi. Next base: position 955,247 of record CAWUFW010002826.1, on the reverse strand, counting down.
CGCAGGCAAGGTTATTGGCACAAAAGTGACAAGGGGAGAAAAATGCCAACTTTCTAAAATCCGATTTCACCACTAAATAGGGCTTTCCACCACAATTCCAAAGACACCAAACATGAACTGGTCATCTCTTGTCATTTGGGAATTACACTCATAAAATGTAATAAGGCATCCCCAATGTTATCCTATTGGAGAGATAGGGCTTGCAGTAGTGAAAAACAAAGTTAAGAGTACCGGATGATGCAAAACTTAAAAGTACATGTCCAACTTTTTAAATACACTGCACCCTGCCCTTGGGGCTGTCCTGAGCCTACCCTAGGGGCGACTTATATGTGTTAAAAAGGAAGCCCTAGGGGCAACTTATATGTATTAAAAATTAAGGTTTGGGCCTGGCAAAAGGGTTATTTTGCCAGATCGAAATGGAAGGCTAAAACTGCATACACAGGCTCTGCAAAAGCAGGTCTGAAACATGTTTAAAGGGCTACCTAAGTGGGTGGCACAATCAGTGGTGCAGGACTACTGGTAGCATTTAATTTACAGGCCCTGGGTGCATATAGTACCACTTTACCAATCTAATATGTTTTAGGTTGAGAGCATAAGCACTTTAGCAGTGGTAAAGTGCCCAGAGTCCTAAGGCCAACAAAAACAGGTTCCGTGAAATAGAGGACAAGAGGCAAAAAAAGGTTTGGGCGAAGACCAACCTAAGGCTGACAGGTCTAACACTCCCAAAACCATTAATACATTGATCTGACTGTTCAGTAATGGGAAGAGAAAATAGACATCATTCAATATAAATGTGTCAACATTAATGAGTAAACAGAACATTTGCATTTAAAACATAAATAATATCTCTGTGCTCAACATAAAATAGTTTTTGGTCCATAAAAATGTTATAATTAGTTATAAAAAATAAACCACATTAATAAGAGGAAATATTTTGTTGAAGAAAATGAAGCCCATCATTATATTATGGCCATATTACGAATCCAGTGTAGCATTTGCTTTGTGCATATTGCTTTGTCTTTTTGTTTGTACATATTAACATGTCTTGGTGTCTGCGACTGCACTGCTGATGTCTATCCCCATTTGCATAGCAGAGCATCATTCCCCGAGACTGGTGCGAGACTTGTTGCTGCCCTGGACATAGGACATCTTGCTTGCCCTCTCTGTTGTGTTTCATGTTGTCAATGTGTAGGTTACCTCGCTACCTCTTCTTTTTGTCACTCTAGGAGTCTACTTTCATGTACCTTGGCATACAGTTGGTCCTAACCTGACTCTAGGTATGTCACCATCACACGCATCAGGGTCCAGTAAGCTCACATCTGAACTGTCAGCTGGCGAGCAGGCAAACGTAAGTGTTTTGTACCCTTCGCACCACCCAAGCCTGTGATGGCCAACAAACGTCTCCTTGTTATTGGGTGTCTGTATGTTGAAGAGTCGAAGTCTCTTGTGGAGCATCTTAGAATGGTCACAGGTCTGTTAAGGAAGAAGTAGGTGTGCAGTCTGGGCCTTCAGACTGCAAGGCTCTCTGCATCTCGCACAAAGTGGTGCATTGAGGGCCGGAGTTCTTGCCAGTCAGGCTAGCCTCAGACTTCCACCCTGACCCACACATTGGCTGCATTATAGCACTTCCTCCCCTCTTTCCATTGTCCATGTTGCCCCTCCCACCTATCTGCCATTCCTCATTGTCCATGTTCCTCAACCGACCATAACAGAAAAAAACACTATGATGTGGACCCTGCTAGCCGTATAAAAGCAGTTTTTCCCCCAGACCCCCTTTAGTGTTGCCACGCCCCCTTCCTCTTTGTTACCTCCCATCTTGCCTTCCCTCTTGCCAGCAATAAAAAAAGTGCTATTATGCAGCTAGCTCTGGTCATGTCAAAGCACTGTTTTTCATGTAACTTTTAACCATGCTGCACAGCAGCCGTGCTGCTGTACAGCATGGCTAAAAAAAGAACTTGACAAAGCCAGTACCTCACGTAGGAAAGACCTATTGGCTTTGCCAACAATTATTTGTTCTATGTGTCTCTTTGGCTCAACAGTGCACTGTCAGTTTTGTAGTTGCCTTTGTCAAGTCTGGCTTCAAGTAAAAAGACTGGGTAATCCATTAAAAGGATGTACTAGCTAGGCCATACCTTTGCACCAAATAGGTTTTTATTGCAAACTTTCAGTGACAGTAATATTTTTTTATTTTTTTATTTTGTTTATTTGATTTTTATACAAAATGCAAATACAAACAAAAGGAACCATAGTTCCAACCAAAAAGACCAGCCAGCACATTGTTACAAAGGTACAAAAAGAAGAGCATTGTACAATATTTCGGAATAGCACATGTAAAGGAGTACATCAGACTAGTGGCATGCGCATTCTGGGGGGCAATACATCCATATATAGCAACACAATCTTTAATGCAGTCCATCACAAAAAAAGGAAAAAGAAACATCATGTATATTGTTGTTGGTGAACAAACAGCAGGAACTAGCCGAACCCGCAGTACCAGGAATACACACATGTGGGGAGTCTACAAGTACAATCCCCCTTAAACCAATGTCGAGTGGCCATACGCCAATTATGCAGTCGCGCTTGGGCTGGGAGTGGGGGGGTCAGATCTGCCTCGCGCCCAATTTAGGAATGGTTCCCATATGTCCCGGGGCCTCGAGGTCACAGGCATTAGTTCCCAGAACACACCAAGTTGGGTGTGACCATAGGTCACATCAGACAGCCAATCCCCAAAACTTGGTACCTTCTTCCTCCCCATCTGATAGCGACCTGCCTTCTTGCGTACAGTAAAAGAAGTGCATGCAACTTGCGCTGCTTCGGCGGTGTATCCTTCACATACCCTAAAATACCCAGCATCGGGGTGGGGGCATCTGTCCTGCCAACAATCTGGTTAATCACGGTAAAAATCTCCTGCCAGAATTCGAACAACCGTGGGCCAAGCAATATGGAGAAAGGAAGCCGAGGCATATCCACACCGCCAGCATCCATCATCCTCCCTTAACTTCATGCGGTAAAGGCAGACCGGCGTTCTATAGTATCTGTGCAGAAATTTAAAATTTATCAGGCGAAGCCTGTAGTTTGGGGGGAGTTCGGTCAGCTGTCTACAGCAAAAAACCCATTGCTCTTCTGTCAATTGAGGGTCAAGTTCACCGTTCCACTGTAAAAGGGGCTTCGGCTGCACAACTGGAGCTGTATTCTGCATACTTGTTTAGAGACGTGTAACTAATTTGCGCGGTGAAGGCCATTTCAGTATTTGCTCTAGAGCTGGCAATGTTGGGGGAGCTTCGGGAAAGCCCGCCCATAATGCAAGACATGCAGCTTTCAGTTTATGATATACAAACAATTCTGCAAAGGGCACAGCATGCCCTTCAGCTCCAACAGGTGGGGGCCGAAACTCATCATTTGGATATAAGTCAGCAAACGTGTATAAATGCATTTTCTCGGTTAAGGTTTTACTAACCCCATCTTCAATGCAGGGCAACATGGGGTTCCGCGCCAGCGGCACAGACGGCGCATATAATAAGGGGACCTTAGCTCTCCTCCGAAGCATATTCCACGCCCATCTCAGGGTGCCCGCCGTGTCTACATCTGTCCTGGGGCGTTGTGACTTCTGATACAATGCCACCCCAAGTGGCACAGGGGCCACCGCATCAAGCTCAGCCACCACATGAGGCTGATATGGCGTTCGATGCACCCAGAAGTGGAGAAACTGTGCCTGGGCACACAGAGCATATAATTGCATATCAGGCGCGCCCAGGCCGCCCTGTCGCAGCGGAAGCGTCAGCAGGTCCCAGGACACCGTGGCTTGCCCTCCAGCCCACACCAGAGACAGCAGCTGTGATCGCAAACATGCGAAAAAATGTTGTGTAAGGGGAATTGGCACGTTAACAAACAAATATAAAACTTTTGGTAATATTACCATTTTTGTCAGTGCTATCTTTCCAGCTATGGATAGAGGCAGTCTGGACCAGATTGCCGCCTTTCCTTCCAGCCACGTGTACGCCTTGCCAAAATTTAAATTCCAAATTTCCTGCAGGCCTCTACTGATCCACACCCCTAGGTACTTGACGGCCTCAGCCTCCCACCTCAGGGGAAATTCGGATGTCACCATGGGAGTACCATCCGTTTGTGGGAAAATCACTGATTTCTTCCAATTAATGGAGACGCCTGCCAGCCCTCCAAATCTAATAAATTGCCTGAGAACCGGGTCTAGGTTTTCCTGCGGTTGAAGAATGTACAAGGTCACATCATCCGCGTACAATGAAATAAGTAGGCTACGCGTGCTGAAACCGATGCCTCGTGCTGTGTGGTGTTGTCTAATTCTGGCAGCCAGGGGTTCCATTGCAATGGCAAAGAGCAGGGGTGAGAGTGGGCACCCCTGACGCGTGCCACGCGTGATGGGGAATCTATCGGACAGCAAGCCGTTCACCCTGATTCGCGCTGACGGCATGGTGTATAACAGTTTAATACGACTGATAAACACGGGGCTTAAACCCATGCGTGATAGGATTGTAAATAGATATGGCCACTCCAGCGTATCAAACGCTTTGGTAGCGTCTAAAAAAATTGCAGCAGCTCGCACATCCGGGTGGAGGTAATGCAGTACCGAAAATAATGTACGCAGGTTATGTGACGTCGCTCGTCCAGGAATAAATCCTGATTGGTCCGGGAGTGCAATCATTTGGAGGAGCGGCTGCAACCTGTTTGCCAATAGCTTAGCATAAATTTTTATGTCCACATTTATCAATGACAGTGGCCTGTAGGAGTCCAACTCTGCTTCCGCCTTCTCGGGCTTCAGCAGTGTTATAATGACAGCTTCTCTCATTGAAGCCGGCAAGACACCCGCCTCCAGTGCCTCCTCATATACTGCAAGCAGCCTGGGGGCCAGCTCATCATCATTGGAGATGCTTTCCACCTAAACTTGAGAACTACTCAGATTTCTCTGCTTCTTTTTTTGCACACACACACACACACATATATATATATATATATATAGTTAGATTTGGGGGTCTCTAGTTGGCAGAGGTAGGTACCTTTGTCCAAATAGGGACCCTTGCGTCTAGTCCTAAAATAACCCCTGCTCACCCCCTTGGTAGCTTGGCACGAGCAGACAGGCTTATCTCAGAGGCAGTGTGTAAAGCATTTGTGAACACATACAGTAATCAAGTGACAACACTACAGATGGACACCACACAAGTTGTAGTATAAAAATAAGTATTTTTATATAGACTTAACACAAGACCACAAACGACAAAAATCCACAATACTGTACTTAAAAATGGTAGAATTAGCTTAGTTCTCTTTGGATGGTAAATGCGACACTTTGAGTTCAATGTACCTTTGGATGCGTAACGCTATACAACGAAAGGGTTGCAGGGAAGGTGATGCGTTGGTTCCTTACACGCAAGAATGGTGATGCGTCGGGTCCCTACTGCTGCGTAGGGGATGCGTCGGTTCTTCTCCGCGTGGGGAGGTGATGCTTCGGTTTCTTACTGCGCTTCCATGGCAATGCGACCAGCAGCGCCGTGACGCGATGAAGATCCGGTGCAATGAAACAAAATGGCGTCTTCTTTTGATGCGACAACGATGCGTGCACGCCCGACGGCCGTGCAGCGACTCAACGATTCTTCTGAGCCGCGACAGGCCCTGCGACACGCTTTCTCTGGTGATGCGACGGCGTCTGCTGCGACGGCGACACTCTTCTCCGGTGATGCGAGGCGCTTCGGGTGATGCGATGACGACAGCGGCGGCATGCTTCTCCGGTGATGCGACGGCGTCTGCTGCGACGGCGACACTCTTCTCCAGTGATGCGACGACAACGGCTGCGGCGGCGTCACGCTTTTTCGTCTTGAGTCGCGCTTCCAGCTCCCAGCGACACGCAGTCTCTCAGAAGGCCCAGCTCAACAGCAGGCACTTCAATTCCCAGCAAGGGAAGGCAGGGGAGCTGGTTGGTGAAGTCTGTTGTCCCTGAGACTTCAGCAGGAGGCAAGCTCTATCTCAAGCCCTTGGAGATCTTTCACAAGTTGATGAAAGTACACACAAAGTTAATTTCTCCTTTCTTTGGCAGTCAGGCAACCACTGCAGGCCAATCCCCCAAACAGCACTCAGTTTAAGGATAGTCTCCTCCTCAGTTTCTCTGGTTCCTCTCCTCAGTAAAGGTTCTTCTTGTTTCCCAAAAGTGATGTAAAGTTCTGGGGTTTGGGTCCCCTCTTTTATACTCATTTTCCCTTTGTTCTCTGAAGGCAGAGAGGCCTTTGCCTAGTCCAAACCAGTTCTGGTCAGTCCTGGAGCACTTTGTTGACAAGACTCCTTTCCTTTCACAGTGTAGGTCAGGGACATCAGACGCACCCCAGGAGGTGGAGCCAGCATTGTGGCAGGAAGGCACAGCCCTATTCAGGTCCCAGGTGCAACTCCTCCCACCCATCTACATGCAGATCTCTCTATTCAGCCCTGTGCTGACTCACCCTGTCGCACCTTTTAAAATCTAGTAATGACCGAGATAACCAAGAGGCTTGTGGGTGTCAATGTGTGGCACAAGGGGCTGCCAAAGCATCCGTGGACCTGGTAATAGCAGAAACCATCGGCCCTGTGGGGGGCAACAATAGGGAATTGGTCTATAGAGCAGGAAATGAGCTTACTGGTATTGCGAGCCCTGCTATGTCTCGACCATCATGCTCGACATCTGGCCTTGGGGGGAATACCGCACATTTGGGCCTGGGAGGCTTGGGGACAGGCGGCACAGTCAATCCTTTTTGTTCTGTTGATCAGATTTCGCACCAGCCTGTGGGCCCTTTGAGACCACGATCTATTGATCAGGCCAAGTCCACTATGAGAGCTAGTAATTACCATAGCGATAGCTCCAATGCGGTAAATGTTGTGACTACTATGTGCTCTAGAGATGTTTTAGATCTCCCCCCGGCCGCATGTCCCTATGTTTTGGTTCTGGCCGGTGTTCCACCACTTAGACCAGACCAAACTGAATCTTGGACCCAACTGCGCAATAAAATCATAGATTGGTTATCTAAATATAAAGGTTTTAGGGCACCCATGAGCAAAAACATCATCATGGTGCGCAGAGTTGGGTGGGTGGGACGATCATTAAAGAACTTTGAGGGGGACTGTGTGGTCATCAATTTTCGAAATCCTGTGGTTGTTGAGAGAATTTTAAGGGCCCAGGATCCATGTCCTATGTCTGCTACCTCCATTTGGGCCTTGCCATTGGGATATTTTTATAAGCCCCTTGTGAGAACTATGACGTTGACTGTTCCCTCTATTTCTTTGACTAACAGGTTTCAGGTTCTTTCTGGTTTAGATGCTCAAGACTGACTACATGCCGGTAATGCAGTACTTGCTGCTTCAGACAATTTGGTGGAAACACTGGATGATGTAACACATGTGCCTATGGTTAGTTCATCGAACCCCATTCCGATCTGTCCCTTGAACCACGAGACTTTATCTGATGGCATAGTAAAACCTGGTTCTACTTTAACAATAATTGATGGAGGTATAATGAAAGTTTTAACATGGAATATTGCTGGCTTAAGGGCAAAAAAGGGCGATGCTAGTTGGGAACTGTTCCTTGCCACACATCATATCATAGCTCTTCAGGAAACGTGGGAAGCTAATGAAACTTACTATTTGGATGGGTTTACATCTTTTTGCAAATTTGCTACACCATCCAGCATGGGTAGGGCAAGGGGGGTTATTATTGATAATTAACCTCAAGTTGTCCTACAAAGCAAAGCTGATTGAATCATGTTCTCCCCATATTCTAGCAGTAGAATTGACAGGGAAGAACTTGCCAACTCTTCTAGTGGTTAATTTTTATAATTCTTTCACTAGAATTGATGAACTAGAGCACCTTAGAGCTCTCACTGTTTTTTTGGGCAATTATGGTGACAGCACTGAAACACACTATGATACATTAGTTCTGGGAGATTTTAATATTCACGTTTGCCGCACTAATTGTTTAGCACGGGTGGAGGAGGATTATGACCCTTTGGGCCTAACCCATTTTGAACATACCTCTTCCAGTACTTTTTTAGAAAGTTTTTTATCAACCCATAACTTAATTTGCCCTGCGCAGTCGGATAGGATAGCCCCCGTACCTACATACATTGGTCATGGCCGTCACAGCATAATTGATTACATTTTGGTCTCCTCTTCATTGATGTCGACACTAGGCGCACTAAGCGCAACAAAAAATTGTTTTAGTGATCACAACCCACTGACACTGGACCTTAATATACATGATGTAAACAAAGGAAGGACCATGACTCAACTTATTATTGATAATATTGTGCCCATAGACCAAGCACGTAGAATAAGGTGGGAAAGGATTACCCCTGATAGTTTCATTGACAGTTTAATTACTAGCTGTGCTCAGGAGTTTGGGATTTGTTTAGCGGATGACTCCCAACCACTATCTGTCCTTGATGCCTTTGACCGAATCACTAAACAGGTTGCTTTGAATTTAACTGCATCCTGCAGATCAAGGCCCCAAAAATTTTTAAAATGGTTTGATGAAACCTGTATGAATACCCATAAGGAACTTATGCAGAAACTCAAGCAAAAACCTAGGGTAGCCCCACGGGTTAAGAATGTAAGAAGGGCTTATAAACTTGCAGTGGAAAGGCGGAAAAGGCAACTAAGGGAGATGGCGTGGGAGGAGCTCAGTCAGGCCAGTGTGCTGGCCAACAGTTCTAGATTTTGGTCTGTCGTAAACAGTCCATTGTTTGACGATTCATCAAACTCCAGTAAAGATTGCCTAGTTCCTGCAGAGAGGTGGGTGCAACATTTTGGGAAAGTTTATAGCGATGTGACCCCCGGAATTTCCACAGGGTCATCAGTTAGTGATTGTGTAAGTCACCACCTTGTTTTTACCATTGATGAAGTTAACAAGGCGATCACATCAACTCTAGGGGGGAAAGCTCCAGGACCCGATGGAGTACCGGCTGACCTTTATAAGGCAGATCTTAAGTTATGGGCTAAGATTTTAACCCAGGTCTTCAATGCAGCCTGTCTGTCTGGTTTTCCCCCGTCTTGGGCCTAGGCGGTTATCATACCGATTTTTAAGAAGGGTGCAAGGGACGACCCGGCCTGCTATAGGCCTATCTCGCTCCTTGACTCCGCGGCCAAAATTATGGGGAAAGTTGTCCTGGCACGCCTAACAGAGTGGCTCGATCAAGCAAGTATAGTTTCCGATCTCCAATATGGGTTTAGGCAGGGGAAAGGTACGCTGGACCAATGCCTTAATCTCCATTTGGTGATAGGGAAGTATACAGTTGTAAAGCGCGGGGACCTCCATTTGGCATTTATGGATTTAACCTCGGCTTTCGACCTCGTCAATAGATCAAAACTTTGGGTAATTCTTCAAGCTATAGGGCTGGACGCTGACGTGATTTCATTTTTGGCAGCCATCCATGAAAATACAACAGCGGCAGTGCGCTTCAATGAAGATGGCAGCCTGACTGACTCCTGGGCTGTAAAAAGAGGGGTCCGGCAAGGGAGCATTTTGGCCCCCCTGCTGTTCACCCTCTATATTAATAAGTTAGGGGATTCTCTGACTTCCTGCTGTAAAGACATCCCTAGAGCCGGCACCAAAATGATTCCTGCATTTCTGTATGCAGATGATGCGGTGTTGGTGGCCAGGACTGCAAGAGGGTTGCAAACGCTTTTAAATTGTTTTATTGACTTCATGGAGTCATTGGATTTAATCATTAATTTTAAAAAGTCACATGCCATGTCCATAGGTTCAAAGAGGGCAATGAAGGTTAAATTCTATTGCAAGGGACTAGAGTTAGTAAAAGTCCCCGCCTTTCCATATTTAGGGGTACTCTTTGATGACCGGCGTTCTTGGTGCACGCAGCGTGCACACAAAAGGAATGTATTAGCTAGAGCATCGGGAGCCATTTTAGACTTCGCAAAAAGAATTGGTTCAAAACCATTCCCCTCACTTATGAAGATCTATAATGCTAAGTGTCTTCCCATGGCGACTTATGGGAGTGACATCTGGGGTTACACAGATGGCAGAGAAATCCAGGGGGCCGAAAATACCTTTTTGCGTAGATTGCTCTCGGTCCCTGCTTCCACGCCAATTTTTAGTATACACGAGGAATTAGGTGCAGGTTTTATCTCGGATCAGATCGCAGTTGCCCCTCTGTTGCGTTGGCTGAGAATTTGGGCACAACTTACTCCAAATCTTAACCAACTGATCATCCAAGATTGCCTCACCCTAGAAAAGGTGTTAGATATTCCGTGGTTTAGATACATTAAGGACCAGATGGAAACTCTTGGATGCCCGGATTTATTCTTGAGCCCCACAGCACTGGGTAAACCGGCCATTAGAGACCTCAAGCAGCAGTTTTTGGACAAACGAAGAGCAATACGGGAGGAGAATGAATTGGAAAAACCCATGGTGAGAAGATTTGTTATATTGAGCCTGGGTCGACAGATGCAACCATATTTATCTTATATAAACAAATCGTATCATCTATTTGTTTTGATAAGATTTAGACTGAATATGGTTCCCTGGCTCCTTGCCTTCCCGAAAGGGTATTTCAAAGAAGGAACACTAAATCCTTGTCCTTGCGATAATGTTTCGGACCAGAACACTCTTCACATAATATTTTTCTGTGCATATTCCAATTCATTGCGCAGAAAATGTATTATTCCTTTGCTAAGAGGCTGTAACTTTGAACATGTTAGGCCGGCGCTGGTATATCTACAAATGCTAGCGTCACCTATGGTTTGCTTCGGGGTAGCAAGTTTCCTAACAGGAGCAATTAGGCATAGGAATAGGTCATTTATGAACTCTTGTGTGGACACCGCTTTGAATCATGTTATTTAAAAACTTGTTTTTTGTTTTTATATTCAAAGTCGGATATGCGTAAGCTGGGCTAATTTTATCTTATTTATACTTTTACTTCCATGCCTAATTATGTGCTGGTGGGCTGTATTTTTATCTTTATTGTCATTTTCCCTGTTATGGATCCTCGCGGTGTGCTCATTCTTGTATGAAGTGTCGTATTACTTAATGGAGTGTATTCTATTTTATTGTAGAAATTGATTCTGAGTGGAGCAGGACTCTACGAGGATTAATAATTGTTTTATGGGTTTTTGCTACATTGTCATGAGATGGGAGATCTTAATTGATTTTATATCTATGTATTTTATGATTGTAGATTCGATTTGTTCTGTTTTGTTCCTTGCACTTTGATGGCTTTAATTAGCCGAATAAAGTTAATCATGACAATGACAATGACAATGACTCACCCTGTCTCCTGGAATCCCCCAGCCCCTGTTACTCAAACTCCAGACAAGGAATACACAACCTAGCAGAGGCAGGCTTGGATAGTTAGGCAAGAAAATACCTACTTTCTAAAAGTGGTATTTTCAAACACAGAATGTTAAAACCAACTTCACTAAAAGATGTATTTTATCATTCTGAGTTCAGGCATACTAAATTCGTTTTTCTACCATGTTCCCTGGGTCAGTTAGGATTATAAGATGTAATAATCAAACTGCCAATTCTGGCCTATGGGGAACAGGTAGCCTTGCAATAGTGAAAAACGAAAATGGCTGTAATTCACTATTAGGACATGCCACACACACCAGGGCATGTCCTACCTTATACTTACAATGCACCCTGCCCTTGGGCCTACCATAGGGGTGTCTGATATGAAGAAAAGGGAAGGTTTAGGCACTGGCAAGTGGGTGCACTTGCCCATTCAACATGGCAGTGATAGAGCGCTATGCTCTCGTAAAAATTGTATGGGTGCATCATAATCACTGATAGTCTGTACCCGCATATATCTGGTTACCTATATAAATGAATGGTTAGATAGTGTAGTCGTAAATTGCATTATTAGAGCAATTAGAAGGGTAGTTGTGCTATTATGATTTTGCAAATGTAATGTTTAGCTGAATGCATTTAAAATGATGCATTATTGGAATAGGCTATGTATAATCGAGATGCAGTAGTCAACGTGCACCATATTAAGTGCACGAGTAGTTCACTTTCCGTATATGAAATGAAATGGACTAATGCTTATAGCAGTGATCATAATTGTGTGTTTAAATTGTGTAAAGGCCTGACTGCATATACGTAAAGGAAAGGCCTGATTCATTTTATGTTAGCTTATTTAGCAGGAAGAAATGCTTCTCGTGGAAAGGCTCTCTGGGCACAGTTGGTAAATCCATGTAGAGGGGAAAAGTTTGTTGAAACGTATCTTCTGTTGCAGGTGCAAGGACATATGCCTCGTTAGCAACACACTGGCTCTTTGTTTTACGAGTTAGGATGGTGGGAGGCAGGAAGACGGGAGTACCCTAGAATGTAGGGATGATGCTTTCAGCGGAGAAGGTGCCTGGGACTCAAGGTCATCTTAACCGTCCAGGATGAAGTAAGAGTTTCGATGGAAAAGTACGAGAAGGAAGACCTGGCCGAAGAGGCGTGACAAGGGCGTGTTCAATTGTTTTTGGGATTTGTATTAGGGACAGTGCCCCGAGGGTGGAGGGTAGAGAAGAGGTAGAGGAGATCAGGGAGAGAGGACAGAGGGGAATATTAGGAAGGAGCATCTCAGAACGAGCTTGACATGCTATGTGAGTGTACTTCTTAGGAAGACTTCACAGCTGACACCTTTGCTTCTACTCTTGCCTGGGAAATTCGCTAGGTAGGTATTACATCTAAGTGATAGAGTAGGGACAGCAAATGGTTTATGCTTATTTAGATAAATGAGGAATAATATAGAGATTGGAGCTATTATTGCTTGCCTAATACTTCTGGAGCTAACGATTCTTCTCATCCTGAGTCGGATGAGACTCCTGCGTAGGATGCTATTTGTATTAGTGCCCATATATTTCTTTAACCTCGTGTTGAGGTGCTTGCATGTGCAGTTATTCCTGGCGGTAATAAACCCATAAAATTGAATTTGGAGTCAGTGGTCTTTTAAGGTAAACGGGGTTCTAAGATGATTGCATAACTGAAAGGACTTTCTTCCCTTTACACTATTCAGCAGGTAAAAAGTTCCTGGCGACTTGGAGATCCTTAGAAAAGATAAGATAAGGATCAGCGTTATCAGTTGGTAGCAGAGTAGGATGGTTTCCTCTGATAGTAAGGGGAGATCTAGACTAGGGTAAGGGATTAGATGCCCCATAGAACCCCAGTGATGGTGATCCAGTGGATCGTAAGAGGAGGACGTCGGCGGTCGCTGAAAACTGGCGGAGAATAACGGTGCGGCGGAAGTAGCAGTTCGTGGTAGAGTGAGTATGAACAGGGTGATGCTTGTTAGATTGCGGTATTTAATTGTTGTGTGATGTCTTGCGGAGTTGGAATGAGAGTCGTGTGATTGAGGATCGGACCGTGAGCGCGCGCGGGACCGAGAGATTTGATTATCGCGGTGTAGAAGACACCCAGAATAGAGGTTGTTGACCAGAGATGGTGGGGGTCATGAGACGTCGTTGATCAACCCACTGAAGATAGGGAGCACATGCGTGAGTGTGTGAAAAACCGACGCTGGTCGTAGGTTGTGGTGTGCAGAAATTGAGCGGTTGAATCCTATCGATTGAATTAGAGGTGATTGTCGCGGACAGACAGTTGCCAGATTGAGGTCAACAATTTCGAGAGACTGATCGGTCATTGGAGGACCGACAGTCAGAGAGGTAATCGTTGGGTAGAACGGACCATTGCTTCAGAGTGTGATTGGGACACGTGCGAACAAGAACGAGAGAATTAGCAAGGAGGGGAACTGCTGCGAGCGGAGGAAGAGTGACGTCAGACAGTGCCGCGCTGCGATAGGTCGGTTGGTGTGAGCCGCGCTAGCATTGGTGGATTGAATCAGGAAGTAAAAAAACGAAATACTGGGTGCGAACAGACATCTGCTTTACCATGAAATGTTTTAAAGTTTTACGAGAACTTTGCAGAGGCGACAGACATGTGGTTATTCGGGGTGGGGAGGAAGCCCCTCCCGAGGATACGCCGGCACATTATATGGCTACGAATGTAGGATTGCATACTATAATTTGGCTTGAGAACTGGCAAAAAATGACAGAAGGAGAAGGAGAATTGACTTTCCCACGCTATGGTACTTTCAGGTTGGAAGTGTTGTACCAGCTAAAGGGTATAATGGCTTCCTTACGACCACTGCCTAGACCGACACAGTTCGAGGCACTACATGCATGGCTTAGGGCAGCGTATGACAGGAAAAGAGATAAGAGCCAGGAAAGGGTGAAGAAATCGATCAGGGCATTTCAAGATGCGAGGTGGGATGCACTGGAGAAAAAGTGGAGGGTGGAAATGATAGAAGGAGATAGGCTGTACCCACTGCTAATAAAAGATGGGAAAATAACAAGGGTTGAAGAGGACGACAGTGATACAGATGACAGCCTGTTAGATAGGTTGCTAGCAGAGAGACCACCTCCATTTAATCCAGATTCAGAAGAGAGAAAATCAACCTCAACAGTAGAAACTGGCGAGATGCAGAATCAGACTAACATGAGGGTAGTGGGAAGAATTTCCACAGGAACAGAGGGAGCGGGAACCCAGCCTTCCATTGGGAATATGCAGTTACCGGACTCCTTGATGGTCCCGGTTACCATTGGTCCCATAGTATCGGTATATGACCCAGACCGAACGAGTGAAGAAAGCTCAATGCAGACGACAGGGGGAGAAGGGACCAGTGCTGGTGAGAGGGGCTTAGGAGTACAAGTGGTTCACTTCCCGAAGCCCTTAGAAACGAGCACACCATTACCAGCCACTGCAGACTCCTCTTTTAGGCAGGAGGATGAGAGACCAGTCAGACCAAGGTCTTTACACGAATCCAAGTCAGCTTTGAGGATGTGGACACCAGCAGTAAGAAACCAAAGTGATTGGATGCCAGGCGATAGGGAACAAGACATTCCGGAAGGTAGACCAAGTTCCAGGACTACGATAGAAGAGAATAGGTCACAAGGACCAAATAGTGATTACAATGAGCGGAATGGAGCAGCTTGCCAAGAAGTACTGAGGAGTGCAGTACAGGCAAGGTTGCTAGACGTAGTGAGACTAAAAGCGGAGGTAGACGAAATGATTAGTGAAAGCCTGCCATTTGAGAGAATAGAGATTTATGGGCCAGATGAGTTGCTTTTCATAGCAAAAGATGTGACTCGGAAAGCCAGGATAGCACATGAGAAATTGACAGCATTAGCCAGGAGATATGAGGTAGATTTGAATAAAACAAAAACGCTGCAAGGACCGCATAGGTTGCAATATAGTGATCAGGAACTGGAGGAGAAAAGGATCACAGGATTAAGGACGCATACTAAAGATCTGATTGTAGGGATGCGTATATGGAATTTGTTGGACAAATGGGAGGAAAGGTGGTCAAAGAAGAAAATAGCAAAGAAAACAGTGGGAGAAACTCCGCCTCCGGGGGGAGGGGCGACGGGAGTCGGAAACTTTCCTTTACGGGAAGTACAGAACGGAGGGTACGTGCATGTGCCGTGGAGTAGAGGTGACTTGGCTGCGTTTACAAATGACTTTCCTCGGCTGAGGGAGAAACCTGTAGAGTGGTACAAACAGGTTGAGCGGTTTGTTAAAATCTCGAAGGTGTTGTGGACTGATTTGAACACCTTGTTTGACATAGTGGTGCCGGGAGATTTGTGGACAGCTTGTAAAATCGCAGTTGAATGGCCGACCTTTGAACCTGAAAGGGATGCTGTCACAAATGGTCCGTCACCCCTTGTTATGAAAAAGTTTGAGCAAGTGATTACATGGTTGAAGCTGAAGATTTCACCTCAAGATATCGATTGGGTTAAGATAGATCGAACGGTGCAGGAACCCAAGGAGACAGTGCATGAATATTATGAAAGACTCTTGCAAGCTTTTAAACAGTATAGCGGATTAGATGCCTTAGACCCCAAGGATATGGGACAGTTCGTCTCAAAGTTTGTTTTAGGATTAAGACCAGAAGTCAGCCTCATGATACAGCACCATTTGATCTGTTGGCAGAACAAGCCGGTAGATGAAATCTTGCGGTATGCGATGTACTGTAGTGATGAAGTGGACTCGAAACATCGGAAGCTAAAGGACAAACTGATGCTCGTTCAAATGCAAACAGCTCAGGTCCAGCCTAGTGGAGGGACCCTAGGAAGAAGACAAGGAAATTACCAAGGGAACCAGAATGGGCAAGGTCAGGGAAAGGGGAAGCCCATCGATCCCAAGACGGGGGTGGATGTGGTGACACTGAAAAAGACCACTGCGTGTCATCTTTGTCACCAGATCGGACATTGGAAGTGCGAGTGCCCCTTGAACCCAGCCAACCAAGTGCAGCAGGAGGTAGAAGGGGTTCAGGCACCTGTGCCGGAGGTAGTCAACACTGTGATGAAGCCCAGATCGATGAAGGGGAGGACGTATAACCCACAAATATCGGTCCCCCAGCCACCAAGGATCTCGCAGGGAATACGGACTTACCAGCAGATGCCCCTTTTTGAAGGGTATGATGAGTACAGCCCAGACCCGTTATCCTGACGGTGCCTGAGGGGGGAGGAAGACTGCACACTAGGAGCAGTCTTGGAGGTAGACCAGAGAGGACCTTTTGTGGAGGCAGACATTGATGGTCACCCTACCACTCTTTTGGTTGACACTGGTGCTACCCGGTCTACTGTAAGATCAGCATTTGTCCCCAACCTACCCCTCTCGGGACAATCGATTCAAGTTGTTGGAGTAGCGAACAAAAGAATAAACAGTCCACTGACCGAACCGATCCCAGTGAGGATAGGTTCCTTCCAAACCAGACATCAGTTTGTGGTGTGCGATACGAGTCCGGTTTGTCTTCTGGGAAGAGATCTGTTATGTAAATTGAACTGCACTATTTATTGCACACCCAGGGGAGTGGAGGTTCAGACGAGGGATGATGATGCGACATTCAAAGTTGCTAATCAGCATCTGTGTATAGACTTGTATCCAATGGTGACCGTGGAAGAACTTCCACCGGATTTGAGAGATGCTGTGTCATCAGAGGTGTGGGACTTCACCGGAGAAGAGATAGGACTAATCAAGGGGGTTGAACCTGTGCAGATCCAGGTGAAACAGAATGTTGAATTCCCTAGAACGCCCCAGTACAATTTGTCGCCTGAAACTATCGCAGGGATTAAACCTGTAATCGAGTCTTTTGTCAAGCAAGGCATTCTGAAGGAGATCAGAGGTAGCCCATGTAATTCACCTTTTATGTGACTACAGAAAGCGAGCGGGAAATTCAGGATTATGCAAGACCTGCGAAAGGTCAACACGATAGTTGTCCCTCGTTGTCCAGTGGTACCGAATCCATCAGTGATACTGTTTCAGATCCCATGCGAAGCCGAGTGGTTTACTGTCATTGATTTGTGTCAAGCATTCTTCTCGATACCGCTCCATGAGGAAAGCCAATTTCTTTTTGCATTCCGGCTGGAAAATCGTGTGTTAACATGATGTTGTATCCCTCAAGGGTATACAGAAAGTCCATCGATCTTTAATCAGATCTTGAAGAAGAATCTTGAGAGTCTCGTATTGCCGCAGAACTCAGTTCTCGTGCAATACATAGACGATCTGCTTGTAGCATCAGAAACGGAAGATGCTTGCAGAATAGACAAGGTAGCCCTATTGAACCATCTAGCAGAGAACGGGCACAAGGTGTCTCCAAACAAGTTGCAGTACTGCCTAAATGAGGTACAGTACTTAGGTCACAGATTGGAAAAAGGCAAGAGGAAGGTGTCACCCGATCGAATTGAGGCAATAATGAGCATGGCAGTACCCACGACACAGAGAGAAGTTAGGATGTTCCTAGGAATGGTTGGCTACTGTCGACAGTGGATTCCTAGTTTCTCCTTGAGAGCAAAGCCTTTACAGAGGCTTACGCACAAGGATGTGAGTGATCCGGTACCATGGGACGAGGAGTGCTTGATGTCATTCCTGAAACTGAGAGAGGATTTGTGCAGGGCTCCGGCACTGGGAATGCCTGATTACAACAAAGCCTTTTCATTGTTTTGTTACGAGAGGGAAGGATGTGCATTAGCAGTGTTAGCTCAGAACCATGGAGGTGTCCATAGACCAGTGGCATATTTTTCAGCTACTTTAGATCCAGTAGCTTCTGCGTTGCCCGGATGTCTAAGATCCGTTGCTGCAACAGGTGTCAGCATTGAAAGATGTGAAAGCATTGTAATGGGACATCCATTGACTGTACATGTGCCACATTCGGTTGAGTTATTGATGACCAGGACCAAGACACTGCACCTAATGAACAATAGGTTAACGAGGTACGAGCAAGTCATACTTGCCGCAGAGAATGTGACTCTGAAAAGGTGCTCTGTCTTGAACCCTGCGACATTGATGCCTACACCGAGCACGGATGATGAAGATTGTGCGGACCATGATTGTCTCGATGTGACCGAACTTTGCACCAAACCGAGACCTGACATTGTCGATGAACCATTGGCTGACCCAGATGAAATTTTCTTTGTCGATGGTTCATTTTTAAGAGACAGTGTGGGGCAATTGAGAGCAGCGTTTGCTGTATGTACCATTTCAGGAGTGGTCGAGGCTGCTTGCCTAGAAGGAGTACGTTCCGCGCAGGTAGCTGAGATCATTGCCTTGACCCGTGCCTGTTTGGCCGCTGATCGAATTCGAATCACGATTTACACAGACAGCCAATATGGGTTTGGCGTGGTGCACGACTTCGGGCAGTTATGGTCTCAGAGGGGATTTTTGACATCATCTGGCTCACCCATTCGTAATGGAGAATATGTAAGACAATTGTTAGATGCATTACAGCATCCGAAAGAAATTGCTGTGGTAAAGTGCTCAGCCCATGGGAAGGGGGAGGACTTTGTATCCTTGGGAAACAATTATGCGGACGAAGTTGCCCGTTTCTGTGCAGAACAAGGATGCATATTCACGGAAAGAGAGATAGGGGAGAGCCAAGAAGGAACCGAGCTCAGCATAATGTTGACCATGGCAGACACTTGGGAAGAGCTTAAGCGATTGCAGGATGAAGTTTCAAACCAAGAGAGAGAGGGATGGATCAAAGCTGGTTGTGAGAAAGGAGACGTGGATGTGTGGGTATCCAACGATGGGAGAGCCGTGTTGCCTGAAGAATTGCTGAGTCCTATGGCAAGACTGATACATGGACAGGCACACCTGGGTAGAGACGCAATGATGAGAGTGTTTAGACAGACGTGGTATAACCCACGGTTCCGAGCAATGGCTGAGACGGTATGTCAGAGGTCCAGTAGCTTCTGCGTTGCCCGGATGTCTAAGATCCGTTGCTGCAACAGGTGTCAGAATTGAAAGATGTGAAAGCATTGTAATGGGTCATCCTTTGACTGTATATGTGCCACACTCGGTTGAGTTATTGATGACCAGGACTAAGACTCAGCACCTAACGAATAACAGGTTAACAAGGTATGAGCAAGTCATACTTGCCGCAGAGAATGTGACTCTGAAAAGGTGCTCCATCTTAAACCCTGCAACATTAATGCCCATACCGAATGCAGATGATGAAGATTGTGCAGACCATGATTGTCTTGACGTGACTGAACTCTGCACCAAACCGAGACCTGACATTGTCGATGAACCACTGACTGACCCAGATGAAATTTTCTTTGTCGATGGTTCATGCCTAAGAGACAGTGTCGGCCAACTAAGAGCAGCATTTGCTGTGTGTACCATTTCCGGGGTGGTTGAGGCTGCTTGCCTAGAAGGAGTACACTCCACGCAGGTGGCTGAGATCATTGCCTTGACTCGTGCCTGTTTGGCAGCTGATCAAATTCGAATCACGATTTACACGGACAGCCAGTATGGGTTTGGTGTGGTTCATGACTTCGGACAGTTATGGTCCCAGAGGGGATTTTTGACATCATCTGGTTCACCCATTAGGAATGGAGAACATGTAAGACAACTGTTAGATGCATTGCAATATCCGAAGGAAATCGCAGTTGTCAAGTGCACTGCGCATGGAAAGGGGGAGGATTTTGTGTCTTTGGGAAATAATTATGCGGACGAAGTTGCCCGCTTCTGTGCCGAACAAGGATGCATATTTACAGAGGGTTATACAGGAGAGAGCCAAGAAAGAACCGAGCTCAGCATGATGTTGACCATGGCAGACACTTGGGAAGAGCTCAAGCGTCTGCAGGATGAAGTCTCAGATCAGGAACGGAACGGATGGGTCAAAGCAGGGTGTGAAAGAGGGGATGTGGATGTTTGGGTCTCCAGTGATGGGAGAGCTGTGTTGCCAGAGAATCTGCTGAGTCCGATGGCGAGACTAATACATGGTCCGGTACATCTTGGTAGGGATGCAATGATGCGTGTGTTTAGACAAACTTGGTATAACCCACGATTTCGTGCAATGGCTGAAGCAGTTTGTCAGAGGTGTGTTACGTGTCAGCAGATGAATGCTGGAAAGAAAACAGTAGTCACTTTGAGTCACATTGGGAGGTCAGGAGGGCCCTTCAATAGGATTCAGCTAGATTTTGTGGAAATGCCTAAGTGCAATGGGTTGAGATACATTTTGGTGTTGGTCTGTGTATTCTCACGGTGGGTGGAGGCTTACCCAACACGCAGGTGTGACACTCTCACAGTGGCTAAGTTATTGTTGAGGGAGCTCATCCCGAGATTCGGGATTCCAACCTCTTTAGAATCAGATAGAGGAAGACACTTCCACAGTGAAATCATGAAGTTACTTTGTGCCGCATTGAATGTTGATGAGAGACTCCATTGCAGTTACCGACCAGAGGCTTCTGGGATGGTGGAACAGATTAATGGAACTTTGAAAGCCCGGATGGCAAAAATGTGTTCATCAACGTCCCTGAAGTGGCCTGACGCTTTGCCGCTCGTACTGATAAGCATGCGAAGTGTCCCAGATAGGAGGACCGGGTTGTCCCCCCACGAAATATTAATGGGAAGGGCAATGCGGTTGCCAGCCGTACCAGCTACAGCTTTGATAAACATCACTGATGACTTGATTCTCGATTACTGTAAAGGACTATCTGATGTGGTCCGTTCTGTGTCCCAGCAGGTACAAGCCGCAGCTGTTCCGGCTTCGAGTGACCTGTGCCACGACCTGTGTCCAGGCGACTGGGTGCTTGTTCGAAAGCACGTGAGGAAGAGCTGTCTGGACGTTCGGTGGCGAGGCCCGTACCAGGTGATACTGGTAACGAACACAGCAGTGAAGTGTGGAGGATTGCCGAACTGGGTACATGCCTCCCATACCCGCAGAGTTTCAGCACCCTCAGAAGAAACAGCTCCTCTCGTAAATGAACATCCAGCTGATGTGGCAGGGCCACATGAGAGGACAAGTCAAGCTGTGAGGGCCGCTGACGCAGCTGGTTGTGCACCAGAGCTAACTGAAAGGGGTTCCGACAACCAGATCCTCGACTCTAACTCGGATGCTGAAGGTGGTGCAGTGGGTGGAGTGGAGTCAGATTCAGCAGAAGAAGGAAGTGGTGCACAGGGTATAGAAGGGGAAGGCGGACGAACGACCAGAATTGAGGAGGCTTGGCCTGAAAGACAGAGGCGACTGAATCTGAGGTTGGCGCCCGAAACAGATCTTGCTCCAGTGTCTGAAACGTCTGAAACAGAAGCAAGTGACAAAGAGCAGACTCAGGAGGGTCGGCGAAGGTCGAAAAGAACTAGAGTACCCTGCCGGAGATACTCTACCCCTGAGTGGACTTACACAGTGACTAATGCAGGGGGTAGTGAGTTCGGGGAGACTGAGGTCTGTGCAGGTGGTCAGCAAGAGTCCAAGCGTGGTAATGAAGGTGGTGCTGGTGATACCAGGACTCGAAGTCGAAGGAATACTGACCCTCACGGTTCCGAATCCCCCGCTTCTGAGTAAAGTCCGAGAATTGGTTTTGCATCGACTCGAATTTCCGTCTTTTGGATTTGAGCCGTCTTCACATGAAGTGGTAATTCTTCGCCTTGAACTTTTGTACCATGTTTTAGAGGCACTTGCAGATGATCTTATGGTGGGTGAAATATAACCTGTTGTAAATAAAAAGTCTAAGAAGAAGATAACCTAGGTCCGAGTGGAAGAAGAATAAACTTAGGGACTTTCCACCGAAGAGGAACCAACTTAGGGAAGTCTTTTTCTGGACTATGTAAATAAGACTGTAGCTGACAAGGGGATTTCCAGAGGTTTCGAAGTGTTGCTCGAGTTGATTAAGCAAGTCACGTTTGGAGAAGACAGAGACTTTTGAGTGCTCATTGCTGAAACTAAGAACTTTCGAGAACTTCCGAGATCATGGAGGCTGGAGATCCAAATCGTAAATCCAAATTGATTGTAGGCATACTTATAGGGGGTGTGATAGTTTCTATAATCGTAGTAATTGTAGTCTCATATGTAGTTCCACATGGGCTAGCAGTGGAAGTGGTGCCAGGGACTCCTACACCTAGTACACCTAGCCAAAAAGAGGTAAACATAGGAGCTGATAAAGCTTTGCTGATAGAAGAAAGTCGTAGATTGCATGTAGATTTGTCTAGAAGTGATTTTAAGCTTAATGCATATGCCAAGCTGCTATATGAGTACGTGGATGTGATGGATGCGAAAGATTGTTATGTGTGTATGCAGTTGCCTGCTTCAGTGGATGAGGGTATTAGATATCACCATCTTCCACTGACATATGGAATTTCATGTAGTCTGTTGCTTAGTATCTTTTATGAAAGGGATCAGTTTGAGTATTTCTTTTCCAATTACGATGCAGTGCTTCCTGAAGTCCCAGCTTACAAACATTTGAATAAGTACGACTACTATAAGACAGAGGATAGACTTAGGAAATTCTTCATACCGTCTTTGGAACTGGACACAGCATATGCTCTCCGACATAATTTGACGTGCTCATTATCAGATGTAGAAAAGAAGTTCGTAGATCAGGTAGAAGACAGGTATAGGAAACTAACACAGACACGGGACACAGGGCATAGTTCAGTAGATTGGACTGAGGAGGAATGATTGCACCGAACAAAAGGAAGTTATGGTCCTATAGCCTTGGACAAGGAGCAGAGGGGAAAGCTGTGTGTGAGACGTTATCAGACCTACTATGAGAAGGTTCCAGTGGGACAGAGAACGTGTGATCATGTTTTCACCATGGCGGATGCAGCAAAGAATTTTCTCCAAGGCCCGGTACAGGTGATACCTACGGTGTATTTCGTGTGTGGAAGGAATGCTTATGTGAGATTGCCTGCGAACTGGTATGGTACGTGTTATTTGGGGATAATCTTTCCAAAGATTTACCATACAGAGGATTTGGAACTTTTGGAAGGTGAAAAGCATTCAAGAGTGAGAAGAGATGCGAGTGCAGGGGTCGTAGTGGGGGATATCTTTGGAGCAATGATACCAAGCTTGGGAGTGATCTTGAATGATGTGAAGATTCGGAGATTGGCGACGGTGATAGATGAACTATCAATGAATACAGCAAAGTCGTTGGTACTGGTGGAGGGAGAGATGTTGTCGATAAGGACAATGGTTTTGCAGAATCGCCTTGCTTTGGATGTCCTATTGGCAAAAGAGGGCGGAGTCTGTAAATTATTGAAGGTTCAAGAGTGCTGTACTTATATACCAGACCCCAGCAAGGATCTGGAGGAATATATAAGTAACATCACTACCGTCCACACGAAAATAGCGGACTTGACCGAAGAGGGAGCCTGGGAAAAGGTTGGCAAAGGATTTGGTCAAGTAGGGAGCTGGTTTGCGAATTTGGGAAAGGGATTCCTTGGCTATATTCTGAGACCTCTCCTTATTGTGGTGGTTTGTGTGGTTTGTCTGTGGGGTCTGATCAAAGCATACAAATGGTATCGAGCAGGGAGGGTTGAGAGAGCTCTGAGAGAAAATGAGACGAGAATGGCTAGACTGCAGGACAGTCAATATCAGAGACTCAAGAGATTGGAGAAGAGCAGACCAGGGAGAATGGCACCGAGTTCTGTTTAGGTCGGTTCTTTCTCCAAGCGAGTTGAAAAGATGTGATGACAGGAGTCATCAAAGGGGGGAACTGATAGAGCGCTATGCTCTCGTAAAAATTGTATGGGTGCATCATAATCACTGATAGTCTGTACCCGCATATATCTGGTTACCTATATAAATGAATGGTTAGATAGTGTAGTCGTAAATTGCATTATTAGAGCAATTAGAAGGGTAGTTGTGCTATTATGATTTTGCAAATGTAATGTTTAGCTGAATGCATTTAAAATGATGCATTATTGGAATAGGCTATGTATAATCGAGATGCAGTAGTCAACGTGCACCATATTAAGTGCACGAGTAGTTCACTTTCTGTATATGAAATGAAATGGACTAATGCTTATAGCAGTGATCATAATTGTGTGTTTAAATTGTGTAAAGGCCTGACTGCATATACGTAAAGGAAAGGCCTGATTCATTTTATGTTAGCTTATTTAGCAGGAAGAAATGCTTCTCGTGGAAAGGCTCTCTGGGCACAGTTGGTAAATCCATGTAGAGGGGAAAAGTTTGTTGAAACGTATCTTCTGTTGCAGGTGCAAGGACATATGCCTCGTTAGCAACACACTGGCTCTTTGTTTTACGAGTTAGGATGGTGGGAGGCAGGAAGACGGGAGTACCCTAGAATGTAGGGATGATGCTTTCAGCGGAGAAGGTGCCTGGGACTCAAGGTCATCTTAACCGTCCAGGATGAAGTAAGAGTTTCGATGGAAAAGTACGAGAAGGAAGACCTGGCCGAAGAGGCGTGACAAGGGCGTGTTCAATTGTTTTTGGGATTTGTATTAGGGACAGTGCCCCGAGGGTGGAGGGTAGAGAAGAGGTAGAGGAGATCAGGGAGAGAGGACAGAGGGGAATATAATAAAGGAGCATCTCAGAACGAGCTCGACATGCTATGTGAGTGTACTTCTTAGGAAGACTTCACAGCTGACACCTTTGCTTCTACTCTTGCCTGGGAAATTCGCTAGGTAGGTATGACATCTAAGTGATAGAGTAGGGACAGCAAATGGTTTATGCTTATTTAGATAAATGAGGAATAATATAGAGATTGGAGCTGTTATTGCTTGCCTAATACTTCTGGAGCTAACGATTCTTCTCATCCTGAGTCGGATGAGACTCCTGCGTAGGATGCTATTTGTATTAGTGCCCATATATTTCTTTAACCTCGTGTTGAGGTGCTTGCATGTGCAGTTATTCCTGGCGGTAATAAACCCATAAAATTGAATTTGGAGTCAGTGGTCTTTTAAGGTAAACGGGGTTCTAAGATGATTGCATAACTGAAAGGACTTTCTTCCCTTTACACTATTCAGCAGGTAAAACGTTCCTGGCGACCTGGAGATCCTTAGAAAAGATAATATATGGATCAGCGTTATCAGCAGTACCAGACTGCACACAGGCTCTGCAATGGCAGACCTGAGACACACTTTTACAGGCTGCTTCTGAGGGTGGCACAACCAGTGCTGCAAGCCCACCAGCAGCATTGGGTTTACAAGCCCTGGGCACACTCAGTGCACTGTACTAGGGTCTGACAAGTAAACCAAACCAACCAATCATGGAATCACTAATCCATACATCAATTTACCATAGGGAGCACTTGCACTGTGGCACTGAATAGAAGTGGCACAGTGCCCAAAGCATCTATAACCAGCAAAAACACATGAGGCAACAGCGAAAAATGGAAGGGAGACCCATTTCTTGAGCAGCACTCACAGGCTGGCTGCAAGCAGGCAGGCGGATCGTGCAGGGACACGCACCTCAGGCTCCAGCCGACGCGTTTCGGGCATTGCGCCCTTCCTCCATGGGCTTTCCAGGAAGAAATGGCATGGGAGACCACCAGCAAATCCCCTCAGTATTTATTAAAAAAATAGCGCACAGGTGAGTATAACGCTAAGCATTGTGGGACTAGTGGTCCAAAAATAAAACCCCAGAGGGTTGTAACCAAAGTCTTTAAATTGGGGAGCACAGTTCGTAAGAGGCACCTCTCAAATGTCCACAGCCTTGCCGCCTGTTAATAAATACAGCATTCAGCCCGCTCCGCATAGAAGTCCAAGTGAAAACAACAGCCTTTACTGCTCAAGAAACGGCTAATCACTAATCACATTATGTGGCCCTGGCCTGGGCCACGAGCTAGCACCGTCACAGTATCCTGGTGGGTCCGCTGTTGTTTTCACTTGGACTTCTATGCGGAGCGGGCTGAATGCTGTGTTTATTAACAGGCGGCAAGGCTGTGGACATTTGAGAGGTGCCTCTTACGAACTGTGCTCCCCAATTTAAAGACTTTGGTTACAACCCACTGGGGTTTTATTTTTGGACCACTAGTCCCACAATGCTTAGCGTTATACTCACCTGTGCACTATTTTTTTTAATAAATACTGAGGGGATTTGCTGGTGGTCTCCCGTGCCATTTCTTACTGGAAAGCCCATGGAGGAAGGGCGCAATGCCCGAAACGCGTCGGCTGGAGCCTGAGGTGCGTGTCCCTGCACGATCCGCCTGCCTGCTTGCAGCCAGCCTGTGAGTGCTGCTCAAGAAACGGCTAATCACTAATCACATATATATATATATATATATATATATTATATATTTATGTTAGACCTGGCACCATTGGCGTGGGTCTCCCTTCCATTTTTTGCTGTTGCCTCATGTGTTTTTGCTGGTTATAGATGCTTTGGGCACTGTGCCACTTCTATTCAGTGCCACAGTGCAAGTGCTCCCTATGGTAAATTGATGTATGGATTAGTGATTCCATGATTGGTTGGTTTGGTTAATTGTCAGACCCTAGTACAGTGCACTGAGTGTGTCCAGGGCTTGTAAACCCAATGCTGCTGGTGGGCTTGCAGCACTGGTTGTTCCCTCAGTATTTACTGAGGGGATTTGCTAGTGGTCTCCCGTGCCATTTCTTACTGGAAAGCCCATGGAGGAAGGGCGCAATGCCCGAAACGCGTCGGCTGGAGCCTGAGGTGCGTGTCCCTGCACGATCTGCCTGCCTGCTTACAGCCAGCCTGTGAGTGCTGCTCAAGAAACGGCTAATCACTAATCACATTATGTGGCCCTGGCCTGGGCCACGAGCTAGCACCGTCACAGTATCCTGGTGGGTCCGCTGTTGTTTTCACTTGGACTTCTATGCGGAGCGGGCTGAATACTGTGTTTATTAACAGGCGGCAAGGCTGTGGACATTTGAGAGGTGCCTCTTACGAACTGTGCTCCCCAATTTAAAGACTTTGGTTACAACCCACTGGGGTTTTATTTTTGGACCACTAGTCCCACAATGCTTAGCGTTATACTCACCTGTGCGCTATTTTTTTAATAAATACTGAGGGGATTTGCTGGTGGTCTCCCGTGCCATTTCTTACTGGAAAGCCCATGGAGGAAGGGCGCAATGCCCGAAACGCGTCGGCTGGAGCCTGAGGTGCGTGTCCCTGCACGATCCACCTGCCTGCTTGCAGCCAGCCTGTGAGTGCTGCTCAAGAAACGGCTAATCAGATATATATATATATATATTAGTTGCTGGGAAATGTATAGAGGCCACTTGAAGCCGAATAGTGTTTTCCTTATATTGAAATAATGTTTGTGATTGTATAACTATGTAACTTAAAATCAGTTTAATAAAAAATAGACTCGCTGCAATACACATACTTTCCTTTTTTGTTGAGTTGGAAAAATCCACAGAAATGTAGATTTTGTTTCCCAAATTCTTGGGGACTGCCCTTAAAGTTAGGTTACATACAAAAATTGAATAGATTTCAATATTTATTTTTCAGTAGCCTTGGTGAAGTATGGCTTGAGTCATAGTGCTTGGGTAACATCACAACAAAAGTGAGAACCACAGCAAGCATAACAAACACGTTTTACTTACCATAAAGAGGATAGACACAAAGTTCACAAAGTAGGCAGGAATGCGGTCTCTCCAGGTTAGTTTCTCCTTTTTAGCCTGTGTTAAAATATGAAAAAAACAAAACTGAGATTATCCTGCAAAAGGTCCTCGCTCAGAACAAAGCTGAGATTATCCTGCAAACGCTCATTGCATTATTGTGTGTTTTATAATGCTGTTAAATTGTTGTCACATTTGTATTCATTACAAAATACATGGACCTCTTCCAGGACAGGAAAAAAATATTACAATCACAAAAAGAGAGAATAGAAAAGGAAGGGAAACAACATGTCAAAATGCTTTTCTTCTCTTAAAATCATACAGTAGACAAGATAATATTTGATGAACTATATTTCACAATTTTTTGTAAGAGTGAAGTTACTTTATTAGTACAACTTGCTTTGTTGTGAAGGAGAATATTAATCCCAACTTTATACTAACAAAATGTCATCCCTTGCTTTATCTTTATAGTATATCCTTGCATTCGATTCACTTTTCATATTCATTATGTAGAACCAATGTCTAGGAACCTCTATTTATTTAATTCAGTTAACAGCATAATCAAGGTCTTTATTGTCGCAAATTGTAACTTGGTATTATACAGTGCCCATTGCTCATCAAACGCAATTCGGCATAAACTTTCTAAATAACCTGTGGAAACCTATGTGGACAGAAAGTATATTAATATATATATATATTTTTTTTTAACTCTTTTGTTGAATTGACTAATTGACAGGCAGTGAAAGACTGAAACATCAATAATTTAGACAGCACAATATCAACCAAGTTCTGCACACCAATATCAATAGTAGCTTGATTCATATTTTCAAAGTCTCTTTCTGACGGCCACATTAACTCTGATTGAGTTTAATAAAAGTTGTCAATGTATTTTGTTTGGGTTTATAATCAGTTCTTTCCTTAACAAATAGAGGATGCCACTAAATGGCTTAGAACTTCTAGGAGCTACAGAGGGCTGTACTTGCATGATGCTCAACCTGTACTTGTGCAGGCTTCTCTCCCTCACAAGACGGGATGGGTTTGGAACCTAGTCAGGGACATCTAACTTTTGCATCCTGTTGGTGCTTCACAGAGTAGGTGAATATACCTGAAGCAAAGCAAGCCGTCATACTCATGAATCTTCTTAACTCTGAAAAGTATTTTGCGGATAGTATGTGGTGCACAGTCATACCAAAACCCCAAAGGGATTTTTTTGTAAGTATTGTCTTTTGCATTTGAATAGAAATGCAACCCCAGAAGGGAATCAATCACTTAAGTGAAGGTTTCCAGCATTAGCCAAACAAGAATACACTTTCTTAGGAACGTGTGTGCAAAACAGTTTTTTTTTTAAATTCTCAGCTATTAATTTACATTCTCTTTACTTTGGGCCTTGTGAAAATAATCATGTCAAACCTAGTGTTCAAGAGACTATTCACTCCCAAAGTGGAACAATTATAAGATGTTCTTTTCTAGTAAGCAAGAAATTGGATTTACTGAAGTTAGAGACTAAATTGTTTTGGGCATTATGAGACCACTATTAATGTGATAATAGCCAATCACAGAGGAGTGCAAATAGTTTCCTGCCTAATTAGTATTAATTAGGCAGGTCATTCTGTGACACCCTGAGACTGGATATTTTGCAAAGCGATCAATTAGTTCATAGATCACATCATAAAGTCAGAGACAGGTAACAAACTTTTGAGACCATTTTTAAGACCTGTATCTTACTACATACCCTTGATTCAGGAGATCTGTAAATTTTGAAAAAGGTAATTGTTTGAGTAATGAAGAGCTGAAGTCCCAAGTAAAGAGTGAAAAGAAAATGGTACTTCACTGTAAATTTATTGAAATCAATATGGATAGTTCATATACTTCTTCCGAAAACCACATTAGTATTCAGTTTTCCATTAACACAAACAATCCAGGTGATTGTCTTTACTACATATACTGCCAAATCTTTCTGGTACAAACAAAAGATGCAAAAGTACATGCAAATAAATGGTGTTCCACCACTGACTTTTAATTAATAAACATTTAAAGCGTTTTGAATATTTGGTGATGATGCTAATATACCAATATACCCAGATGTAATGAGCGGAATGATATGTGGACACATTTGCCCTGATTCCTCATGCAATGCCCTGGCTTTTTAAAGATAGACTTGTCATATGCATGGCCCATATTAATCAATCAGGTTTCTTGTAAAGCGCGACTACTCACCCGTTAGGGTCTCAAGGCGTTAGTGAACTGCTTTGCTTGTTCTTTATAAACTAGAATTATGAGGCAAAAATACGATATAACATCTGGAAATGGATGTGCTTCCTTAAAGAGTATAATAAAAAAGCTAATGCCAGGGTACTTGGAAGGAATAAGCATATATATATATGATGAATAATTTTCATGGCTGGCACCCGGGCCTTTTGTAGCATAAACCATGTGCCTGATTGTAAGGAATATAAAACAGCTTTTGAAATTGAGGTCACCTGGGGTCTAGTTATCAATAAACCCTGATAGGAGTGCTCATAATTGAGAACAGCATCAACACTGGCATTGTACTTGAGTGAAGACATATTTGCAAACATAATGGGGCTCATATGAGCTCATTGTTTGTGTAGTTGAATACATGATCAAAGTTAAACGAGAGTTTATAGTTTCCTCTGAATTTAAAGCTAAAGAGGTAAATAAAAAAATTATGAAATCTTTCAATTACAACAAAAATTAGCAAAGCCAATAGATTTGGGTTTAACGTGATAACACTTGCAAAGTACAGGCATGCATAAGTGCATATAACCCAGTGCTGCCAGTACAGTTGCAGGTGGGGTGTGGACTGAGGTATTTTAAATTGTATGGTTGTGCGACCTTATCATGTAATACATTAGTAAAACTGTCTTGGGTCCTGTCAGGCTTGTTTGCAACACCTTTAGCTCAACCCTGGGTAGCTGTGGCTTCGAGCAGCAAGGCTTAAACAAAGAAACTAGTATTAAGCATTTAGAAGCATCAAACAATGAAATAAGAACGTCAGACAAAATAGAAGCAATCCTAAACCCATTTATAAAACTATTTGTATTTTTATGAATTTTTAGACAGCAAGATGAGCAAAATCCATCAGAGGATTCCAGAAATATAGATTTCTAAGTAAAACATAAATCTCAGCTTTTTAGTCCCTAGCACAAACAAGCATTGGTAAGCGTAAAGTTTAGAAACTTTAGAAAAGTTTGAAAGAGTTGAATTTGGCTGCTCCTGCCTGAGTGGGGCAAACCAGTCCCAAAAGGGAGTAGATCAGGGGGACCATTAAGGAGTATTTGGACAGTTACTTGGTCACCAAAGCAGGCTCAATACTAGTTCCACACTTTGTGGCAAGGCTGCCTTAGACTTCAATGAAGTGGTTCTGATGCTGGGGAAGCAGGATGCTGAAAGATGCTGACAGATGCTCTGGGGTCTATTCTGTCTATGAGGGTGTCCTTGTGGTTATACCTCAGTCCACGAGTAAGGTGGGGCGGCTTTGGCCACAGGGATCGATGTCCCTCAAAGTCCTCTTTGAGCCAGTTGAAAGTCAGCTGCGGCTAGGCTACTGATCTCCATTCACAGCAGGTCCAGCAGTATCAGTTGGTGAAGGTTAGTGTCATCTGTGGTGACCAATCTGGACTCAGAGAACACTCCGGGGTCAAGCAGACTCGGGTGCAACTTTTAGTCATCGAGGATCAGTCTCTTGGGTCACCCAGAGGCAGTTCATAGAAAGTGGCTACTGACTTGCCAGAATGGGTTTCTTTAGTTTTGATGGCCCTGGTGCTGGTTCCAGGTGGTCAGCCAACAGACCCTTGGAGTCACTTATTTGGTCTGAGGCTCAGAAGTGACTTCCCAGGAGCCAGGAGCCACGGACACAGTCCTCTCTTGCTAGCCCAAGGTGTGGCAGGTGCAGTCCAGCAATTGGTGCAGCCTTTCTTGCCAGGTCCAGGGGTCAGCAGGGCAGTCCTTCTTTGGTCCTTTCTCCAGTTCCATTGTGATCAGAGGTTCAGGGTGCCAGGAGTGCCCTATTTATGTCTAGAATGTGTCCTGGGGGGGATGATGCCCTCATTCGCCAATGGGCTATCAGGATCCCTCCCGCTCTGTGACGACTTACAGCTATGTGTAGGATCTAGCATTCCCAGAGTGCAGTATTTTGCCCACAGCCAAAATGTGTGACCCTTCCTTGAATGATAGGAGCTCGGTAGCCTACCCTAGAGGTGTGGCTCCCTGTGGGCTACACGCCCATAGGAAAACTGATTTGGGCACTAATCTACCCTGTCTGTTCCCGCCACCAGCCTGCCTACCTGAACAAAGGGGCAACCCTTAAGGAGTGTGATTGCTATTTACCCACCTATGGCAGCTTCACCTTTGAAGCTCGCCTTTTGGGCCAACATCCTGAGTGACTTCCAGCAAGAGGGACGTAACACCTCTCCTTGTTGTAGGCTTCTATTGTTCCTGGGCCTGGGAATCATTCACACTACTCCCCAGAAAGGCAGAAGGCTATCTTTTGGCCAGCAATTGTGCAAGGACACTAGACAAACTGGGCAATAGTGTGTCAACTTTCTAAAATGTAGCCTTTCCTTAAACATTTAATTACATTTGATTTGGGTATCAAGTCGGGTTTAATGCCACAATTCATTTGATACCTTGAAGTACTCACTTTGGTAGTCCCATTCAGAAGCTAACCAGGGTGAGAGGTAAGCCAGTAACCCTGTGTTAGCCAATGGGGCTACTAACCTTTCCACAGCAAAAACGATAATTTGAAGGTTTTGCTGTTAGAACATATTAAAAGTATATACCCTACTTGATAATATACAGCTCCCTGCCTTAGGGCTCGATAGGCCTTACTTAGCAGAGAGTTGTTTATATAGAGGGTGGCACAACCAGTGCTGTAGCCCTAAGGTGACACTGTGTCTTACATGCCCCACTGGACCCTTGGCACTAGATACTAGGGACTTATAAGTCAGTCAGCTTATGCCAATTGGGGATAGTCAATTCAACATACATTTTGTAAGGGGTTAGAGCACTGGCACTGAAGTCTGGCTAGCAGGCCTCAATGCACTCAAACCCAACAGCATCAGTCCAAAACGTTGGGGGTGATCATGCAAAAAGAGGCATTTCCTTACTGGTGGTAAAGAACAGCACTCTTGTGATGTGATTACTCCTTCTCCCACCACTTGGAATCATCTATTACAAAAGAGATCAAAGCCACCCATAATTGGTCCATTTACCCTGCCTCCGTTGCTGCCTTAGATGTGGTATCCACAGTGCTAAATTGGTAAAAGAATAAGTGTTGGGGCCCGACGTTTGGCTCAGAATCTCATGGTGGGCACTAATTGAAGTTCATCCTGCCAAATGCCAAGGCTTCTTAGTCTTGATTTCACCTCTTAGCTCTTTAACACATCACCAGCCGCACCTTGCCCTTTTATTTCACTTTTGCCGGTTCAACTCCCTTCCCACCTTGTGTATTTTTCACACTTTTTCTCTGCATCAAAGTCTGATGAAGAAAAATAAGTGTTGGTCCCCAAAAATGCACGCTGATGGGCTCCTACTGCCACCACCAGCTCCAATTAGGCACTTGGTGGCCATGGGAAATAAGCATTAGTACAGCAACATGTGCAGGTAAGAAAGGGGCTAACAGATTGGCTTTTAACTGACTGTGGCATCATATTTCCAGGGACTTGACAGCACAATGGCTACATTATCTGCCTAGGTCATATACCTCATAATCAGCCGCGGCCCGCGCAGGTAAGAGGGGTGGGGTGGTGGAGTCAGGTGGGGGGGGATTTTGGCAGACGATGACGAGGGAAAATTAATTATATATTTAATTTTCCCTCGTCATCGTCCGTCAAAATCCCCCCCACCCGGCCCCACCACTCTTACCTGCACGGGCCGCAGCTGCTCATGATAGCCTCAGCGGTCTCATACAAAGACCCATGCCACTGGGAGCTCAAAATGCACGGACGCAGTTGAAAAGTGGCTGCTGGATTTAGTGCCTGCTCATCACCTTCAGAGGACTGAATGAACATAGCTTGAGAGCCAATGATGTCACAGGGAACCAACCTGGTTTTGCGAGCAGCAAGAATTGAAGGTGGTTCTACTGTCAGGGCAACCTCTTCAAGGCACTCACCTCCGACAGGACGGTGCTTTCCATTGCTTTACTTCATTATCATGTTTTTAATTTCACCTTGCTAAAATACTAGAAAAGTATCTAGAACACTGAACATACCAAGAGTTAAGCAAGTATGGGCAAGTATATAGTTACTATTCTTATTCCACATCTACATACCTTGACTATCTTTCTAGTCAAGGTACGTAGATGTGAAGTTAAGAACTGTAAATCGATACCTATCTGTATAAACTTACCATTGCAGTATAGTAGTAATTGATATTTTGAATTCGATATTTCAAGAGGACCATATTAGTTACCTGAGTATTGTGGTATACAGTTGTTTCCCACTGATCTACTTCAGAAGGCTCTGCAATTCACAAGCACTATTACACATCCAATGGGAAACACACGTCCTGATGCCGTCATACACAAAGAAGAAAGGCGACAATGACAAGCTACACTTAGGCTGCAATCAGCCTCACCTAAATGTGATGCCCATTTTGGAATGGCCTCTTAAATCGATATTTAAATTATTAATTTACAAATACCTGTGAGATTTTTTCAGATGGAAACCGGAAGATTATAAATGAAATACGATCTATTTTAAGTTGTTATTGTTTTGTGGCAATACTCAAAATAATTTAAAGAAACAAAAAAAAAGTAATAAATTTTATTGCAATGCATATTTTTATCTGAAAGTTGTTTGTGGGCATTTGCAGTCAGAACACAGACATTGCATTCAGCCTACAAATGTCTAAGAATTAACTGAGCAATTATTTAGACATCTGCTGCTGAAAAAATCCATTGGATTGTGAATGGGAACCCCCTTCTCTAAGATGGCCACCAAACATCACGCTGACCCAGTGATGGCACGGTGGCCATGTTAGATAAAGGAAATTCCTCTCACGCTGTAGTGAATGCAAACTCATCCCATGGCCTGATCCAAAATGTGGCTGACTCTCCAACAGTTAGCCTTTTGGGGAGTGCCAAGGGCAGCTGTTGCCACTGCGATGCCTCAAAAAAGCTCTGCAGTATGATTGCTAAAATAGATTACGCTTTAAATCCCCAATGCTAAATAATAGTGAAAACTGAGTAACTGCTCAAACAACACTGAAAGCACCTATATGTATTCTCTCTTTGCAAGACTTATAAATTGCTAGAAAATACAAATCAATATGGACAACAGCAGGGGACTGTGGCAGTCTGGGTAATTGACAGAAATAGGTTCCCGCAGTAGTGGCAGGTACAACATTAGCAGTGTGATCGAGAGGGTCAAAAGTGACAGTGGGAACTCAAAGGCCCCGCTGTAATATAGTGAGTCTCCTCCTGAATCTCTTCTAGCTTGAACTAGATTTCATGAGGGAAAACAAGGAGGACATATTTGCCTTTTGCAGAATGGGTTCCAAGGCCAAGAAAAGATTATACCTCTTGTATGACTAGGATTCTGACTCTTCCTGAAAGTATGTTCTATCAAAAGAACATGGCAGGGGAATTCTGTTTCCTTAGGAACCCACCTTCCTTACATAGAGGCCAAAGAAAATCAGAAAACCCCTTAGCAAACGTACTCAGAAGTAATACAAGGAATTTCTAATGGAATGTGAAGAAAAATTCATCTAGGGTTGGCATCTAGGAAAGAGTCCTAAGACTCATAAGAGGAGAGCATGTAGGCGGTCCCCTCGCTTTAATATTGCTTCATCGTATGGTCTGAAGTTAACTCAGTACCAAAAGTAAACTGTAGGAATCTATGTACAGCGATAGAAATGGTGCCCGTCTTATTAATTATCCTGTGGCTGCAGTGATGAGGTAATCTACTGTACTGTCTGGTTTATCCCGAGTTATAGATGTGTCGGAGATCCTCCTTGGTGTCAATGACACCACTATATAGCTGGCCATTCCAAAAATTAAATTCATATTTGATACAGCACTTCAAATAATTTACAATCAGGGCTGTGTAATTTAGGTGATTTACAGGGATCACATCTAGAAGTCAGTCCACATCTACACACACTGAATAGAACAAAAGAGAAAAAATAACCTTGGAAACGTGTCACAAAAATTCATTAGCTCAGATTAATATCCCAGCCCTCAGGCAGAAGGTCATTGGAAACAATTTCTTACAGTGTGTAATAAGTTCCTTTTAGCAGAGGGGAATTTTTATTAGCTCTATATAAACATGGCAATTTTTACAAGCTGTTAGATACATATGCAGAAAGCCAGCTACAATACAGATATGTTTAACTTCTGTCCCATAGCAATCTCACGCTTACTTAAATCATTAACAACCTAATTGGTAATTGGTAGGGCATGGTAAATTTACTTTCATTTTTCTCAAATGTATTTTGAAAATCCTTCTGGCCGATGCTACATTCTCTGACATCATCAAACTCTAAAAATAAATGGAAGAAAGCCAGTAGGCAAGGCAGCTTTGCAATTTGTAAAAATTGAAATAATTCTGAGCTCTATTCTCCAAGCCCCACTTATTAATCCAAGAATGAGTTTAGATATCATGCATTATTCTGCCAAATAGGCTCCTCATATAAAGGTTTAGGGGGTCAAAATAGTATTATAGATCCTGATAACTTATCTCCTATAAGGATATGTGATAGTGCAATGTTTCCAGAAGTGCAATCTTTGGTGGACTCTGAGAAAAAAACAGGTTTGTTTTGTTTGTTGTCTTTTTCAGCATGATAGGTGCACTATTTCATATAATGCTTTATTTTCGAGAAGTTTGCTGAATTTTTTATTGAGGAGTTGTTTAAAGTGCTACAAGTCCCTTCGAATGATACGGGGTGATGGGAAAAAGACGAAGTACGGATCAGTGCTGTGATGTGATCCTTAGAATCCAGTCTATGTGGGTATTACAGTAAGGGCCCGATCACAAATAGTCTTGCACAATTGGATGAAGATTGCATACCCCACTGCTTGTGATTGTGCAGCTTTTGCAAATTAGCAGGAACACAATTTGCATCGATTTACAAGTTGGACACCTCGTAATTGGGAATAACATAGTAATGGTTTATCTCATCCTCTATTCCATGGAGCACAAGCAGCATATGTGCAGTGTTTTCTCTTGGGGTTCGCACCTGGTTTCCCCTGCTACAAATAAGGGAGCAAACAGGTGATGTGCACTTGGATTGTAATCCCATTTTGTCTTGTAAAAGGAAGTATGTACCAAAACATGTTAGCAGCCACATGATTCTCGAGGCCTGGGATTAATAGTCTTCAGTGATGACCTCTGTGCTGTGTAGACAGTGGCGTAGCAAAGGGGGCGGCGGTCCACCCCGGACAGCACGAGTTTTGGGGGCAGCGGCCTTCCTCTCCCCCCCCCCCGCTCTTACGGCTTCCGCTGGCAAAGGCAGGGACCGCCACGGGCGGCAAAGTGGATAGCTACGCCACTGTGTGTAGAACGCAGTTGAAGGCAAGTTTCTAAAAGTTTCTAAAAGGCATTTCCTGAACTCTTAGTCATCATCTCCTGTGTTTCATACTCCTGAAGGATCGTTGATCGATGAAGTGGGCAGACAGGGAGTGAAGGTTGGGACACAATGAACTGTCAGCTTCTGCAGGCATTCACGCCTTTACCCCAAAAGGCCTTTGGACAGTGTATGGGACCTAACATTTACTCGCGGCTCCAGCTGGAAGCCATGTTGTTTCTCTATTTCAGAAACTAAAAAAAAAATGTGGGGAACGCTCAATGCACAATTACTTTTTCTTGTGTCTATACTGCATGACACGTTCAATACTGGCCATAAGTGATAAAATTAATGTCATACTCTTTAAACATGTTGCACCAGTCACGAATAATTAGCACTTTTGTTATGCATGGATTCTAAATCTAGTAATTCACTGCTATGACATAGCAATGGTAACAGAACTTGTTAACCATTGAGGCTATGTCATAACGGAATTCCACGCTACTCTGTCTGGGCTCTCTGAAAACCTTTTGGAGCAACACTGAAGACCAGTGAGCACAGCCACTGGGAGTGAATGAAGGGAAAATACAGACAGTGGTTGGGGGAGAAGCGGGGGAGGGGCAGGAGGCCAATTTTTTTAAACAATTGGGACAGGGAGGAAAGGCCATGTTATGCATGACTGGCTTACCCAAACTCTTTTGCCCCCACGTATCAGTTGAAAGCAGGGTCGGATTATTTTGGGGGCCATACATAACATACATTTATAGATGAGTACATAGTCAATTTTCCGTCATGTTTTTCCCATACGGGTTCTATGTGACATCATAGACAACTGAAGTTTCAACCTCGTTGCCAATTCGACACTTCAGTGAGAAAGGACACCCATCTACATTTCTATTTATTTTTACAATTTAATCCTAAATTTGATTGGATGTTTGCTACTGTGTAATCAATGTATGCACTTTAAATTTCACTAACATTTTGAAACTTTCTCTTTCCTAGGTTTGGTGATTAAAACTATTCAAACGACAATTGTAAGATATTCAAAACATTTAAATTAACAAAGCTATGCTCATCGTAATTCTTCAATTTTAATTGGCTACATACACTCGAGGTTAGTTGTTTACTATGCATTCCGAAGAACACCTGCATTTATGAAATAGAAGTGTCATAAGGTTTCTGCACATACAGAGCTATGCACAGGATATTAGGACCTTGGAATATAGTGGTGAGCCAACTATAGACCTCAGCACCCAAAACCCCAACCCAACTAGCCTTAGCGTCCCATTAGCACTAATGTACCAATGAGTAGACAACCTAGAACACGGTATCTCTCTCTCACCCAGGACTAGGCAAGAACACTCTTTCGTCACACTCGTACCTGTCCACAACATGCGTAAGAAGAGACACTGTATAGTTCAATATATTTATTTCAACTTACGTGCTCTAAGATACAGTACACGTGTCAGTACTAATAGCATAATACATATGAATAATATAATCAGCATAGTTACTACTCCATAGAATACGAACGGGAAAGCATCTCATAAAGCAGTGGATATATGTCTAACTAACATTACCACCCTCCCCGTGCTGGAAGCCAGTTTATTATGGTAATAGAAGACCTTTGGGCTTTGACTAGCGAACCCCCATACCTCAGTCTCTAGATGCAAAACTACATCAGCATACAATCACAGCTCTTCTCTCTGGAAAGTTCGTCTCCAAGTGCTCTCTAGAGCAGGCGACCGCATTATTAAAAGCACACTAATTTCTCAATGGCAGCTGTACATGGTGTTATGTCTAGGTGCGAGGGACGGGCCAAATCAGTAGGAACCAGGGATTTGTTATTCGACCTTGTAACTGTTGTTCAGACTGAGCCCAAAAGGGAATAGGAGAAAAGGTGAGAAACAGAAAATGCAGACAGTTGTAAAATAACTTGGCAGTAGCAGAGGGCGACAGAACAACAGTTTAAGAGTAACGTGCGCAAAAAGTCATCAGGGCAGCCAGGCCTGCGCCAACATAGCCAGGCAGGCCATGAGCCACAAGACACCCTCCCCTGGACAGTCCATCGAAAATGCAGACAGAGTTCCAAACACCTGAGCAGAAACAAGGCAATCCACCGACAGTGAACGGCAAATTAATCCAAAAACGTGGAAAAGCAGAAAAAAGATACACCGTCCAAGAGGACATCATTGGAATCGTCAAAGAACGTAGACGCCATCCAGTCCAACAGATCAAAGCTGCATGAATGTACCTCAGAGGATGGAGCATCTAGAAGCAATGCGGGACAGCTTGCGTGATATTCAATATAACTTTGTTGTAGGAGATTCTGAGCAGCCGCCCAGATATCCCATTGTGCCAAAATCCCCAGTGCAGCCGCACGCATCATAAAGCCAGCAGCGGAACAGTCCCGTTCATGGGCCTCTAAAGGACCCACCAACTGGACAAAATCCGGAACAGACCATGACGAATTGGAGAGGCAATAATCCATGGTCCATGTGAACGGACACCGGATGCAAGACATCACAGGTTGCACGCAAGTGAAATACGCAAAGCGAAAGGAAAGGGTGTAGGACACACTGATAGTTGCCAAGGGCAGAACATCGAAGCCAACCAGAAGTCGCTCACGGAGCAGTTGGAGGCGTTCGGGATCGAGAAGGGCCCAGTGGTGTGCAGCCATTGCGCAGAAAACAGACCAACAGCAAGACACCAGCCGCCAAAGCGAGGATTAATGGGAAGCCACCAAAGACGCTAGAAAAAATAGAATGTATGAATGCCGGTATCACACCGAAAATAGTTTGGAAGGTGGACACCAGGCCAGACCCCACAAGTTTAAAAAAGTGCACCAGACCCTCGGTGTTTGATGCATTGAAAATACGATGAATCAACTCCCCAAAATGTTGGGGGAGGTCAGTGTTCAAAAGGGCCTGTATTTCACTGTGGGTACTAGCCACCTGGAGAATGAATGTCTCCCGGGCGGATGTGAGCATAACCTCCTTATTCAATAATAGGGCCTTTATTCTGCTCAACTTACTGAAATCTGCCTCCATGGTAGGAATGGAAGGCCAAATAGAGTTATCAACGATGTCGTGAG
The DNA here is from genome assembly GCA_963921515.1 of Calotriton arnoldi. Taxonomy (NCBI): domain Eukaryota; kingdom Metazoa; phylum Chordata; class Amphibia; order Caudata; family Salamandridae; genus Calotriton; species Calotriton arnoldi. The sequence goes on along the minus strand of CAWUFW010002826.1, from coordinate 914,808 downwards.
GGGGAGGAAAAAGCACATTCTTGCAGCAGACAACTCTGTGTGAGACCGTAACAATATACGGAATGCCAGCTTGTAGGCCACAACAGTCTTCATTATTTAAAAGCAAATAGCTACCGTTAGTAAGCAAAGTAAAAGTAGGAGAAATAGCAGGAGCAGAAATACCCTTTAGCACACATGCCAGATTCGGAACTGAAACACTACAAGCCCCGTGCAATTTAATATGTTTACAAATAAGCGAATGACCCACAGTTGAATCACAAGACTCCCCCGTGAGAAACACTTCCTTGCCGTCTCTAAGGCATTTATACATGAAAGGCAAGGACCAAAGTTCATGCAGGAAAGCACTACCCAAAGGCTGGAAACGGCCCACAGGATAATGTTTCATACACGAGCTAAATTCAAACAGGGAAAAAGGTAAAGCTATAACCCCATGAACTAGCCACACCGCAGAATCTAGTTCCGCTACAGAGAATGGTAAAGGATCCACTTTCTCGATATGTAACAAAGTGTAAGATGCATCTTCCATGGACATGAACTGCTGTTTGTCAGTCAAATTAAAAGGCAGAAAAAGGGCAGTGGTGTTTAACAAATTCCAAGGAACTTTACCTAACTTAAGGGTTTGCAAAGTCCAGGCAAACTGCATCACTGAACGCAATTGATTCTGACCATGATACAACATAGAGACATCATCTTGCACAATATCAACAACAGAGGATACAATATTCTCTAATGTGTAAATGCGGGAAGACAGGGTATTTATACTATTGTCAACAACAGCAAGCACCTTTTCCAAATTTGCCTGGTCTATTTCCCTAAGACGGGAAGCAGCTTCCATTTGTGACAGCTTCCAGAGTTCATTATACGCTTCATAAATGAATCTCTTCGGTCGGGGACCACGAGGTCCCAAGATAAAGTCGGACAAATCAATAGTGCCTGAAAGGAGGGACAAATGTTTCTTAACAGATTCTAAAGACGAATGTTGTAACCATTGTTTACATAATTTACCAACTGAATACGTGGTAACAGTACGAGTTTCAGTAAACCTTGGATCAGGCTTGTCCTGTATGTAGCCAGGAACGGTGCCATGGAAACGCAGCTGGCACGCATTCGATGATATGGGCCATGCCAACCACGGTGACCGTATCAATGCAGAAACGTTAAAAGAATTATTTTGGAACTGAGCCTGTAACTGTAAAAGGGACATATTAAATCGTAAACTGTCATTTGGCGAACTCGACAAGAATGGGATGGCTGGCGTGTTTAGTTGTTTAACGGAAGACAACCCCCAACACGTGGTCTGATAAATGGAAGCATTCAAAAACATAATTTGGGCTGGGATAAGGCAAGCGCGGTGCAATGCCTCAGTGCCTTGCACCTGCCATGGCTTCGAACCCCAGATAGATTTTAAAGCTACTGTGTCTTTCCAATACTCATAACCACCCACCGCCAAGGTGCTCAAAAAGGAACCCGAATAAAGTAATTTAGTGTGGGTAAACATTTTTTTTTTATTCCATGGGGTTCTTAATTTAAAATAATAGGACCCAGGGTTCGATCTATTGAAATCAGTAAAATAGGTGAATTTATTTCGAAGAGTCTGGGAACTACCTGGTATGGGGTTTGGACAATGTTCCCATTGGGTGTAAGTAACAGGGCTACGTAGTGCACTCGGTTTGTGGAGAAAATGATTGCCCCAATGCTGGTAGCAATACAAATCGGCATAATTCGCAGAATTCATATACAAGTCCTCAGCATTAAAAGAAGCATAATATTTTAAATCAGCAAACAATGCTTCAACGGCATGCACATCCCAATCATCAGAATGAATATTACTTTTTACTACATCACCCATTGAGACTCGAAGGACATTTGGTACATTAATAATTTCCGTCGGGCCATGGATTTGAAAGTTTACCGCATCCCAAACGATGCCATCTGCAACTGGAAACGCTGAAATGTTCACAAATGTGTGGTCACGCTTCATGATGTGTGAAGAGGAATGTGGAGCCAAAGTCCCAGCCACACTGTTCACAGCAGAGCGTTCAGGTAAATAGTGACCATTGATGAGTAGAAAAAACACCGTGACAAAGCCAATGGACATGAACAAAAAAAACAAGAAAAGTACCATCCAAATATATGTCCAAGGTGGAATCAAAAAATTGTCTCTAAACCAGGATACAAAAAGACTAAACTTGGACGGGGCCTTTGATGAGTTGGAATCCGAGTCAAAGGAATAACGTGTTGGGCTCAGTGGCGTTGTTGGTTGGTGTGCCACCGACTCAGTGGCGGGATAAGTATATTCGTCCTCATCAATGCAGGGGGATGCAGGGGGTTCGAATATATTTTCAGGCAAATCAACCATCTCCATGGTAACATCAGTGACTGTTCGTGCAGGCGTGCCGCGGATACATGTCCGATAAATGGCAGGACAAGAGACCGCTGGTGTGACACTATTCAGGATCGGCCAGATGTTGTAGCTTGACATTTTCCACTGAGATGTATCTGTTTTCCTTGCGACCGGGAAGCGGTGGTAAGATGACTGTACGTGTTCCCTTCAAGCCCAGGACTGGAACCGGTGCACGAAAAGAGGGGCCGAATTCTTTTTTGTTCTCCACCTTCTCTCGTACCAGGTCGCCAATCTTCGGAAGCCAGCCGGCAACCGGAATCTGCAGAGCAGGGTCTGTGGCTGAAGGCAAATGTGCAATTGCAAGTTTGTCTCGGGCTTCTTGTAAGTCCTGTAACATAGTAGAATGGTTATCTACATCAAACTTGGCGGATTGCGCCGCCATGTCTAGACCATCAAGGTCAGGCACAAACATTCGTATGCCAAAGAGCATTTCGTAAGGGGTCCGCCCACCCAGAGGCCTTCTAGGGAGATTATTAAGTGCACGCTGAACAGTATACAAGTGGGCCAGCCAGTTCCTGCCAGTACCTATAACTCTAGCTGTCAAGGATTGCTTTAAGTCACGGTTCATTCGTTCAACGATAGAGTTGCCCTCAGGCCTATACGGAGACGAAAATTTCACCCGCACCCCTAAGGAGCCCATTGCGTCCTTGTAAGCCTTAGAGGCAAACGCCGGACCTTGGTCAGAATGGAAGGTGCCGCATGCGAAAATTCTCACAAAGACTCGCAAATCCCTTATGACATTTCGAGCGTCAGCACTCCGTTGTGGCCAGACCCAGATGAAACGTGTGCACGAGTCCACTGCCACTAAGATATATTTATAGGCAGTGTCTGAAGAAAAGGGACCGCAGTGATCCAGGTAAACACACCCAAAGGGTCTGTTAGAAATGCAGAGCGAGGTCTGAGGTGGTCGTGTAACCGTGGAAGGCTTAATCTGTTGACAAACGTCACAGGAAAGCACATACGTACGGGTGTCTTTATACAACCCACGCCACCAGTAACGCTGCTGCAAAATGGAGATTGTTGCAGACACACCAGCATGAGCCGAAGCCATGCCTTCGTGTGCCGCTGCCATTAAGGAAAGTCTGCGGTCCGCGTTGGGGATCAGCCGATCACCAACGTCAGGTATTGTTACATAAGGAGCCTGATCGGGACCTATCTGGTATGAATATTTAGAAGGGAAACCTCTAGGGTAATTCATTCCTTCTTTTGTTGCAGCAATAGCTGCCAAGATATCAGTGTCTATTTTAGACATGGATCTAGTAACTGCTGCTACTGTACACGTGAGTACTGCTGATCTGGCAGCTTCATCCGCCAGATTGTTACCAACAGCGTGTGCGCCCACTCGCTGATGGCCTAGGGTGTGTACCACCTGTGTGAGTGGCAGACGTCTTTGTAATTCTGCCACTCTAACCCAAAGCATTTTATGCTTGATTGTGTTGCCTTTAGCGTCTCTGTAGTCATTTTGCGACCAAAAGAACAGATTGTCGTTGTATGATTGAACACAGTAGTAAGAATCGCACACAATTAAAGTGGTCACATCAGGATTTACGAACTCAAGAGCAAGCACCAATGCACGCAACTCGGCCAATTGTGCGGTACTGTCCCCGAGTGTCTGTGTATGCACCACAGTGGATTTGAACTTTCCGTTCACAAACGTACCTGCGACAATAGCACATGCGGCTGAATAAGCATGCTTGGAACCCGTGGCCGGTTGTGCCGAACCATCGGTGTAGATCACACAATCGTAATCCTCAAGCGGCAATAAAGACAAAGGAGGAGGATGAAAGAATTCATACTGTAAAAACTCCTGAGTCTGAAGAGAAGAGTCCAAAATGAAAGTGACATCCGGAGACGTCAAAGATGTTGCCCATTGAATCCAACGGGGATGCAAAGCTTTAGAGTTCGGAACACTTGCTTTCGTCACTGCCTCTAGGGCAGGATAGGGTGTTACCACCAGAATGCGTTTTCCCTGTGCCAGTGCGCGCTCCTTCAGGATCGCCATTTGCACTGCTGTTAGCACTTTCTCCACAGATGAGAACCGCATTTCTGCAGAGGTGTACAGATGTGACTTGTATGCGATGGGTACTGTATCACCTTCATTAAAGGTTAAGTACGTGAAACCCACTGCCCCTGGAATGATTCTAATCACCAAGTTTGTGTGGTTATCACGTGTCAAAAGGTATTTAGACTCAAGAAGGTCTGTTTGCAAAGACTGCAGAATGGAGGTATGCTCCGGAAACCAGCAAGACTTCGAATAAGTAGGTTGTATCAAGGCATACAGTGGCTTAATACGCTGGGCGTATTCGGGAATATATGTACGTCCGAAGTTCAGAAAACCCAGCAAAGACTGAAGCTTCTTCAGATTAGTAGGAGGGCACAGAAGTGCACATTTCTCCAGAAAATGGGGGGCTAAACCCTTACCTTCATTGTTGAGCTCATAGCCCAAGAACAGAACGGTAAATACAGCAATATGAGATTTGGCAAAGTTAATTTTATATCCCTGAACCGCGAATTAAAGAATAATGCGGTCTACTCGGGTCAGATGCGGAAACAATTCGTCATCCGTCAGATAAATGTCATCCACATACGAACAGGCGTCTGGATCTATGCCGTCTAACAAAGAGACAACACGAGCGGCGAACACGCCCGGACTATTTTTGTAGCCCATAGGAAGACGCCTGAATTTGAACATTTTACCACCGGAAGTAAAAGCACACCATTGGCCACTTTCCGGAGCTAAGTTGTGCGTGTAGAATCCATTTGAAAGGTCAAGTGTCGTTTTATATTTTTTACGAACAAGACTGTCTACAAGCGCCGAACTATGGGTATTTTGCACCGCGAAGGTCCGGCAATGTGAGTTTAAATGCCGGTAATCCAATACTAAGCGGTACGATCCATCGGGTTTAGAAACCGCGAAAAGGGGATTGTTCATAGGTGATACACAGGGTTCAATTACTCCCTGATATTCCAACTGAGTCAGAATTTCGGAAACGTGGCCTTTGGCTTCACGTTTTATGGGATATTGGGGTTGTGGCTGCGGTAGTGACCGTAAAGGTATTTCATGGGGGGGAGAATCTTCATCCCAACCCACGTGATTGCGGAATAACGCCGGAGCCAGGGACACAGCCCTCTCTGCTGCTAGAGCCTCCGCTTTGTCCTTTGGGACATGTCTAGAAAAGCTCGGAAGGATTACCTCCTCCCCTCTACGTGCAGCAAGAACGAATGGGGGTGGCCAATCCGCCTCTGCTAACAAAATGTCATATGAAGAGGTCAGATTTTCCCAAAAAATCCCTTTAATTACACGCTGTATATCACCTTCAATTTGGATGACAATATTAAACAGTCTGTCAGGGGGTGCCACTCTGGTGTCTGCTGTTTCAACAGTAATGAATGTTTCAGTTGCTGTCGCCTCCATATGAGGACGTAGCGCCTCCCGCACTATGGTAACTTCCGCGGCGCTGTCTAGGAGGGTTACTGCCCACGTCCAATTCAGGAGTCTCGTTCTCACCGTCTGTGGCATATTTCGCTGTTACAGCGGCAACTTTCTTCTTCTGAAATTGTGGTCGAAAACGTTGAGCGTCTTCCTCTTTTCCTCTGACTTGTTGCCGAGGCTGGTCTCGTCCCTGTGGGGCCTCACGGGCCCTTCCTCTATCCTGGCGGTCTCCTCCACCTGCCTGTGACGAAGTCTGTGCCTGTGAAGAACGAGGAGAACGCGTATCAGGGATTTGAAACCTATCCGGTGACTTAATTCTCGCTCTATCGCGTAAATCATAAGTGAGTTCAGAAGAAACTGAAACCGGGGATGCGCCTCGCGACCCCAGCTTTTTTTGTTGCTTACCCTGTTTTTTCAGCCTCCAGCTCTTTTTAGTGAAGACTGGTTTCTCATCCTTCTCAGATTGAGATTTGGTTTGTTGCTGTTGTGGTTGCGATTGTGTTTGCTGTTTGGCAAAAGGCTTGTTACCCAGGCTGTTTCTACCAATAGTTTTGTAAGCCTGGGTAATAATTTTCGGTAATTCGCGAGGCTTGTCCAATTCTGGGACTAAAGCCAAAGCGTTAGCTACTTGAAAGTTCACTGCATCGCCCTTGACATTCGCAAGGATCAGTTCAGCTACTACTTCAAACACTCCCACCAGTCTCATCCCTAATTCCACGGCCGCTTCAGGGCCATGTTCGTCCTGTACTTTTTTAATTACAGAGGGGAGAACAGTCATGGAAGGTGTACCAAAACATTTAGAATATACTGCTGCGAATACCTTACCCCAGTTGTCACATGCTGTCAACTCGGGAATTAAGTCTTTTGGCAAACTAATCGTTAAAATACGATGTTTATCCACTGGAGTTGTATGTGGAAAAACTGCCTCCAACTGATCAAACTTTTCTGCAAGCCAATAAGGAAAATCATCCTTATTTTGTGGACGTTTGCCCATCACCGAATTCACCATGACGGGACTTATGGTCACTCCGCCTGCAGCAGCTGGTTGGCCGGCAACTCCAGGAGCGGCTCCATGGATGCTGCCTGTAACATATCGCACTAAAGCTCGATGCACCTGCACCAAGGCCGCATACATAGTGCGCAGTTCCGCGACTGGTATTGTCATATAACGCGGATGTGGGGTGTACCCGGCCAAAACAGGCCAAGTGGCCCCCTCTATAGATAAGGGGCCTAAACGAACCGTGGTAGTCGGTTGTGGGAGGGTGCCATTAAACCAAACACGGTGTTGCCAAGCCGTGAGCGGTACTTCAAGATTAGTATAAGGTCTATAGACTGCAGGAACAGCGGTGGGTTCATATTCATGGAACAGATTATCGTTCGCGTTCACCGCTGGAAAAGTGATCCAAGAGTAGAACACTTCAAAGTGGAAAGCCGGATCGGCTTGAACGACAAAGACTAATTCAACTCCCGCGTCTGGCACTCCATACACCCGTAAGTGATCCCGGAGTGCTGTGCGGCTATGCGCCGCTATGTCTATACCCGCCATTACTAACGGGTCTATTCAACAATCTTACACGAGGCAGCACAAAAAGGGTTATATTTAAGAAACCTTTTTTAATAACATCAAGCTTGAAAGAACCTACAAAATCTGTAATATAGGAGGTATCACCATCACACACGCTTCCGGAAGCGTACGTGAGGGTTTGTGGACAAGCACAAGTACTACTCAAGCGTCTCGCAAGTAAGCTGCCCCACACGTTGGTCGCGCCATGTCATAAGGTTTCTGCACATACAGAGCTATGCACAGGATATTAGGACCTTGGAATATAGTGGTGAGCCAACTACAGACCTCAGCACCCAAAACCCCAACCCAACTAGCCTTAGCGTCCCATTAGCACTAATGTACCAATGATTAGACAACCTAGAACACGGTATCTCTCTCTCACCCAGGACTAGGCAAGAACACTCTTTCGACACACTCGTACCTGTCCACAACATGCGTAAGAAGAGACACTGTATAGTTCAATATATTTATTTCAACTTACGTGCTCTAAGATACAGTACACGTGTCAGTACTAATAGCATAATACATATGAATAATATAATCAGCATAGTTACTACTCCATAGAATACGAACGGGGAAAGCATCTCATAAAGCAGTGGATATATGTCTAACTAACATTACCACCCTCCCCGTGCTGGAAGCCAGTTTATTATGGTAATAGAAGACCTTTGGGCTTTGACTAGCGAACCCCCATACCTCAGTCTCTAGATGCAAAACTACATCAGCATACAATCACAGCTCTTCTCTCTGGAAAGTTCGTCTCCAAGTGCTCTCTAGAGCAGGCGACCGCATTATTAAAAGCACACTAATTTCTCAATGGCAGCTGTACATGGTGTTATGTCTAGGTGCGAGGGACGGGCCAAATCAGTAGGAACCAGGGATTTGTTATTCGACCTTGTAACTGTTGTTCAGACTGAGCCCAAAAGGGAATAGGAGAAAAGGTGAGAAAGCAGAAAATGCAGACAGTTGTAAAATAACTTGGCAGTAGCAGAGGGCGACAGAACAACAGTTTAAGAGTAACGTGCGCAAAAAGTCATCAGGGCAGCCAGGCCTGCGCCAACATAGCCAGGCAGGCCATGAGCCACAAGACAGAAGGTTCAAAATGTTAGAAAGGGGTAATGCAAAATTTTAAAAATTAGCACTATGTCTCTTTTTTTGCTCGTGGAAATATTCATGCATTTTACTTTTGTAGCTGGTTTGTGTTTGTGGGTTCTCTGCATATTTCTCAAGTAAAGGAAATGCCCATGGTTTACTCACTGAAGCTGTAACCAGTTATGTTTCACATGCGCCGTTGGGACGTACTTTTTCTTAATGAGAATAATATTGACGATTACAATCTGTATGTGACTTCCACCCGCATATGAGAAGCATCCTTTTGGAGTATTTAAAAGCTGCAATGGGGACTCACAAATGTCATTGCACATCACAAAGACTCTGCCTCAGCACACTCACAAAAGGTTGAAAGTGGGGGCAAGGACAGGGAGGCTGGAAATTCCAAACACCTCTCGGGGTGGATACCTCTAGAACTGTCTCCTACTTCAAAGTGAGCACCAGGCATAAATAACGCAACCTCAGACCCGAACCCAGTACACAGCTGGACCTGTGGAAGACTCAGAAGGACTGCTGTGCTGCTCTGCAAGAAGGTCTGCTACTCTGTTGCCCTGTTGCCTGAGTGAAAGGACTGGGCCTGCATCTTGATACCAGGACCACCGGACTGACTCCAAGGGCTAGCTGGCTGGCCTCCTGATCAGAGCCTCAGGGACTTTGTTCAGTGGACCTAACTTGGCCCCAGTAACCGGCCTACGCTCCATCATGGTTGGCCTGAACGTGTGACTTTTACTCATTTTTTCTAAATTGGTGTGAGATTTTTCTTGTGTTGTGCTTTTACTTAATTACTGTTTGGAGTGCTGCATAAATACTTTATACATTGCCTCTAATTTAAGCCTCACTGCTTTGTGCCAAGCTGCTAGAGGGTTAAGCACAGGTTAAATTGGGGTTTGCTGTGACTTCACCTTGAGAGGACTTGCGGTTTCTGCTTGAGTAAGGTTTTACCCCCATCAACCTGTAACCCAATTTCCAACCATCCAGGTGCCTGGGCTATTTAACAATGGCATAGTAGTTGACAACACCCCAAAGCCTAGCTGCAAGACTGGGAAATTCTGCACTCTGGCATTTGGTCGAGGGTGGGGTGCATTATTGTCCCCCTGGTAATGATCAGTCCAGATGAAATGAAGAGAAAAACATTTTTTGATCAGGGCGGTGCCACTTGGCAGTGTGTATAACAAAATCTAAAAAATATTGCGTAGACACTGGTCTGCAAACACAACTGAAAGAAACTAACATGAAGATGTAGCTTTCTGGCTGGGGGAAAACGAAACAAAGAAGCAAAGGAAAGAGGGTGTTATGGGTGGATGAACGGGAAGGAAGGATGAATAGAATGGATATGATGGGTGCATGGAAAGGAATGATGGACAAATGGAATGAAGAAGATGAACGAATGCTAAGGAAGGATGGATGAATGGTAAGGAAGGATGAGCAAAGGATGGAAGAATGGGAGGAAGTATGGATGGAAAGGTAAAATAAAGAAAAAAAGGCAGGTAAAGAAAAGGGAAGGGAAGGATGGAGAGAAGGATGAATGGAGAGAATGATGATGGATGGATGGAAGGTTCACATTCACTTAAAATTGAGGTGTGAAAAACACCTTTTGACTACAGTGTTTGTTAGATCTTTTCTAGCTCAAATATGCATTACCTATGTGGTCTTGTCACTTCCTCTGCAAAAATAAATTTCAACGGCGGTGCAAAAAGTAATAGATTTGAAGATTCAAACACTTACGACTCCAACAGAGGTTTCAGTCTAAATAGTTAAAAACTATTGCTGCGAAAAAGGTTCAGCCAATGGACACGCGTTTGCCAACTCCACGTCAACTGTCTATCGTCAGCAAAGAGTATTTTATCATATCCTCAAAGTATAATCTTGTGAAGCAATTCCAGACAAACTCTTCAACATCGAAAACCTGAAACCACCAGGGCCTAGAGTGTAATTTTAGACTAACAGTGTTTTGCAATGTAGCTTTTAGTTGCTTTGGGTCATTAGACAATGCACTCATCTCCGGGCCCTGGAACGTACAAATTGGCAATTTTATTCTGTGACACCTATTAGTCGGTACTGTAATTTCCTCCTCATAAACAACGTTGTAATCGTTTCTGACAAGCTCATTGCACGTTAAACAAATATAGATGGCTGGTGTTTCACATTAATTAATCTAGTCAGGACAGCTCTTCAAAAATTAATTTCCAATGTGCCTTATGAACGTCATTCCACCTTTTCCTAAGGCTGTTGTGTTTGATGTGGTTTTAACTCACTATATATTTTTAAAAAGACCGAGATACTAATGCTCTGTCTTAAAAAACACAAACCCTACATTCTTCTCTCTCGAATTTCATTTAAGGCAGTTAAAATAACTTTCAATATAACTTTCAATATGTGAATAAAAAAATGAGTGGAAATATATTTCTTTTATATTATATGCTGCATGAGCCTATGCTTGGAAAAGATTTGCTATGAAAGATACGTAAATGAAGGTGTACAAAATATAAAGACACTATGTCCCATTACTATACCAATAAATACAAAATAGCTTTGGGAAAGAAGGTTTTTAGGCAAGCAAAATAGCAAAATACTTATTGTTGGTTCACAAAATGTTGGTGATTGTGTCTGCTGAAGAAATGTTTGATAGAAATTGTAAAACTGATGAGTGACGTGGAATTGAGTGGTTTTCTGCTTCAGCAAGTCTCCCAGCAGCATCTTGCATGATTTTGGTAGGTAAGATATTTCTCGCAAACAATCTTCACGCAAGCGACCAGTAAAATATATTTCGCATAATAAGAATGACTTTCACGAAAATGATGTTTATTGCATGAGGAAAAAATTACTTGCACTGCACTAACACTCCTCGATCTCTATATGTTCTGAATATATTCACCATGCAACTTTTGCTGTAAGGATCTCTCGGTTTATTTTACCCTTTCTGTGACCTTGGGAATCGTGACTAGGCTTTAGGAACGATATAGTATTTTTAAAATGGTGTTTCCTTTCCCTCCCTTAACAGCCGTGGTTAACATTGGACTCCCCTGACATTGGTGAGTTCACCAGACGAACACAGTGAGGAATGAATTACAAATAACCAGTACACCACATAATGTCTCTTTAATTACCGAACCACTCTTCTGCGGTAGGAATAGTGTTTCCTACAGGCGGCATACCTAAAGGGAATGTTGAGCGTCAGTGAGACAGCAGACAGCCCCTGCTTACATCTGGCACTTCCACCTACGGTGCGATTTTTCCTAAATACATTTCTCAGGCCTGGTGTCAACAGGGATAATGATAAGTGCGCATTTTAGTTATCTGTGAAGATGTGCAGAATCTGAAGAATTCGACCTCTAAGATCAAGAACACCCATATCCAACAACAAACGGACAATCCATCATCTGGACATAACTCAACTACAGTTCTAAACCTGCAGTGGCTACATTAAGAGTTCATGCCAGCAGCATTAGTAACAGTGATGCTCTGATTACCAACTCAGTACATCTTTTCCTTAAAGCCATGTGCATGTACTAACCAAACGGTATGCCTAAAAAAGCGCTCTAAAGGGCTGGCATGGTACATGGTGCTATATCATACAAGCAAAATAAACAAATACTTATATTAAAAACTAGAACTTATAATTGAGACAAAGCACGTCTTGAATAGCAGCAAACATAACGTCCAACCAGCTGTTATCTCCCGTTGGACTAATTCAAGATGCTTTCGTTCTCCAGCCACTCAGCCATTGATCAGACGGAGCTGACCAAGTGGAGGTGTGGCCAGCTGCCACACCAGAAGAGCGTTCCACTGGTGCTTGAAGCAAGCAACATCCCCCACTCCGAGTTCACTAACCGGCAGCGTTAACCCCACCTCTCCACAGTCAGTCCCACTGCCAACCATCTGTGGAAAAGGACAAAGAGCTTCTTCAGGAAGCTTCAATTAAGGTAGGTACGTTGCCTTGCATCTGTGGAAAGGAGTTGAGGCTCCCATGAAACACATATTAGTTTCACCACAGTGGTAAAAAGTTTTGACATTCTTGTGAAGTGGTATCTTCCATAACTCCTGCTTCCCAGATGTATCACTTGTACAGAAAGGCAACACAAGCTCATAACAAATAATGACCAATACTTTTTCTTTTGTTACTTTCTTTATATCATCTGGAATTGTTTTTATTTAAATAGCAATCTGTTTTAATTGTATCCTAATAAGGCAAGTGTTTGGATAGGAGTGCTCCCTGCATGATGTACAGATGCGTCCTCTGCCCTACGTGTTCAAACTCCACACACATGGTATTCTGTTTCTTGATTTTTGATCACCCCACACATTAATCCCATGTGTGCGCATTGATCTAGGCCGATCTTTGATGATGATAGGTTCTGGACCTTGTCCCGAACTGGGAGGTGTGCACTAAGAGCATTGTCATAGTGACAAAAGACTACCATCCCTGTTGTGAGTCTCATGCATACAGCACAGTGGTGGCAGCATGCCATGAGAGTGACAGGACTTTTTACCTGCGAGACATGAATGTGCTCTAACAGACCCATTCATCCAAAGTTCCTCTGCTCACAATGAACACTGAATACTAACTGCAGTCATCCTGTGTGTTTTACATGTACATGTGTGGTGGGAATGCCATACACAATTGATTCCATTTTGGACGCCCATCCCTGGACCAGAGTGCAAGATGGAGGAGAGGTTGCTTTCCGGAGGCAGCAAAAGTAATTTGTGGGCATATCCTAGAAGGAATCCTTTAAAATCTCTCGTTCTAATCTGTGTGAGGATGGGTCATAAATAGCTGAGTGAAGCCTGTCACACCTCATTTTACTTCTGTGGTGGGCACTCTACCTGGAAACTGTCCTGCTGGGTAGAGGAGCATTGCAGACAAAGTCCAGATCTGTAGTTGGCCTGGACAGGTCGCGTGAAAGGGAAGCAAACCAAAACCAGTTTCAAGGAAGCAGACCTGGAATATATAGCCTCCATCTGCAAAATTGATATAAAGATGGGAACTCAAGACCCATTGGTGTTCAATGTTATGGTCTATTCTACCGAGGAAGGGGTTACTCTGCAGAGTACTCAGGGTCTACTACACATCCATGTCAACTTCTAGAGGTGAGGGAATATCACCTAGAGTCTGTTCTGAGGGAGGAATTGTTGGACTGTCCTGGGTGCCAAGACATCCTGCCTTTGAGCAAGGGAAGGAAGAGCCAATCTTGTAGGAGGAGCTGATCGTGGAAGGGACTGCCGTAGCTGACCCTGGCATAGGTTCATCTGACAAAAACTCACTAAGCAAGGGAGCCAAAGGGATCACGTACTCCCCGACTAGGCAGTGCGATCTTCATCACTTATCCCGGCCATAGCCACCAAAGCAACCTGGAGTTGCGGAACCCAAGTGGCATGACTGACCAAAGCTGGGATAAGCACCTCCTGATTGCCTTTGTGCCCCACAATGTACTTCATGATTCTGCCTCTGCCCAAGTGTACCATTGGGTCAAGATCAGTACAAATGGCCAAGTACCAATAGAGGTACCCCCCTGAAGAATCGAGGTAGTCACCTCGAGGAACTGCGTGCAAGAGGTAGCCCCTGATGTCATCCATGCTGAAGAGTAATCTGCTGCAGGCATATGGCCATCGATCTCAAGAAGAAGCACCACGTACTCATCAGAGTGTTGGAGTGAGCTGCGCCATGAGTAAAAAACTGACTGGAGTGCTGGAGTGAACTACAATCTCAAGCCAACTGCTCGAAAGAGCACCACCGTCAGAAGCCTCTGCTCATGTTGCCACCCTCTGAGCCATGCACTGTGAGATCAGCTGCCTTTCAGCTCCTAAGAAGACTGATGTGTGCAGTGTGGACGCTTCTAGCTGCCGGTGAAATCCCTCTGCCATGGGAGGGCCGAACATGGCCTGTGTTCCTACCAACTGGGTAAGAGACTGAGCAGGCCTAGGTCCGAGAGACTGAGTGCTAAAACTACACAGGGTGGAGCATGTGCTGCAACTATAGACCTTACATTGAGCTCTGAAATTGAGAGGGTGCCCACAAAGGGTCAGGTGGAGGGGTAATCAGGTTAGTTGGAAGAGGGTCACGTGAATCAGGTATTCATGCATTACTGAATGTGTAGTGAAATTGTATGTTTTCTCTGGAATAAAATACTTTTCTACTCAGAGAGGCACTGGGCTGGACAATGATCTTATTGTCCTGCTGAGAGTGTACTGATGCATGACTACTCTCCCACTAACCTTCCTGAGAAGTCTGTGCCTGCTCATGCATGCTATCACTGAGAGTCAAGAGGAAAAGGGGTTGTACTTGGCCCAGTAAGCAGAGCCATAGTAAGACAGAGCCTGGGACAGCAATGGCAAAATGCCTCAAGTTCCACAGGTTGCGGCCCAGTTGCCCCTGCCTACTCCATGGCTTCCTGAATGCATTCTGGCAGCAACCTAAAGACCCAGATGCTCATTTCCTCTCAATCATACAAGAACGTAGCTCAAATAAGATGAAGAAATATTTAATTAAATGCAAGCATGAACTGCTTAAATCCATTTATTGTTCTTCAGACTGTGTTTCTAATACATATATTATTTTATTATATTTGTTTCGTTAAGCCAACCTCATTCTATCAGCTCTTGAGAATAACTATGGCTGATGAAATTAATAAACTATGTACACTTTTCCAAAAAGGAATGCATCAGTCATTACAATGGAGTTTTGTAAAATAATAAGAACCTGCATTTTAGGGAACACTGTCATAGTTTACCAGTTATAGAGCTGAGTGCTATAAGATATGAAAGAATCATAAAAATGTTTATAATGGGATGAGTGGTGACAACACATCTGTATTTAGTGAAACCCTTGCTAAACATTTTTATTTTACTGGTTCAATAACAGGATTTAATAGTCTCTCCCTATGGCAACCAACTCCATACTTCGTCCCACCTCTCTTTCAGCTTTCCCTCCCATTCCACCTTGAAACCCCACCCCCAAACGTTTTTGACTGCAAAAACAAAGTATAACCTTTCATTGCAATATTGGGATGGCTGAATTCTGAATACATTTATAAATACTACCAATTGGCACCAAAAAGCACTTAACCAGTTAAATGTGCTTCCAAGCCTTTGCTAGTAATGAGTAGACTTTTGTTCAAACTGCTCTAGATACCTTTTTCACCTGGGGCAATTAACCAAACAAACTGCTTAAGAAAGTAAGAGCTGATCATTTTGTGATTGTGCCATGCCATTCTGCAGAAGCAGGCAGTAGCACACCTGGAGCAACATATGTGCATGATTTGCCACTCCAACTAGTTGGAGAGTCCCTCATCTCTTTCATTGGCACTCAGATGGAAGAGTAAAGTTGTCAAGAGGAGGCAGAGGTGTGAATGAGTTGCACTGAAATGAAATGAAATGTGAAATGAAATGTGGTATTTGTAAAGCGCTGCCTGTCACTCCGAAGGGAGCATCCTGGCGCTGATACTGAGGTGAGATAACACTCAAAAGATCTTAAATGAGAGAGAGGCAAAGTTCGTCTGTTGCTCCAAAGATCCAGGTTTTTAGAGCCTTTCTATATTGGGTTTCGGTTTTTAACATTCTCAGTTGCAAAGGAAGTAGGTTCCAAGCTCTGGAACCTAATACTGCTATTGTTTTGCCTCCTTTAGATTTGCATCAGAAGTTGGGAGGTTTGAGCAGGTTAGCAGATGAAGACCTGAGAGTTCTGTTTGTAATATAGGGGGTGAATCTAGATGAAAGATATTTTGGTCCTATCTTAAGTGACGCTTTGAAGGTAATTAGAAGAATTTTAAACAGAATTCTCTTATGTAATGGAAGCCAGTGAAGGGTTTTGAGGGCTGCAGATGCGGAAGACCTTCGAGGAAGTCTTAAAACAAGCCGTGCTGCTGCGTGTTGGACCACTTGGAGTCTTTTTACTGTTTTTTTGCTGGCTCCTGCCAAGAGGCTGTTGCAGTAGTCAAGTCGCGAAAGAATTAAAGCGACTGCTACTGATTTCCTTGCTGCGAGAGGGAGTAAGTCAAAAAATGTTCTCAGGGATCTTATAATGCTGATGCAGGTCCCTGCTACCTTCACTGCATGTGGTTGGAAAGTGAGGGCGTAGTCAAACTGCACTCCCAGATTTCTTGCTACTTTCACAGTCTCCGACGGGGGTGAAGTACCCTCTGGCCACCAATCACTTGGTATAAATGAGACTTCTTTCCCTATAGGTAGAATCTCAGTCTTGCTGGTGTTGCACCTAAGGTGGTTATCCTTCATCCACTGAAGGACCTTGGTCAAACATCTTTTAAAGTTGAGTTCTGCGTCCTTGGAGTTCTGATCAAGAGATAGTATCAATTTGGGTATCGTCTGCGTAGGAGGTAACTTCGATCCCGCATGATGCGATCAATAAGATAAGTGGAGTCATATAAACGTTAAACAACAGTGGACTCAGTGTGGACCCCTGAGGCACCCCAGCTGTGATGGTCCGTTCGACAGATAGGAAAGTTCCTAGCGACACAACTTGCCTGCAGCGAAGTTGTGCCTCTTCATAAGGGGGATGTTCAATGTTGTGGAGCTCCCTTGTCTCTGTTACTTTGATCAAGACAAGGTTCTATGTGACAGTAGATGATGCTGGGCATCACCATGGTGGGCTTATGGCACTGCTCTTAGTACCTTGCACAATACATAGAGGCTGCTGTTACGAGATATTGTGTGGAGGTTGCCATGTGCGATATGGGTCATGTGCAGTGGTGCTCCAGTTTGGTCTAACAGTAAGAGTAAATGAGAAGAAGTCATTATACAGATGCTGTCAGGTGTTAAGTCTCTCTGGAGTGGCAAGCAGTCCACTTGACTTATGATTTCATCCATTGCTGATAAGTGAGCATTTTGGCTTTGGGGAAGAATTGGCATATGATTTACTAGAGCATCATAAACCACATGGGTTCTCAGCAGATTTAGATCAAGGAATTGAAGGACAGGACAAGGAAAGGCAAATAGGAAAAACCAATGACTGATTGTAATGTTCAGTGTGTGACAATCTTGCAGGCGTGTATTAAGTTTATTGGTTAGTGCAGCCTCGGCCCGTGAAGAGCAGTAGGGCCAAGGCTGCACAGTGGGGCCGTGTGGAGGGGATTTCGACGGACAATGACGAGGGAAAATGAAATATTTATTTCATTTTTCCTTGTAATCATACGTAGAAATCCCACCCCCCACCCGGTCCCACCGCTCTTACTGGCATGAGCCGCGGCTGGGTTAGTGCCTCACTATGGAAGTCATCTCCCTTGGCAGAGGAAGCATTATGGACATTTTACTGTCCCTCACCACCAGGGTTTACCTGGCGGTGACAGATTGTAAAAGAAAATGGCTACATGTCCGCCTATCTGAATTGGGTGGGCGGACATATAGCCATTTCTCCAACGGCCCTTATTCACCAGGAAAGTCCGAGAAAGTTGACATCAGTGGAGACGGAGGGGTCTCGTCTGTGGACAAGCTGATGGTCTGCCAGAAATTAAATTGGGCTGTTGGACCACTATGTTGGCGGGGATGGAGCTCCCTCACAGAGAGAGACAAAAGGCAGTAGCAAGAAAGAGAGTGCGAATAGATGGATGTAAAGAGAGAGATTGTGCGAGGAGACTAAGGGAGCAGGGATGGCTTGAGAGTTTTTGCTGGGGCTGCTTTGATGCCACTGTCCAGCCCTGAAAAAAAGAAAGCAGGGATGAAAGCAAACCTGGAACAGTAAGATAAAAGGGCAGGGAGTGCTTGGTGGTGGATGAAAGTGGAATGAGGTGGAATCAAGAATATGCATCATTGGAATTGGGCACCCCGATCATTGGAGCAAAACTTTAAGCCTGCACTTATGTTTTTTTACAAATTGAGTACTGCCTGCGCCGTCTGTCACTGATTAACCCATTGGTGCGTTTTAAAGGTTTTTAACAGATCAACTCTTTTTCTTTAACACTTCAATCTACATTGGTAAAAAAGTAAAATTCCATTAAAAATTATTTCCTTAGTTTTGCCCTGCTGCTTACGGTCATTGATTGCAAGTCTTACAGGTCATGTGCCTTCTTTGCATATTGCACTATTATTTCTCTCACACAAATACAACTTTTTTGACTTTACCTTATTTTTTTGCAGTTTTATACACAGCGCAAACTCGACCCAAAGTTATTGGAATGATTTACATGAGGACAGTGATGGCTGGTGTCTCTCAAATACGGTTGGGCATTCATAGGATGCATATTTGTTCTCACAGGCATGAGAAGCATCATGCAGCTGCTGCAAATGTTTTTGTATATACATAGCACAAATTCGATCTGTCAGTATAGCAGCACTTTACACGGGCACCAGTTACATTTACATTACAGATGACTGATATAATACAAAATAATTAACTTACTCATAATACCCTGGAGGCTTACCCTGTAGATAAAGGTAAGCTTTATTTCAAATGCTACATGGCTGTAGAGGACCCCAACCGAACTGGCTCTACCAGTAAAACACTCGCTAGAAACAACCGCATATATCAAATGCAAACATTCTCAGAACCTGCATCATACAGTATGACATTGTACTATTCCATAGGCCTACCTAGAGGGTAGATGTTAGCAGTGCAGTACATGAATACATACACAGAGTACTACACATCTTCCCTTCTTCTAAAAAAAAACACAAAAAAATAAAATAAGAACTAAACAAAGTAAACAGCGGGTAACAAACTAATCAAGAAACCCACAACAAAAATACAACCCTACAAGTTAAGAGCAAAACCTATTTGGAGTAATAATAACTCTTGAGCTTCTTCTTCTAATCTCGCCTTTGTGTCACACAGAGATAACTCACTCCTTATTCAACAATTGCTTAATAGGTTCACAAAACTAGTCCCTCAAGCAATGATCACCAGAGTTCATCATTACTTTAACCACTCTTGCTCTTGGACCAATTTGACACTTTCCTTTGTATCATACCAAGTTTTTGTTTCTCTTGGTTTTGAGACATATTGCCTTTTACTATGGACATCAACTTTTGTACATCATTGTCAGATTTGAGCCATTTTGTCATCCATGCAGGTCTAAAACTGTTGTTGGCCTTCCTTCCCCTTAAAAGTACAAAAGGGTATAGCTTAGTGGAAGAGTGTGGTGCCATCCTATGGAACCACATCATGCTGCTCACAGACTGAGCAACATCAGGGTTCCCACCTTTGGCCCATATGATAAATTCCACCACCACACGGTTCATTCTCTCAACAAGTCCGATGGTTTGTGGGTGGTACAGAGAAATTCTCACATGTTTGATGCCACAAGAATCAAGGAACACATGAAATTCTTTGCTCACAAACTGTGTCCCATTGCCGGAAACCAAAGCTTCAGGAAACCCTTCCCTCATGAAAGCTTTCCTAAGAAACCACACAGTAATGTTAGCACTCGGCTCCCTGACCATTTTGTTTCAGGCCACTTTAAAGCATAGTCCATGAGCACCAAAAGTATTTGGTTCCCCAAAGAAGAGAATCATAAGGCAGCATGATATCAATGTCCAGCTTGACGACCCATGGCCCTAATGGACACTAAATAGACATGAGAGGTGGTGACACAACCAGGGCCGGACTGGCTACCGGGCGTTTTGGCATGCTGCCGAGCTGGGGGCTGATTTCGTTGATGGGGACCTGGTCTCCATCAACGAAATTAGCCCCCACCACAGTGACATCGGCCCCCAGCTCGGCAGCATGCCAAAACGCCCGGTAGCCAGTCCGGCCCTGGACACAACCTTAAGACTTTTGTCAGCCGACATACACACACAATAGTTACTAACCTCCTCATCAACCTCAGCATCCATGACAGGCCACCAAAATGTCTCCTGAATACAACGTTTTGGTGAGACAACCCTAGATGACCATCACGGCCTTCCTGATAATATAATTCCTAACGGAATGAGGTGGAACCAGCTTGTCGGACCGCAACAACATACCATCTTGTTTAGCAATTTCACTCCTAACTTTGCAGAATGCTTGCAACAAAGGAGATAAAATGTATTCTCTGGGCCAGCCCTTTACTGCCAGTTGAAAAATCTGATCACTCCTCATGGCAGACATCCACTCATCTTCACAACACATTCTCAACTCGGGTTTCTCCAAAGATGCCATAAGACAGTCCTCAAGTTCTTCATCAATGCAATCCGAAAACTCCATTTCATTGTCTTCATCTACTTTGTGTGGGAATTGTGAAAGAAAATCAGCCTTACCATTTCTACCACCCGTAATGTGCACTATATCAAACTGATACTGTAAAGGTTTGTTGACCATTCTCAAACTTTTTGGCGTACAACGGAGTATTGGAGATCTCCATCCCTCAACACTCTGGATGCACATTCCACAGTATTTTCACACTCCCCAATCTTTCAGATTAAAGTAGCTCCCAAACCAACCTGGCTGGCATCAACTGTGATACTACACGAGAACACCGGATCAAACGGCTTAAGAGTCCTATCCTGACTAAACAACGACTATATCTGATGAAAAGCTGAGACGCATTCACCACACCACACAAATTTGACCTCCTTATTAAGAAAATTGCTGATAGGACGTACACTAGTGGCGAAATCAAGGATACGCCGAGAGTAGTACTCACATAAATCCAACAGTGATTTAATACTGGTTTTATCCATGGGAGGTGGAGCACAAACAATAGCATCCACTAAACCATATCTTAGTTTTATACCTTCCTCCGAAATATGTGTCCTAGATATTCCACTTCTCTGCACATGACCTTACACTTCTCAGTCTTCAAGACAACACCCTGCTTATGGAAGATGTCCAACACTCTGTGGAGAACACCATATTGAGACTCCCCATATGTGGCAAAAACACATTACCCTGACACACTAAGACATCCTACACCTCCTTGAGCAAGTTGTACATCACTCTCTGAAACACAGAGGCCGCAGAGGCGAGCCTGAACGGCATGCGATGCTACTGAAACATACCAAGGGGTGAAATAAATGCAGTTAAGTGTTGTGAATCAGGATGGAGTTCCACCTGATTGTAGGCAGCGGGCAAGTCAAGTTTAGAAAAAACTTTGGCCCCTTTGATACAGGCAAATAAATCATTGATCTTTGGCAAAGGATGCAAGTCAATCCATATTT
Organism: Calotriton arnoldi; assembly: GCA_963921515.1. Classification (NCBI taxonomy): domain Eukaryota; kingdom Metazoa; phylum Chordata; class Amphibia; order Caudata; family Salamandridae; genus Calotriton; species Calotriton arnoldi. Next base: position 893,211 of record CAWUFW010002826.1, on the reverse strand, counting down.
CCTTATTCAACGATTTCAGGTCCACACAAACACACACGTAGTTGCCGCACCTCTTGTGGGCCACAACCAACGGAGACAGGTACAAAGAGGATTCTGTAGGCTCAATGATCCCTCTGTCACAGAGGCTCTTGAGTTCTTTCTCAAGATCTTCTCTCACACTGAAAGGTAGCCCTCTCAGTTTATGCTTGATTGGGACGGCACCGTCCTTGATTTTGATCTTGTGCTTGAATTATCAAATGTTACCCAAGCTGTCACCAAATAGAGAAGGAAACTTCTCCTTCTACTTTCGACCCAAATTATCATAGTCAACCACTAGGATCTGCTCATTGGCCCCAGGCCTAAGTATCATCCCAAATAGTCCTTGGTGGAACTTTTAAAGATGGTAACACACATATGAGGTTGGAAGAAGGTTTATTAAAAGTGCAGGACAACTCCTCTCCTGGCAGCAACTGTGCCAGCTCTGACCAAGCTTCCAGAACTATGGAAGACTCAGGCATCACTAGGTTACAAAGAGCATGCATGTTGCCAGGATACAACACATCTCCCTTTTAATAATATAACTAAAATAAGCAATGTAAAATAATGCAAAGGAAACAAAAATAACAGCAATACAAATATATGGAAAAAAAACATATAGCATTGAAGTAACAACAATAGTTAAAATTGTACCTGAAAATTACCAACAAGAAACTAAACAGAATGCACAATCAATCACACAAATAGTCATTGTGCCATGCAGGTCTCCTCCTGACACGAGGTTCCACAACAGACCTACTATTACTGACAGACTTACCATCAACCACCACCTCCCTTGAATTGTCATCCAATTTTTTTACCCAAACCTCCCGTTCAAGAGCATTGCATAAGGGGACTCTGTGCACATTCCACTTCTTACCATCAGACAACCACACATTGTTGCCAACTACTCCGGTTACACACTTAGGCACCGGCCATTTCGACATTTTCTGAGTGCCCAGACTGTTGGTTCTAACCCAATCACCCACTCCAAATATTCTTTTGCCTTTCCTTATTTTGTCATTATGTCTGCTTACATACTTAGATTGGTGTTTTTGAATTCTTTCTATAAGATTTTGCTTGTCCACTGGACGAGTTTGACCCTTGAGCATCCACGCAGGAGATACTTTGGTGCCCGCTTGCCTGCCCTTCAAAAGCATGGACTGAGTTTCTAATGTAACTGAATGCGGAGTGGTGCGGTAGCTCCAAAGCATTTCTGTAACAGCTTCCTTGCAATCATGTCCGCTACTATCAATCAACTGCACACACTCCTTCAAAACTCGGTTAAACCTCCCGACCAGACCATTCTCCCTAGGGTTATAAACAGCAGTGGTGTGGTGCACAACACCCATCTTAGACAGATAATTTTTAAAATCTTCAGCCACAAACTGGGGAACGTTGTCAGTTACTAATGTACTGGGGCATCCTTCTTTGCAAAAAATTTTGTCACAACACTCTATTACATTAGCAGCCTTGACTTCACTCGAAAACGCCACTTCAGGCCATTTAGAATAATAATCAATCATGACAATGGCAAACTTGTTGGAAATACCTTAAGCAGAAAAAGGGCCACAAATATCCATGGCTACTATTTCCCAAGGTCTGCTGGGAAATTCAGTAGGGGCAATGGTGGATTCCTCTACTCGATGAGACTTATCACTGCACATACAATCAATGTACCCACTTACACATTCCTCAACCTGTTTGTCCATGCCAGGCCACCAAAAGGTCACTCTCACCCTTCTTTTCATTCCTGACATCCCATTATGACCTTCATGTAGTAATTTTAATAACCTGGAATGCAACCCTTCAGGTACAACTAACCGGTCACCTCTCCGTAGCACCCCATTCTCGACAGACAGTTCAGCCCAAACAGTCCAAAATTCACCGAATTCTTTTTTCAATGTCATGTTAGATAGAGAGGGACATGACAATTCATTTAACAAGTCCATCATTGTATTATCCTCCCTCACAGCAGATTTCCATTCATCCACAGATATAGCTCCCTTGCATGCTTCATAAATGTTAGCAACGAATGTATGACGTTACAATGCGGTCTTTACACCGCGATACGTTTACAACGCAGTCATTACAAAGCAAGTCATTACAACGACTTGCGCTGGAGGGTGCTGGACTTAGGAATAGTATGATTTACTATTCCAACTCCAGCCTACGTAACAGTAGGGAAGGTGTTGGAATAGTAAATCATACTATTCCTTAGTGTATAGCGCCATCCAGGGCAAGTCGTTGTAACGACTTGCGTTGTAATGGCCACGTTGTAAACGTATTGCGGTGTAAAGACCACGTTGTAATGGATGTCTCCCGTTAGCAACTACACATTCCTCATTGGTTTCATCATCATCATCTATACATTGTAATGGTAAACGAGATAAACAATCAGCATTGATATTGCGGATGCCTGGTACATAGTTCAACGTAAAATCAAACCCTTGTAGTCTATATAATCACTTTGCAATTCTGGGGGTGGCTTTCCCTGCCCCCTTGGTGGTGAATAGATCTATGAGGGGTCTATGATCTGACCTAACTTCAAAGTGAGTACCCCACATGTAAGTTTTGAAATGGTCAACCCCCCCACCAACACGCCAAAGCCTCCTTCTCTATCACCGAATTTGTAGGTTCAGCTCCCTTGAGTGTCTGAGAGGCAAAAGCAACAACGCGTTCATGCCCCAAATGCCTCTGCATTAGAACTGCTTCCAACCTGTATGCACTGGCGTCGACTGCCACAATGGTTTGATCGTTTGGGTTGAAATGTTTAAGCGCAACAGCTTTCACAATTTGTTTCTTAATATCTTCAAAAGCACCTTGACATTCCTCAGACCACACAAATTTGTTACCCTTCTTCATTAAGGCCCTTAAACAATGTCCTTTGTCTGCAAAATGTTGGACGAATTTAGAATAAAATTCTGCCAGATCCAGAAATGATCGCAATTGCTCCTTGTCTTTTGAAGCGGGTACATCAGCAATAGCATTCAACAATTTCCTTTTAGGTTTTACACCAGCTTTGGATAAGGTATGACCCAGATAATCGATCTGTTCCACACCAAATTTACACTTGTGAATACCCACAGTTAAACCAGCATGCTGCAATTTCTTCAACGTTTCATCTAAAAACGTGTCATGTCCCTCCACACCAGTACATCATCTTGAAACACCAAGACTTTAGACATGCCCTTCAGAATTTTACACATTACTCTCTGAAACACAGCAGAGGCGGATGCTAGGCCGAAGAGCATTCGTAAAAAACGGAAAGCACCTTCCGGTGTTATGAAAGAGGTAAGGTGTTTGGATGTAGGGTGCAACCGGATTTGTGATAAGCACTTGACAAATCGATCAAAGAAAAATACTCAGCATCAATCACAGATGAAACCATCTCGTTAATATGTGGCAGTGGGTAACGGTCAACTAAAATGTTACGATTAAGATCTCTTAAGTTAATGCACATGCGCAAATTTCCGTCCGATTTGCGCGCCAAAACAATGGGGCTAAGCCATTCTGAAGATTCAATCGGTTCAATGACTTGTGCGTCGCAAAGTCTTTGCAGCTCTTTCTTCAATTGTTCCCGTAAGGCAAACGGGACATTTCTAGCTTTATGTACACAAGGTACATTATTGGTTTTTAGTACAATGCGATGTTTGAATTTATTCAAACAGCCAAGTTCTTTCCTGAACAGTTTTGGATATTTGACACACCATTTTTTTTTTCAGCATCTTCAGTCACTAACACCTGTTGGGGATGATTAGGGTCTAACACTATACCCAGCATTTTCTGTTCACACCACCCCAGCAAGGATCTCCCTTTCTCCAACACATAAACTTTGCATATAACTTCTTTGTCCTTATGTGACAATTTACACATAAGAAAACCTAATAGTGGCAACTTAACACCACAATACCCAACAGGTTGAACGTTGGGTGTATCTAATTCGTACTTGCTAATCTTTTCCCAAATGTCCTTAACAATTATAGTATAGGGTGATCATGAATCAGCCCAAACTGAAACCTTAGCGCCATTAGAACCTAATGTACACTTAGGTGGATTGTAACCTTCCTGAATCTCATTAATAGTATCAACACCCACCACTAATATCTCAACTTCATCAGATAAACCCTCATCACTGTGTTCTATTATGGCATGAACTGAAGGTTTCCAACTATTTGGAGTACCAGCTTTGCACATGCGTGCAAAGTGACCCACCTTCTTACACTTATGACACTTTTCCTTGAGTGCAAAACACTTGTTGAAATCAGCAGTATGTTTTATACTGCCACACCTGAAACAAACACGGCTGCGCTTGGGGTAATTTTTGACACTTGTATCACCTTTCTTAACACTTACCGCACAAACTTTGGTTTCAGTCTTAATACCCTTATCAGAACTTTGGTCGGATTTTAATTCTTTGACATATCTGGAGGTGTTTTCTATGCGCCTGGAAATTTCTATGGTCTTTTGTAATGAGGGATCCTTTAATTCTAACAGCCTTTCTTGAATTTTGATGCTGCTTGTTCTGTTGATAAACTGATCCCTGATTATTTCTGCACGTAGCTCCTTAAACCTACAAGTTGACGCAAAAGTTCTGAGTACTGAAATATATTGTTCAACAGATTCACCAGGTTGTTGTACTCTAGAGAAAAATTTGTGTCTCTCAACTACTAGACTAACCTTTTTACCGAAGTATTCCTCCAAAGCTTTTACTACTTCCACATATTCATCAAAACTATCCTCACATGTGTCCTCAACTGTATCACCTTCCCCACCCTCGTGATTGATAGGGACTCTGGTATTTATGGGTAACGTTTTTAGTACTTTCCTGCCCTCAATCCCTAGATTATGTTTTAATAAAGCAACCTTACGGGAAGCTACAAAATCTTCTCCACCTATTGCTTCAAGATAAGTCTCAAAAGACTCCAATCAATCTTCCCAAGGCATAATGGGCTCACCTGGCTTTTGTAGGAATTTAGGTGGAGCTACAATGGTTGATAAATCCATCCTTAGATGAAAGAAAAGAGAAAAAAATAATTACGTACACAAGAACTACTACTGCCCTAATAATACTGCTCTCAAGTGCCCCAGCTCTTATTGTTGTTTCACACAAGAATTATTCTGCTCTAAATAATACTGTTCACAAATGCCTCAACACTTATTGTTGTGTTGTTTTGTATAAAAATAATAACAATGGTAACAATGCACAATAAATAATTATTTTCAAAATAATAAATTAAAATAAATGAAGTTGTCACTGTAGTCCTATGCTGCTTGCTGCGCGTGATCACAACACACAGTGTATAGAAGTAGTTAAAACAATAAGTTAAAATAAAAGATGTTTTCACTGTTGTCACACGTTGCAAATGTTATCCAGGATGAAGTTTCACAAGAAGATTAATGAAGTTAAAGAGCAAACCTTGCTGTATATATTGCACGCTACAGATAGTGCCTTCCTCAGTCAATATGTGTTGTGCCGCACGCTCTCCACTTTACTGTAATGCTGCCTTACTGAACAGTGCTGCCAACAGTGCCTTCTTGTGCCGATGTGCACTGTACCATGCATACCTCAATTGTTGCACTAGAAATCTTCCGCATTCAGACGTCAACACACGTGCATCATAATTACGCAACAATCCAATGACGCTGCTTCCTGTTGCTTGGGAGACCTGTCATACGCCGCTCCTGCGCTTCCCAAGAACAATGGAAGGCACGCTCTAGGTAACTGCGTTCTCCAGGCATGCACGCGCTGCCGCGCAAGAGCCGTTGACACAGACAACCGGCGAGTAATCAAATAATAACAACGCTGCTGTTGCTCACCGTTGCCGTTACTCGCCGCTGCTTCCAAATAAATAAATACCGGGTTGCACATGCATTTGTTGCAACTCCTTTTTCAAGGCTACACACAATTCTGCCGGCGAAATTACTTCACCACTGCTCCGCTAGCCATAACACGCGATTTCTGCTCTGCTAGCCATAACGTCGTGTTAATTTTCTCCGCACTCATTGTAGCACTTCAGTACTCCGACACCTTAGTACCTTGGCCTGATAAATTCCCAGAGCGTAACACACGCCTCCTCCGACAAGACTCTCATCCAGCTGGGTTGATCACGGTGTGGCACAAGATTTACCAACTCCACCGCAATTAGGAATCCAGGGGTTATGTTCCAGCGTTGATTCGAGTAGTAGTCACCTTCACTTCACGACCTCCTTCATCCCATCCTCGTCACCATTTTTAAAGATGGTAACACACATATGAGGTTGGAAGAAGGTTTATTAAGAGTACAGGAACAACCCCTGACAACTCCTTTCCTGGCAGCAACTGTCCCAGCTCTGACCAAGCTTCCAGAACTATGGAAGACTCAGGCATCACTAGGTTACAAAGAGTATGCATGTTGCCAGGATACAACAGGAACCATCAAATGATGTTAAGCACCTTGACAGCAACATAGATCTTACCTCTGACCTTTCCCCTATTAAATTCCCTTACCTCTTCTATGTAGACCAAATGTTAAATCCTACGACCTTCATACGAAACGGGTGATCAGTTGGGAGGCAATAAGTTTCTCTCTCACCATGTCGCTGCAAAGAAACGTTGTGTTATCATGGTGATCCTAGCCTCAGAATCCATCAAGAGTTTAAGGATCTTACCCCCAATACATACTTCGGCTATGGGGTCTACACAACTTGAAGGATTACACTCCACTTTTCGGCCCACACCTGTTCATCACGAACAGCAGAAATAATCTCAGTGTCAGATTTATTTTCAGACTCAACTACACACACCACTGTTTTTTTTATAACTTTAGCAAAATGTCCAACCTTTCTGCAGTAATTACATGTTACATTGGCCAATGGACATTTTCGCTACTTGGTATGTGAAGGATTACAGCAACTAACATTTCTAGGACTAGGGTTTCACCCTTGGTGGGTTTGGACGACCCTGTGTTTGTATCCAGTGCGAATTTCTGTCGAGTCCTCACTGCTAAAACCACAGTGACATTTTCAACTGGTTTGTCATCCAACTATTTAAAAGAAACTTGTGAAATCTTGATGCTATTGGAAATTTGATAGTTTTTACTAATGTGGGGTTACCCTTAGCCAAAAATGTCTGCTAAATTTGTTTGTCCCTGCAATGACATGCAAACTGGTCCCTAATAAGTTGATCAGAAAAAATTTCAAACTGGCAAATAGATGCCAGCCTATTAAAAAATGAAATATAAGCATCAACATTGTCACCTTCAATTTGCTTCCTCTTAAAAAATTTATTTCTTAAAACAATAAAACTAGGCTATTTGTCAAATCTGGTCTTAAGTTTCTGTACATTGTCATATTATTTATCAACATTATATCCTTCCAGATGTGGTAAATCGAGTAAATATTTAAAAACAGATCTGTCCTCAAACCCCAAAGAATGAAGCAGCAAACATTTCTTCATCTCTGCTCCAAATCTCAAAGCAACTATTGCCCCCAAATAGGTTTAAAAAGCATCAAACTAAATCTCCCATCTAACAAGCGGTTCACCAGGTGTATCTAACAAAGGAGGAGGAGAAACTGCTTGCATTGTGCAGATATCCACTTTAATATAAGTCCTAAGCTAAAACTAAGTAATGTATAGTTAAACAGTCCGTAGAGTATATGTAGCAGATGCCTACCAAGAATTCTACGTCTAAAAAAATATGACTGGATATCAGAATGCAAAAAATATGGCTGAATGTCAGAATGTAAGCAAGACAGCTGATGGAGAAAACCCCAGATAGTGTGCACAGGAGCGTCCATGCAGAAACTGACACAGAATGAACACAGCTATAGCAGACACAGTTAATGAGCCCCTCCAAATGGTGTGAACATTAACGTTAGTGTCAGCAACTTACACAAGAAAGAAATGCATACGGACAGGAATGTCAATGCACAGAAAAGCGCAAAACAAGCACAGCTGCAGCAAACACAGTTGGTGAGCACCAGTGGTGGCTGGTCCATAGGGGCGCCGGGGCAGCGCCCCACTAGGCAATCGACAACAAGAAAAACTGCTCACTAATCGGGCAGCAAGAAATGTAAGCAGACGAATTGACAGCTTTGACAATTCGTCTGTTTACATTTCCAGCCTGTGCCGGCAGCTGCTTCACAGCCTCAAGTGCGCATGACAGAGTCTCTGTCATGCGCACACAGAGTCAACAACAAATGCACATCGCACGCAGGCGAGAGCAGCAGGAGTCCAGACTCCAACTGCGCATCTGCGAGAAGAGCGCTTTTTATTTCAGCACCCCACTCCATTGACATTACATTAGGTATGCTGCGCATGCCTAGTGTAGTGCAGGAGTGTGAAGATAGGATCCTGCTCGGGCGGTGACGTACAGGCGCCCCATGCCCTGTCAAATGCCAGGATACGCCAGGATACAGCCAAGTAGCCGCCCCCAGTCGCATCCAGTCTTCGGATTTGCCACTTGCCAGTCAAGGAAAAGAGCGGGGAGAAGTTAGTTCCATGTTTGTGAGAGGAGACGTGATGCGGGACTGGCGGAGGACGGAGATGCCTGGTAAGTTTGTTTTATTTTATTCATATCATTTAATTAAACCCCCCCCCCTCGCGTACCCCCGAGTCATGCCGGCCGCGACTGGGTCTGCCGGTGGCTATTCTGTTCTTGAAAGTAGTTCACCATTTACAAAGCTTTCACAGAAGTGGCGTTTTGTCTGCATTCAATGTTTTCCGCGCTGCTTGAAGCTCATTGTCTACTCTGTTTTGACTGCTACATAAAAGCTCTCACTTTGCGGCTGTAAGAATATGTGTGCTCTCCTGGCTGTCACTCTTTCATTGCACGGTCCTAAGTGTAATCTACGTTATCGACCTTGCAAGCATGGGAGGCTGAGCAGCGGCATGGGACCCGTGCTAGAACTAGCAGGTCACAAACTCATCGCTGTAGTCAATGCCCAACTGCTGGCACCTTAGACATTATAACTCGTGGAGTCCCCCAACACACACACGTGCATATAAACGTATACCGACACGGAAATGCACAAACGCGCAGCTGCACTTTGTGCACAGCAACTAAACAGTTCTCCCTGGCACGGCCATGTCTCGCACAGAGCCTATGCTCAGGGCCCGTTGACCCTCGCCTGCTGCCCAGGGGTTCCCTCGCAACACCCCAAACTGCTACCAGTACCCAGAAGCTCAACCAGTGGTACACTCTACTGGGAGCACAGTCGTATACATTGATGGAAACGATGCTGCTCAGCCAAGTGGCCAGGAACGGGTTAATTTGCCTATGCAAATTAATTTAACATGCCTCTGCCAACTACACTGTGTCTGTGTTGTAGAGGTTTTCTAGGCACGTGGGTATCTACTTTTGGTGTTAACCCTGCTTGTTTCTGGGCAGTGTTTTGTATTAACATGTTAGCTACAGGCAGTGAAACATGCTTAGAATAAAGCCAGTGCCAGATGGTTCGCCTCTGCTATTCTCATGTCATGTATCCCACCAAGAGAGCGCATCATAATTTTTGACCTTTCTCGTCCCCTTGAAATGACATTCTTCGGCGCCCCTCAAGAGTGGTGACTGGCAGCCATTTGGAGACATTTCTTTTCCTTTTGAAGAACTGATCTCACAAGATAAAGCCCTGCGTGTGATTTATCAAGCCAGAGTGCATCAGTGAGTCTCCTTCGAAGCCCCGAGTCCTTGGGCTCGCCGCTGCAGCTGCCAAGGTCCCATATGAGTGGAGATAAAAGTAAAAAAAATGGATTACAGCGCACAGAGCAGAGTGAGATGCTATGGAAGTGTGTACGCGGGCGTTGTTTCAGGTTAGTGAGCGCCTCGTCTAATGACTTCAATGGGAAATCTGCTGGCTGTCAGCTCGGTGCCAATTAGCACCCGACCCAAGGCCTCGTCTTCAGACTGCAAGGCTTGTGTGGTATCTCTTCTTCGTGATCCTTTCCACCAGTTACATGCTTTACAGTCCTAATGCATGCAGGATTCAGGTGCGTAAAGCAACACTGGCCGGGTGGACTGACCAATAACTTAATCAGATTAATACTGATGGGCCTGGCGGGGTTAAAAGCTGTGGGTTCTGTCTGCCTATATTTCAGGGCCCCTTCACTGTAGGTGTTCAGGTTATTCCTTTTAGCATTACGAAAGGTAACAAGCATTGGCAAGGCCAATAAGTCTCACCTATGTGAGATCTATTGGCTTGGGGTGGAATGTTGGGGAGTGGCTTGAAGTGGAGAGGCATTGTGTGGCATGGAGTGGCATTGTATGGCATGCAGTGGAATGGCACTGTGAGACATGGAGTGGAATGTCATTGTGTGGCATGGACTAGGCGAAAAGAACTTGCAGTTTGATTTGTGCCGGCACTGCCGGGTGCTACCGGGTGCCCCTTTAAGGTCATATGCCAATCTGCAAAAATGTAAATGAGTTTTGAGTACCCGACTGTCTAAAACTATTTGTATACATTTTCCGCTCACAAGCCTGATTTTCTGCAATACATCTGTTATGGAAAGCGGTGCATATATTTTTTAAATGACTAACAACTGAACAACCTTTGACGTGTACACGAGTACTTGGTAAGTGCTCGATTCATCCTATCGTTGGCGCACTCTGAGTTGAGTACAGACAGAAACAACATCTACCTGCCATGCCCGCATCCTGCCCCTCGTGCACACGGGCTGTTCAGTCACTGCTAGGCAACAAGCATCCGCACATCCTAGAATGATGTATAGTTTCTGAAACTCACACATTCAAGTGATGTTCGTATTAAATGCATATATACATGTTACAAAGGCAGACAACATGTTCCATGTTCTCTTTATTAATGTAATAACTGCACTTTCACAATTGCTTTATTAACCTTCCTGCTTTCTCAAATTTGCTTGAAAATGCACCATTTGTCCACTGTTTTTTCAAAATTTTCTCGGGGGGAGTACCCCCCTGAATCCCCCTTAGGTTGTTTGTGCTCGCTCGCTACGCTCGCTCGGGTGCAGTATGACAATCATTTTACGCCGCACCACTTTCAAAACTCACCAGCCGCCTCCAAATTGTGTGCGCATCACCGTTAGCATCAGGCAACATGCACATGAAAAAAGGCATGAGGAACTTGACGATATACATCACCAGCAATGGGGTGTGTGTATCACTGCAGACCGGACACTAAAATGCACACACGATGCACAGAATGTTGTTGGGTAACTGTGCGCCTCACCGAGCTCCAGAAACAGCATAGACTGGGCACGACAATGCACAAGTGATGCCAGAATGCTGTAGGTGGTGGCATCACCAAAATCCAGAAACTGAGTGACAAAGATGCACGGCTTAGTTAAAATATATATATTTTTTTAAATGGCCGTACAATATAGGGTGCATCATAAACACTCCTCATTAGGATGTAGGCCGATGTACAGCTGCACTGTGCGGACTACGTAGAACCTTCCAGATGGCATCTATGAACCCTGGACCTGCTTTGCCTGCTTTCCCCCGTTTTTCCTTCTGTGCCCCTCGCTGCCCCACTGTTGTTGTGCCCGTGATTTGCCTGCTTTCCCCCCGTTTTTCCTTCTGTGCCCCTCGCTGCCCCACTGTTGTTGTGCCCGTGATTTGCCTGCTTTCCCCCCGTTTTTCCTTCTGTGCCCCTCGCTGCCCCACTGTTGTTGTGCCCGTGATTTGCCTGCTCTCCCCCCGTTTTTCCTTCTGTGCCCCCGCTGCCCCACTGTTGTTGTGCCCGTGATTTGCCTGCTTTCCCCCCGTTTTCCTTCTGTGCCCCTCGCTGCCCCACTGTTGTTGTGCCCGTGATTTGCCTGCTTTCCCCCCGTTTTTCCTTCTGTGCCCCTCGCTGCCCCACTGTTGTTGTGCCCGTGATTTGCCTGCTTTCCCCCGTTTTTCCTTCTGTGCCCCTCGCTGCCCCACTGTTGTTGTGCCCGTGATTTGCCTGCTCTCCCCCCGTTTTTCCTTCTGTGCCCCTCGCTGCCCCACTGTTGTTGTGCCCGTGATTTGCCTGCTTTCCCCCCGTTTTTCCTTCTGTGCCCCTCGCTGCCCCACTGTTGTTGTGCCCGTGATTTGCCTGCTTTCCCCCCGTTTTTCCTTCTGTGCCCCTCGCTGCCCCACTGTTGTTGTGCCCGTGATTTGCCTGCTTTCCCCCCGTTTTTCCTTCTGTGCCCCCGCTGCCCCACTGTTGTTGTGCCCGTGATTTGCCTGCTTTCCCCCCGTTTTTCCTTCTGTGCCCCTCGCTGCCCCACTGTTGTTGTGCCCGTGATTTGCCTGCTTTCCCCCCGTTTTCCTTCTGTGCCCCTCGCTGCCCCACTGTTGTTGTGCCCGTGATTTGCCTGCTTTCCCCCCGTTTTTCCTTCTGTGCCCCTCGCTGCCCCACTGTTGTTGTGCCCGTGATTTGCCTGCTTTCCCCCCGTTTTTCCTTCTGTGCCCCTCGCTGCCCCACTGTTGTTGTGCCCGTGATTTGCCTGCTTTCCCCCCGTTTTCCTTCTGTGCCCCTCGCTGCCCCACTGTTGTTGTGCCCGTGATTTGCCTGCTTTCCCCCCGTTTTTCCTTCTGTGCCCCTCGCTGCCCCACTGTTGTTGTGCCCGTGATTTGCCTGCTTTCCCCCCGTTTTTCCTTCTGTGCCCCTCGCTGCCCCACTGTTGTTGTGCCCGTGATTTGCCTGCTTTCCCCCCGTTTTCCTTCTGTGCCCCTCGCTGCCCCACTGTTGTTGTGCCCGTGATTTGCCTGCTTTCCCCCCGTTTTTCCTTCTGTGCCCCTCGCTGCCCCACTGTTGTTGTGCCCGTGATTTACCTGCTTTCCCCCCGTTTTCCTTCTGTGCCCCCGCTGCCCCACTGTTGTTGTGCCCGTGATTTGCCTGCTTTCCCCCCGTTTTTCCTTCTGTGCCCCTCGCTGCCCCACTGTTGTTGTGCCCGTGATTTACCTGCTCTCCCCCCGTTTTTCCTTCTGTGCCCCTCGCTGCCTATCGCCATTCCCGCCGCTGCGTCCCTGCGGCCCCGCCCCCTGACTGCCCATTCGCTGCCCCTGCCTCCCGCCTCCCAGCTGCTCCTCCCTCCCACCTCCCCATAAATGGCGGCCGCTGCACGGCCGCGCAGCGGACGTGCGCAGCGGGCGCGCCGCTGGCGCGCCGAAGGCGCGCCTAAGGCAAGCCCGTCTGCGCCCGTCCGCGACTGGACCGCGCCCAGCGCCAGAACCCCTGGATCCCACCGATGCAACACCACTCGACGGACCTACGACGCCGCCACACTCACCGCACTCAATGCCGGCCGGAACCCTGCCTGCTACCGAGCCTCACCGAGACGCACCCACGGACCCTTCACCTGCCAAACCTGCCGATTCACCTGCCCCCTGACGTGCACCACCTCCGCCAAGTCGAGCAACAGCAGCAACCACCTGAAATGCATCCTGCTGAACACCCGCTCCGTCCACAGGCACGCCGTGGAACTCTGGGACCTGCTCGACGCAACAGCACCGGACATCGCCTTCCTCACCGGAAACCTGGATGAACGCCTCCTCAGCGCCTGACATCGCCATAGCCATCCCGGATGGATACAAGATCACCCGGAAGGACCGCGTCAACCAGACGGGAGGAGGCATCGCCATCGTACACAAGAACACCATCCGCATCTCGACTAACTCCGACGAGACCTTCACCGCCGCCGAACACCTACACTTCCAGATACACACGGACCCCAAGACCACCCTCCGAGGCACCCTCATCTACAGACCCCCGGGACCACGCACACTATTCAGCGAAGACATCGCAGACTTCATCAGCCCGCACGCCATGCCCTCCGCCGACTACATCCTCCTAGGGGACCTCAACTTCCACCTGGAGAACAACAACGACAGAAACACCACCGCCCTGCTGGACAACCTCGCCAACCTCGGACTCAAGCAACTGGTGAACACGCCCACCCACTACGCCGGCCACACGCTTGACCCCGTCTTCTCGTCCAGCAAGCACATCTCCTTCAGCCACGCCACCGGACTCCACTGGACCGACCACAGCTGCGTCCACTTCAGCTTCAGAAAGACTGCGACCCACCACCACCCGCAACAGGCTCCCCGCCGGAGCTGGAGCAAGATCACCGCCGAGCAGCTCACCGCCTCCCTCAGCCAGAACACACCCACCGACACAACGGACCCAAACGAAGCAGCCAGCAACCTCGCCAAGTGGCTGACCGCCTGCGCCGACGACCTCGCACCACTAAAAACCCTCCCAGCAGACCCGGAAGCAAGAAAACCCCTTGGTTCACCAACGAACTCAAGGAATCCAAGAAGAACTGCCGCACTCTCGAGAAAACCTGGCGACTCGACCAGACCACAGACAACAGGACCGCCCTCAAGCACGCCACCCGCAAACACCACCAGCTGATCCGTGCCACCAAGAAGTCGGCACTCAAAGAACGACTGGACAACAACGCCCATGACAGCAAGGAACTTTTCAGCATCGTCAAAGAGTTCTCCAACCCCAGCGCCGGAAACAACGACATCACCCCTCGCAAGACCTCTGCAACTCACTCTCCGCGTTCTTCCACCGCAAGATCACCGACATACACAACAGCTTCAACGCACAAACAACGCACCCTACCGCCGAACCAATGCCCGCCACCACCACCCTCTGCAACTGGACCCCGATCAACACCGAAGACACCACCCGCACGATGAACTCCATCCACTCCGGATCACCAACCGACCCCTGCCCACACCACGTCTTCAACAAAGCCGACGCCACCATCGCACCCCATCTCCGGGACATCATCAACTCCTCCTTCCGCACCGCCACCTTCCCGGAGAGCTGGAAGCACGCCGAGCTTACCGCCCTCCTGAAGAAACCAACGGCGGACCCCACCGACCTCAAGAACTACCGCCCCATCTCGCTCCTTCCGTTTCCGGCCAAAGTCATCGAGAAGACCGTCAACAGACAGCTTGCCGCCTTCCTCGAGACGAATGGATCCCTCGACCCCTCGCAGTCCGGGTTTCGGGCCAACCACAGCACCGAGACCGCCCTTATCGCAGCCACCGACGACATCAGAACCCTAACCGACAACGGGGAAACAGCTGCCCTCATCCTCCTGGACCTCTCCGCGGCGTTCGACACCGTCTGCCACCGCACCCTAGTGAAGCGCCTCAGCAACATCGGAATCCGAGAGAAAGCACTGGAATGGATCATCTCGTTCCTCGCCGGAAGAACCCAGAGAGTCCGCCTCTCCCCGTTCAGATCCGAAGCCACCGAAGTCATCTGCGGCGTTCCACAAGGATCCTCACTCAGCCCGACCCTCTTCAACGTCTACATGAGCCCCCTCGCAGCCATCGCACGCCGACACAACCTCAACATCATCTCCTACGCCGACGACACCCAGCTGATCCTCTCCCTCACCAACGACCCCACTACCGCCAGAGCCAACCTGCACGACGGGATGAGAGACGTCGCCGACTGGATGAGGAACAGCCGCCTTAAACTGAACTCAGACAAGACGGAAGTCCTCATCCTGGGCTCATCACCCTCCGCCTGGGACGACTCCTGGTGGCCCCCGGCCCTGGGCACCGCACCCAAGCCAACGGACCACGCACGCAACCTGGGCTTCATCCTGGACTCCTCCCTATCAATGACCAAACAAGTCAACGCCGTCTCATCTTCATGCTTCAACACCCTGCGCATGCTCCGCAAGATCTTCAGATGGATCCCCACTGAAACCAGGAAGACCGTCACCCAGGCACTCGTCACCAGCCGACTGGACTATGGGAACACCCTCTACGCCGGAACCACAGCCAAACTTCAAAAGAGACTCCAGCGCATCCAGAACGCCTCCGCACGACTCATCCTGGACATCCCCCGACACAGCCACATCACCGTACACCTGAAAGACCTGCACTGGCTCCCCGTCAGCAAGAGAATCACGTTCAGACTCCTCACCCACGCACACAAGGCCCTCCACGACCTGGGCCCAAAGTACCTCAACGACCGCATGTCCTTCTACACGCCCACACGCCAGCTACGATCAACCAGCCACGCCCTCGCCACCGTACCACGCATCCGCAGAACCACCGCCGGAGGAAGATCCTTCTCCTACCTGGCGGCCAAGACCTGGAACTCCCTCCCCACTCACCTTCGGCGAACCCAGGACCATCTCGCCTTCAGGAAGCAGCTCAAGACCTGGCTGTTCGAGCAGTAACTTACCCCCTCCCCCAGCGCCTTGAGACCCTCCCGGGTGAGTAGCGCGCTCTATAAATGCCGTGATTGATTGATTGATTGATTGACCTCAAACCAACAAAAACAGCCGGCTGTGACACCGCTGACAAGTGCCTGTAAAGACGGAGTGGACATGAGGCAATAGAAAGCTGGTCAGCTCCCTCCCAAACCTCTCAGTTGCCGGGCTCATTGAAGAAACTAATACTCGAATTTTGGTGGATGTGAAACGAAATGCTTCAAAGAGCATAGCTGAAGATGCACAGCAGAAGAGAACAGCATGCGAAACAGGTCCAGCCGTGTAGCAGGATCGTTGCCATAAATTTGTTGTAACACACTGGAGGTTTGTCGTGTTACCAAAGGTATGCTTTATTCCAAATGCGACACAGTTGTGGAGGACCTCAACCGAAGTGCCTACACCAGTAAAACATTCGCTGGAAACAACCGCATATTTTGAAAGCAAGCATTCTCAGAACCTGCATTGTACAGCATGATATAGTACTATTCCATGGACATACCTAATAGTAGATGTTAGCAAAGATGTTAGCAATGCAGTACACAAATACATACACAGAGTACTGCACTTACCTTATCTTCTTTCCACAGTGGGCCGACTCTGTCAAATCTACTGCGCTGTCTGCTACACTGAAGAGCTGTGCAAGCTGGGATGAAGAAACTAACACCACAAACTTCAGCCAATGAAAGCAGTGCTCTCATACTGTTTATAATAGTAAACAGCTTAAGAGGAATGCAAGGATTGGCTGAGACAGACAACCACAGCACTCCATCCAAGACCGATGGGGCTGAGTGCCTGGTTCCCCATCTCCCTGGCAGCGATGACAGGGAAAGCCTGAACTGTGCATGTCAGGCAAAATATCAGCCAACCTGACAGGTGCAGTTCAAATATACAGCCCCAGCTGGTCATCAGGATGAACCATATCTCGCAGCAGTACACCTCCTGTCTGCAGGCATGAGTGAGCTAGCAGACAGGGGAGTCAACGCCCCCTCGCCACTATGAAGAAACCGCTACTGCATGAGCACCAGTTACATTACAGAAGGACACGTTCATTTTGGGTAGGCACAGGGAGACTAAATGATTTGCCCAGAATGACAGGATGTTGAGCCGACACCGAGACTCGAACCTGGTTCTCCAATTCCAAAGTTGGCAGCTCTGGCCGTTACTCCAACACCTCACATCACTTCAATCTCCCATTCTGCCCACTGAAAACACCAGGTGAGGGTGTTGTGCTCACAACTAGCGCGTGAGTGATTCCTATACGTCTACCATTGTACAGATACACATCCTCTACAAGAAAGGGCCAGCTGCCTTTACAATGCAGCCTAATCTTCTCTCTATTTGCTCGTGTTGAACAGTTCTTAGATGTGGGGAGGCCTGGACTTTGTGTACTTTTTTAGAATCCTTCCTCACTCACTAAACTTCTCATAAAATAATGCCATAACACAGGGCTGAACACAGAGACATAATCCCTGCAGCCACAAATCAAGTCAAGAAATAAAGAACACACACCATCGCCGCACTATTTGAATCATCTATTTTCAAATATCTTCTTGGCATCCTGTGTTTATGTTTCTCTTTCCTATGTCACTTTAACTGCTGTTTAATGTACACCTTAAACCCATATTATTGTTAAAGATTCTTTAGCCCAGGGAAATTTTCCTGAGCAATGCAAAGCTCTGCTTTATTTTTTTTAATAATCGTCCAACTTTGCCAAGAGGTGATTTCAGCTCACAACCAGCCCTGTTAGCACAAGCCTACTATTCTGTTATGTGTTCTTGCCACCGAGTACTAAACGTGCCTTGCATGTTTTATGCAAGGCCTCCTTATAAACACTAACTCATCATGTTGCCAAATGTACACCTTAACATGCAATTTTTTTCTTTTCCACAGATGTTTTCCTGATGCTGAAGTGTTTAAAGTGGAACACCTAGTGTTTAAACCTTCATTATTAGAAATCAGATAAGAATCAATACAGGCCTTGAGTATGTGTGGGCTGGATTTTCCTCTCCCCCCGACCCACTGCACAAACTCCAGTTTGTAAATGCATTGGAATTCTGAGTTGTGTGGAGATTACTGCATCTGGTAATTGCCTGCTGAGATAAAGTCAGCGCACTTCCTTAAAGTATTGCAGGTCACACTTGCCAGAATTCCACATAGGAAGAGATAAATTATTCACCGTATAATCTGGATTTTGGCACAGAAAGCTCAAAAATATATATGCTTTTCATCAAAAACTCTTGATAGGTGAAATTTATTGCACACAAATTCTGAACCCAGGGAGTCCTATTCTATCAGATGAGATTAACAGCACATTCGATCAGGGGCACACGTAATCACGGCCTTAGAATGCATGCATCTGTGTGCTAGTACCAACATGCCAGTTTACTGAAAATTTGATTGAGATTTGGTCTGATACAACCAGATTCGACCAGACAGTCGAAAGTATCCACCATGTTTTCTTTGCCTCTTTACTACATCATGGAAAATGTTCCAGTCTTGATGGTAATATTGACTTTCAGTTTGCAAAATGCTCACATTTATAGTCTTTTTTGTATTTACCACAGCAATGTGTGGTAGCCAAAGTCAAGTAAACACCTCCGCCAAGCGTGTATAGATGAAGAGTTTTATTCGTAGTAGCCACACTCCCAGCAGCAACAGGGCAACTGAGTACTATAGAATATTAGCAGTCAAACCTAACAAACATTCTACATTCTACATGGAGCACATTCTCTGAAGTTGTAGGCAAAGATGACATCACCACAACATCTCCCTTCTTCTTGTAAAACAAATAAAGCATATACTTAGTGTAGACACTACATTTCTCACAAAAGAAATAAAAATATATTAAAATATAATTTCTTCACATTACCACATACTATACATTGTCACACTATAAACACACTAGATGTAGTGACTAAGAATAAGATACTAACAGAATAGAGAACAAATGATCCTATATCACTTAAGATTATACATCCCGGTAACGCAGCGGTTTCATAATATGCCTACCACTTTTGCTAGATTATACATCCTGGTAACACAGCAGTTTCATAATATGCCAATCACTGTGTTGTCTCACAACATCCACATCTTTGGCAACATCAAAAGGTTGAGAAATGTTGCCTTGGTCCAGTGAAATGTCCTGTCTTGTGGGAACATTCGGTTGCTTAGAATACCCTTCCGGTACCCCGGACTTTCCAGACTCTACCTCATCTATTCTCACTACCACAACTCATTCCCTCTGATACGAACAGCATTACCAGACACAGCTTTAACCTGCACAGGTGTTCTGAATTTTGGCAATCCCTTCATCACATAAGTAGGTTCTTTAATTCTAATCCAATCTCCTACTTTTACTTTAGATACCAGATCTTTCACTCTGTGTTTATCGTCATACCAGCTTTCATCTTATCCTGGGAAGCCTCAACCTTAGGTCGTACAACTCTGTCAACACACTTCTCATGATCAATTTTGGACTGAAACTTGCGTAACCACGGTGGACACATTTTAGAAACAGGCACAATCCTTTCATAACTTAAAATGGACTCACCCCAGAGGTACAGTTTGGGCAAGACCGATGTAACCACAACATGCTCTCCACTGCTCCTTGTAGATCAACTCTATTTTGAATGGAACAATGCACAAAATCCATTAAGGTACAATTCATTTTCTCCACAAGACCGTTGGCCTGTGAATGATAGAGAGCAATCCTCCTGTGTCTGATGGCATTCTTCACTAAAAATCCCTTCATCCACCTGGACACGAATTGGACACCATTGTCCGATACAATTTCTTTGGGGCAAACCTCTCTTAGAAACACCTTTATCATTAAATTGATAGTGCCATCAGTGTTAGGTTCTTTCATAAACTCAACCTCCCACCATTTGCTTTATTATTCTACCATTACCACAGCAAATCTCAACCTACGAGGTAGAGCATTAAATGGTCCAATGAAATCAATAGCGAATTTAGACCATGGGCCATTAGGTATTTTAGTGGGTTGTAAAGGTACCGGTACTGTCTTTAAATACTTGTCACTATTAGAACAAATCTTTGCTTTGTGGAGCGACTTTTAACCCCAATCCCAGTCGCACAGCCAAATAGTCGGTTTACAATAATGCTCCAATTAAATTAATCATTTTACTCCATTTACTCAGCGCTTTATTCCAATTTTTTTCTTTATATGCTCTTTCTTGTTTGATCCACATGTAAGGTGTCATGCTTTTTCAAAGCTTCCAATGCTCAAGATGGGCCCATCCAGACCTCTATCAAGAGCACGATAAAAAAGCATGCTTCATCCAAAGCAGTATTCTTTCTTTCAACCCAATGCATTTCGGGCTTAACAAGCCCTTCTTCAGGGGTAACTGCAAATATCAATTAAAAAACCACCATTACTACATTGTCCTTCGTTTAACATATATAATAATCCATACTGTCCGTATTGCATTAATTCAACCCTAGTAACATGCTAAAACAATACCTTTGTTCTATCCGTATTCCCCGAGCGCCAAACTAATCTAATTACACCCCTTCCACACTTCACGCTTTCAGCTCAAAACTCACAAGTCAAACCCCTCTTTCTTACAAACTTTCCAATTTCCCCCCACACTCGCACTCCATTCAAGAGGGGTTTGACTTGTGAGTTTTGAGCTGAAAGCGTGAAGTGTGGAATGAGGGGGGGAGATGGGATGGATAAAGAATCACGGGGCAGGGAAGGGGTGTAATTAGATTAGTTTGGCACTCGGGGATTTATTTTTGGTTCAGAAAAAAGATATTAATACAAATGAATACGGATAGAACAAAGGTATTGTTTTAGCATGTTTATTATCAGTGTGCCACCAGGGCAAGGCACACGCCCAGTGAGCACGCATTCTTGGATGATTATCTTGGATAAAGATGAAATGGATAAATTGTGATAAGAATGGTGTGCATTCCATCACCTTCATTGAACTATTAGAACAAATGGCACATCCCTTGACCATTTCAGTTATGTCTTGATCTATACTTGGCCACCAATATTGTGCACTTATCTTTCTTTTTGTGATGGTTTGTCCTAAAATGCCCCTCATGGGCACAAAACATAATCCTTTCTCTTAAAGCTGCAGGAGGTACAAATATTTCTCTTTGCACTACCATGCCATCACTTTCCACAGACAACTCTTCTGTCACCTTAGAATATGGCTAAATTCTCACATGCAGAGCCTTCTCTCTAGGCCACCCTTCAGTGATATACCTAACCACCTCTCTAAAAACTTCATCCTCTGGAAACGCCATGCTCCAATCATTCTGTGAGAAACCCTCTTCATCACACACGTCAATGGTGGCTATCAAACATTTCTCATCATCATCAAGACCACCCATGACTTCATCATCACATGGTAAGGGAGATCATGACAGATAGTCGGCTCTGATGTTCTTTCCACTTGTCACATGCTTAATTTTATATATATTCAAGTCAAGTAAACACCTCTGACAAACGAGTATAGATGAAGAGTTTTATTTGCAGTAGCCACAACCCGAGCAGCATAAGAGCAACTGACTACAATAGAATATTAACAGTCAAAGTTAACAAAAATTCCAAGTTTGACATGATGCACATTCTCTGACGTTGAAGGCAAAGAATACATCACCACACAATGTCAGCTACAATTATGACAATACGAGAACAAAATAGTTGAAAAGTAACTGTGGAATAAAAATGTGCAATAAGTATAAAACCTTGTTGGAACATTCTCATGTTGTGGATGAAAGCAAGGAATGACCAGTCCAATTTGATCAATTAAACCAACTTCTTCATTCGACATATGGTGTCAAGCAAGATAGGGGTAGGATTTAAGCATGCAGTGGCTAGTATAATTTCTCCCATTTTCATTCGGGAAAAGCAAAGTAGGCAGTGAAACAACAGAGGACGGAAGACAAAAGAATGAAAGTGAAAACATCTGGAGCAAATCCTAAAACATATCACCACTGTCATCATGGTCAATAGGGTGGAGAGCTTGTACTAGTTGGAAATTTATTTAAGAAAGAAGGAACAACCAAAGCATTCAGTTGGACGATGGCTAAACAAAACAGACAGTGAACAGTAAGGAAAATTGCCAGTAAAGGAACAAATACATATGCACAATATGAGGAGTATGATGGTAATCAGACTGGAATTAAAAGGGTTGAGACAAACACTCAGTTTGCAAGACAGCCCTTGGTTAGAAAGGGGATGCAGTAGCAGCTGAAGGCACTGAAATACAATAAGGACCCTGAATCGCCCACAATGTCTTTAGCTGGAACACTCAGTAGGAGACACGTGTGAGCCTCTGCCCTTTCCTCATGTGGGCTGGATGATGGCTGTGCTCACCGGGCCATGACAAACAGACCTGTGGTAAGTGCTGCTGTAAATGTTGCAGGTCTCAGCCTGAATCTAGGTGAAGCCTTTGGGGAAGGAAATGGATAGAATCACAGAACAGGACACTGCTCATGTCTACTCAAACACCATCTTGTAAACTGGTGCTCCAGTAAATTGATGATTCACTCTTTAAGTACCCTCAAAAGTTGTGGAGATTTCTGCACTGTGCTGCCCCCCATTACGGTCTGTGAGCTGAATTGTAAAATCCACTTGGGTCAGGAACTTTAATTGGTTAAGAGTAGGCTAGAGCAGGGGTTGTACGTCATAAAAATAACAGTAGTACAAGCACACTCCAGTCTCAAGTCCATGTTGTAAGCCACCCAGGGAATGAGAAAAATAAGTAACTTCCTTCCCAAGCATCAAGTGGACCGCAGAGCTCTTGTTGCGGGGATTCTGCACCTACACAGAACTATGTGCAGGAAAACAGTACCTCGGTGTATAGGGGTTGTACCTTCCTACCACCTTAGTACCCAAAATCCCAAAACCGACTAGCTATAGTGTCTCATTCGTTCTCCTACATAATCACAAAGCTACAAATGATTAGACAACCCAGAACACAACACTCCCGACTCTCTCAGGAATCCCGGTAGCAAGACATACCCTTTCACTCGCTCACTCGTACTTGTCCACAATAAGAATGGTCAGAGTCACTGTTATAGTTCAAAATGTTTATTTTAACTATCGTGCTCTATAATGCAGTATACGAGCCACTACCAGCAGCGAAATTCATAAACCTAGAACAATTAGCATTGTTACAATTCCATAGAATATAAAGGGGAATGTCAACATATACAGACAGTGGAAAAGGGACTATAAGGCCTAACCACCCTCCCCTTGGTAAGGTGAAGTTTATTATATAAAGGAAGATCTCTGGGCTTTGTCAGCAGACCCCATACCTTAGTGCCTAGATGGAAGCTTTACATCATAGGAACAGCATAGCTCTTCTCCCTGGAAAGGACCTTCTCCAAGTGTGTGTTAGAACAACATGCATCCCCGTAATATCAAAACATGAGTTTCCAGTAGCGCAGCTGTGTTAGCATGTTTTGTCTAGATGCTAGGGACTGACCAGAACAGAATAACAAGGGGCATTGTTTATCGACCTTGCACATCGTGTTCAGACTAAACTCCAGGAACAGGCAGAGAACGCAGAAAGCAGACAGTTCTCATGTGAAAGGCACAAACAGAGTCTTGCAAAACAAATTAATGTAGTAACGTGCGCAAAGGCAGCATCATGGCAGCAGAGCTCATGCTAACTTAGCAATGTCGACAATGACCCTAATGGCCATATAACATCCTCCCCTTGGTACGGTCATAGTATATAGACAAAGACCAAAACAGATTTCAAGGGTAAGCAGAGTTCAAATACGCATGAAAAAACTTTGGAAAAAGATTGGAAAAAATTTCCCCCCCCAAAAAAACGTGATTAATATGGAGGAGGTGAATCCATCAAAGTACGTGAACCTAAGAATGCAATTCGTTCCAAAAGGTCATCCCTATCATTAGTAGAAAAAAGGGATGCCATCCAATCAAGTAGGCCGAAGGAACAGACGTGCTCCTCGTAATCCGATGCTTCCAAGAGCATATCCGGGCAACTTGCGTGATATTCAATGAAGCTCCGTCGCAATAGGTTCTGCGCAGCCGCACAGATATCCCATTCAGCCAAGACTCCAAGTGCAGCCGCACGCGCCATACATCCATTCCTAGAACAGGCCTGGTCATGGGCCACTAAGGGACCCATTAACTGGTCATAATCCGGGTCCGAACATGATGTATTGGAGAGGCATAAATCCAAAGCCCAGTAGAAGGGGCACCGATGACAGTAGAGCACAGGTTGCACGCAAGTGAAGTAGGCAAAGCGAAAAGTTAGTCCATAACTCACCCTAAGCGTCGCTAATGGCAAGCATCCAAAAAGTTGTTGCATTAGGTCACGGTACAGTTGCAATTGACCTGGCCTATGCATTACCACAAGATGAGCAGCCATTGCGTAGCAGGAACAGAAGCAGCAGGATTCCACCAGCTAGTGCCAGTATTAATGGGAATCCTCCGAAGACGCTGGAAAAAATAGAATGAATAAAGGCCGGTATTACTCCAAATATCATCTGAAAAGAAGTCACAATGCCGGATCCCACAAGTTTAAAAAAATGAGCAAGGCCTTGGGTGTCAGACGCATTAAATATTTGATGTATTAGCTCCCCAAAGTGAAGTGGGAGGTTCGTGTTCAGAAGTGACTGAATCTCGCCAGAAGTTCTTGCCACCTGCAATTCGAAGGTCTCTCGAGCTGAAGTGAGAGCCACTTTTTGTTGAAACAATAGCGCTTTGAGTCAACTTAATTTGTTGAAATCTGTTTTCAAAGTCAGAATGGAAGGCCAAATGGAACTATCTACTTTCTCATGTGGGGGCGGAAAAAGCACATTGCTACAACAAGTAACACGTTGTGAAACTGTTACTATATACGGGACTCCTGCCCGTAAACCACAGCAGTCGTGGTTATTCAAAATAAGATAACTGCCGTTAGTAAGCAATGTAAAAGCGGGAGTTATTGCTGGGACAGGACTTCCTTTTAAAAAACAAGCAAGATTAGGTGCAGAAACATTACAAGCGCCATGCAACTTAACGTGTTTACAAACTAGGGATTGTCCCACTGTGGAATCGCCGTCCACCCCTGTTAGGAAAACCTCCTTATCCTCCCGATGACATCTGTAAGTGAAAGGTAGGGACCATAACTCATGGAGAAACGTACTTCCCAGGGGTTCAAAGAGGCCAATTGGGTAATGTTTCATGCAAGATTTAAATTGAAACAGCGAAAAAGGGAGAGAGATAACCCCATGAATTAACCATACAGCTGAATCTGTCTCCGCCACAGAGAATGGCAAGTGTTCTAATTGTTCAATGTGTAATAGTGTATATGTAGCGTCTTTCATGGATATAAATCTCTGTTTATCAGTTAGATTGAATGGCAAGAACAAAGCGGAAGCATTAAAATAACCCCACAGTACTTTTCCCATTTTAAGAGTCTGTAACGTCCATGCAAACTGCATTACTGATCGTAATTGATTTTGACCATGATATAACACAGATACATCATTCTGAACAATATCAATAACAGATGAAACAATATTATCCAAGGTATAAATGCGTGAAGACAGTGTATTTATGCACTTGTCGACCACTGCAAGGACTTTTTTCAAATTCGCTTTGTCAATTTGGCGCAGACGAAGCACTGCCTCAATCTACGAAAGTTTCCATACTTCATTGTAAGCTGCATAGATAAATCTTTTTGTTCTAGGGGCCCTAGGACCTAGAAGAAAATCAGCTAAATTGATGTCACTCGACAAGAGCGACAAGTGTTGCTTAACTGACGATAACGTGGAGTGTTCCAACCATTGCTGGCACAATTTACCCACCGAATATGTGGTGACTGAGTGTGAGTGCGAAAAACGTGGATCTGGTCTAGTCTGTGTGAAACCAGGCATTATATTATAAAAACACAGTTGGCAGGAATTTGAACTGGTTTGCCACAGCAATCAACCGCTAGGGTCAACATCAGAGACATTGAAAGTTCCATTTCGAAACAGAGTCTGCAAAACATCGATTGAATAATTTGTGTGTGTGCGCCAATTATCATTCTCTGCCAATAATGGAATTGACGGGTTATTTAAATTTTTTGCAGTTGCCAGGCTAAAGCAAGTAGTTTGATATACTGTATCATTTAAAAATAACATTTGCGCTGGTTTTAGGCAGGCACGATGTAAAGCTTCAGTTCCATGAACCTGCCAAGCCTCAGTGCCCCAAATCAATGGTAGCACTCCAGTGATCATAACACTAAGTGGCCAAGTCAGATCTAAAGGAACTAGAATAGATTAATTTAGTGTGGGTCAGAATAAATTTAGATTGCGACGACAATTGTAATTTAAAGAAATAGGATTCAGGATTGGACGTGTCATAATCTGTGAAATAGCTGAACTTATCCCTAAGTGTTTTAGAACTCCCCTGTAAAGGAGTTGTACAATGTTCCCATTGCGTGTAATTACAAACAGGTCTTAACGTGTTTGTCTTGTGTAAGAAATGATGGCCATAGTGTTGATAACAGAATAAATCAGCAGAATTGGCAGAATTTAAATATTAATCTTCAGCATCAAAAGCAGCATAATACTTTAAATCTGAAAACAATGAATGAACTGATTGTACATCCCATTCATCGGAATGTATGTCCAGTGTTACCACATCTCCTAAAGAAATGTAAAACACGTATGGTATCTTGAGGACCTCCGTCGGACCATGGATTTCGAATGCTACTTTATCCAAACGATGCCGTCTGCAACTGGGAAAGCCAAAATGTTCATGAGGGCTTGATCACGTTTCATTATATGGGACGATGTATGAGGGGCCAGAATTCCATCGACCAATTTTACTGCAGAGCGTTCTGGCAAATAATGACCATCGATGAGCAAGAAAAATACTGTCATGAATCCAATTGACATGAAAAGAAAAATCAGGATAAGTATCATCCAGATGTACGTCCAGGGTGGGACCAGGTAAGTCTTTTTGAACCAAGAGAGGAAAATACTTATTTTTGTCGGTGGAAGTGCCAAAGTGGAAGACGAGGAGGAAGAGTCATAGGAGAAGCTTGCACGGTCCCTAAAATAACCACTTGCTCCCATATGCTCCAACGGTGGAAGGGAGGCATCATCTTGATGTTGTTGAGGACTGTTCGGCACTTCACTGTGTGATTCTTCTGCAGGATAAGTATACTCGACTTCTGTGTTGGAAGAGGATGGAGTCAGGACAGGCAAAAGGTCAATAGTAGTTTCCATCTCACCCTCAGCGATACGAGGATGCACCGGATTCATAGAGATAGCGTTGCTTGAAACTGCAGGAGCTACACTATTCAGAATCGGCCAGACGGTGTAGCTTGACATTCTTCACTGAAATGTATCGGTTGTCTTTGCGGCCAGGCAAAGGAGGTAGAATCACTGTACGAGTGCCCTTCAATCCAAGAACTGGGACTGATGCACGATAAGAGGGACCAAATTCTTACTTGTTCTCCAGCTTTTCTCGTACCAGATTGCCAATCTTAGGAAGCCAGCCGGCGACCGGAATCAGCATTGCTGTGTCATTGGAAGAGGGCAAATGTTCAGTTGCGTAGCTGTCACGGGTCTTTTATAGGTCCTATAACATAGTAGAATGATTATCCACGTCAAAGGTTGCGGTAGCCGCCACAACGTCTAGACCATCAAGGTCTGGCACAAACATTTTAATGCCAAAGAGCATTTCATATGGGGTCCGCCCACTCAGAGATCTTCTAGGGAGATTATTAAGTGCACGTTGAACTCCATACAAATGGGCCAGCCAGTTCCTGCTGGTACCTAAGACTCTAGCTGTCAAAGATTGCTTTAAGTCACGGTTCATCCGCTCCACTATAGAATTGCCCTCAGGCCTGTATGGAAACGAAAACTGCACCAGCACCCCCATTGACTTCATCGCATCCTTGTACGCCTTAGAGGCGAACGCTGGACCTTGGTCTGAATGGAAGGTGCCACAGGCAAACATCCCGACACAGACACGCAAATCTCTAATGACATTTCGAGCATCAGCACTGCGTTGTGGCCAAACCCAAAGGAATCTAGTGCACGAATCAACTGCAACAAAAATATATTTATATGCAGTATCAGAAGACAACGGACCGCAGTGATCAAGATATACACAGTCAAATGGCTAATTAGAAATACATGGCTGTGTTTGTGGCGGGCGTGAGACCGTAAACGGTTTGATTTGCTGACAAATGTCACAAGAAAGTACATTATTACGGGTTTGTTTATATAAACTACGCCACCAATAACGTTGCTGTAAAATAGAGACAGTCGCAGACACCCCGGCATGCGCAGAAGCCATGCCCTCATGTTAGGCTATGATCAAAGCAAGTCTGCGGTCCATGTTGGGAATCAGCCGATCCCCAACTGATGGAATTTTAGCATAAGGAACTTGTTCGGGAGATAAATGATAAGAATACTTCGAAGGGAAGCCCTGCGGATAAGCAGTCCCATCCTTCGTAGCAGCTCCAGCTGCCAAAATGTTATTATCTATCTTAGTCATGGACCTTGTAATTGCTGCAACGGAACACGTGGCTACTGCTGATTTGGCCGCCTCATCAGCCAAAGAATTACCAAGAGCATGTGCTCCCACACGCTGATGGCCAAGAGTATGTATAACTTGTGTGAGGGGCAGACGTCATTTAAGTTCTGCCACTCGAACCCAAAGCGTTTTATGTTTGATTGCGCTGCCTTTAGAGTCTCGATAGTCATTTTGAGACCAAAAGAATAAGTTGTCATTAAAAGACTGACCACAGTAGTAAGAATCGCATACAATAAGAGTATTCACATTAGGATCAGCAAACTCAAGAGCTAGAACAAGAGCACGCAGCTCCGCAAATTGTGCTGTACAGTCTCCAAGTGCCCGAGTATGCACTATAGAAGACTTAAATTCTCCATTTACAATTGAACCAGCCACAATGGCACAAGCTGCTGAATAAGCGTGTTTGGAACCGGTGGCCGGTTGAGCCGAGCCATCGGTATAAATGATACATTTGTACTCATCTAAAGGAAGCAACAACGGAGGAGGATGAATGTGTTCATACTGTAAAAACTCCTGTAACTGAAGAGCAGGATCAAAGATAAACGTGACATCAGCTGATGTCAAAGAAGTAGCCCATTGTATACAACGGCGATGTAGTGCTTTAGAGTTGGGTACACTTGCCTTAGTCACTGCTTCTAAAGCAGGGAAAGGCGTGACCATAAGAATGCGTTTTCCTTGCGCCAGCGAGAGTTCTTTTAGAATCGCCATTTGGACCGCCGTCAAAACTTTTTCAAAATTCAAAAAACGCATTTCCGCCGATGTGTACAAATGTGATTTGTATGAAATTGGTATTGTGTCACCCTCATTGAACGTTAAGTAAGTGAAACCCACCGTCCCTGGTACTATATGTATCACCAGGTTCGTAGTATTATCACACGTCAACAAGTAGTTAGTTGCAAGCATATCTGATTGCAAAGATTGTAGAATAGTGGTATGTTCTGGAAGCCAGCTGGCAGAAGAATATGTTGGTTGTATCAACGCATAAAGCGGTTTGATACGCTGGGCATAATCGGGGATGTATGTCCTTCCGAAATTTAAAAAACCCAGCAAAGACTGAAGTTTCTTCAGCGTAGAGGGAGGTTGCAATTGTGCACATTTCTCCAGAAAGTGGGGGGCTAACCCCCTACCTTAATTATTGAGCTCATAGCCCAAAAAGAACGCCACAAAATGAGCGATGTGTGATTTAGCAAAATTGAATTTGTATCCATAGTCGGCAAACGATAAAATGATGCGGTCGACTTGGACAAGATGCAGCATTAGTTCGTCGTCCGTAAGATTAATATCATCTACGTACAAGACCGCATCTGGATCCATGCTGTGCAATAAAGACACAATACGCACAGCAAAAGCCCCGGGGCTGTTCTTATACCCCATAGGCAAGCGCGTAAATGTTTTCTGATTTCCGACGGCGGTGAATGCTGTCAAGTCACGGCTCTCAGGAGCCAGATTATGACTGTAGAAACCATTGGATATGTCCAGTGTATTTTTGTATTTTTTACGAACAAGGTTGTTCACCAGCGCAGAGCTGTGTGTGTTCTGTACCGCAAATGTACGACAATGACTATTCAAATTTCGATAATCCAATACAATGCGATATGAACCGTCAGGTTTTGATACAGGAAAAAGAGGATTATTCATCGGTGATACACAAGATTCAATCACTCCCTGATACTCCAACTGATTTAGAATGTCACAAACGGGAGCTTTGGCCTCTCGTCTGATTAGATACTGCAGTTGTGGTTGTGGCATAGACCGTAATGGTATCTCATGTGCCGGTGAACCAATATCCCAGCCCACCTGATTATGGTACACCGCTGGGGCAAGGGCCAAAGCCCACTCAGCTGCGTAAGCCTTTGCATGTTCCTCAGGGGCGAAACATGAAAAACTCAGAAGTAACACGTCCTCCCCTCGAGAAGCGGCTAGCACAAATGGCGGAGGCCAATCTGCCTCCACCAATAAAATGTCATATGAGGAGGTAAGATTTTCCCAGAAAACCGCCGTGATTGTACGCTGTATATCAACTTCAATTTGGAAAACAATCTCATAGAGTCTATCCGGGGGGGCAACCCGGGTATTTGCTGTTTCCACTGTAATAAATGTATCAGTTGCTCTCGCCTCCAGACAGGGACGCAGTACCTCCCGCACTATGGTAACCTCCGCTGCGCTGTCGAGCAGAGTCACTGTCCATGTCCAGTCTAGGAGACGCGTTCTCACCGTCTGAGGCATACTTCACTGTTAAAGCGGCAACTTTTTTCTTCTGATAAGGGGGTCGAAAACGAGGCAGTTCCTCTTATTTGGCTTTAATGTCAAACTGGCGAGGACGATCCCGTCCCTGTTGTGTGGTCGGACCTTTGCCACGATCCTGGCGTTCCCCACCACCAACTTGAGAGTCCGATGTGTCCTGTAAAGAACGAGGAAAGCGCTGATCAGGGACATGAAATCTATCAGGAGTCTTAATTTTTGCACGGTCGCGCAAGTCATAAGTACGCTCAGAAGATTCAGGTGTCGGTGAACCAGCACGCGAACCCTGCTTCTGTTGTTGCTGCCCCTGTTTTTTATTTCTCCAGTTCTTTTTAGGAAAGAACGGGCACCCATCCTTATCAGTCTGGGCTTTTTGTTGAGTTTGAGATTGAGTTTGAGTAAAAGGCTTTATTCCCAGACTATTGCGCCCTAAGGTTTTATATGCTTTAGCAATAATCTTTGGCAATTCGCGCTGTTTGTCGGCGTCTGCTACAGTCTCCAAGCATTGCGCCACTTACAAGCTTACAGCATCACCCTTAACATTAGCAAGGATCATATCGGAAACAATGTCGAACATCCCCACCAGTCTCATCCCCAACTCCAGAGCCGCCTCGGCCCCATGTTCATCCTGAACACGTTTTATCACGGAAGGGAGTACGGTCACTGAGGGGGTGCCGAAACACATTGAAGATACCACTGCAAACACTCTACCCCAAGTGTTACAATCAGCAAATTCGGGAACTAGGCCTTTAGGTAAACTCATGGTCAGGATCCTGTGTTTCTCCACAGGTGTGGTATTTGGAAAAACAGCTTCGAGTTGTCCAAATTTTTCAGCAAGCCAATAAGGAAATTCATCCTTATTTTGCGGACGCTTGCCCATCACTGAATTAACCATGACAGGACTGATGGTCACACCACCTGGTCCAGGTGGTTGCGCAGCAATGCCAGGTGGTCCCACCTGGAAGTTGCGCGACATGAACTGAATAACAGCTCTATGCACACGTATCAACGAAGTATGTAATACGCGGAGCTCTGCGACTGTAGCATTGAGATAATTTGGGTGCGGGGTATACCCAGCCAAAACGGGCCACGTGGCTCCATCTAGCGATAAAGGGCCTAAACGGACCAGCGTTATTGGGTGAGGAAGGGCGCCATTAAACCATATATGATTTTGCCAAGCCATTAGCGCAACTTCAAGAGACCTATCAGGCCAATAATTCTGCGGAAGGGCAGTGGAGGAGTATATTCGTGAAACAATTGATCTGTCCCATCGACTGCCGGAAAGGTGACCCAAGAATAAAATACCTCGAAGCGGTAAGCTGCATCCGCTTCGACTACAAAAGTAAGCGCAACGCCAGCAACAGGGACCCCATCTTGAGTCAAATATGCCGTGACTGGTGCGCGGTTAGGAGGTGCTATGACAACCGCCATAATGAACAGAAAAGAATAACAATGTACGTGTGGCAGCGCAATAACGGGTTAAAAAGAAAGAGAAAGATCTTTTAAAATTCAAGCTTGAAAAACCTATAAAATATCAATATAGGAGGCTACACCGTCACAACTGTCTCCGGAAACAGATGTGAGGGGATTGTGGACAAGCACAAGCACTACTCAGGCGTCTGGCAGATAGGAACCAGACCAAACGTTGGTGGCGCCATGTTGCGGGGATTCTGCACCTACACAGAACTATGCGCAGGAAAACAGGACCTCGGTGTATAGGGGTTGTACCTTCCTACCACCTTAGTACCCAAAATCCCAAAACCGACTAGCTATAGTGTCTCAGTCGTTCTCCTACATAATCACGAAGCTACAAATGATTAGACAACCCAGAACACAACACTCCCAACTCTCTCAGGAATCGCGGTAGCAAGACATACCCTTTCGCTTGCTCACTCGTACTTGTCCACAATAAGAATGGTCAGAGTCACTGTTATAGTTCAAAATGTTTATTTTAACTATTGTGCTCTATAATGCAGTATACGAGCCACTACCAGCAGCGAAATGCATAGACCTAGAACAATTAGCATTGTTACAATTCCATAGAACATAAAGGGGGATGTCATCATATACAGACAGTGGAAAAAGGACTATAAGGCCTAACCACCCTCCCCTTGGTAAGATGAAGTTTATTATATAAAGGAAGATCTCTGGGCTTTGTTAGCAGACCCCATACCTTAGTGCCTAGATGGAAGCTTAACATCATAGGAACAGCATAGCTCTTCTCCCTGGAAAGGAGCTTCTCCAAGTGTGTGTTAGAACAACATGCATCCCCATAATATCAAAGCACGAGTTTCCAGTAGCGCAGCTGTGTTAGCATGTTTTGTCTAGATGCTAGGGACCGGCCAGAACAGAATAACAAGGGGCATTGTTTATCGACCTTGCACATCGTGTTCAGACTAAACTCCAGGAACAGGCAGAGAACGCAGAAAGCAGACAGTTCTCATGTGAAAGGCACAGAGTCTTGCAAAACAAAGTCAAGTAGTAACGTGGGCAAAAGCAGCATCATGGCAGCATAGCTCATGCTAACTTAGCAATGTCGACAATGTCCCTAATGGCCATACAACACTCTGCTGTGTATTGGTTTGCTCTCTTTATGTACTCCTCAGTTGTCAAAAATATTTCTGTGCCTCTATTTGGATCAAATATACTAGAGTGGTGTCTGCCCACAAGGCTTCTTTAGTTCACTGGAATACATTTTTCTGGGCCTCACTTCAGAACCATGGAGTGGAGGACTTGATGAGCTCTCTTAGTGGTTGTCCGAGGGATGTAAAATCTCTGATGAATTGTCCGTAATAATTTACCATCCCCATGAAACTCCTGATTTCAGAGACATAGGATGAGGAGGAGGGTGCCTCGACATCCTGTACTTAGGTGGGGTAAGGGGCAACCCCTTCAGCAGAGAATTGATACCCAAAGAAGCTGATCATGGCCTGAATGAATTCACATTTTTCTTGGTTAGGAGTCAGCTCATTTTCTTGAAGTTGATGCAATACATTATTTTAAGAAAATGGGTTACTGGTTGAGGGGGGTGAAATCCTACTCAAGCACCAACCACAATTCTTGTCATCGTGAAACACAAGCAAACCTCAAATTAACCTGTGCTTAACCCTCTGGTGTCTTGGCACCAAAGCAGTCAGGCTTAACTTAGAGGCAATGTTTAAAGTATTTATGCAGCACTTCAAACAGTAATAAAGTGAAAACACAACACAAGAAAAATCCTCCACTGATTTAGAAAAATAGAGCAAAATGTAATAAATTGTTTGAGACTAAAATAACAAAAATCCAATCAGTAAAACCGGACATTCGCAATTTAAAAGATTTAAGTAGAATTAGTGATTAACAGCACAAAGCGACAACTGTGGTTTTCTCGTCACACCAGACAGGGACAGTCACAAGTTCAGGCTGACCATGATGGAGCGCGGGCTGGATACAGGGACTAAGGTAGGACCGCTGACCAAAGTATCCTAAACCGTGGTTGTGGAGTGTTGCGAGGTCACGCATCGAGAATGTGTCATGCATCTGCATATCCTGAGAGCTGCGGGGCTGTGATGGAGGTCCTTCATCGAGGATGTGTCACGCAGTGGCGGTTCCGATGCGAGGCTGCAAGGTGATGCGTCATGCTGCGGTACTGCTTGTACCACAGCTGGGCTGGCAGAGCACCTTCAGGCCTACTGGGTGGCACCACTTGGGGGGCAATACTCACTGCTGACAGAGTCCAGGTGCTGGGTCCAAGGTGGTTGGATCCTTTTCTGTCTCTAAGGCTCTCTGATCAGGAGGCCAGCCAAACAGCTCTTGAAGTCACTATGGTGGTCTGGGGTTCAATATGCTGATCCAGTCCTATTCACTCAGGAGCAGGGCAGCAGAATAGCAGTCATTCTACCTACAGAGCAGCACAGTAGTACATCTGAGTTTTCCACAGGTTCAGTGCTACTTTAGTGGGTAGAACTATCAGTGCTGCAGGGCCACTAGTAGCATCAAATATATAGGCCCTGGGCACAGGTAGTGCCACTTTACTAGGGACTTACAAGTAAATTATACATACAAATTGGGTATAAGCCAATCTAATATGTTTTAAGGAGAGAGAAAAGGCACTTTAGAAATGGTTAGTGTGCAGAGTCCTAAGGCTAGCAAATACGAAGTCAGCAAACAAAAGAGGTCTGAAGGCAAAATATTAGGGGGAAAACCACACCAAGGATGCCAGGTCTAACATCCTATGAAGCAAATTTGGTCAGATGGTTAACATTTTATTATTTTGGTCAGATGTATCCTTTTACACACTTTTAAATCAGACTGAAGATTTTAAATGGGATTCTTTCCCAAACAAGGAGCCAGTAGAGGTGTTTTAGCTGGGATATTACTGGGTGGTCCAGTTGTATTTTTAGTCTAAATAGGAGGACATTAGCTGCATTTTTGCAATGTTGAAATTTCCCAATCAGGTATAATTGGAGGCCACTGTACATGGTACTACATGGTTGAGACAAACTTTTGCCAGCACTCCTAACACCATAGCATGGTTTTATGATGCAATTAATGGAAGATGTATTTAATAGCCTCATTTGGAAGAATGTGACCATTAATTACTGCTCGTATCTAAGTTCAGAGTCCAAAAACACCCTTATTTGAGGATGTGAAGATTTGAAGATTACTCTTTTATCTATCGCATGAACATTAATATAATGAATGCAAAACAGAGAATTAAAATTACATTGCATAAAAGCACAGTAACTGAAAAGTGATTGCATACATTTGTTTTTTGGAAGTTGCAAAATGTCAGTCTTTCCCTGTGTTAGAAAGGGGGTCTCTAGTTGGCAGTGGTTTGCACTCTGTCCCAGTAGGGACCCTCACTCTAGTTAGGGAAAGGGAGTCACACAGCTAAGATAACCCCTGTTCACCCCCTTGGTAGCTTGGCACGAGAAGTCGGGCTTATGTCAGAGGCAATGTGTAAAGTATTTGTACACACACACACACAGTATGAATGAAAAACATTTATAAAGCGCGTAGCTACCCTAAGGCATCCCAGCGCTGTCAACAGGCATGGACAAAGAGGGCAAGTGATTAAGAATGAATGAAAAAACATTTATAAAGTGCGTAGCTACCCTAAGGCATCCCAGCGCTAGCACAGTAACACAGTGAAAACACTACAAAAGGAGTCCACAACAGTTTAGAAACATAGCCAGTATTTATCTGAATAAAACACGACCAAAACAACAAAATTCCAACATACACAAGTCAAAATATCACTTTAAAAAGATTAAGCAAGTTTAGTCCATAGAAATCAATGGATGCATTTGTTTTAGCACAAAGCACCTTAGATGCGTCAAAAATCAAAGAGGTGCAAGGTGCAGGTGAGATGCCAGAAAAGCAAAGCGATGCGTTGGTTCCTTACTACAGAGGGGAGGTGATGCGTCAGTTCCCTACTGGCAGTGGAGTTGATGCATCAGTTCCTTACTGGCAGGGGAGGTGATGCGTCAGTTTCCGGACGAGCAGCGTTGGTTCCTTACTGTGGTGTGGTGTCGATAAAGAATCAGCACCCTGGGACGATGTGCCAAAAATCCAGACTCGCTTTGTCGATGTGACAGTGGCAAAGCAGGCACTGCGTAGATTCCACAGCTGCGAAGCAGGTGCTGCGTCGGAGTCAGAGCAGGTGCCATGGACGTCGTGACATGCTGCTCGAAACTCATGCTGCAGCGATTTTTCAGGAGCACTGAGATGGCATTGGTCGATGAAGGCTGTGGTCGATGCATCGAGCGGGAACCATACTTCAGGACAGGCAGCAGCGATGCTTCGATCTTTTGCAGCAGTGAGTTGTTAAAACAGGCGCTGGAAGTCGATGTGTGGATTTTCTCCTTAAGATCACCAGGTTACACTTGCAAAGGCCCAGGAACTGGATTTGGCAACACTCAAGTCAGGACTCTTAGCAGAAGTCTTTGATGGCCTTGAGACTTCTCAACAGGAGGCAAGCTCAACTTAAGCCATTGGAGAACCTTGAAAGCAGGATACAGAAAGCAAAGTCCAGTCCTTTTCACTCCCAGGACAGAAGCAGCAAGCAGTAGGCCAGCCCAAAAAAGCAACAGGCAGAGTGGCAGTCTATCCTACAGCATCCAGCTATTCTTTCAGGCAGAATGTCCTCAGTCCACAAGTGTTGAGATTTTGAGGTGTCAGAGGTCCAATACTTATACCCCTTTCTGCCTTTTGAAGTAGGCAAAGTTCAAAGGAAAGTCTTTGTAGTGCACAAGACCCTGCCTTTCCCTGTCCTGGCTCCAGACACACTGCAGGAGGGGGGGTGGTAGAGACAGCTTTGTGTGAGGACAGGCACAGCCCTATTCAGGTGTCAGTGACAGCTCCTCCCACCACTCTAGCTCAGGAAGGCCCATCAGCGTAGTGAGGGGCCATCAGGAAATGCAAGGCACACCTCAGCTCCATTTGTGTGACTGTCTAGAGTAAATGCACAAGAGCCCAACTGTCAGCTTACTCAGACGTGTATTCTACAGACAGACAGAGGCACTGAATGGTTAAGCAAGAAAATGTCTTTCTAAAAGAGGCATTTTCAAACACGCAATTTAAAAACCAACTTCACTGATAGATGTATTTTTAAATTGTGAGTTCAGAGACCCCAAACTCCAAATATCCATCGGCTCCCAATGGGAAATTACACTTAAAAGATATTTCAAGGCAATCCCCATGTTATCCTATGGGAGAGATAGTGTCTGCCATAGTGAAAAGCTAAATTATAAGTACTTCACTATTAGGACATAGAAAACACACCAGTACATGTCCTACCTTTTAAATACACTGCACCCTGCCCATGGAGCTGCCTTGGTTCTACCTTAGGGGTGACGTACATGAAGTAAAAGGGAAGATTTGGGCCTCGTAAGTGGGTGGACTTGCTAGGTTGAAATGGTAGTTTAAAACTGAACTCACAGATACTGCAGTGGTAGTCCTGAGGCATGTTTGTAGGGATACCCATGTGGGTGGCACAATCTGTGCTGCAGGTCCACTAGTAGCATTTGATTTACAGACCCTGAGCACACCTGGTGCACTTTGCAAGGCACTTACAAGTAAATCAAATATGCCAAATCATGGATAAACCAATCACCAATACAATTTAGACAAAGAGCATATGCACTTTAGCACTGGTCAGCAGTGGTAAAGGGCCCATAGTCCTAAAACGAAACAAAAACAGGTCAGACAAAATAGGAGGGAGAAGGCAAAATGTTTGGGGATAACCCTGCAAAAAGGACCAGGTCCAACACCCTGGCTGTAAAATGGTAAGGAAATTTTGTTTTGACGGTCCTACTCCTGCTATCATTTATTAATTGAGAATCTTAGTACTAAACTGTATGCAAAATGCGATCCTAGAAAGTCATATTTTCTATTGTGGTTTAGTGGTGCTAATGCTCACTGTTGTAATGCTCAACTACAATAAGATTGCATTAAATTACAAATTGTTACCTGTTTCAGTTTGCATGGAGTTGTTTGTTTTAAAAAAACAGATTCAGAAATGTGGTCAGTAAGAGCCCTTAGCCCATTGATTTCAATTGAGTATTTCTGATTCTTTAATTCCTCTTTGAATTTATTCATCCTAGGTCGTAGTCGTAGACAACTTCAACATGATGTGAACTGATGACTATGGCAACTCAGCTTCAAAAGCAGTGATGGATTCTTTGCAGATATTAGGCCCAACGAACAAGTTACTTACCTTCGGTATCGATATATCTGTAAGAGACATAGATTAGTTATGGATTCCTCACCTTAGAATTACCCCCAGGCGTCAGACTGGATCCGGAGAATTTTTTCTTCAGCAGTACCCCTGCGCGTCGATCAGTGGCGTTGGTCGACTCCACATTCGTCGTTGGCGTCGTGGTCGCCGGAATGACGTCACGGTATCTACTTAGGAGCCGCCCTCACGTGCTGACATCAGTTCTTTACACAACATTCCACGCCTGAAGCGCAGAGTCATGCAAGACACTGACCACTGCTGGACAAAACTAGGGCCCTGAAAGGGAGTCCCTTACCCTAGAAGTCAGTTCGCAGAACGGGGAGGATGGGTGGGGCGGTGAGGAATCCATAACTAATCTATGTCTCTTACAGATATATCGTTAACGAAGGTAAGTAAGTTGTTCATCAGAAAGAGACAATTAGTTATGGATTCCTCACCTTAGAATAGATACCCCAGCAATACCAACCCCGGAGGTGGGTCTGTGAACCAAGTTCACACCGGAAAGTCCTGGAGAAAAGAACGGCCAAAGAAGCCGTCTCTCCGGATTTGGCTATCCAGGCAGTAGTGTTTAGTAAACGTGTGCAGTGAAGCCCACGTAGCTGCCTGGCAGATGTCGTGAGGGGAGACTCCACATCCCAAAGCAGTAGTGGCTGCCATCGTCCTGGTGGAATGGGCACGCAACCCCACTGGAGGTTCCTTTTTCGCAGAGGAATAGCAGATTTTGATGCACAGAACAACCCATCGGGAGATGGTTCGTTTGTGCACGGCCCGACCGTTCTTGGTGCCCACATAGCCGACAAAGAGCTGGTCATCCACCCGGAATTGTCTTATGCGATCCAGATAGAATGAAAGTGCACATTTTGGATCCACACGGTGGAGCCTCTCCTCCTCTTTAGAAGGATGCTGGGGCGGAAAGAAGGTAGGCAAAGTGATGGTCTGTCCTATGTGGAAAGAGGTAACCACTTTGGGAAGGAAAGAAGGCCTAGTGCGAAAGACAACTTTGTCCGGATGAACAGCCAGGAAAGGAGGTTTGGAAGAAAGGGCCTGAAGCTCACTCACCCTGCGAGCAGAGGTGATGGCAACCAGAAAAGCAGTTTTAAGGGTCAGAAGTCTGAGAGGACAGTTATGTAGTGGCTCGAAGGGAGCGCACATAAGATAGGTGAGAACCAGATTCAAGTCCCACTGGGGCATTACGAAAGGGGTTGGAGGAAACAAGTGAATAATGCCCTTGAGGAAGCGATTTACAATAGGGGACTTGAAAAGAGAAGGCTGGTCAGGCAGCTGAAGGAAGGCCGTAATAGCTGAAAGATAGCCTTTGAGAGTGCCCAGAGCAGAGCCCTGCTGGGCCAAAGAAAGAATGAAGAGGAGAACCTCTGAAAGGGAGGCAGAAAGGGAATCCACAGAATTTGCTGCGCACCATGCCACAAATTTGTTCCATCTACAGGCGTATACCGTTTTAGGGGAGGGACGCTTGGCTGCCAAGACAACGTTACAGACTTCGGGAGGAAGGTCAAAAGCTGTCAACTGGCACCACTCAATCTCCACACAAGGAGGTGGAGGCTGGACAGGTTCGGGTGGAGGACCGTCCCCTGCTGCTGTGACCGAAGATCCTCCCGAAGAGGCAGTCTGATCGGAGGATCGATGGCCATGTGTAATAGCTCGGGATACCAGACTCTTCGTGCCCAATCCGGGGCCACAAGAATGACTTGGGCCAGGTCGCGCTTCATCTTCTTCAGCACTCTGGGCAGAAGTGGTATAGGCGGGAAGGCGGATAGAAGACCGCAACTCCACTTGTGCCGAAAAGCGTCGCCTAGCAAGTGCCACCTTGGAAATTCCAAAGTGCAGAATTGCTGACATTGCGCGTTCTCTTCGGTGGTGAATAGATCTAACCACGGCTCTCCCCACTGCTGAAAGAGACCTTGCACCACCTCCGAGTGAAGACGCCATTCGGGATCCATCATGCACCAGCGGCTGAGTTCGTCCGCCCTGGCGCTCAGAGAACCTGCCAGGTGTTGAACCACCAGAGACCTGCCCTGATGTTCCAGCCATATCCAGAGGTGGAGAGCCTCTTGACATAGGGTCCACGACCCCACACCGCCCTGTTTGTTGCAGTACCACATGGCGGTGGTGTTGTCCGTGAACACCTTCACTACTCGTCCCCGGACAGAGGGAAGGAATGCCTTTAGTGCAACACAAATGGCTCGAAGCTCCAGAAGGTTGATGTGGAGCCCGGACTCCGCCGGAGACCAGAAGCCTCTGATCTCCACCTCCCCCATGTGGCCGCCCCACCCCAGAAGCGATGCATCCGTCACCACTGTAAACTCTGGTTGGGGAATGGAGAGGGATCTGCCGTTGACCCAATCCTGGTTCGTTAGCCACCACTGCAATTGATGCGCAGTGTCCTCCAAGATATGGACGCAATTGGAAATATTCCCCTGATGCTGTGCCCACTGGAACTTCAGGTCCCACTGCAGAGCCCGCAAATGCCACCTTGCATAGTCCACCAGCAGGATGCAGGAGGCCATAAGGCCCAGTAGCCTCAGGGTCATTCTGACCGAAACTCGGGATAGAGGCTGAAAGATCGGAATCATAGCCCGAAAATCCTGGACTCGCTGCTCGGGAGGAAAAGCCCGAAACTGCACTGTGTCCAGAACCGCTCCGATAAAAAGGAGCTTCTGAGAGGGGATCAGGTGTGACTTAGGCACATTGATGGTGAACCCCAGCGAATGCAGGAGGTCGGCTGTAGTCTGGACGTGGGAGACGAGAGCCTGGGGAGAGCCCGCCTTCAACAGCCAGTCGTCGAGATAGGGGAAGACTAGAACCCCCGATCTGCGCAGATGATCTGTGACCACTGCCATCACTTTTGTGAACACTCGAGGGGCGCTTGTAAGGCCAAAGGGGAGCACAGTAAACTGAAAGTGCTTGTGGCCTACCGTGAACCGTAAGTAACGCCGACGGGCAGGCAGGACGGGGATGTGAAAATAAGCGTCCTGCAAGTCCAACGCTACCATCCAGTCTCCAGGGTCGAAGGCAGACAGTACCTGAGCCAGTGTCAACATTTTGAACTTCTCCTTCCGGAGGAAGCGGGTGACGTCCCTGAGATCCAAGTTAGCATGCAGGCCTTTGTCCTTCTTGGGCACCAGAAAGTAGTGGGAATAACAACCACGACCTACTTCCGGGACACGAACTCGCTCGATGGCTCCCATGGCCAAGAGAGCCGTAACTTCCTGTTGGATAAGGGCCAGGTGATCCTCCGACATGCAATGGAATTGAGGTGGCATGGATGAAGGGGTAGTCTCGAAGGGGAGGGAGTAGCCCCTTCGGACTATCTGCAAAACCAACCTGTCTGATGTGATGTTGAGCCAATGGGGGAGGTGATGGCGAATCCTGCCGCCCACTGGTAATCGGTTGCCCTGAAAGGTCGGACTAGGAGGGCTGGAGGCTGCTGCAGAGGGGGCGCTGGTGGACTGGCCCGCCCGCTGGCTCCCAGACCCACGATGGTGAGTCCCACGTCCCCGGCTGCGCAGAGGCTGAACAGCTTGCGCAGGCCT
The DNA here is from genome assembly GCA_963921515.1 of Calotriton arnoldi. Classification (NCBI taxonomy): domain Eukaryota; kingdom Metazoa; phylum Chordata; class Amphibia; order Caudata; family Salamandridae; genus Calotriton; species Calotriton arnoldi. Next base: position 850,978 of record CAWUFW010002826.1, on the reverse strand, counting down.
GTGGCTCTGGGCCGAACGTGGCGGGGCACCCCTTCTGTAGCCACAAAAATGGCAAAAAGTGGACTGCGCTGGGCGGGAGGTGGATGTGAGGCCCGAGGACCTGGCTGTAGCCCTGGAGTCTTTGAAGCGCTCAAGCGAGTTGTCCGCCTTGTCGCCAAACAAGCGACAGCCATCTCAAAAGGCATGTCCAAAAGCGTAGCTTGGACATCACCCGAAAAGCCAGTAGACCTCAACCAGGCGTAGCGTCTAAGAGCTACTGACGCAGAAATCGTCCTGCCTAGTGAGTCAGTGGTGTCCAGCCCACATCGGATGGCGAACTTCGCTGCGTCTCTCCCTTTGGCAACTGCGTGGGAGAGCACAGCCCGGGCCACCTCCAGGCACTGCAGCAGCACCTGGGCAACCGTGTCCCACACCGAGTGGGAGTAACGGACTAAGAGACATGCGGTATTCACCGACCGCAGCCCTTAGCTGGAGGAAGAAAACATCTTCTTCCCAAGGTGGTCCAGCTTCTTGGATTCCCTATCAGGTGGTGCGTTAGGGAATGCGCCCTTGGAAGTCAAGGCTTGGACCACCAAGCTCTCAGGGGTGGGGTGTTGGGAGATGAAAATGGGGTCACCCGGGGCCCGGCGGTGGCATCGGGCAATCATCCTATCCACAGGAGCCCCTGTGTTGGGCTTGGGCCAAGTGCCCAAAAGGATGTCCGTGAGGGCCTCATTGAACGGCAGCAGGGGCTCCGAAGAGGCCGCTGCCGGTTGAACCACCTTGGTCAGGAGCTTAGTCCTAACCGCCACCCTAGGAAGCTCCACTGCATAAGATGCACCCTCCTCCGTAGCCACGGTAGGGGGAAAAAGCATATATCAACAAACGGAGCAATAGGGGGAATAAAGATCAGACCGCCCCCCACTCCATCAATTATAAACACACCAAGGTCTGAACTCTATGAAAAGTCCATCAACACTTTAAGGACTCTTAGGGGGGTCATATCTATTTGTTAATATCCCTTCCCAAACCAGATCTATTCCAATCATCAATGATCTGGATTGTCCCGACTGTTCTCATTTAAAAATCAATTGTCAATAACCACCAGACAATCATGTTCACTTCATTACTCAGAGTGAACTAAGACAACATGTAAAAAATACCCAACAACGTGAAAAAAATGTGAGAAAGGTAAGAAAGCACCCCACGTGCGCAAACCAAAAGGGCTCCTGGATGGTACTCGCCAGTAGGCCCACGTTATCATCATTGGTTGCTTTCTTTCCCGAAAAGAATAAAGAAAGAAAAAGGTGTGTATAAGAAATCCACCGAGGTGGAAGGTCAAAACAACAGGTTTATGTGACCCCTAACACTGAGGCTGCAAAGTTCACTCAGTGCTTAATTAACCCCAAGCGTGCACAGATAATTGGTATCTCAATATATTAAAAACAAGATAGCACTCACATACACCACTATTTATTCACTGTTGTGAGTGTCCTCAATTTAAAAACAAGGCATACACATGCCTTCTGGCAGACGGGATGGACGATTCAACGCACTGAGACGGGAGTCTGGCGGAGAGGATCGACAATTGCGATCTTTTGAGGGGAACGCGACCAATTGGCGCCTGGTTCCGAATCAAATATGGTTGTAGGTACGCTGGACATGAGCAACCACAGGACTGGGTGTGAAAAGGACTGAGGTGAGGACTGGTGCCCCAGCAGCCCTGATGAAGTTGCCTTGACGGTTTTGGCAACGAAACATGTTGGCTAGTGACAAATAATAACGGCCATGTGTATGCCTTGTTTTTAAATTGAGGACACTCACAACAGTGAAAAGTTGTCGTAGATGCTCTTGATTTTGTGGTGGAAAAAGGTGCTGAGTTTGTCGCAGAGGTCTTGTGAGGGGGGGATGTCGGTGGACTTGCTGGTAGGTTGGGCGAACTCCTTGATGATGTTGAAGAGTTCTTTGCTGTTGTGCCTGTGGGTGGAGATTCTGTCTTTGATCGCTTTTTTCCTCGTTTTTCTGATGAGTTGGTGGTGGACTTTGGTGGCGGCTCTGAAGTTGTTGTGGGCTTCTGTGGATTTGGTGTTCCTCCAGTTCTTTTCGAGGCAGCGGCAAGTGCGTCTGGACTCTCGAAGTTTGGTGGTGGTGGGTGGTGTTGTTGTTGTTGTTTTTCTTGAGGGGGCTAAGGTGTTGGCGCTGTCGGTGATCCATCTGTGCAGGGTTCGGGCTGCGGCGTTTGGGTCATCGTTTTTCGCGATGGTAGGGGTGGAGGTGCTGAGTGATGAGGTTAGCTGGTCGTCGGTGATTCTGGTCCAGTTTCTTCGTGGGAGTAGGTGCTGTTGTCTGTGGATGGTGAGTGTTCTGAAGGTGAAGTGGACGCATCGATGCTTGGTCCATGGGAGTTCGGTGGTGTGGCTGAAGGTGATGGAGTTTCCTGTTGTGAAGAGGGGGTCGAGGGTGTGTCCTGCTGGGTGCGTGGGTTCGGTCACAATCTGGCGGAGTCCAATGTTGTGGAGGTTGTCCAGGAGGGATGTGGTGCTGGGGTCCAGTTGGTTGTCGAGGTGGAAGTTGAGGTCTCCCAGTAGGGTGTAGTTGGTGGATGCGATGGCCTGCGGCAAGATGATGTCCGTGATTGATTCGGCAAAAGGTCTGCGTGGTCCAAGGGGTCGGTAGATGAGGGTTCCTCGGAGGGTGGTGGTGGGGCTGGCCAGTATCTTGAAGTGAAGGTGTTCCATCAGGTCTGCGGGCTCGTCGGGGAGTGTGCTCAGGCGGAGGCTGGATTTGTGGACGATGGCGATTCCTCCTCCTGTGCGGGTGGGGCGGTCCTTCCTGGAGATCTTGTATCCTTGGGGGATGGCAACGGCGATGTCCGGTCCCGAGGAGGTGTTGGTCCATGTTTCGGTGAGGAACGCTACGTCCGGGGTGGTGTTGTCGAGGAAGTCCCAGATTTCGGTGGCGTGTTTGTGGAGGGATCGGACATTGAGGAGGATGCATTGCAGGGTCAAATGATTTACATAACATCACAACACCAATAGGCTGATGGATTGGAATGAAGTACGCATTGCCAAAGGCTGTCAGCCTTTTGCTTGGATGGTTAATAGCTCTGATAAAGCCAATAGTCTTCACTATAGGAAATTATTTTTGCTATTGGCACACATAGGGGGATTACTTTTGCAGGGTAGGAACTTACTCATGTGTAAATAGTCATGTGGCACCTCACAGGTAAGGGAACAGACTGAATTCAAAGGTTTAGTGGCCCAGTGCAGCCTTTCTTTACCGTATGTAATTTGCACCATGGTTATTCTGTAAGGCTTCCTAGGAGGATCTCCAAATTGGAATATGGGATTTCAAAGAAGGACATACTAAACAAACTGACCAATGGAATTGCGGATGGTGTGTGCCTGACTTTGCCACAAATTTACTGCTCTTTCTGAGCAAACATCTTGCAATTAAATAAACCTACTTCAGCCCTTCCACCCATTTACAACTTGTGTGATCCTGCCCAGTCCCTAACCGTTACTTGCATGTGGACCTCTTCCTCTATGCCCAGTTGTTTTGGAGCCTAGATGCTAAAGTGAAGCTGATGAGCTAACAGTTCTCTTGTCAATACCTGCCAAGTGCCCCAAAGATGTTTAAACCTGCACTTGCAATGTCTAAATGAAACTTCAAGCTTCAGAATGCATTGCACTTCTGGTAAAAAAGGCAGGACCAGTTTATGGATTTAAACATGACAAGGATCCAATTGTTTTTTATGAATATGCCGACCCTTTCTGCAGCACGTCCTCACTGTAGAGGTGTGCTGGGTTGCAATCAGTTTGACTCTCTGCACTCATTCAATTTTGGAGCATTCCTCAGGAGTAATTCCAAGTTAAAGGCCTGTAGTTGAGGGGCACTGTCTGAACCCTAGTGATGGATAAACACAAAGGGGTCAATTCCGATGTCGGCCGGAAGCGCACCTAACAGTATTCGTCTGGAAAAAATACCAGCCGAACGCGTGTTTTCCGACCGACTCGAACACTCTACCGAACGAATAAGTACGATGCGCATCTCAGCCCAGATTCCGAGCGAGCCGTACTTACCCATTCTAGCTCCTGTTCCCCGCCCGAGCCGGATCCGTAAACGCCGAATCGAGTCGCACGGAACCAAATACACTGCACCTTCCGGCCGGACTAGTACGATGCGTCTTCCGTACGCGCCGAACTCGTCACTACGTCCGGCACGTATGAGCATCCGGGAGAGCTGCACATAAGCTCTGATTCGCGCCACAAGACGATCCACGGCGACGAGATGAACAAGCCAGCGACGAGTACGAGTCGAAGCCACGAGAAACCCGAACGAGACGACCCAACCATGAATCCCACTGCGCAGGTCCTACCAATACTCTACATCTATTACCGGGACCGGTACGGACGCGTACGGCGCAGACGGTAAGTCAAACACCCACAACACAAACAAACGACACGTACCCGAAATATGTCACACACACATAGGGATGCACAAATGACGTACACAAGCAACAGCAGAACCATAGGGGTGGGATGGCCAACACCAATGCCATACACACCCATAGGGGGATGGATGCCTGCCACTACTACCATCCCCACCCATAGGGGGCTGGATGCCTACCACTACTACCATCCCCACTCATGGGGGCTGGATGCCTACCACCACTACCATCCCCACTCATAGGGGCTGGATGTCTACCACTACTACCATCCCCACTCATGGGGGGCTGGATGCCTACCACTACTACCATCCCCACCCATAGGGAGATGGATGCCTACCACTAACACCACCCCTACTCAGGGTGGGCTGGATGCCTGCCACTACTGCCATCCCCACCCATAGGGGGATGGATGCCTACCACTAACACCACCCCTACTCAGGGTGGGCTGGATGGCTGTCACTACTACCATCCCCACTCATGGGGGGCTGGATGCCTACCACTACTACCATCCCCACTCACGGGGGCAGGATGCCTACCACTACTACCATCCCCACTCATGGGGGGCTGGATGCCTACCACTACTACCATCCCCACTCATGGGGGGCTGGATGCCTACCACTACTACCATCCCCACCCATAGGGGGATGGATGCCTACCACTAACACCACCCCTACTCAGGGTGGGCTGGATGCCTGCCACTACTGCCATCCCCACCCATAGGGGGATGGATGCCTACCACTAACACCACCCCTACTCAGGGTGGGCTGGATGGCTGTCACTACTACCATCCCCACTCATGGGGTGCTGGATGCCTACCACTACTACCATCCCCACTCATGGGGGGCAGGATGCCTACCACTACTACCATCCCCACTCACGGGGGGCTGGATGCCTACCACTACTACCATCACCACTCATGGGGGGCTGGATGCCTACCACTACTACCATCCCCACCCATAGGGGGATTGATGCCTACCACTAACACCACCCCTACTCAGGGTGGGCTGGATGCCTGCCACTACTGCCATCCCCACCCATAGGGGGATGGATGCCTACCACTAACACCACCCCTACTCAGGGTGGGCTGGATGGCTGTCACTACTACCATCCCCACTCATGGGGGCAGGATGCCTACCACTACTACCATCCCCACCCATAGGGGGATGGATGCCTACCACTAACACCACCCCTACTCAGGGTGGGCTGGATGCCTGCCACTACTGCCATCCCCACCCATAGGGGGATGGATGCCTACCACTAACACCACCCCTACTCAGGTGGGCTGGATGGCTGTCACTACTACCATCCCCACTCATGGGGGGCTGGATGCCTACCACTACTACCATCCCCACTCACGGGGGCAGGATGCCTACCACTACTACCATCCCCACTCCTGGGGGCTGGATGCCTACCACTACTACCATCCCCACCCATAGGGGATGGATGCCTACCACTAACACCACCCCTACTCAGGGTGGGCTGGATGCCTGCCACTACTGCCATCCCCACCCATAGGGGGATGGATGCCTACCACTAACACCACCCCTACTCAGGGTGGGCTGGATGGCTGTCACTACTACCATCCCCACTCATGGGGGCTGGATGCCTACCACTACTACCATCCCCACTCACGGGGGCAGGATGCCTACCACTACTACCATCCCCACTCATGGGGGGCTGGATGCCTACCACTACTACCATCCCCACTCATGGGGGCTGGATGCCTACCACTACTACCATCCCCACCCATAGGGGGATGGATGCCTACCACTAACACCACCCCTACTCAGGGTGGGCTGGATGCCTGCCACTACTGCCATCCCCACCCATAGGGGGATGGATGCCTACCACTAACACCACCCCTACTCAGGGTGGGCTGGATGGCTGTCACTACTACCATCCCCACTCATGGGGTGCTGGATGCCTACCACTACTACCATCCCCACTCATGGGGGGCAGGATGCCTACCACTACTACCATCCCCACTCACGGGGGGCTGGATGCCTACCACTACTACCATCACCACTCATGGGGGGCTGGATGCCTACCACTACTACCATCCCCACCCATAGGGGGATTGATGCCTACCACTAACACCACCCCTACTCAGGGTGGGCTGGATGCCTGCCACTACTGCCATCCCCACCCATAGGGGGATGGATGCCTACCACTAACACCACCCCTACTCAGGGTGGGCTGGATGGCTGTCACTACTACCATCCCCACTCATGGGGGGCAGGATGCCTACCACTACTACCATCCCCACTCATGGGGGGCTGGATGCCTACCACTACTACCATCCCCACTCATGGGGGGCTGGTTGCCTACCACTACTACCATCCCCACCCATAGGGGGATGGATGCCTACCACTAACACCACCCCTACTCAGGGTGGGCTAGATGCCTGCCACTACTGCCATCCCCACCCATAGGGGGATGGATGCCTACCACTACTACCATCCCCACTCATGGGGGCTGGATGCCTACCACTACTACCATTCCCACTCATGGGGGCTGGATGCCTACCACCACTACCATCCCCACTCATGGGGGCTGGATGCCTACCACTACTACCATCCCCACTCATGGGGGCTGGATGCCTCACCACTACTACCATCCCCACCCATAGGGGGATGGATGCCTACCACTAACACCACCCCTACTCAGGGTGGGCTGGATGCCTGCCACTACTGCCATCCCCACCCATAGGGGATGGATGCCTACCACTAACACCACCCCTACTCAGGGTGGGCTGGATGGCTGTCACTACTACCATCCCCACTCATGGGGGCTGGATGCCTACCACTACTACCATCCCCACTCATGGGGGCTGGATGCCTACCACTACTACCATCCCCACTCATGGGGGGCTGTATGCCTACCACCACTACCATCCCCACTCATGGGGGGCTGGATGCCTACCACTACTACCATCCCCACACATGGGGGTCTGGATGCCTGCCACTACAACCACCCCTACTCATAGGACGGGTAATGCATGACACAACTAGCATACTCCCACATAAGGACTGTCTGTAAATTACATCCCACCCCCAACACCATGACAAGCGTGTGTGGTCTGTGTCAAATGCATACAACACTGAACATGACATTGAACATACAATGTGACCCCCTAACACATGTGTCACACATAATTGTGTGTGTGGCCTACACAATGCAAGCAGACCGTGACCACTGTGGCAATGGGGCCCAAAGCCCCATCACCACAGTGCCCAAAGGTAAGTGTGTGCTCCATAGCTGAAGCACATTTTGAACAGTGTGGCAATGGGGCCCAAAGCCCCATCACCACAGTGCCCAAAGGTAAGTGTGTGCTCCATAGCTGAAGCACATTTTGAACAGTGTGGCAATGGGGCCCAAAGCCCCATCACCACAGTGCCCAAAAGGTAAGTGTAGTCCTGGTAAAAGCTGCAAAAACAAAACTGCAGGGATTATTCCTGGCCACACAACACCAAACACTACAGTGGCATTGTAGTGCTTGTGTCCCATAGCAACATAGATTGTGTGAGGCAAGCAGTGCAGTGCCAATGACACATCGTTCTGGCCATGTGCACACAAACATCAGCCATGGGGGCCCACATTGTCTACATTCACAAATAACACAATGACAGAAGTGAGCATCATAATGCAGACCCACATATCTGCACCAATGGACACACAAATGTAGATATCCTGTGGAGACTGTAGATGTCAGGTGAACAAATACCATACCATGGCAGCAATGGGACATACTAACCATGACCAATGTGCTGATTGATGACCTAGCAGTCCCAGGGCCAGCAGGGGAAAGCCAACAAACAACATACAGCCAATGGCAAACTAAAGATATGCCAATGCAGTGGTGCAAATGCACAAACACAAACAGGCAGACTCACACTGCATATCAAACACAACAGGTGAGGGGGTTGTGTGCCAGTGTCCCCAGGCAAACACACAACACATGAGGAGGCCAGATTCACTAATACACAGATGTCAACACAGTCACATACAGAAGTAACTCATGGATTGGATTCCCCTATGTGGGCAAACAGGCATTGTGAGATGAGAGGGAGCCCAATTTACACATGTCACACAAGCTTGTAGGAACAGCAACAAACACAGCAAGAGCTGGGCAGGACAGAGGGGGGACACGGTCTCCACACCAGTGGCACAAACAGGCAGAGCGTCTGGTTTGGGGGTGGAAGAGCAAGTGGCAGGGGGGGAGGGCCTAAGCAGTTTGGGGATGTGGTATCGGTGTGTGGGGGAACCTGGGGCAGGGTGTGGCGGTGGAACCTGTGGAGTGGTGGCCTGGGGGATGGAGGTGTGAGACTGGGTGGTTGACTTGCAGGTGGCGGGGTCTTGCTCTTCCGGGACCGGGGGACTTGCGGGTGGGGGCTCACTCTGCCTGCGCCTGGGGGAGGGTGTCCGGGGGCGAGGGGCACTCCCTCTGTGTGGGTGGACTTCCTCTTCCCCCGGTATGCTGGATCAGCAGGATTGGAGGGAAGAGGCCGAGGTCACACACGAAGATCTGCTGTGTAGGTGTGGTAGCAGGCGAGGCAAGGGAAGGGGTCTTGGAGGGAGAGGATTTGGAGGACTGCGGAGTTAATGTGGATGCCTGTGTGTGTGTGTGTTCCCCGTACCCTGTGTCTGTGGTATCAGTCCCCTGAGGATGCTTGTGTACACGTCTTGCCTTTCTCTTGGGTGTGTCTGTGCTGCTCGTGTCTGTGTGTTTGGGTGACTGTGCAGGTGTGCATGCGCTTTGGACAGGTAGGTGGGCAGGAAGTGTGGATGGGGCAGAGGTGGGAGGGGTGAGGGAAAGTTGGAGGAGGGACACTGCTGCCGTCAGGGAGGAGTCCATGGACTTATTGCTCCTCTGTAGGGCAGACATACCCGTCGAGATGCCCTCCATGAACGACACCAGCTGTGTCAACAGAGTGGTGTGTGCATGGAGGACACTCAGCATTGCTGTCTGCCCTACATGGAGCTGCCGAAGGAGGTACACAGACTCCTCACTCAGGGCAGCAGGGGACACAGGGGCAGGGGCTGCGGTGCCTGGCACGAAGGAGACACGCTCACGAGTATGGGAGCCTCCACGGACCTCAGGAATGGGAGCCAATGGGAGGGCGGTGGTGGTGGTGGTGGTGGTGGTGGTGGCAGGGCCAGACAGACTAGCTGGCCTTTGGTGGCTGCTGAGACCCGCCTCCACAAGGGAGTCATCCTCCGAGCTGCTGTGGTCCTCAGCTGAGGTGGATGGTGCTGAGGACTCCTCGGTGTGGCTCCCCTCGCCCTCCGTGCCACTGGGTCCCTCTGACCACTCGTCCGATGCTGACCCAGTCTGGCTCCGCTGCTCCTCCTGGTCCATGGAGCTGTCCCCTCCTGTGGCCGTGGATGTATCTGCAAACAATTAGGGAAACAGACAAACATCAGTCACCTGCACTGACCGCACACACCACAGTAAGTACAGCACATTACAGAGCAAGCCCTGGCATCCTTAGTTGAACATTGCCTAAAGTCCTCACACAGATTCGGGGAAGCCAATTGTCAGTCTGATGGTCAACCATGGGACTCACACCCCTCCTGCCCTTGCACCCATCTGTCTGGTGCCTGTCTGATGGTAAGACCCCAGTGTGGACACATGCACCACCTACACAGTTGTTGGACATTGCAGGGAACACGGTGAAGTATGTGAACATGCACACATCACATCTCTTGCCACTGAGTCAGTGCAGGTGTCCGGATAAAGGGATGGCCAGAGTCTAAATAGAAATGCATGTGATGCATACCAGCACCAGACACCATGATGCACCCATGTCCGGATAGTCAATGCCACAATGGGGTGCATGTTGCACATGTCACTCCCCTGCAGGATCAGTCTCAGGAAGTTGAATGCCATGACACAGGAATGCGTGCAAAGTCATATATTACTGTCTCAAGTCACATGGCCATGGCAGCCAGCCAACAACAGTCTGCACTGTGTCACAATCCGAGGGCATGGGGAATGCAAGTTATGTGACTGACAAGTACACATGTCCATCCCCCAAATACCACATCATCTGTACTACTATTTGTCCACGTCATACCAACTGGACATATGGGGGACATGAAACACAACTCTCTGAACATGAGCACCTCACAGTGTGCTGTGAATGACAATACAGCTGCCTGAAAGTCACAGTCGCAAACACCTGTGTGCACAGTCAAGTGATCAGACACCTATAAGTCACAGAAGTATCGTCTATCATGGTCACATCTCAGATGGCATGCTGAGCCCTAACCGATAAACATACCAGTAGTCCTGACAACGAAGACACAGCACAATGAGACAGAGGCAGACACCTGAGGGTACATTACACTGATCACAACATGCCAGATGATACACGGGAGTGGGAGTACAGAGTGCATTGCATGCCCTGGAGTAGGCATTACTGTCCAGCTCCACCTGTAAGAGGGATGAGTCCTGGACAGTAGGCAGGTGGCTAAGCATGTGTCACACACTGGATACACATACTTCTGAGGCCCAAACATTGTTCCCACCAGCAGCATGGGTGTGTGCCAAATTCCCCAGGGACATGTGGTGAGTCAGAGCAGCAAGCGGACCACATATCAAAGTTACACCCAGATTACATGTCAGAACTTAGGCATTGTGTAAGCAATTGACCCACCCATGAATCGCACAACATAGTCATGGGAACAAATGCTGTCCCCCAGCTTGAGCAAAGCTAAATGCAATGACACAGTCCCCAAATGACACAATTTCCTGACTATAAGGGCCACACATATGCGTATCAGAGGAGAAGTGGGCATGTCACAAATGAGGGACATGGGTCCTGGACCACATGACTGATGTACTGTGGAAGTTTAACCAGGCCAGAGGAGGGCACATAGCATGTCAGACAAAGTGCACAGTGCAGTCATGGACTCACCCCCTCCTTGCTGCTGTCTGTCCTTCAGCTGCCCGTCCAGGTCAGGGAAGACCACCGCCAGAATCCGGAGCATGTGGGGGGTCAGGGTCCGGTGTCCGCCCCTCCTGCGAGGAGGCGACAGCTTCAGCTGGACCCTTGCGATCCTCCGGGTCCAGCCACGAAGGTCCTGCCACCTCTTCTGGCAGTGCGGATCCTGCGCCTGTAGACCCCCACGGATCTTACTTTCCGGGCGATGGTCAGCCAGATTTCCTGCTTCTGGTGGGCATCAACCTGTGAGGATGACAAAGTGAAAAGGCCATTACTACACATGCAACATATACGTGCATCACACAGTTGGATATACATGTCTCAATCACAGGGGCATATGATGTACACAGGCAGTGCAACAATGGCTATGAACAGTTTGCCAGCAGTCACTACATGGTATCATTGCATGGGAAGTAAACCTAGTTGGAATGCACTGTTACTGCACTGTACCAGTTCAGTGCATGTAACTACACACTTTGGGGTGTGACAACTACTCAGTGGGCATGCTAGCCAGTGGTGTGCACACTGAAAGCCCTGCTAGTCAGACAACATGCACAATTAGTGAGGCAGTGGACAGAACACTCACCTGCTCCCCTGGCTTCCCATACAGCTTGCTGTACTGTGGAAGGAGGCTGTCCAGCAGGGCCTGGTTCTCCTCAAGGCTGAAGGCTGGGGCTCTCTCCACAGTACGTGCCATTGCAGGAGCCAGAGGATGCATAAACAGCAGCAGTGTTGGTGGCAGATGTCGTCCTGGAGCATGTAGTGCAGTCAAGTGAGCTCTCAGGGGAACAGCCAGCATTATATGTGTGCTGCAGAGGCAGATACTGTCCCACGTGTCCAAAGTGATAGGTCCAAGTCGTTTGCATCTTCTGAATCTGACCAATCCATGGAATAGCAGCACTAATACATGCCCACAGCATCCTTCAAATCTTCAACTTCATGACACCCATGATTTTGCAACATTGTTGTGGCTGGCCAACTGAATTCACTGCATCAGACTCGTTGGAGCTTCGAAAACGCTTCCGTTGCCATGCCAGGCCCCAGCCAATGTGTGCGCACCGTTCGGTCCACTGCTGTACAACGCGTATTTCAGGATACAACGCGTACCCGCTCACATACAATGTAATGGGCCGGCCGGGCACACCGATCGGTCCATTGCTGTTCAACGCGTACCCGGGATACAACGCGTACCCGCTCACATACAATGCAATGGGCCGTGCGGGCACACCGATCGGTCCATTGCTGTACAACGCGTACTCGGGATACAACGCGTACTCCGCTCACATACAATGCAATGGGCCGGCCGGGCACACCGATCGGTCCATTGCTGTTCAACGCGTACCCGGGATACAACGCGCACTGCGCTCACATACAATGCAATGGGCCGGCCGGGCACACCAATCGGTCCATTGCTGTACAACGCGTACTCGGGATACAACGCGTACCCGCTCACATACAATGCAATGGGCCGTGCGGGCACACCGATCAGTCCATTGCTGTACAACGCTGCACTCGGGATATAACGCGTACTCCGCGCACATACAATGCAATGGGACGGCCGGGCACACCGATCGGTCCATTGCTGTTCAACGCGTACCCGGGATACAACGCATACCCGCTCACATACAATGCAATGGGCCGGCCGGGCACACCGATCGGTCCATTGCTGTTCAACGCGTACCTGGGATACAACGCGTACCTGCTCACATACAATGCAATGGGCCGTGCGGGCACACCGATCGGTCCATTGCTGTACAACGCTGCACCGGGATACAACGCTGCACTCGCCACATACAATGCAATGGGCTGGCCGGGCACACCGATCGGTCCATTGCTGTTCAACGCTGCATCCGGGATACAATGCGTACCTGCCACATACAATGCAATGGGCCGGCCGGGCACACCGATCGGTCCATTGCTGTTCAACGCTGCACCCGGGATACAACGCTGCCCGCTCACATACAATGCAATGGGCCGGCCAGGCACACCGATCGGTCCATTGCTGTTCAACGCTGCATCGGGATACAACGCTGCACTCGCTCACATACAATGCAATGGGCCGTGTGGGCACACCGATCGGTCCATTGCTGTACAACGCTGCATCCGGGATACAACGCGTACCGGCTCACATACAATGCAATGGGCCGGCCGGGCACACCGATCGGTCCATTGCTGTTCAACGCCGTACTGGATACAACGCATACCCGCCACATACAATGCAATGGGCCGTGCGGGCACACCGATCGGTCCATTGCTGTACAACGCCGCATCCGGGATACAACACGTACCCGCCACATACAAGGCAATGGGCCGGCCGGACACACCGATCGGTCCATTGCTGTTCAACGCGTACCCGGGATACAACGCGCACTCCGCTCACATACAATGCAATGGGCCGTGCGGGAACACCGATCGGTCCATTGCTGTACAACGCTGCACCGGGATACAACGCTGCACTCGGCTCACATACAATGCAATGGGCCGGCCGGGCACACCGATCGGTCCATTGCTGTTCAACGCGTATCCGGGATACAACGCGTACCTGCTCACATACAATGCAATGGGCCGTGCGGGCACACCGATCGGTCCATTGCTGTACAACGCGCACCCGGGATACAACGCGTACTCGCTCACATACAATGCAATGGGCCGGCCGGCACACCGATCGGTCCATTGCTGTTCAACGCATACCCGGGATACAACGCGCACTCCGCTCACATACAATGCAATGGGCCGGCCGGGCACACCGATCGGTCCATTGCTGTTCAATGCGTATCCGGGATACAACGCGTACCCGCTCACATACAATGCAATGGGCCGGCCGGGCACACCGATCGGTCCATTGCTGTTCGACGCTGCACTCGGGATACAACGCGTACCCGCTCACATACAATGCAATGGGCTGTGCGGGCACACTGATCGGTCCATTGCTGTACAACGCGTACCCGGGATACAACGCGTACCCACTCACATACAATGCAATGGGCCAACCGGGCACACCGATCGGTCCATTGCTGTTCAACGCGTACCCGGGATACAACGCATACCCGCTCACATACAATGCAATGGGCCGTGCGGGCACACCGATCGGTCCATTGCTGTACAACGCTGCATCCGGGATACAACACGTACTCGCTCACATACAATGCAATGGGCCGGCCGGACACACCAATCGGTCCATTGCTGTTCAACGCGTACCCGGGATACAACGCGTACCCGCTCACATACAATGCAATGGGCCGTGCGGGAACACCGATCGGTCCATTGCTGTACAACGCGTACCCGGGATACAACGCGTACCCGCTCACATACAATGCAATGGGCCGGCCGGGCACACCGATCGGTCCATTGCTGTACAACGCGTACCCGGGATACAACGCGTACCCGCTCACATACAATGCAATGGGCCGGCCGGGCACACCGATCGGTCCATTGCTGTTCAACGCGTCCCTGGACAGGTCACACGCATATGTCACCATGCTGGTCACTGGTGAACCTATGCCAGCCACATATACTTTCCAGGGACTCAGTGGCACACCTACAACACCACACCCAGTCCACACTGTATCTAAGGCATGTGTGGCAGCATAACCTTATCTGTGTATGGGGGTGAACATGTGGTTTTGGGGTGGCATTTGGGGGCAGACACACCCAGGCTGTGCACGTGTTCATGGGGACAGGGTCCTTTGTGTGTTGTGCACCTGACCACTGTGGTGTGCAACTTTTCATTTATGAGCATGTGTCATGGTCACATTTCCAGGTTGTGTATGTGTATGACATGTCACATACCCCCAGGCTCACATGTGTGAAGGCATGTACGTCACAGGGTGGCCCATTGCCACAATAGTGATGTCCCTCCGCAGTCTGTGTGCATGTTGTGTTTCACATGTCTCTGACTCCATGTGCACAATGGGAGACAGTCTCCACATCCACGTGGTTTGTGCATGAACTTTGATGTTGTGTGTGTGTGTGTCACAGACGTCCATGTCTGTCCTGCAGAGGCTACAGGGGCCACT
This sequence comes from Calotriton arnoldi, assembly GCA_963921515.1. Classification (NCBI taxonomy): domain Eukaryota; kingdom Metazoa; phylum Chordata; class Amphibia; order Caudata; family Salamandridae; genus Calotriton; species Calotriton arnoldi. Next base: position 835,586 of record CAWUFW010002826.1, on the reverse strand, counting down.
ACCTGTGGGTGTCATGTTAGTTTTTCTGACGTGTACATGATACGCAATGTCATGCCAGTGTCCATGTGGCAAGACAGGGTCCCTGGGAATCTACCTGTCAATGAGCTGTGATGCCTGTGGAGCATCTGTCCAGACATGTCACTGTGGTATGTGTGTGGAATGTGAGAGCAGTAAATGGGTACTGTGACACAGCCTAATGGTTTCCCATAGCACACCCTGGAACCTGTTGTCAACACTTGTTGAACAGAGATGTTAGATGATGTCCATGTAGGTGCCATGTATGTCCAAACAGAACGACACACACATCAAGTACTTGTGTTTGTTAATGATGTATCATGTGAAATTGAGTATGGTGAACGGCACATAGTTGGGGTGACTGACAATCTTGCTTTCTTCACCTATGCACTGCAGGGCTCCTGCTGTCCATCGACCATTCCCAGACCTGGCAACGATGGTGGAATGTGACAGCATCCGACGGTACCGCTTCACCAGGCAGCTGATTGAGGATTTGGCAGTGCGGTTGGACCCACATTTGCAGCCTGGCCGTCCGTATCCTACAGCGCTGACCCCCAAGGTGAAGGTGATGGCAGCCCTACACTTCTTTGCCACAGGTACCTTTCAACACACTGTGGCGACTGCCGGTGGGATGTCACAGACTATGTTCAGCCGTGTGCTACACGATGTTTTGGGGGCAATGTTGATATACCTGAACCAGTACATCTATTTCCCAACATGTCAACGACTCACTGACGTCAAGAGTGACTTCTATGCCCTGGGGGGGATGCCACATGTAATTGGCTCCATTGATGGGACACATGTGGCTTTGATACCACCACAGGCACATGAGCAGGCATACCGGAACCGTAAACATTACCATTCGATCAATGCTCTGGTGGTATGTCTTGCAGATATGATCATCACACGTGTGTGTCCGTTTCCCCGGTTCGGCACACGATGCCTACGTGATGAGGAGTAGTCGCATCCCGAGGATGATGTCAGAGATGCCGAACCAGCGTGCCTGGCTTGTTGGTGTGTACTGACTTTGTACCATTGTGTGTGTTCTGCTATGTTGTTTTCCGCACACATTTTCAAATCGGCTAATGTGCAATTGTCTGTCTGTAGGTGACTCGGGATACCCCAACATGCCGTGGTGGCTGACACCCCTCAGGAACCCTGTGACACCAGCCCAGATGCGCTACATTGAGGCACATGGTCGGACGAGGAGGGTGATTGAGCGGACCTTTGGTCTCCTGAAGAGGCGCTTCCGCTGCCTGGACAAGACAGGAGGGGCCCTCCCATATGCCCCAGCAAAGGTGTGCAAGATTGTCATCGTCTGCTGCATGCTACACAACCTGGCAGTGCGGAAGGAGTTGCCTCTCATCCTGGATGACGATGACCAACGTCCGCCACCTGTGGAAGATCCTGGCCTGGGTCACGATGCCAGTGAAGAAGATGATGATGATGATGGTGATGTCCGCACACAGCTCATCACCAACTTCTTCAGCTGAATGTGAGTCTCAAGAGGGTTGTAATGTCAATGATTTGAGTTTGCATGATATGTGTGTGTGGTGCTCTGGTGCTGTTTGAGTGTGGCCATGTGCTACTTGACTGGATGCGTGCAGCGATGTGTCCTTGCAGGTGGTCTGTACTGCCCAACAGTGTTGACATGCTAACTTGGTTTTGTGTAGTTATCTCGTGACATGTATTAGACATGAGTATTGCCGTTCTGTGCTGTTCTTCAGTGGTTTTGACTGTGTGTCATGTCTGTCCTTCACAGGGTGCTGCCGGAGTTGTTTGATCAACTTGGATCCCACGAATCCATGAATCAACTTCCAAGGTGGAAGCAGTCGTTTCCCTACAGGTGATGTGCCACACACCCCTGGACTTTCTATCTTCTGCACTTTTTGACTTTGTGGCCACAGCCAGGTTGGATTAGCTAGCATTTGTAGTGGAAACAACATGTTGCAAATGTGTAATAAACCTGTGCTTCACTTTGGGATGTGCGTTGTCTGTGGTCACACATCTGACTGACATTTGCTTACTGCACCTGTAGTCTAGTTGACAGACTGTGAATAGGTGGCGTGTCTGTGCATTCCACTGTATTTAGTTGCAACATCAGTATAGGTGATGAATCTGATGGCCCTGGTGTGTATGTGTTGTGTGGCCCTAGTGGTGTGTCTCCCTCATATGTGTCACGTCGCCATGACTGACATGACGGTGTTGGACTTGCTGTAGCAGTTAGCATGCACAGTGTCATTTTTCTGATCACCATCTCCATGACAGAGAGCACGTTGGAATCACAACAGAGGCAGATATGGTGTATTGGTGAGTTTATTTACATACAGGTGTGAGAATGGTGCACAGGATGGTGGGTGCTGTACATAGAAATTGGAATCCAAAGTTCCCATGTGATTTGGAAGTCTTGGTAGCTGAAATGTCCAGAGTAAAGTCCACAGTCATCTGATGAATTTGGCCAACTAGAGCTCCCCATGTCATGTGGGAGAGTTGGGTTGGCTTCGACAGGGCGTGCAGTTTGCACACAGAGGAAAAGTTCCAGAACAGGTGTTGGCTTCCTGGGGGATGTAGATGGCCATCGGCCTCTCAGTTTGGCCTCCTCGGATGGCCCCTCTTCTTGGGGGGGACCCTCAGGTGCAGGCTGCGGCGGTGCAGGGGACTCTCTGCCAGAGTCCTCCTCCCTCCCTGTGGCATTTGCAGTTGTTTCAGCAGCAGATGTTGTGGGCACACAGGGAGGTGAGGCCATGTTGGTGCTGATCTGGCGGAGGCATGTCAGTATGTCCCTATGCACCGCTGTCAGTTGTTCCAATGTGTCCCACTTGGACTCCATGCCAGACATGTGTGTCTCGACACGTGACATGTGTGTCTCGACACGGGACATGTGGGAGTCCAAGCAGGCATGATGGGCAGCCTGCTGCTGTTGTATGTCCTTGAGGATCCCCACTACCTGGCTGACCTCTCCGGTGCTAGTCTGGTACGCATCCGCGATGCGTGCCAGTTGTGGGTCATCATGCAGTCCAGACCCCTCTGCAAAGAGCGACCTATGTCTACCACCCCTCCCACCACCCCTGGCGACACGTGCAGGACCTGCGGTGGCACGCACAGGTGACCATGGGCCCACTTGGGTGTTGTTCCTGGGCTTGTTGTCACCAGCTCCAGTTTGGGTCTGGGTCCCTGCGCTGTTGTCATCTGTGGTCCTTGGTCTGTCCGTGTTGGCAGGGGTGGCCTGTGTGTTGGCAGTTGTTGGAGGGGTGGGTGCAGGGGGTGCAGATGTTGGTCCTGCTGGTGCTGCATGATGACTCACACCGGAGGGTCCAGCTGGTTCTTCGCCATCCGAGGAGTGCAGAGGCTGATCCACACCAGTGAGCTCAGTGTTCCCCGGAGCCTGGGACAGGGACTCCTCCTCGTCTGCTGCTGTGTCCCCATCATCACCTGTTTTGGGGAGAGACACAGATTGTATGTTATGTTTCTACTGGCATCAATTGTTCAAACACCTGACAGTTGTGACTGTACCTCTGGATGTGGGCCTGGACATTGCATTCTCCTAAATTGTGACAGTCAGAGAGTGATATTGGTGTAGCACATTGTCCTGCCAACCTGTGGCATGTCAATGTGAATGTTGAGGTGTGTGCATGACCAGCATTGGTGGTATTTGCTTGCCATCCGGGCCTCCTTCTCCCCCAGCCCAGTTATCCCACCATGAAGCGTGCTTCCATTGCAGGGAGTGCAAGTTGTCTTTCAGGATGTCAGTCAGTGGTGTTCTGCTGTTGGTTGTTGCACAGTTCCCAGCAGGGCCTTGTGCTCCCCGCAGCAGTACCCAGTGTCAGCCATCTTGTGAGTCCTTTTCCACTCCCTGTGATGTGAGCATGGTTCAGGGTGGTGTTGATGGGCCAATTGTGAGGCTGACCAACATCTGTGACTACCACTCCCATCATGCTGTTGCCTCCACCCCCTTCCCAGCATGCCCATCCTTCCTTCCTTTTGACTCTGCTTCCCTGTGGGGTGGGGTGCCTGTGCTGACAGGATGGCTGGGAGTGTTGTCCTGGCAGTTGTTTGGCTACAAGTCCCAAGAGTGTCCCTGTGCTTCACACGGCATAACCCAGGGTGGTGGTTCTTTGTGGGATCTTCAGTTAGGATGTGAGGCATTGCATTCTCCCAGGTGGGTTATGTGGAGTTAGTGTTGAGGGGGTGTGTGAGTGGAGGTGCTTGTAACTATGGTCAGTGCTGTGAGTCCTCCTTCCCACCCAGCCAGATATCCCACCATGGAACGTGCTTCCATTGCAGGGAGTGCAAGTTGTCTTTCAGGATGTCAGTCAGTGGTGTCCTGCTGTTGGTTGTTGCACAGTTCCCAGCAGGGCCTTGTGCTCCCCCCAGCAGTACCCAGTATCAGCCATCTTGTGAGTCCTGTTCCACTCCCTGTGATGTGAGCATGGTTCAGGGTGGTGTTGATGGGCCAATTGTGAGGCTGACCAACATCTGTGACTACCACTCCCATCATGCTGTTGCCTCCACACCCCTTCCCAGCATGCCCATCCTTCCTTCCTTTTGACTCTGCTTCCCTGTGGGGTGGGGTGCCTGTGCTGACAGGATGGCTGGGAGTGTTGTCCTGGCAGTTGTTTGGCTACAAGTCCCAAGAGTGTCCCTGTGCTTCACACGGCATAACCCAGGGTGGTGGTTCTTTGTGGGATCTTCAGTTAGGATGTGAGGCATTGCATTCTCCCAGGTGGGTTATGTGGAGTTAGTGTTGAGGGGGTGTGTGAGTGGAGGTGCTTGTAACTATGGTCAGTGCTGTGAGTCCTCCTTCCCACCCAGCCAGATATCCCACCATGGAACGTGCTTCCATTGCAGGGAGTGCAAGTTGTCTTTCAGGATGTCAGTCAGTGGTGTCCTGCTGTTGGTTGTTGCACAGTTCCCATCAGGGCCTTGTGCTCCCCCCAGCAGTACCCAGTGTCAGCCATCTTGTGAGTCCTTTTCCACTCCCTGTGATGTGAGCATGGTTCAGGGTGGTGTTGATGGGCCAATTGTGAGGCTGACCAATATCTGTGACTACCACTCCCATCATGCTATTGCCTACACCCCCCATCCCAGCATGCCCATACTTCCTTCCTTTTGAGTGGACTTCACTGTGTGTGAGTGTGACAGCAATGGCAAGATGGCTGACAGTGTGGTCCTGTTGTTTGTTGGTGCCCAGTTCCCATCAGGGCCTTGTGCTCCCCCAGCAGTACCCAGTGTCAGCCATCTTGTGAGTCCTTTTCCACTCCCTGTGATGTGAGCATGGTTCAGGGTGGTGTTGATGGGCCAATTGTGAGGCTGACCAATATCTGTGACTACCACTCCCATCATGCTATTGCCTACACCCCCCTTCCCAGCATGCCCATACTTCCTTCCTTTTGAGTGGACTTCACTGTGTGTGAGTGTGACAGCAATGGCAAGATGGCTGACAGTGTGGTCCTGTTGTTTGTTGGTGCCCAGTTCCCATCAGGGCCTTGTGCTCCCCACAGCAGTACCCAGTGTCAGCCATCTTGTCAGTTGTTTTCCACTCCCTGTGATGTGAGCATGGTTCAGAGTGGTGTTGATGGGCCAATTGTGGGTGTGACCAATATCTGTGACTACCACTCCCATCATGCTATTGGCTACACTGACTTGACCAGCATACACAGTATTCCTTCCTTTCAGTGAGCTTCCCTGTGAGGTGGTGTTCTAGTGGTGTTTAAATATCTGGGAGTGTTTGTTGGTTCTATTTGTGCCACTGCCTTGCTGTATTTGTTGTTAGGTTTGTACATATCACTATGAGATGGGAGGTATTGTGTTTGTCTGACTAGCATTCACATCTTGGGATGAATATCTTTTGGTTGCTGTGTATTTGCTAAGGGTGCATGGTTTGCCTATCCCCTTGACTGTGATGTGTGTGTGTTGTCACACCATATTGTGTATATTAGTTGTGTACTCACCAGGCTCTGGGATGTCTGTTAGTCCGTATACGCTCACTGGTGGTAGGATGGCCCGCACCTTCTCCTCCCAGGGCCTGAGGTATACTGGTTTTGCAGGAGGGCCACTGCCGGTGTGCTGGCTGAGGAGGTAGTCCTTTTTGAGTAGGTCCCGGACCCTCCTGCGCACATCATACCACCTGTTCTGGATGTCTTCCTTTGTGCGCAAACATGGTGATTGTGCGTTCACCCTGTCGACAATCCTCGCCCACATCTTGGTTTTTTGCGACATGGGGGTCTGTTGTACCAATGTACCAAACAACTGTGGCTCTACCCTCAGGATCTCGTCTACCAGGACTTCCAATTCACTATCTAGGAACTTATGGTTCTTCTTTGGGGGCATGGTGATGGGTGGTGGTGGTGATTGATGTGTGTGTGTGTGCAAGTGGGGGTGTGTGAGTGTAGGTTTAGCTGGGTGTGTATGTGGGTGCTATTTGTAGGTGTGGTAATGGTGTGTGGCTTGTGTGATGTATGAGCTGTGAGTGTGTCTGTGGTTGCTGTGTGATGGTGTTCTGTGCTGGCAGGTCAGTGGAATTTGCAAAGGATCATGGAAGGGATTTGTGGCCTTTATGTAGGTGGAGTTGGAGGTGTGTCCTTGTTCCATTTTTTGTTTCCTCCCTGTATTTATTGGCTTTGTGGTTGCTTGTTTGGCCCTTTTTTTCCTAATTTTTCCTTGGTGTTTTTGGTGCATGTAGGAGTCGTTCTTGTGTCCGAGTAGGACGCTGCAGTTGTCTGGTGCGATCTTGTCCGACTCGTTCCCGCTGTGTGTCAGCTAGGTTTCATATGCGGCGTACGAGTCGGTCGCGTAGTATTGGGTTGCTTCGGCTGGGTTTTGTATGCGTGTCGGTCGTACGGCTTGTGCTCCGGGCGAGTCGGTCGTGTTTTGCACGCACAGCATCGTACTACACGGGTCGGAGTTCGCGGGTACGTTTCGTTCGGGTTCAATCCGGGTGCGTGTCGGTCGGTTCGTTTCGCGTGATTTCCCGGCCGGATGGCTTGTTTCCGTCCGGCTCGGTCGGTCGTTTTGTATTCCGGCCGAGTCGGTCGGATTTCATATGCATTTCATCGTACTACCAGGGTCGTACGGCGCCGGTCCGAGTCGGTCGGACTAAATTCCCGTACCGAGTCGGTCGGTATGTTTTCCGGCCCGAATCGGAATGGGCCCCAAAGAGGCCTAAAAACTGCAAAGATAGGGTGCATTGTATTTAAAAGTAGGACATGTGGGAAATTAATGTAAACATGTCTCTACAGAGACAAGGCCCTGAAAGCTATTTTTAATGTGGCAGGCCCAGCTGTCCTAGAAAACCAAAGTACACATTCAAATAAGAAACACTCCTATCTCGGAAATGGGACAATTGGACAAGTTAGAAAAATAATTCAATCTCAATTTTTAATAGTTAAAATCCAATTCAATTCATCAGATTTCAAACAAGATGTTAAGAAACACTAACTTTTAGAAAGTCACCCTTTCACTACCTGAACGGTCAGAAGGATACTTTGCATAAGCCTATTTCAGCTCCCTGCATGTACTCAAGCTCAGGAATATGTGTGAAAGAGGTGTGAAATGTCTCCCAAGAACAAAAAAAGGCTTACCTGAATCAGCAGAGATGACATCTTTGAACTCCACAGAATATTCAGAGTGGGGGCTGTGGGCATCATGTTGAAACCACATTGTCAAATCCTGCTTAACAGGTCTGCAGAGCTACATGTAAGGCTTGGGGTGCACTTGAAAGGGAGAGAACAGGATGCCAAGAAAATTTGTATGTTTCTCTTGTCTCGTTGCTGAAGGATCTTGTTTTTATCCTGACAAACGCCTGCCACTTCTTGGGTTTGGTGTGAGTACAGTGCCTGATTTAAACTGGATTTAAGTGTTAGATTAGGGAGGACATTGGGTATTTCACTATGCCCTATGAGAAACACACACACACGCAAACACACCCACACACAGACCTATGCCCCCCCAAGCCCACATTTAGTGTGACTGAAGACTTTTGCCAACTTGAAAATGCCCTAGCTCTTGACATTTTGAACCTGTTTGCAGTACGTTAAACAGGAATTACTAAAACAATGGGGGTAGGGTTGCCCCTGGAAACTCTTACCCCATTGGTTACAGAGTGCCCAGGATTCAACTTCACCCATTAGTTGGTGGCAAGTATAAATGTGGCAATCCAAGACACCATCATCAGAACACTGCTGGACTTGCGAAAGGATACCAGACAGACTGAAACTGCTACACTTGGCATCTGTGACCTTTGAGAAGGACCTGAGAAGGACCTGAGGAGGGCGGACCCCTTCTATTTGAAATCTAAGGACAGAAATATTTCCAAAGGTCTTAAGGCTGATCCCCTGGTTGGCTCCATGAACATAAAAAGCTGAACACGACATTCCTATGAAGAATACCAGCTGACCAATGGCAACTGTACCTGGACTGGACTTTGCTGTTGCCGTCTACCTGACACCTTGCAAGACTATGAACTCCCCCTGAGGTCCTGGGGACCTTGGTAGTGCAATTCTGAGGTTGTTTGGTCACCAAAAGAAGTTTGGGAACTTTTTAACACTTTTGCTCTAGAACTTCAAGGGGACAAACCTCGAAAAGTATTCAACAGGCAGTTCCAAGGTGATGGCTTGAATTTAAGGTTTGGTCCGCGTGGAGAACAGTTTTTCCTCAGAGAAACAATAAAATCCCTTTCTAGATTTTCAAATGCCCCTACTTTCAGGCTCTAGCAGTGCTAATCTACTTGGTGTATCCAACCCGTGCTCCATAGCAGTAGACCTCAAATAAATCATACCTAGGCCATAGTTTACAGTGATCATAGACTACCATTGCCACTTTGTGCTTTTTGGAACTGTTTTCTCTTAAATATTAAAAAAAATTATATCTACAGTTACCCTATTAGATTGTTGCTATTTTGGTGTCATTTTAGGCATTAAACATTTTTTTCTCTAAATTGGAGTGGGATTTTTATTGTGTTGTGTTTTAAACTTTTAAACTGGTTTGGTACTTCTAAATGCTTTACACATTTTCCTTCAGTTAAGCCTCTCTTCTCTGTGCCATAGCTACCAGATGTTGAGCTCAAGTTTAATTTCATGAAACCTGTGACTGGCCCTAACAAGTTAGTGAGTCTATTACTTGTGGTGGACTAACATCCATCACAAATAATAATTCACCTGCTCACAAGTGCTATAAGGCGTTCTTGGTAGCTAGTATCAGAGTCTGTGGTGTGGAGGCCCAGGACATCAGAAGTAAAAGACCTTCATTGAAACATTTGGGACCCAGTACATTCTGACTGCTTTGTGACCTCCCAAACTAAATTTCTCAAAGCTCCACAATAAGGTATGTAGAGAATACTTTAGAAAGGGAAACACTCTTAGGTTCATTATGAAATAATAAATCAATCTAATCAAGCTGATATCAGGGGTGACAAGTTAAGTCAAAGACAAGTTTTTGTGATACAATTAAAAAACATGACATGGTATGTGAGACTTGTAGTTATATTTTGGGGATCTGACTGCTTGAAAACTGTTCAAAGAGGTAAATACATTTAATCAAAAATTAGAAATGTGAAAAGAAAATGATAGGCATTTTCGATAAGTGGCTGCTACTTAACATTTATGTTTAAAAATGCCCTCTGCACTAAATAAATTAAATTGCATGGAGGTTTTTATTTATTTATTGTTTCTACAGTTGTATCTAATTACTCTTACCCTCAATATCCATGCTACCACACATGAGCAAACTTGCTCAGACTGAGATTTATTACCTTTACCAATTAAAGGGAAATAAGTGCCTTCTCCAATGACCAGCCGAGGTCCACAACCAATGGCCTAATCATTTCCAGAATTGATGAGGGAAATGCAATTCTAGTGGGCCTTCTCGGTAACACCCTGTCCCCCCGAAACACTATCCTCCTTTTCATCACTAATAACTGCACAGAGATACAAACATAATCACAGTACCTTAGTTCTGAAGACTCTATACTGGCTACCTTCAGAAGCTTGGATAAAGTTTAAAATCTGGTGTCTCACATAGAAAGCCATCCACACTGGCAGACTGAACTACTTACCCATCTCCTGAATATTTCTGGAGCTCAAGACTTTCCAGGAGCAAGAACCATTTCTTTTGAGACCCTCAAGATTTCAAACTTCTCAAGCTCTAAAGCAATACTTTTAAGTCTCTGTGACTACCACCTGGAACTCTCTCCTTCCATATATAAGATTAGCCACAAACATTCTATTATTCTGAAAAGATCTAATGACTCACCTTTACAAGACCTTCCTGAACGATTCAGGACTTGATGCAATTGGGTTATTTTCAATGACTCTAAGTTACTACTATTCCTCAACCCAAATACACTGTTATGCACATATGTTTTTAATATTTTTTGCTCCTTCTAGACCCTCCTCACTCTTTCCTATCTTGCCTCTCTACCCTTATCTGTATTTTCATTTCCTCTTAGACCATATCCTTGTTTCTTCTTCAATGTATTTATCACACAGATATGCTGATATATCAGATTTTGTATGTAAAGCAATCTACTACCATTTTATGTAGTTAGTGCTATATAAAAAAACTAAAACAAATTATTAAAAATAAAAAGTAAATACATGTTTATAATATAAATAATACTTTGATGTTAATGAGATGTATCCTGCTCGTGTGATTGGAGCACATTCAAAACGCAAAAGAATCTCTAACAATCCTTGGGAGATATTAGAGTCATTTACAATATGGTGGATGTGGAAGATATGCCAAAGTCTGGTTTCATCCACCAAACGCATGGTTCATCCACCTCATTTAGAGGTGGATGAAGTACCAGGTTTCTGCTAGCAGAGACTCTGCATTCTGCCATCAGAAACATTTGACCAAAAGCCCTTCACCACAGTCCTCTTTGGGAATATTATCTGACGGATTTCCATATTTAGTACAGCCATTTCCACACCCATTTGTCCTGTTTGGGGCTGCCAGAGAGAGCCTAATAGTCTGGAACGGTAACAAAAATGTCACCCACATGCTGGTAGAGAGCTCCCAGTGTGCAGGGTCATTCATCGTTTTTTTTTTTTTTAAATGTCAGCGTTTTCAGAATGTATTGAAAAATAAAATACTTCACTGAGAGGGTACATCAGACATGGCACCCTCTCAGCAAATTTTCTGTGCTTTGAATGGAGCATTCAAGGAACAGAGATTCCCACCAGGCAAGCTGGGATCTCTGAATCAGATGGTTGGTCCTCTGCCAGTGGAGCAGAGGCTATAGCTTCAATTGAACCGTCTGACCATCAGATTGATCACCAAACTTTAAATGATCACATTTGTCTTGGCAGTACATGAAGAAAGAATGCAGTTAAGTTATAAAGGGTCAGATTGCAAAATGCAGAGACTGCTCATTGGGTGGTTGAAGAAAAGGAGGTGACCACTGCTGTGCAATGGGGGCCAGGTACTGCACATGGCTGAAGTGCAGAGCTTATGCTACTTGTAGACAGCACAAGTCAGGGATTGGCGCAGTGCATAGATCTGCTCTATGTGGCTCTTAACTTTGTCCGCTTTGCTGTTCCTCTCTATGCACGAGGGTGCATGATCTCCACTGACTTCAATCGCTACCATCAAGAGCGTAACAAAACTTCTCTATGTGCACCGTCAAGATCACATCAACGCTAGCCATCTCCTGACCGGCTATCAATACTGCTTCAGATCACACTGCAGCATGGAGACAGCTGACCTATAAATTATATGTGACACCCAACTAACTAGAGACAAATATTAAGGTATCAATGAAAGGTTGAATGGTGACCATATAGCTGTGAAAATGAAGAGCTCAAAAGGTACATCTATCTTGTTTTTTCCTAAACCAACAGGTACAGTAGCACCAAGGCCCAGCTATGTGAGGTTATATCTATAACTGAGGTATATCTCAGTTCAAGGCTTTGTGCATCGCCCATAAGTCATTGTCAGCTAGGGCTCCACCAATTCTGCAATTTATCATTTCCCCATACCTCCCGCTACGAGCACTGCGCTCCGGGAAAAAACTCCTAGATACCGTCCCTAGAATAAACCGAGCTCGGAGTGGTGGACGTCTGTTCTCCTTCATTGCGGCAAAATGTTGGAATCAGTTACCTGACCATATCCGGCTGGAGGTTAATCATCTTTCCTTTCGCAAACTTTTGAAGACTCTGCTGTTTCCTTGATCCCCCCTGTTACTCTTTAGTTGTCGGCTCTGTCTCTAGCGCTGGGAGGCCTTTGGTAGCCATGCGCTTTATAAGTGTATACTCACTCACTCACTCACTCACTCAGGTGGCCCACTGCACTCCAATTAAAACTATTTTTATTGACACCCTCTAGCAGGATGAGGATGGTGCTGCAGAGCAATTCAGACCTTGCCTGTTTGAACCGCAGAATGGATGGATAGGAGCTGCCTTTAGCTCAATGCCAATAAAACGGAGGTCAAAATTCCCTCTGTTTGGTCCTCTGCTTGGTGGCCGGATGCTTTGGGTCCCATTCCAGTCCCCAAGACTAAAGTTAAAAACTTGGGGGTCTGGTTTGATTCTAGCTTGACATTTGATGGCCAGATCGCATCTGTAGCAGGTAAATGTTTCGGCACACATAAACGTCTAATGAGAATCATTGATCTCCTCACCATAGTTGCCAGGATGATTGTGCATGCCTTGGTGATATCCCAGCTGAAATATTGCAATGTATTATACATTAGGGCCTCTGTGGGCAGACTGCAAAAGCTGCAGAGAGTCCAAAACGCGGCAGCACAGAAATTGTTAAATCTTCCCAGATGCGCACCTTCAGGCTCGGCCTTGGCTGAATTGTACTGGCTCACTTTGAGCAAAAGAATTACCTTCAAAGCTTTGTGCCACAAAACGTTTAATGGCAACGACCCCCGCTACCTGTCCTCTCTGATGAAACCATACCAGCCTGGTCGAAGTCTCAGGTCAACCAGTGCCAGGTGGTGAGTCCCCGTGGTGAGAAGAACCCGGATGGGTGGCTGCTCCTTATGGGTTTCGAACCTCGGGATTATGGAACATGTTACCAGTTTATCTCAGGTCTGAGTTTTTGAAAAAAGCTTTTTGGAAAAAACTGAAAACCTGGCTATTTCAGTCAGTTTAATATGAACGCCATTGGTTGCTGCTCACTCTATAAAATGAGGCTTAGATTGTATTTCAAGTCGCTCCTTTCTTATCAGGTATGTAGGGCAGAGCCTCTACAGGACTTTCTCTAGCGCAGGGACGCTCCAGTTGGAGCAACCAAGGGCTCTATAAATCTTATTACTATTATTATTATCACTCAACAGAAGAATAATGCAGCTCATTTAACATATTTGCATTAGGGCTCACTGTGCCCTTGCTATGGCACAGGAGGCCATGACTACCCATGTTCCATGTTCTTCCCCTCCCTATCCAGCGCTTTAAGATACAGATCCCTTTCAAATGCTATGGTGGGATTAGGAAGTTTAAAGCTCAACGCTCGCTTGCTACATAGCCAGCTGGAGGGTTTTAAGGGGCAGTGGGAAAGGATAGCAGTGCGGGTTGTTAGGGTTACTTAAAAGACAATATGTTGTAAAATAAACAGTTTTAAGAACTTCAGAACAGAGAGGAGAGATAGAGTGTGTGTGTCTGTATGTTTTTGACTGTGTGTACATGTGAAGATCCTATGGGAAATCCGACAGACACCTCCCCATGCCGGACTCAGAGCACCTCGCCGCAGCCTGCTAGCACAATCAGCCTTTAGGAGAGAGAAGGCTGCTACCGCTCGGAGCCTGCTTGGATTTTCCTATCCTGTGTGGCACAATGTGAACTAAATCGACCCTCATTTTAAAGGCAGCCTTACTGGCCAGAGCGGTCGGCCTCAAAGCTGGGGAACCGGGTTTGAGTCTCGGCAACGACGCTCAACATCCTGTGATTCTGGGTAAATCACTTGGGGGCAGATTTACGTTCCCTGGCGCATCCCTGCAAATCAGCAGGGATGCGCCAGGGAAGATGCGTGACGCAAGTTTACCCTTGCGCCACCACAGATGCGCCGCATTTACAATGCGGCGCATCATGGCGCAAGGATAAACAGATGCGTGACGCATCTGTCGGTGGAAGGGTGGCGCAGTACTGGAGTCATGTCGCAAGTGCGACGTAACTCCAGTACTGCTCAGGGGTGCCCTATACCTAACATGCTGCGTCACTCCTTACGCCTGCTTGAAGCAGGCGTAAGGATTTGACGCAGCAGGGACGTAAAAGTGACTCCGTGAAATCTTGTAGATTTCACTGCGTCACTTTTACAGGGCTTCCTTGCGCAGGAACGCCCCACCTGCGCCGGCACGCCCACATGAAACCTAACGCAGGTTTCATGTGGCGCAGGGCTGTACAACGTGACGCATCTCTCTAGATGCGTCACGTTGTAAATCCCCGCAGCATGGCGCATTATTTGCGCCGCCGCTGCGTCAGAAAAGTGACGCAACGGCGGCGCAAAAGTGGCGTAAGGGGCTTGTAAATCTGCCCCTTAATCTCCCCGTACCTAACAACAACAACAAAAAAATGAATGTGTTCATCTGTAACGAAACTGGTGCTCATGTAAAGCGCTCTTATACCTGATTTCTCGGGTCTAGTCTAGTTCGCGCTATATAAAACTCTAAAACAACGGAATCAAGGTACACAAAGTGACTGAAAACGGAGGTGTTAGGAATGAAAGTTTCTCTAGACCGTGTGTTTTTTTCTCTGTGATTTATTACGTTTTTATCACTAGGATGGCGTGTTTTACAGTGCGATCTGGTTATCTTTGCTTCAAGTCGCCTCACCTGTGCAGACAATAGAAGTTGACATTTTTTGTCGATTGCTTCCCTGCGGCTTGGAGTGAACCGATGCTAATCTCTAAGAACATGAATGCACATTTTCCACTTTATGATGTCACGCTGGAATCCATGCACAGAATCCCGCCTGAGTGTTCGACAAGCAGTATGACTCATAACAATGCTTTCTGCAGCTTCACGGCCCTTCGTCAAACAGGTGTGTTTCCTTTACGAAAAAATAAAAGGGGTAACGATTACTTAGAAATACGGCTCAAAGAGAACCCCCGAGCTGCTTTCACGAGGTGTGACAAATCACTCGTTGACAGTAATACAAGATGTTGTAAATCTGTCGGCAAAGTTACTTCCTTTAGTTGAAAGAATCTGTAACTTTGTGAAGACTGCATTTCTTCACAACTAGCTTGTCCACAGAGCACGTTATGGAACAGTACAGATTTATTCAGAACAACAAGAAAGCAGTAATAATCTGTGGGATTCGCTTTAATATTAAATGTTGTCCTAAATCAGAGTTATGAAGGAAAAGTGCCCTACTCCATAGGTAGTGATGTTACTTCTATCAGATAAATTAGTGGTGTGAGTAGTCTGTTGGTTTTAACCCAATTCACCAAAAGAAGCTGTAGGGGTCTCCATAGTAATAGTTTCCTAGCCCTACATTGTCAGGTTTAAGAGTTATTATTTCCATTCCCAGAAACTGCTGTCACTTTGCTCCAGAAGCCTGATACAGAGGAAGAGAGAAGGCAGGGATCCTGCAGATATGTGGGAGATGCACTAACAGTGACAAGAAAGGCAAACATGAATGAGTCTAGCAGGGGCGGGGTATTCAATGTCTGACTGCAGCAGTACCTGCCATTGAGATAGCAGGGGCGGGGTATTCAATGTCTGACTGCAGCAGTACCTGCCATTGAGATAGCAGGGGCGGGGTATTCAATGTCTGACTGCAGCAGTACCTGCCATTGAGATAGCAGGGGCGGGGTATTCAATGTCTGACTGCAGCAGTACCTGCCATTGAGATAGCAGGGGCGGGGTATTCAAAGTCTGACTGCAGCAGTACCTGCCATTGAGATAGTGTGGCAGAGATGTGGGTTGATTCCCTCTGCTCAGAGCCTGCAGTCAGTAGCCCTGTGTGTCTCCCCGTCTGAACCTCTCAGGTTAGCAGGAATTCTCAGAGTCCAAATGAGGGAAAGACATGGAGCTACCACCAAATCTGAGCTGGTAGAGTTTACCATCAGAGCTTCCCCCCCTCCCTCTCTGGCTTCCATGGTTAGAAGCAGGTAGTGAGTACTGTGTCTACTTTGAACCTAGTAAGTGCCCAACATTCCAGAGATGTGGCATGTACATGGGTCTCCCTTGGGCACCCCATGACCAAGGAGTGAGCTTAAACTTTGGGAACAGTAAATCCCTTCGATAACCCATGGACCCACTGTCAGGGCAATCTTTGGGATCTCCCTGTCATGAACATATGACAGTGGATGAGAAGGGAGAGATCCCAAAGTTTCCGCCAACCACAAAAGTGAGCCCAGCCTCAATCCATTGGGACATCACCCAGAAAGTTCCCAGGCATCCTCACAAAGCTGCCAGGTGTAAAAGATATCCGAGTATCATTAGCTATATGTTGGGTATTTATCTGTTTGTTTTCTTAGACCTCATCATGGCTTGTGATGCATGGTGATGCTGCATGGAATCCTAAGCAGTGTTGTACTCTGGCAGTGACTGTTGTGATGGACGTCCAGATGGTCTTTCATGCTACCTTATCTTTATTAAAGTCTCTAATTACTTCTAATGGTTGCAGGGACATGGGTAAAGATGGTGATGTTGTACATGTCTGTAGAAGGCCACATTAAGCTATGCTTCTGTACTCTGAGTTTTATGAAAATAGACATAAACATAATGATAGTTGTACATATACAATAGGTCCAATATTCAACAAGCCCTGTGCAACTTCCTCAGTTCATTAGCCAAAACCTCACATATCTCCACGTAGTATTTACACTCAGAATAAAAAACGTTTAGATCTTGGCTCTTGGCGACTTAGTGTGCCCAAGAAAGAAAGAAAGGAAAATTGTGAGTGCAAACAATTTTGAGGGTAGAAAGGACGCTGTTCTTATGTTTTATGATTACTTATATTTCTAGTACAGAGAAAACAAAATGTTAAAACTGCCTCTTTAGTTATAGAACGTTTTAATTCTTGCAGTGCATCTGCTGTCCAAATACACATTCACATCTTGCGAGATCAGATCCTGATTTTTGTAGTTCAACTGCTTTAACATATTTGTTGGTTCGCGTCTTGTAAGGTTAGCACTTAATTTCAGGTTCCAGCAAACACATTTCGCCCTGTGCTGGTATGCAAACCTAGGGCTTCCTCAAAGTTGTTGGCAATTAGAAAGTGAAGAAGAATACATCATTTATCTATTGGTTCAGCAATGTACAACAATGATGTGGTTGAACTAGTCTATAACAACAAGGTGTAAATAGTGTTGTAGTGTAAGCATGTCTCACTGTACCAAGCATGGTCTGTCATGTGCTTCTGAGAGTATGTGGGGTGGGAAAAAATGAGAGACTTTAGAGTTTGTTACAGTCCATTCAGAGTGTGTTTGCCTTCTGTGTGTGAGTAGGGACTGTCACTATCACAGCTCCAGCATAACTGTTAAAGTTCACCAGCATTGGGCCAATGGCCCAAATATGGCCCTGGAGAGAACACAGTTTTAATGTTCACATTGTTTGGAGCTGAACAAACAAACAAGGAGTCATGTATATAGTGTTCAAGTCCATACAAATAAGCACACACTTTACAGATCAGAACACAACATATTCACCATAAACACTCCACAATTTACAGAAGGGTGCAACGGTAACTTCTCCATCCTGCACTGCACATCAAACTGACCCAAAACCAAATGCCTGAGCTGCCATACACAACTCTTGTAAATCTCAAATTGGCTTGGACTGTCTCAAACATCATAACTGCTGCTAAATATAAATTTCTAACAATAAAAATATATATTACCAATGAGAAAGTTTTATACATATGCATTTTCACAAAGTGCTCTGATATATACCAATTTCTCTCATACTCCAATTCATGCATGTTCCCCTGTGCATGAAAACAGTATCTTTCGTATTCAACATGAGAGATCTGCCATCCTTCCACATGGTTCTAAGTCCTTCTTAAACAGAACCTCTGTCTATAGGACGGGTCCTAAATGGGTCACTGGAACAGTTCTATACTTCTTCTATAGTATAAACAGCTAGCATCCTGTCTCAAGTCTACTCTGTCATTCTTCTTTCTAATAAAGTATAAGGTACATAGGCATAATCCCCTGACTCCTTTTTCACTTACAGTTGCTGGTCCTTTTCAGTTCTACCTCATGATTGGCAGCTCTTCCCTCTTTCACAGATTGAGATCTTGAGCTATGAATTACTTGGGTGCTGTGGACATGGCTTTCCGGTCAGTGCTGCCAGATGTCAGTCTACTTCTTAGAGCTTGTGTTCACTCTGACGGTGATGACAGACTCCAAGGGCCCTGAATGTTACCACTACTGCCCTTCTGCATAAGGGAAAATGGCCAGTTTCACACTGCACACATCTGTTGTGCAGAAGGGAGCCTGCCTGACAGCACACAGTAGGGCATTTATAATTAGCCCAAAACAAGCAGCCACTGCTTGCACTGGAAAGTGCCCTAACCTATTGAAAGTCAGATGACAAGTAACTACTAGTCAAACTCATAAAAGCGCCCAAAATTGTAAGTTGCTAAAACAAATAACACAATCACGCTTGCTGATAAATGGCTCATGAAAACCCCCATTTTTTCAGGCACCTCCAGTACATTGAAATTAAATTCCAGTTAGCCAGGTCCAACTGGTATGGTCCAGAAATACATTAAAAACATATCCCTTTAAAACTGGGCTGTACTTATTCCACTTCCAGCAACTTTTCCCTCTGCTGCATTTTTCTGTCCTTCGGGAACTGCAGATACCATACATTGCTCAATGTTTTCCAACACCTTTTGCTCCTTACTAGTAATGCTCAATGAGTAACAGCAACTGCACTGTCAAATGTACAGCAAGCCTCTGTCATTGCCAAGGCTTCTCGCTGGGCCATCCCGGCCCGATTAGTGCACTGTAACCTTTCTCTTCACAACTTTTTCCTTTCAGTGCTCTACCCCAAATGGGGAATACAGCCTCTTCCCTTGTGTACAGTAGATAATGTGCACTGCCAAATGTTCAACAGACACTGCACTGTCCTAGTCAAGCCGCTTGTCACTGCAGCTTGGGAAATAGCATCACCTTCGGCTCACAGTCCTCCAGCTTTGCAGATCTGCCAATGCCCCGTGGCTTCTCTCTCCTCTATCCACCTCCCCCCCGCGTCCCTCATTCCCAGCGACAAGTTCAGACACAACCTTGCCAGCAGGCTTTCGGGTGGACAGCTCTGGACTACTCTTTCTGGCATATGGGCATCATTTCCTCATCTGCAGATAATCTTTCTACCTCAGAATCGTATCTATCATGCCAACAGAGTGTTCCTGCTTCTTCATGCATGTCCTTTCAAATGCTTGTCACCAGTTTGTTAAGTCTTGGAGAAGATTCTTCAAAGATGTGTGAAGAACCAGGCAGGTTGAGGAGAGTGCCCCCTATACTATGTCAGGAACATTTGTTCTAGTTAAGGCTTCATGCTCCCACTATCTGTAACTATCTATAGCTTGCACTACACACACACATCCACACACACCATTCTATTGCATCATCATTCACTCTCAGCATTACAGGCACTGCACAGACATAACGGGAATAGGAACATGCAGTCTGCTACAACCAGTTTTTTAGAAACACAGGGAACATGAACTAAGAGGGCACTCCATCCCAGCTCAGACATAAAGGGAACAGGGACACACAGGAAACTACACTACCACAGGTTGTAAATATTTGAGTGTCCCAGGGCAGCTTAACATGTTCTGATTTTTCATGTCATTGCCCTGAAGCGTCTGGTACCCTAAACACTGCCCCTCTGGTTCCTGGAAACCTGCACGCCTGATTACTAGTAACCAGGCAGCAGTTAATGCAGGATGTCCTCCTCTGATCTGCTCCTTCAGAGACGTGACTAATGTGGTGGCATTACATCATCAGTTGCTGCCTGCTGCAAGGAACAGCTGACATTTCAGTAGTGGCAAGGACGTGGTGGTGGAATTGCTGGATTTAAAAGAACAAGCAACACATCTCTAATCTTCCAATGGGGAGCGGTGTTGTGCGCTTGATAATTGAGTAGTTTATATATTTATGTGAACTGCAGACATTAGGCGGCCACTTATAAACCAGATTTCGTAAACAAAAAGTGAACTAAGTAAAATCAAGTATTCTTTAATAGACGTGTGTGAATAATTTTGAGTCATGGCATTAGGATTCAATCCAAGCTTGCGCTTTACTGACATTAAGCACATTTTTCTCTGGGTACCTATTCAATCAATATGTGTTCATGAATTACTTTAAAATTCTATTTTACCATACACATAGCATGCAAGAAGTTCTCTTAGCAATGGTCATAAATTGTGTAAATGTAATGAATGCTGATCATACGCATTAAAGGCTCTGCCCCAGGTAATTATCAGTAAAGACGGTTAAATGCATCTCAATTGGTCTCAAGAGAAACAGTATGTATAATTGAAGTGCAATTTAAAGCCACCTTAGCCATCGTGTGCGTTTATAGAGTTGTTAACTATTTTGTTTTGAGAAAGGCACGGGTTGTTATAATCATTGGGTTTTTTCTTTTGGCTGGTCGTCTGATGTGCATGTGATGGCTAGTTCGTGCAGGCATGCATAGAAAGTGTCGCTGGACTCCCCCTCTTGTTGGCGGGTCTGGCGGAGTTTGGAGTGCTCAAAATTCGGATTTAATTGTGGATCAAAATGTGCGGTGAGGGCTCTCGCTGCTGCGTCATTTGCTGCCCCAGTGGTGGGGGGGGGGTGCTCGAATAACTTATACATTTCTTCTCCTGCGTAATGGAGTAGTAGGGAGCGCTTAACAGCTCCATCATTCTCTCGGGTGGCAATTAAATAGCTGTCTAGCCTCCCGACCCATGTTTTCCAGTGGGGTGAGGCTGTAGCTGGGTCAACTAGGTCACTAAGGGTTGTAGTACACCCACTAGTGAATGTTGCTGGGGAATTTGTCTTTGTTGTTGCCCTTGTCGGGACAACACTGTGTTTGCATCATCAGCCATGGTTGGATGGTGCTCTGTGTGGGACTCCCCGCTCCCTTGGGCATATACAGGGCTTGGCGTTACTCACTTTGTGGGGTGTTGTGTGTGGATTTCTCCTAGTATGCAGGGCCCGGCTAAACAATAAGGGACTACCACTCAGTGTCAGGCTAGTGTGGGCCGGAAGTCACAAGCGACTCCGGCCTGTTTATTTATGCTCTCTGGCCACGCCTGGCCAGAGAGTGTTACAATGTGTGTAGACCCTTCCGGGCCATAGGTCTGGGGTGCAGGGTCTCTTGCAACACTAGACTGCTACATCCCTTCCCAAATCAGTTTTCAACAACATTAACCAAAAATGTTCAACATGCAAATTCTGCCAGTCTTTGGTTCGGCCTTGGGTTCGGCCTCAGATTGTACCGCCGTTGCTGCACCCTTGGACTCACCCTCGGGCTGGTCACCACTGAGGTCTCCGGAGTAGGTGTTGTTTCGGCTTCCAGACTCAACGGTGTCGTCACAGGCTCTCTCCCACTTTCGCTCACCCGATATGGTGCCAGCCCCTCGTCAGCACCGCTGCTTTCTGCCTGATCATTGTGGTTGGGCCTTTCCCCTTCAGGGCTTGGAACTTGCTTAAACCACGAAATATTTCTGGTGATTGTTTCTCCACCTTTCTTCGCAGTGACCGCTGTTCCCCGGACCACCACAACCGTCCACAGTCCAGGTTCATAGGTGGTGCGGAATTTTCCTCCGTTCCGGCGGTTTCTCACGAGGACAGCGCACCCTGGCACTATCAGTCGAGGCTGTGCTCTTCTCCGTCTGCTGGCCTTGTCGTTGGTCGCGGACCTCCGGGCTTGAGTGTCAATTGGGTCATAAGGCTCCGACGCCCAGTTATCGGCCATTGGTAGAGTCTCCCGCCGGGGTCCTGCAAGCATCAGCGACCACGGGGACCGCTGGGTGGTGCAGTGTGGAGTACTTCGATATTCTCGTAAGAATGTTTACAGAGCCGCCTCCGGATCACCTTGGCCTGCGACAGCTATGCTAAATACTTTGTTTAAGGTCCGCATGAAGCGTTCTACTTCGCCGTTGGCCTGCGGCCATTGGGGGGTGATGCGGTGGTGCTTCACTCCTAGCTGGGATAGAAGCTCCTTGAACTCGCTACCTTGGAACGGGGGACCGTTGTCCGTCTTGATCACCTGAGGTAACCCGAAGAGAGCGAATGTCTTCTCCAACACCGGTTGCAGGTGGGTGAACGCTGTGGACGGGAGGATTTCTACCAGAGGGTATTTCGTGTAGCTGTCAATGAGGACGGCCGTCACCCGCCCATCAGGAAAACTCCCAAAGTCCAGGCTCACCCATGACCAGGGCGACGGTGCAGGTTCTTCTGTGATTATCGGGGCTGGGGATTCGGGGTTGCTGGTGAGCTGACACGCTCTGCAGTTTCGGACCACCGCATCCACCGCGTCTTCTAGCCCCAGGAACCACACCTTTTACCGCATCCTGGACTTCATTCTTCCTGTCTCCTGGTGGCCCTCGTGTGCCAGGACTGTTGCTCTTTCCTGAAGGCTTGCTGGTATTATGATTCTCGATCCTCTCAGCACTACCCCGCTGTCGGCAGCATTCAACTCCTCTCGGACTCTCCAGACCTTTCCCAGCCGAGCGCGGTCTGTTTCATTCCACCCTTGGACATCGTGGAGGAAGTGTTCCCATGATCCTTTTCGCAGGGCTTCTGTCACTCTTTGTAGGATCACATCGGTCTCCGTGTGTGCTTTGATCTCTTCGGTGGTGAGGGCTTTTGGACAGGCCCATTGGGAGATCATATTGACGTAGTCCTCCGTTTGACGTTCCTGATCGGAATCTTCTTCAGCGGGGTCCGAGGGGTGGCGCGAAAGAAAGTCAGCTGGATTCTTGGCACCGGGCCGGTATACCAGTTCCAGCTGATAGTGTTGAAGCTGTATGGCCCACCGCTCAATCCTGGGCGGAGGATGTGGCGAGGTTCCTTTGAATA
This sequence comes from Calotriton arnoldi, assembly GCA_963921515.1. Classification (NCBI taxonomy): domain Eukaryota; kingdom Metazoa; phylum Chordata; class Amphibia; order Caudata; family Salamandridae; genus Calotriton; species Calotriton arnoldi. The sequence goes on along the minus strand of CAWUFW010002826.1, from coordinate 812,609 downwards.
GTGGAAGTAGCGGTTGGTGATCCGTGACGACCTTGAAGGGATGTCCACTGATATACAAGTGAAAATGGTTGCACGCCCACTTGATGGCAAGGGCTTCCCGCTCGATTTGGGAGTATCTTGTTTCAGTAGGGGTGAGCGCGTTGCTTGCGAACGCTAGCGGGACCCATTTCCCAGGTTCGGTTTCCTGGGCGAGCAGGGCTCCCAGCCCGACTGGACTGGCATCTACTATCAGCTCGGTGGGCCTTGTCGTGTCGAAATACGTCATGGTCGTCTTCTCCAGCAACGCCGACTTCACCTTGATAAATGCCTCTTCTTCTTCTCGTCCCCACTTCCATACGGCATCCTTTTTTGTCAGTGCCCTCAGCGGCTCAGCTATGGTGGCCAGGTTGGGTATAAATTGCCCACAGTATGTTGCCATACCCAGGAAGCTTCGTACCTCCGATGCGGTCATGGGAGCCGGAGCCCGCTGGATGGCTTTGGATTTCCGGGGGTCTACCTTCACGCCCTCCTGGCTGAAAACGTAGCCAAAGAACTCAATAGACTTTCTGAAGCACTTGTCTTTATGAAGGGTCACCCCATGGTCGGCAAGACGCTGTAGGGTTGCTCGAAGGTGGCGATGGTGGTCCTCGATGGTCGCTGAATGTATCAATATGTCATCGCTGACATTTAGTACTCCTTGGAGGCCTGACAACACTTCCCTCACTGCATTTTGGAAGATCTCTGCCGCTGACGAGATACCAAAGCTTAGCCTGTTATATCGTCGTAGTCCCAAGTGTGTTGAGAATGTCGTGATATACCGACTTTCTTCGGCTAGTTTCAGTTGATGATATCCGGCATTGAGATCTAACTTAGAAAACCAGTGGGAGCCGTTGAGGTCTGCCAGGATATTGTCAACGGTGGGTGTCAAATGCCTCTCCCTCTTTATCGCCTGATTGGGCAGGCGCATATCGATGCAAAGCCGGATCTTCCCTGGTTGCTTCGGCTTTTCTGATATCACCATCGGTGATATCCACGGGGTTGGCCCGGTGACTTTCTCTATGACGCCCTGCTGCTCAAGTTTTTGTAGTTCCTGTTCTACCAGCGGGCGTAGATGAAATGGTATGCGCCGATGCCGTAGTGCTACTGGTGCCACTGCCTTATCGATGTGAAGTTTCACGGGTGGCCTCTTCATGCTCCCGAGGCCTTTGAACAACTGGGGAAACCGTCCAAGGATGTCATCCGTTTGTAGTGTCTTCACGGCATTGGCGAAAGTCACCAAGCCTAGGTCTTCCGCGGTGTGGCTTCCGACCAAGATATCCGCCTCTCTGTCGACCACATGGAACGTCGTGGTGATCTTGTGGCCTTCTGACCGAACTTGGACTGTCATTTTTCCTTTGAGAGGTAGGGGCGTCTGGCTGCCGTATGTGAGGATCTTCACGTGGGACGGTGACAGCGTGGGTTTCGGGCTCAGCCGTTTGTATTGCTGACACCCCATGACGTTTACAGACGTCCCGTGTCGGTGAGCGCTGTCACGGGTGAACCCGCAATCTCAATGGAACACGTGGGCTGGGGTCGCCGCTTTCGCTTGAGATCGCTAGCAAATGATATCAGGTAGCATTCTTCATCATCCTCGGAGGACGAGTCCTCGAAGTGTTGTTTGCGTTGGGCTAGCGGCCTGGTCGCCTGTGGTGCTTCCGATTCTTCTAGTGTTAAGTGTCTCACTGCCTTGGTCGGCGGTTTTCGGCTGGGTGGTCCTCTGTTCCTCATTCACTCTCGGCATACACTCGCGAAATGGTTGGGAATGGCGCATTTCGAGCACACCCTGCCTCATGCGGGGCAGTTTTCTGGGGGGTGTTCCTCCTTTCCACAGTATCCGCACTGTGGACTTCGTGTGCTTCTACTCGGCCACCTCCCACGGGTCCCTCGTGGCTGAATGTGAACTGCGTCAACTTTCTCGGTCTTTACTGTTACGGGGTGTTCTGCCTGCTGGGTGATGGCGACGTCCATGGCTGTCGCTCTGACCTCTGATAAGTCGCGTGACCGTGCTAGGACTAGTATATCCTCCAGGGGGATATGTGGCTGCCGGAGAATGAGGGTCCTCAGGGTTTTGTTGCGACATCCTTGAATTGCTTGCGCTCGTATTTCCTTGGCCTGGTCATCTTCCGTACACGTGTTGGCCAACTCTCGTAAGCGCGCATGGAATACGTCCATTGATTCTCCCTCTCTTTGGCGTGCCTGCCGGAGTTTAAAACGTTCGTAATCAGGATTCAGCTGGGGATCGAAATGGGCATTCAGGGCCCTCACCGCTGCGTCGTAGTCTGTTGATGGACCCGTGTTAGGCAGGTGTGCAAACAGTTTGTATATTTCATCTCCTGCAAAGTGCAGCAGGAGTGATCTCTTCACGGCGCCGTCTGTCTCTCTCGTGGCGATAAAGTAATTGTTCAGTCTGCTAATACAGACCGTCCACCTAGGGGACGCCGTGGCGGGGTCGATGAGTTCACTGAATGGAGGAAGCGCACTGACCTGGGAGTGCGGGGACATTTGCGGCGGTGCTGGGAGCACTGGTTGCAGGGCTGCCTGTTGGGCCGCTGGTGCCGCCGGGTCGGACATGGTGCCTGCTGCTTCTGTGAAACGCTTGTGGCTATCGTTGGTGCACAAAGCAGGGCGCTACTACACACCTCCTCACCCTTCTTCTGCCCCTCTGGAGCGCGGAGGGATGGCCACGCTGTGTTGAGGCAGTTCAGTGCTTGCAGGGTGGTAAACTACCCTGTTCTTCTGCCTCCTCTCGTGTGGGAGTGTAAGACCCAGGCGGGACAGCGCGAGCCTTGCGTGGTGGTAGAGCACGCCACAGCTTGGCACGTGGTCGTTGTTGGCCTGGCGGGTGAAACAGCGCGTGTGCGCAACACGCGACGGGGCGCGAGCTCTACCGGAGTGCAACCGGGAGCGTCAGCGCTGTGGGCAGCGTCGGATGAGCACGGACGGCAGGTACGTGCCTGGGAATGTGACGCGCACTCTCTGAGGAGCGGTGGACGCTGCAGGGCCTTTGCGGCCGGTCGCACTCACCGCGCGATGATGGGCGGCGCTGGGAATCGTGCAGAGCTCGACCAGGCCGACGGGCCGGGAGCTGTGATGACGTCGCTGGTGGGGTCGGGCTGCAGACACAGACCCCCACCCTCGTCGCCAGTGTGGATTTCTCCTAGTATGCAGGGCCCGGCTAAACAGTAAGGTACTACCACTCAGTGTCAGGCTAGTGTGGGCCGGAAGTCACGAGCGACTCTGGCCCATTTATTTATGCTCTCTGGCCACGCCTGGCCAGAGAGGGTTACAATGTGTGTAGACCCTTCCGGGCCATAGGTCTGGGGTGCAGGGTCTCTTGCAACACTAGACCGCTACATCGTGCTCCTTTTTCTCCTTTCTTTTCCTTTCACCAGGCAGCTTCTGTCCTGTTGCTAGCTGTGTGCGTCATCTTTCATTTATTATTTCAGTCTTATTATTATTATTTTTTTTTTACTTTCTGTTAATGGCACTGTATTGCTCTGATATCTATGTCTCTGTTGTGCTGAAGGGATCAATATTATGTTGGCAGAAAGATGTTCACGTTTCACTGTCTATCTGTGGCTATACATATATATATATATTTTTTTTTTTACCTTTCGTTTTGCCTGTTTGATGATAGCAGGCCAATTTGCCCTCTGTCAGATCACTGCACCCCTAGACTCCTGGCGAGCACAGTGCCACCTAGAGTCACCTGGCAGGTGGGGCATGTTGCGCAGTTGTGGGCTGGAGGCCTTGTCAGCCGTGACTGAAGGCAGTGCAGGAAGTGGCGGTGATTGCTGAAAGTAGGAGGCACCGCGGGGCAAGGCGCACAGCTCTCATTGCGTAGGTAGGAAGTGGCCACTTAAGCCGAACAGCAGCACAGTGGGAGCAGCTTAGTGGGAGGAGGGGCGTGGAGGCAACAGCGCTTGGGTGTGGCTTGATTTGGCAAAATGCTGCTGGAATGTCCTTTCTTGGAGCAGCAGGGGCACGAGTGGAGAATCCTCACCACTAATGTAGCAAGGTGCCTTTGCCTCACATGGCTTTCCCCGCTGTATTACATATGCCCACTGACGCCAATAAAACACACACTCGCACTCGGTAATGGTATGGCCAGAAGACCATGTATGGTCTATGATCCCTTTATTATATAGCTTCTAGCCACATCTGGCCAGAGGATGTACAGCAGTGCACATCTTGGGCAGTGAGCTACGGCAGTAGTGTTGGGTGGGTCACTACACTTTTCACAAATTGTGGATGAAGATTAACTGTATCATCAACAGGGTTGGCATAATACCCATTCCAGATCGAGAATGTGAACGGACTACCCAGATGAAAGAGAAGTTGGGTGAATGGCAGCTTTTCACCATAATTTAAAAAATGGAAAAAGCTTTGCACAGAGGGCTCCCCTCTCACCTGTGCAGACTTGTCCAATATGAAAAACTTTGTAGAGGAGAAATAGTGCTCCCATGGGAACTGTCAGAAATTGGATTGTAAGATGAGGAGGTTACTACACACCTTAAGAAACAAACACAATCCTTGAAAGAGTGAATGACTAAAGTCTCTAAATTAACCTGAGCTCAATCCCCTGGTAGAGCAGACAAGCTTAAATTAGGTTAATATGTAAAGCATTTATGCCGTACCAAACAGTAATAAAGTCAAAACACAAGAAAAATCTGAGACAGAATTAGGAAAAAATAGAGTACATTGCAATAAATAAAATGATACCAAAACAACATAAATCCAATAAGGGAAAGCATGATTTTTTAAAGTTTTAAATTAAAATAGTACCAAAAAGGATTAAGCGTTAACTGCAGTAGACCAAGACCTTAGAACAATTTGAAGCTGACCGCAATAGAGCCTAGTCAGATACAAGGATTAGGTTTGACCCAGTCGGAGGCTTTTCCTTGGGGCTTTATCTTAAAAATAGTCTAAAGTCTTCTACCCTGCAAGGCAGCAGGCTGTAGCTGAGGACAACTCAGCAAGGTCAGATATCCATTGAATGTGGCCCCGGCAAATCAGTTGGTTTTTGACAGGAAAGATCCAAGTGGGAGAAATTCGAATTTTACTCCCAGGAAACATCCCACGTGGCCTGATACTTTTTGTGCCTTCGCCTGGTCAAGATTTCATTGTTTGCATTTAGTCACTTTTGTAAAGCTTGTATTCCTTCAGTGGGTCAAGGCTAGGCTGCAGGTTGTAGCGGAAGAGGGCTCCACGAGGCCAGATACCTTCTACGCGAGGTCCCTCTGCAGATGATTTTCCATTGCAAAAAAGCTCTAAGTTGGGAAACCTGAACCTTCAGTCCAACTGCATTGCAATTGGCCGGATGAGCTTGGCAGATCCATCCCAGTCCTTTGCACGTAAAATGTTTTTAAGTCCCTGGTTTTCACGGGTGATAGGACCAGTCCAGCCAGATAAAGCCAAGGGTAATTCAAATCAGCCTCCAAAGGCTTTACGGAGGGAAACGGCGACTGTTAGACCAGACATCCTTGGGTGGTAGTCCCTCAAACTTTTTGCCTTCACTCCTCCTGGTTTGCTGGACTTATTTTTGTTGTCTTTAGGACTCTGTGCAATTTACCATAGCTAACCAGTGCTAAAGTGCTTGTGCTCTCCCATTTAAACACAGTAAAATTGGTGTACACCCAATTGGCACATTTCATTTACTTATAAGTCCCTAGCAATGTGACACTGCATGTACCCAAAGCCTGTAAATTAACTGGTACTAGTGAGTCTGCAGCACTCATTCTGCCACTAACTTAAGTAACCCTTTAAAACCGGTCTCATTCCTGCCATTGCAGTCTGTGTGTGCAGTTTTAACCTCCCATTTTGACCTGGCAAAATAAACCTTTAACAAGGCCTAAAAAATACCTTTTTATTGCACAAACTTTACCACTAAAGTAAGCCAAAACAGCTCATAGGGCAGGGGCATTGTATTTAAAATGTTGGACATGTACTTTTAAGCTTTACATGTCCTGGTAGAGAAAAACACCTACATTTGTTTTCCACTACTGTGAAGCCTACCACTCCCGTACAATAACATTGGGTTATCTTATTACATTTTGATACCTCTTGTGTGGGAGCAGGTGTGAATATCATGTTTGGTGTTTAACAAATTATAATTTAATATCCTCTTTAATGTTAAATTCGGATTTTAAGTCACAAATCTGAAAATGCCTCTTTTAGAAAGTTGGCATGTTCTTGTCCTAAACATTTGATGCCTGTATCCTGGGTCACATGACTAGGTGTAGTTGGCCTTTGTGTATTCCTCCGAGACCATATCACAATAGAGGGTCTGGGTGATAGCAGGATGGGCCATCCTGACTAATGGGAGGGAGGATCTGTCACCTACCATACTTACACTTCAAAGGCATTGGCCCAGCACACTCACAAAGGAATTCAGACTAACCTATTGGACCTCTGTAAGTGGAAAACTCCAGACACTTCTCCCTCTTCAAAAGGGGCACCAGGTATAAAAATGGGACCCTCAGAACCATTCTTCAGTACACTCCCGGACCTGTGACTACTACAGAAGAAGGACGCGTTGCTGCTTGAGGCGTGCCCTGCTTGCTGAGAAGGAAGTCAGGACCTGCACCCTTCATCACAGGCTGAAGTGTCTCCAAGGGTCAGCTGACTGACCTCCTGTGGTGAACGACAAGGGCATACCAAGCTCCAGAGACCTCTCTGCAACTTCCCAGCTGACCTGTTGCAATTGGACCTGCCTGGACCTGCTTGAGCGCTGCTGGCCCCTACTGGAGTGAGTTCCTGATCCCCTAGAATTGCCTCCCAGAGCCTAGACCCTGGTGTGGCATCAGTTGAACTACTCTTGGAGGAAAAGGAGAAATCCTGAAATGTTGGCTCTTCGCAACTGCGAATTGGCCCATTTGTGCCAGGATTTTGCTGTCCGCACCGACCGTCAATGTGAAACTCTGGTAGACCTGACTCTTCACGCTACACCGACCGCCAGCAATGTCCGGCAGTGTGAGATCTGCATTTTGCACTACATTATCGACAGCCAGCGGTGACTGCCAATGTAAATCTTCAGCAACGACCGTCCGAGACATCCAACAGGATCTTCTCACTACAGTGACGACTGTCCGGTACACCCAGCCTGTTCCTCGAAGTCTCCTCCAGCATAAACATAACTCTTCAGGCTAAACTTTAGAAGGTAACGTTTTCAGCAGGACTAACCAGGTCCCTGTATCCAGTTCATGTCCCATCACGTTCGGACTGTACTTGTGAGTTTCACCCAGTATCGCATGACCAAATAATCGCAAGTGGTGCTTTGCGCTTTAAGGCTCTACACTTACCTAAAACCTTTACAATTGCATAACTCTGGTTCTACTGATCGGATTTTCATCGTTTTTGGTGTAATTTTATTTATTACATTTTACTCTAGTTTTCTAAATTTGTGTGGGATTTTTCTTGTATTGTCTTTTCACTTTATTATTGTTTGTGTGCTGCATAAATACTTTACACATTTCCTCTAAGTTAAACCTGACTGCTTCTCTGACAAGCTACAAGAGGGTTAACCACAGGTAATTTAGTGACGTTTTGGGTTCAGCCTCACAGGGATTATAGTTGTTGCTCCTCATCCAAAAACCCAATTATCTGCAATGGTCATTTCCTACAGGAATAGCCAGATGACATTTCCAGAAACCTCTGCCTGAAAAAACCTTTCCAGGCCTACTTGTAGGAATTTCCGTGCATCACAAAAAGTAGTAGATTTGTAGCTGCACATAGACATAACTATGTGGGTGTGTTTTTGTCAAAAGGGAAGAGAGTGAAAAATGGCAAATAAAATATCCTAGAATAAAATAGATTTGTCACAAAATGAGGCTTTGTTGGTAGATCATTATTGTTGGAAAATTGCCCTCTCTGAACGGTCACCCCAAACTTTTTGCCTTTCTCCTCTTATTTTTCTGACCTCGTTTTGTTGGCTGTAGGACTCTGAGAACTTTAGAACTGCTGGCCAGTGCCAAAGTCCATGTGCTTTTACCCTAAAACATGGAGACATTGGTATATACCTGATTGACATATTTAGTTTACCTGTAAGTCGTAAAGTGGTGTTCCATATACCCAGGGCCTGTAATCTAAATACTCCTAGTAGGCCTGCAGCATTGATCATGCCACCCACACAAGCAGCCTTTCAAACCTATTTCAGCCTGCCATTGCATGGCCTGTGTGTGCAGTTTACTGCCACTTCGACTGGGTATTTAAAACTACTTGCCAAGCCTTAAACTGCCCTTTTATTACACATATCTCACCCCTAAGGTAGGCCCTAGGTAGCCCTAAGGCCAGGATGCATGTAACTAAAAGGTAGGATATGTACATGTCCTGGTAGTGACAAACAGCTAAATTTGTTTTTCACTACTGTGAGCCCTACTCTTATAGCTAAATTGTTTTTTATATCTTTGGAATGGTAATGATAAATCCTCTTCAGTGGTAAAGTTGGATTAGACATTGCCATTATAGAAATGCCACTTTTAGAAAGTGGACATTTCTCTGCTCTAAACTTTGCTCCTCTGTGTATTGAAGAACACCCATTTGATCCCACATCAGACACCCTGTGCACGTTGGATGTGGAGTCTCTTTACACCAATATTCCCCAAACTGACTCAATTCTCGTTATTGAACGAGTTCTCAATAGACGCCCCCGTCCACACGCAGTACCAACCATCTTCATACTGCAGCTTCTCGAAATTTGCCTTACAATTTTTTTTTTCCTTTTTGATGATCAATACTATGAGCAAGTCAAAGGTACATCCATGGGGGCCGTTTTTGCCCCAAACCTAGCCATACTCTACATGGATGATCTTGAGACCAGCCGCATATTGTCGCCCCTGAACCCCTTCCACAATGGGATTGCATTGTGGAGGAGATACATAGACGACGTTTTTATGATCTGGCGGGATTCAGACTCAGCCATGAGACAGTTCCTCCATTGGCTCAATAACAACTGCGAAGGACTTAACTTTACCTTGGCACACAATAAAACCACCATTCCTTTCCATGACTTGAATATTCAACACAAAGATGGCACACTGATAACTAGCTTATTTAGGAAACCAACAGAGCGTAACACACTTCTCAGGTACGATAGTCATCATCCCCGTGCCCTCCGGGATTCACTGCCTTATTCGCAGTTTCTCCGCATCCGGAGGAATTGCGCACTTAAGGAGGATTATTTTCATGAGGCCAAAATCCTCAGCAACAAATTGACATCGAGGGGCTATCCTCGGAGACTGGTCCGTAACTCGCTCAAGAGAGCTTGGTACTGCCCGAGGGAGGCACTTCTTGAACCCAAAGAGAAACGTCCACAGAACCGGATGGTCTGTGTGACAACATTCTCACCAGTTTCACACGCTATTCGTAAAAGTATCATCAAGCACTGGCAAGTTTTAAATGCTGGGACATTCAATTTAGAACGTCCCCTGTTCGCATTCCGCAAGGCAAAAAACATTAAAGATCATTTAGTGCGGGCCGCATTACCATCTGTAAAAGCCACAGGTACACTCAATGAACTTTGGAACTTACCTGCTCTAACAGGGCATGCCAAATGTGGAGATTGTATTGTTTGCCAAACAACGATAGAAGGTAAAGAATTTGTCTATGATAAAATCAAAATGGAACGTAAATTCTTCTCAAATTGCAATACTTGTAATGTCATTTATGCAATCTTCTGTCCCTGTAACAAAATTTATGTTGGTCAGACCACACAGAAGGCCTGCCTAAGGATATGTCAATACCGTAGCCGGGTACGCTGCAATACTCCAAATGCCCCGCTTGTTGACCACTTCCAGACAGCAGGACACACTGAAGAAGATATCAGATGGACAATCATTAGCGTAATCAAACTGCCGCCCAGGGGCGCTGATATTACCCAACTCCTGAATAAGGAGGAACTGAAATGGATTTTGAGGACTGGTAGTATCCATACTGGACTTAACCTCCTGGAGGATTGGACCTCTCTGATCATCACGACACTGAACCACCTGCCGTTCCTCTCTCTCAACTGCCCACATATGTACTTTTTGCATTCATCAGGATTTAGTGGTTTCTGTATTCCACAGGATCCGGTTTTAACTTTCGATTTGTAACAACTGCTGCTTTTTCTACTGTTTTTAATTTTACCATGATTCTACTGTCACTCCTTCCCATCCCTTACTTCTGTAATTATTCACTATCTACCACCCTTTGTCTCTCTGCCTAGCGCCTAATGGTATTCCTCTCCCTTCCAAGATGGCTACCAATACTGCATCCCTTCCCACTCCAATCCTCCAACTCCCATTTCCGGTCACCTGACCGCCTTTCCGTCAATCCTTCACTTTAAGACTCACATCCTGGCTTCATGCCGTACTGTGACCGGAAGAACACGCTGCGACACAACTGACTCCATATCGGTAAGCACGTCGGCCTCGCACGACGCTGCTTGTTTAGTTGCCTTGTTGGCTCCAGCTTATTCCTCTCCCCTTCAATCCCCCTCTATAGCTCCGAGCGACATTGTGCCCCGAGACCGTGGACACGGCTCGAAAAGATCCAGATGCCGATCCTGGCATTTTATTACTCGCGGTAAGCGCGTTATCCACCCTCTGCTTCTCCTGCGTACCTCACTCAATGTCCTTCATTTCCTGAGTGCTTGTTTTTATTTTAATTTAATTTTCAGATATTCATTCTTAATTCTCTTGAATTCCCTACCATTCCCGGTGCCCTTGCATTCACAGCGTCTTCCATTTGAGCCATTGTGCTCCCCAGCACCATATCCACATTGGGATAGGTAAGTCGTTAACCTATCTCTTCCACAAGCACTCCCTTGTCAGCCCATGCTCCTTTAACTGTGCCCTTCCTTCCCTTAGGACTCCAGCTCACTTTCAAATTGGTCATACATCCTATTAAGGACGAACTTCCATTTAGCCCTCATTGCGGTAATTTACCTTACTTTTCTTTTCCGCTGCGTCGTTTCCAGCCCGCCCATGTTCTATGGACACGGTTACAGATAGATTTATCATACACCATTCCAACGCTACGCCGGATCTATGCCCACGTGATCCTTGGCTCCACTCTCTCCTTCTTCGCTTTTATCCACCATTGTATAGCACGGTCCACTCACTTACACACTGAACTCTCCAACTGCGCCGTTTTTTCACGTTTTATATTGCACACGAGATAACCTCACGATCACTTTGGAAATAATTCTTAATTATCCAATTTTAATCTAATGTCTGTATATATTTTTCTCCTTTCCTTCCTTTTTCCCTTGTTTTTTCCATGGTTCTTGCAATTACAAGCTACTGTATACAGGCATGTCATCTGAAATGTCCTGAGGATGATCCCATTATTTAGCTAAGGGATCGAAACGCCGTTGACACTTTGTACACCATATACACTCTGTAAAAATATTATGTTGAATGTGTAATGGTGTCCTCACTCTAATCTGTTTGTTTTACTTAAACTGTGCTCTGAACAAACAAACTTTTCTTTGCCTGAACCCTTCACTGTATGTTTTACGTTCCCTCGTTCTCTTTTTTTTGTTAAGTTGGATGCAGGCTTGTGTCCCACTTTATAATGTTTATGTATATTACTTGAAGAAACTACTTTGATTTCGTATTAAAATCCTGTCCGGCTGGACAGAGGAATATAGCACTGATTGAGTCTATATTTTCTCCCCTACATTCCCATTGTCTAGGGACCATTGTCTTTAGAAACACCTCTGTGTGCCTGCAGCCTGTCTCCAATACATGTCTGGGCTGGATGACAGCTACACTTTGTGCATTCCCTCTAAACAACCACAAACACAGGAAGGTGAGGCTCATCTACATTCTCAGCACTCATCTGCATTCTGATTGGTCTTCCTGGGCAGGGAGGAATGGGAGGGGCTGACACTTACACTTCGATAGGTAGTGACCTGTCCACACACAAAGTACTGGTTTACCCCCCCACAGGTAGCCTGGCAGACAGGACTGGGTTGAAAGTGATCCATGTGCATTTCAGAGAGTTCCTTTGAAGTTACCACCTACATCAAAAGCACTTTTGGGTATAAGTACTGGGTATCTGACCTCCTAAAATCAGACACTTCTGGATCTTGAAGTAAACCTCTATCAAAAGGACTGCTGTGCTGCTTAAAGGACTCAACTGGACTGCTTTTCTGCAAGGACTGCTTTTCTGCTAGCTGCCCTGCTGTCTGCTGCTCCATGACTCTGCTGGAAGGACTTTGCCTTCTCTCCAAGTGATCTCCAAGGGCTTGCTGGCTTGCCTCCTAAATTCTGAAGTCTCAGGGACACAAAAGACGTCCTACAACTTTGCTGGTTCTGCTGGTTCACAGAAGTGAGTCATACCTAGCCTGAGGTGCCCCCTCCGAGCTCTGAGCCTCAGACGTGGATTCTGCAGCTGTTTTCATAAAAAACCCAACACATTGCAATGACTGCATGAGAAATTCCTCTGCAACGCCCTTTGACGCCAATGAGGTGGCTGCACAATGACAGCGGTTCCACAGCCTGCGCAGCTCGATGATGATGCTCTGTGTGGCTCAAAATGACGCATTACCTTCACTTCAGAGAAGCTCGAGGACAATGCAGCGGCCCGATTGTGTGGAAAATATCGACGCATTGAGCTCTCAATGTCGACGCTTTGCTCCATTCAAGGTAGTTTCTCAGCAGGCCCCACCTGGGTCCTGTAGCCGGCCTGCCCTTCATTGTGGTTGGCCTGAACTTTGGATTTGCACTGGTCCCTGGTGACCTCAAGTAACCTTTTGATCGCTAGTAAATTTTAAGCACAATTTTTGTATTTAATCTTTAAAAATTCATATCTTGACTTCTACTGATTGGATTGTTGTCGTTTTGGTCTCATTTTGCTCAGATAAATATTCTCTATTAATGTTAAGCTGTGAGTAGATTTTTGGTGGGGTATTCATTCTGTTACTGTGTGTGTTGCACAAATACTTTACATATTGCCTTTGTAGATAAGCCTGACTGGTCTGTGCAAAGCTACCAGAGGGTTAGCACATGTTATCATATTGTGTATCCAGCTTACCCTGACTAGAGTGGTGGTTCCTGCCTGGCCTGGAAGCATACCTCAGCCAACCAGGTATCCCATTTCTAACAGTTATGAAGGGAAAACCAACAGATAAAAAAGAAATTAGGATATGACATACTAGAAAAAAAATTGTAATTACTGAAGACACAATGCACGACTTAATAGTCATTTTTATTTTATTTAGAAATATTCTGGGTTAAAAAATCTGCTTCAGCTTACAAATAAATTACATGGAATAAATGTTAAAACTGCAAACTGAAGTTAAAATACATACAGAACAACTGCAATTAAAAACTGCTGTGTAAGTAGCATGACGGGGGATTCATTTTCATTAGGTAGAAAGTCTAGGCTCTGATAACATTTATTGGGCCACCAAAGTTTAAATAAAGATTTCACAGATACAAATGTTATTATTCAGAGTCATGCTGACCTGTTCTTCAGAAATAAAATTAGACAGACAAAGTATGTGTAGCTTTTTCATCAGATGGAAAATATTGGAAAGGTCATTTATGTGAGAGATGGGCTATGTTGTGTCATGAAAGAAAAGAGTAACCTTTCTGATGTGTGACAGGGACTTTGATCAATCCTCTGAACAACTAGTATTAGGTAACCTGCTAAGACCAGAACTTGAAAGACTATCAGGAAGAGCTTGCTCTCTGCAGTGACCGGAGAGGACAAGAGGTTTCAAGAGGAGGGGTTTAGCACACATAAGGGAATACCTACAAACTTAAAAGGAGGAGAACAGGACTGAAGCTGAATGTTAGAGCAATTTGGAACAGATACGGATTGGGATACTGGCAATAAACTTGATAATACTGGCAAAAGACAAAACTAGAAAGACAATGCAAACACAATAAGCAAACAATTGGAAGATAAGTACAAGTGAGAAGAAAAAAAGAAAATCTACTATACATCTTGGTTTGCTCAATGGAAAATGATCTGTCTGTAAGTGAAAAGATCTAACAGTAAATCGGGAGCAGTTCATCTGAAAGAGTCTTGGAAGACACCCAAAATCTCTTATGAAGAAGAGCACCGAGTGAGTCTCTATGCAACAGCCACAAAGCCTCAGGACTCATTGGCACCAATTGGTAAAAAAACTAACAAAAGTTTCATATTAAGTAAAAGAGATGATAACAGGAATGAAGGAAGAAGAACTGAATACAGAACTTGGCTTATGGAAAAGCGGGACCGATACTAAGAAACAAGAACAAGACTGAATGTGTACAGATCAAGGAAAACTGAAATATGACACAAAGAATCTGTACATAAACAAGGACAGTACTGACAAAAATAGTAACAATTGAAAATAACAGGGGAACTACAGTAGCAATACAGGTAATGGATAAAACAATTAATAAGTAATGCTCAACACACACAGAAATTAGGAGGAATCCTTAATGCAAGGCAGCAAAACAGCACCGGTTCATGAGAACCCTGAGAAATGAGCTTACAGGTTAGAATTAGATGGATGCTCAGGGGAGGAGAATAGCTACAGGGACCCATCTAAAGTGTAAGCAACTTAACAGGTGCTGGAAATCAGAGATCTACTAATGGACGGAAGGCTACTCTGGGATTTGGAAAGGAAAAGACTAGAAAGACAGAGGGCACAAAATGGAAATATGGAAACCAGTAATGGAGTGAGAAAAGTCCAGAAAGCATGTATATGTGGGTTGGTATGTTCGTAGCAACAAGGAACCATGTAAGGAACAGAGCTCTACCTATAGTACATTATGCAGGCAAGGTTTGGCAGCAGAAGGAACTGCATGGATCATAACATATCAGGATGGGGTTGTGTAAATCAGGACTGTAGTATTTTGTAGAGCAAGTTGTGCAATGTGGTGGAGAGTGTTTTGAGATAAACTGGTGTAAAGGCAGCACCCCTCAGGGCCCTCGTGAGCACCTCCTGATGGCAGGCTGACAAGAGTATTCACATATAGCCTTTGAATAAAAAAAAATCTGCAGAAGTAAAAGAATGCTAGTGCAGTTAGTTATTAAGGGGCCGATTGCGATGCGTTCGTAAAAGGCTCCGACACTCGGTCGGAGCCTTTTCGGTTGCATCGAAACCGGCCGCTCGGATTCATTTACAACCGCCTCATCATGATGGAGGCGGTCGTAAACGAATCCGACCGGTCACTCCTGCTGGCATTCGATGGGCTTGGAGAGCCCGTCGGCCAGTCGGAATGCCATCAGTACTCTCAAGGGCGGGCCTTTCTGCCCTTGAGATTACGATGATGGTTTCCGACATGGTTTCCATGCCGGTCTAGCCAACATGGAAACCATGCTGGAAAACATGTTTAGGGGCCCCCAGCAGGGCCCCCTTTGGTGCACGGACTCCGGTTGGAGGCCGATGGGGCACCTATGGTGCCCCCCTGTAGATCCCTGGACCTTGTGGCAGGCACCCTGAGGTGCCTGCCACGGGGTGCATGGATGAACTGCACCTCCCATTTTACAATTGGGAGCATGCATTCCGGCCGGTTCCCATTGTAAAATATAGGACATAGTTTTAAAAGAAACACATAGTTTGCCATTGGTTTATGCTATATATTTTCTGCTCCGTCGAAATAACGTGAATGTTAGAATGGGGGTCTCTAGTTGGCAGAGGTAGGTACCCTTGTACAAATAGGGACCCTTGCTTCTAGTCAGGGTAAGGGGGATACACTTCTAAAATAACCCCTGCTCACTCCCTTGGTAGCTTGGCACGAGCAGACAGGCTTATCTCAGAGGCAGTGTGTAAAGCATTTGTGAACACATACAGTAATACAGTGAAAACACTACAAATGGACACCACACCAGTTTAGAAAAATAAACCAAAACAAGACCAAACGACAAAAATCCACAATACAGTAATAAAAATATGACTCTCAGGTGGTAGAAATAGTTCAGTTCAAAGCAAATTGCAGATGCAACACATTTCACACAAAGTACCTGAGATGCGTCACGCAAACAAACAAAACGGGCACAGGGAAGGTGATGCATCGGTTCCTTGTAATCAGGGAAGGTGATGCGTCGGTTCCTTGCTCCGGGGGTGGTGATGCGTTGGTTCTTTACTGCTGCGCAGGGGAGGTGATGCGTCGTTTCCTTACCGGAGAGGAGGTGATGCGTTGGTGTCTTACTGCGTGGGGAGGTGATGCATCGGTTTCTTACTGCGTCCTCCAACGAAGCGATAAACTTGGCACCTTGATGTGATGCGACGATCCGGGACGATGCGTGGATTCTTCCAGCTCCCAGTGGAAAACAGTCTCTAGAGGTCCTAAACAACAGCAGGCACCTCTTTGCAGGTCAGACCTCCCAGCAAGGAAGTTCAAGGGAGCTGGTGGTGAAGTCTTTGTGTCCCTGAGACTTCAGAACAGGAGGCAAGCTCAGTTTCAAGCCCTTGGAGATCTTCCTCAAGCAGGGGACACAGCAAACAGCAAAGTCCTTTTCTCCTTTCCTTGGCAGCAAGTAGCCACTGCAGGCCAACCCCAGACAGCAAACAGCTCAGGAGCAGTATTCCTCCTCAGCTTCTCCAGCTCTTCTCCTTGGTAAAGGTTCCTCTTGATTTCCCAGAAGTGATCTAAAAGTCCGGGGTCTGGGCCCCTCTTTTTATACCCAAAAATCCTTTTTTCTCTGAAGCCAGAGAGTGTCTGTACCCAGCCAAAACCAGTTCTGTGGGGCACTTTGCAAGTGCACAACAACCTCCATTGTCAGTGTGAGCCCTGGCTCCAGACACACCACAGGGGGGCGGAGCCATCATTGGGGAAGGCAGGCACAGCCCTATTCAGGTGCAGGTGTTACTCCTCCCACCACTCCAAATGCAGACCAGGCCTATTCAGCCCAGCCCTGACTCATCAGGCTCTCTGGAGCCGCTGCTCCTCCCCAGCCCCTGACACTCCAAAGCCAGACATGCAATACACAAACCTAGCAGAGGCATACTGGATGGCTAAGCAAGAAAATACCTACTTTCTAAACGTGGTATTTTCAAACACAGAATGTTAAAATTACCCTCACTAAAAGATGCATTTTAACGTTCTGAGTTCAGGCATACTAAACTTTATTTTCCTACCTTGTTCCCAGGGGCAGTTATGTCTATAAGATGTTATAAACAAACTCCCCATTCTGCCCTATGGGAACAGGTAGCCTTGCAATAGTGAGAAACGAAATTGGCAGTAATTCATTATCAGGACATGCCACACACACTAGGGCATGTCCTACCTTTCACATACACTGCACCCTGCCCACAGGGGTACCTTGGGCCTACCTTAGGGGTGACTGACATGTAAGAAAAGGAAAGGTTAGGGCCTGGCAAGTGTGTGCACTTGCCAAGTCGACATGGCAGTCCCAGACTGCACACAGGCCCTGCAATGGCAGACCAGAGTTACATTTAACAAGCTGCTTCTGTGGGTGGCACAATCAGTGCTGCAAGCCCACCAGCAGCATTTGATTTACAGGCCCTGGGCGCACACAGTGCACTGTACTAAGGTCTGACAAGTAAATCAAATAAGCCAATCATGGAATCACTAATCCATAACAACAATTTACAGGGAGAGCATATGCACTTTAGCACTGAGCAGCAGTGGTTAAGTGCCCAGAATCATAAAACCACCAACAACAGATCAGAAAAAATACAGGAGGAAGACAAAAAGTCTTGGGATGACCCTGCAAAAAGGGCCAAGTCCAACAGTGAAGAATTGGAAACTGCAGTGTGTTTTGTAAGAAATATTCAAATGGTGGAATTTCTAATATGTTAGCCAGAGTTGAGTTCTAACTTCCAGCTCCACTCACTATCAACCAGTTCAGCGAAGTCTATCACAAAAGCATTCTAACGTCTCCTAGTATCACTTCCTAAAGATCTAGCACAAAGCAGAGTAGGAAAAGTCTGTCGGGACCCCCAAATAAAATCAATTAGGTAGCATCAGAGCAATTAAATGCTGATTAGCTGTGCCACTGTGTAATGATTTCTATTTAATAGTATTTCTTTAGGACAACTTTACAAACAAATCAAAGCACACAAAAATTGTTAGAGAAAAAAGCTTTAGAGTAAAACCCTTACAGTATAAACATATTTCAGAGTTTAAATGTAACCGTATTTGGAAAAACTGATAATTAGAACGGTCCGTGGTGTGACTCAAACAGTGAGACCGGACATGTTTTTCCGATCACTGTCAACACACTTTGATATATAGACACGGGTGCATGCTAGACTTATGGTGTAGATGTATCGGTTGTAAGATCTACCGGATTGGTATGGTATATCAGTGATTTGAAGAACAAGACAGTGTATCGTTTTACTGTTTTTTGTTACTTGTTTTTAGGTTGCACAGAGTGTAACTCAAAGACCCCGTTCCTATTACCAGTTCCGGGTTTGGAGAATTACTCTAATGACTCGTGTGAGTAACCCCATGATGCCACTTCGTTTTCCAGAATTGCCTTTGTTTAGTGGCCATGCAGTTCTTCTGTGGAAGATATATGGAGGGGTAATTGAGAGACTTTTCATCAAGTCTATGGTCTGTGGTTTGTGATTTGGTCCTGGAAAAGTGACCATAAAAAAGTGAGATGTGTCCCACCTGAAAGTGTGATAATACAGTGGTGAGTGATCAGAGGCTGCGCAAGAGAATTAACTCTTGAGTTACAAAGGATGATTAATTCAAGAAGTATTAATTGAATAGTTTTAAATAATGAGAGGTCGAGTACAAGGGGATATATAAGAGAAGATGGAAGATGGTGTTGTATCCTTCGAAAACATATTTTCTCTTTTGGTTTATTTCACAGAAAGGACTTCTCTCTCCGATTGGCGAAGAGTGACCAAGTGGAATAGATCCATTTGGGAGTCGAGGTAAAAGACACCCGATTTTGGGTGAGGACCAGATATATTAGGGATCTTTACCCTGATGAATGCCAACGTGACCTATAGAGGCACATCCTAATGGCAGAAACATGTTGGTTTAGGCAGTAGGGGCATAGGGGTCGTTACCTCCCCTGTAGTTCCCTTCCATGTTAATTTTTAATCCTACCAAGGGAACACGGGAATAATTAAAACAAATTGTGGTGTTCTCCTAGGTAGTTTTAATCTATATTTTCCTGCACTTTAGATCCCTTTTGAGGGAATATTCCTTCCTCTAATTTGCTTTCCCTTAATCTGTCTTTTTGCTTTTCTGCCCCTTTTTTCACACTCTTCATCATTTTTTACAAAAAATAATGCGCTCCGTCCAGTGCGTTGGTCTGCGCATGGACGTATGATGCGGCCCAATGATGAAGCATGACACTGCAAAGTGTGTGAGGGCAGTATTAAGAAATTAGATACTGTATCTTGCCACACATTCCTCACCCTTTGAAATTTTCTTAGGCATCAGACTGGATCCAGAAACTTTTCAGCAGTCCCTCTGCGCGTCGGTAGGTGACGCCATACAGCTCCACACTGATGCCATTCTGCTCGGGAAACAATATGTGGAGCCTATGTAAGTGCCTCTGCTGTGTGCTAACGTCACTTGCTTTGGAGACTGTCCACAGCCTAGACGCAGAGCTCCAATAAATTTTATAGTGTGCAGATTCTGATACCTGGGATCTTATTAACAGACAGAGTCTAACCACAGTACAGGGAGAATGGGAGGGTCGTTGAGGAATCTGCGGCTAGATAGAGTCTCTACTAGAAAGAGCAAAGGAAAGTAACTTGCTCTCCTGATAGAGATATTTAGCTGCAGATTCCTGAGCTTTTGTATAGTACCAAAGCAAAACCTATTTTGTGGTGTGTTTGTGGATGGACTGAAACCAGAAAATCCTGCAGGATTGAGCAGGCAAAATGTCCCTCTCAGTGAACTAGACTGCCAAGACATAGTGCTTTGTGAACTTACAGAGGGATTTCCATGTAGTTGCCTTTCAAATGTCAAAGACAGGGACTTTGTCTACCAATGCCGTAGCAGAATGAGCACACAGTGCTCTTGGAGGCTGCTTTTTAGCCACTGTATGGCAGATCTTAATGCAGAGAATGATCCAAAGGTACATGGCTCTCTTCTGCAATGCCCTGCTTTTTTTCGCTCCAGACAACCCCACAAAGAGCTGATAGTCCTAGGGGTGTTTTTGGTATGAACTACGTGAAAGCTCAGTGCTCTCTTGTGGTCAAAGCAAAGAAGTCTCTTCTCCCCCTCCTCCTTAGTGGGCTGAGGCACAGCATATAATTCCGGCCAGGTGATGGTTTGACTAACATGGAACAGCATCACAAATTTTTCTAGGAAGTATGCTCGAATCCACAGAACCAGTTTGCCTGGGAAGAAGGTGGTATACGGAGGGTTGACAGAGAACTTGAAGCTCATCCGCTGCACCGATGTAATGGCGATGAGTAACACTGTCTGGGGAGTGAAAGACCACAAGGAGCATCTGTAGAGTGACTTGCAGGAAGTACACATCAGAAACATAAGGACCAAGTTAAGCTCCCACTGTGGCATGACAAAAGAAGAGGGAGGAAACAACCCTTTTTAAAAAAAACATAAAAACTGGAGATTTAAACATTGATGGTTTTTCTGGCAACCACAAAAAGCTGAAAGAGCACAAAGGTACCCTTTAACTGTGCCCAGAGTGAATCCTTACCAGGCCAGGGATTAAAAAAATACAAATGGTCAGATAACTTTGCCTGGAGGTGGCCTTTCTGCAGGGTACTACACCAAGCCTCAAATTTGTCCCAATGACTGGTTTTGCAGTTTTACTCGAGGGATGCCTGGCTTCCAAGGTGACATCAACCACCTTCCAAGGAAGATCAAATGTGTTCAGCTGTTGCCACTCAATCTCCAAGCACAATAGATTGAGGGGCAGGGGTGCTGAACCCAGCCCTGCTGTTGCAACAGCAGATCCTCCCAGAAGGCAGCCTGATGGGAGGACCTATGCTCAAGCCCAGAGGTTCTGGATAACCCTGGGTGGGCAGGCGGAGTGCCTCTACACAAAGTTCCACGGAGTTGGAAAGCAACTCCGTGGAACTACGCTCCGCTCCGCGCCCTCCCCCCTCCCAAAGTAATTAAAAGTAATTAAAAAGGCACTTACCTGCCCGTGGCTGCCTCCTCCTCGACATGGCCGCTCTCCTGCCTCCTCCTCGTCGTTCTTCTTGCGCACTCGCAAGACGCACAACGTAGGGGTTATCAGTGAAGAAGGACGGCGAGGAGGAGGCAGGAGAGTGGCCATGTCGAGGAGGAGGCAGCCACGAAGCAGGTAAGTGCCTTTTTAATTACTTTTAATTACTTTGGGAGGGTGGAGGGGCCAGCTAACTACGCTCCGCCACGGAGTCGTAGTTTTGCCTAAACTCCGCGTTCGCAACGGAATGCGGAGTAGGCAAAACTACGTAAACTCCACTGGCAGAGCGTAGTTACCCGCCCGGGCTTAGTTCTGGATACCCTACTCTCCAGACCCAATTCGGAGCCACTAGGATGACATGAGCCTAATCTGTCCTGATCTTCTTGAGAACTCTTGGCAGGGGTGGTATAGATGGAAAGGCAAAAAAGAGTCCCGAGCTCCACTCGAGGTGGAACACATCTCCAAGTGAGAGACGCCGTGGAAACTCCAAAGCACAGAGGTGATGAAATTACATGTTCTCTGCGATGGCGAAGAGAATGAACAAAGATTCTCCCCTTTCACAAAAGAGACCTTGGTCACCTTCGGATGTAATTGCCACTCATGATCCACTGGCATCGATTGCTGAGTTCGTCCACCCTGGCATTCAGAGAGCCTGCTAGGTGGTTCACCACCGGGAAGATCCCTTGATGGGCCAGCCATTTCCAAAGGTGCAGGACCTCCTGGCACAGGGTCCTTGACCTCACCCCATTCCAGTGCCGTATGGCTGTGATGTTGTCCATTAGCACCTGAACCAGCCTCTGCTTGATGGATGGAAGGCTTTCAACGACAAGCAGAAGCCCTGAGGCTCCAGAAGGTTGATATGGCTCCAGAAATCGCCAGGAGACTAGAGGCCTCTGATCTCCACCTCTCCTAGATGGCAAACCTTGACCAAGAAGTGATGCATTGGTCACCACTGTCAGCTCCTTGTAGGGAATGGAGCGGGATACCATTGACCCAATCGCAGTCCAGTAACCACAAATGCAGATCTTGTGCAGTCTCCACTGAAATCTGAACATGGTCGGAAAGGTCCCTTTGATGTTGTGCCCACTAAGACTTCAGAACCGACTGTATAGCCTACAAATGCCACCTGGCGTGCTCGACTAGCAGGATGCAGGAGGACAGCAGTCTCAGATTCAACCTTAATGAAATCCAGGACGGAGGCTGAAAGATCAAGATTGTTGCCTGAATGTCCTGGACTCTCTTTCCCAGAGGAAGCACATGAAACTGAACCATGCCCAGAATGGCTCTGGTGAAGGGACGCATCGGAGGAGAAGTCAGGTATGACTTTGGCATGTTGATAGTGAACCCTAAAGATGATAGGAGGTTTGCTGCAGTCTGGAGGTGGTTGACCACTGACTGAGATGAGCCCACTTTTAACAACCAGTCATTGAGGTAGGGGAAGACTGGCACCCTTACCTCCAAAGGTCTGCTGCCATCACCACCATCACTGCCGCGAACAGCCAAGGCATACTGGTGAGACCAAAGAGGACCACAGTGAATTGTAAATGCTTCTGCTCCACCACAAACCGCAGGTAGCACCGAATGGCTGGCAAGATAGGTATATGGAAATAGGGATCCTGCAGGTCCAATGCAACTGTCCAGCCTCCAGGGTTGAGGGCGGAAATGACAAGGCAGGGTGTGCATTTTGAATTTCTCCTTCGGGAGGAAGACATTGAGAGGGTACATGTCCAACTTCTGGCACTGGCACCCTCTCAACAGGCCACTGACCAAAAGGGTTTGCACTTTCTACAGCAAAATGGAAAAGTGGTTCTCAGTCACTCACTGTGGGGACGGTGGATGGCACAGCAGAGCAGAGAGGAAGGGTAAGGTGTATAGGTGTATCCCCTACAAATGAACTGCAGGACCTAACTGTTGTGGTTTGCCAACCCAGGAAGAATGTCTGTCTCCCACCCAGTGGCTGTGCTCCCCTAAGGGCATGCTAAAAGGATTTGGCAGGTGGGGCCACAAGAAGGCAGAGGACTGGGTGATCCATTGTCCTTGGTCGGAGGAGTGGTGGGGACCACGGACTCGACCGCAAAACTGCTGGGTTCCTTGCTGATGATGGACAGGCTGGCAATTTGGGACAGCTCTACCAAGTTAGATAAAGGAGAGATAAATGTGGTGTGGTTAGCAAGGCAGGTCAGATAAGCTCAGAAAGCATACAGTAGCTCTGCTCTCCTTAAATCGATCTAAGCCTTGTCCCCAAACAGACGAGTCACATTTAAGGGTATGTCCATGAGGAAGGACTGGACATCTCCTGAGAACCCGGTTGATCGCAGCCACACATGGTGGCGAATGGCTACAATGGTGCCAATAGCTTGTGTGATGGAATCAGTGTTCTTCAAAGCACAACAAATTGTGAATTTGCCTGCATCACAACCATCTTCGGTTGCTTGGGAAAGGGCAGGTCAGAGATCTTCAGGGATAGCAGAAAGGACTTGAGCCTCCGAGTCTCAGAGAGCATATGAACAGCAATCCAGGAGGCGGCTGGCATTTGCTGAATGGACAGCCAGGCTAGTGGAAGAAAAAACTTGCTTCACAAATGTCTCTACTCGTTTGGACTTCCTATCGGAGAGAGTGGTTGGGAAAGTTTTGGGGTGAGATCTGCTTGTGTATGCCAGCACAACTAAACTTTTGAGGAAAGATGCTGAGAGAGGAACACAAGGCTGTCTGGGGCAGGGCGATCGCATCTCGCTATTTATCTGTTGACTTGGGGGCCAGAGCAAGGTTTGGCCCAAGCCCCCAAAACATTATCCATTAGTTCCTCATTCAATGTAAAAGGGGCTCAGAAAATATCTGACCCACTGGAGGACTTTCATTCAATACATTAGTCTGGAGGTCAAGGATTTCAGCAGCCCTACGCATTACCATGTCGTAGGAAGCAGATTCCTCATAGCTGGACCAGGGGACGAGAGAAGACCCTTTTCAGGGGAGGTATCGAGACCACTAATCTCCTGCAAGTCATCATACCAATTGTCATCTTGATAGGGCTGAGCGAACTCACGACTCACTTCATAATTATTGTCCGAGTCTGTCCCGAAAAAGGAGTGTAGGATGCGTGTTCTCCCTTGTGGGGGCTGCAGATCAAGTGGGGAAAGCAGCGCCTCAACTGTTGTCATGTACAGCTTCAATTGAGGTCAGACCGGGGCTGACTCGGAGTTTAAGAGTGCGATGGTTATAGCCTCATCCGGCGTCAATGGATTCGGCACTGGTGTCAAAGTGCCAGGAAATGGCATGGACCATGGTGTCGGATGCAGTGTCGGGATCGGAGCCGAAGATGTCCTGGTGGGACCGAAGCATCCAACTGGCACCGATGGCAAACCCACCAGTGGTACTCAAGATAGAAGGACTCTTTAAAACCATTTGATCCCCTAACTTCAAGATATGTATATGGCAAAGGGCACCTTTAAGCCACTTTTAAAACTTGAGACGAATATGCAGATTATAAGAGTATTAAGATCAACACACCCATTTGTGCTATCTAGGCAACTAAATATACTTTTCTCATTATTTTAAGCCAAATTACTATACCATTCTTTTAATTAACGATCACAATGTACAACATAGTGAATTAAGGTGGATGATTATGTATTGCCTGGAGCTTGAGCAATAACTAAATTCACTATTACTAACATATGATGGTAGTCAATCAATCATCTTATTGTACATCTTACTATAAGTCAAAATACTACCTAATGTGATACATACATGTCCAAGATTAACACAATTTTATATGGAACGTGTACATATGTTTTTCTCTTGTTCTGCATTGGTTAATTTGGACAAAGATTTTCTCCTATTACGAGTACACAATAAAAAGAATGCTTGGTTATGTTCTGTTTGCCACGAGGAAGGCCTCCCCTTCCTGGGACATACACTAGAGCATCTGGTGTTCTATGGGCAGAGCATAATTAATAATTGCCAGACGTTAGAAAAAACAGCACCCTTTCCTGTTAGCCAAGACAAAACTGTGCATGAGGGATATTAGATTTGTGATTGTCTACTGAAGATTCTTTTAGGACTTTTTAATTCCAAATGTTTCTATTAGGTTTTCAACACAAAAAGCAGTCTGCACATTCGCAGAATAGACAAACAGTACCATTGATAATCTCAGAAGCTATTAAATACAGTTACAAAATTAAAAATCGCACAAGACATATATAGCGATGGGTAAGCTGACCACTATGGTGGGCACAAAAAGAAAGAAAAGGGGAGAGGGAGGGGGAGAAGAGAAGGGAAAATGAAGAGTTGTTGTAAAACATATCCAGAGTGCAAAAAAGCCTTAGCATTAAGATAAAGCGAGTGTAGTCAAGAAAATGGTCATTTAGTACAATATCAGCCTGATAATAGCAATGCAGCACAGTAATGTCTTATAATATAATAGCACACAGTGTCAGTGCAGCGCATATATGGGGGTTTGACCAACTCTAAGTACTAGTCTAGGTTGTTCCAAAGTGATTTATTGGCCGAGATCCAATGATATTGAATACACATGATCAGCCATAGAGTAGTCATGATTATTTTAGAACTTTTGGATTAAAAACAGGCTGCAATAGTCTGACCAAGGATGTGACTAAGTAAAAATTCCTTTCCTTCCCAAAAAATGCTGAATTAGCTAACCCTTCACTTTCTTCACTCTTGTACTTACATGTATAATTTGGGCCTTTCCAGTGATTATTATTGGCCCCTTCTCAGTCTGCTTCTTTCCTCATGTATGCTAGTAAATATCCCTTTTCCTCATGATGTCACTTACATTGTAGAGCAGGCTTCTCCAACGAGTAGCTTGAGGCCTACTGGTAGCTCTCCAGCTACCTGTAAGTAGCTCTCCTACATGCTCAATTGTAAGCTTTTGCTTGGTTGAATAAATATATGTATACCAAAATTGAAAAATGTGTATTTAAGATGAAAATATTTGTATTTTAAGAAATCATAGGCTGATATTTGGAAATAAAAATGACTGACTTTGTAAAATATATTTAAAGCCGATATTTGAATGATAAATCATATGGCGCTGGGGAGACTTATTACTCATATCATTACCTTGGTGACAAGAGCATTACAGCAATGGCTAATATGTATCACCCATTTAGAGGCATTCCAAATTGATAAATCATTTTTTTCACTACTGGTGGCAACTCTAAGGCATTGAGATGATCACTGTTGGTAATCTTGTATGGAGTGGCCACTAATGTAATCTTGTCTGATATGCTAGAACTACAGCAGTAATAACAGCAGCTCTTGATGATATTCACCTCACATAAGTAGCTCTTATTACAGAAAAGGTTGGCGACCCCTGGTGTAGAGCCATATGAGCAATGATAGGCAAATTTGTCTAAGCCTTACTATTTCTGTCCTTTTTCACTGAGGAACAATAAATTATGACTTGGTCACTGAGTCACACACATATGTGCGCGTTTCAGGGTATAGTAACAATCAAGGACTGCATCACGAAAGAGCTCCCAGTGAACATTTCAAAGTCTTAGCTTTAGGTGCAATCCTGAGGGTCACAGCCCAAGCAATTCTTCTTCAATAAACAATTTTCCTATCATACTCTATGAAAAAAAAAGAAAAAAAAAAATGTCAGATCAAAATAATTCACGCAGTTATTGTGCCCAATAAAAGTAAAGTGTCATGAAGGGGGTTACGCGCATTCATGTGCCCTATATCTTATTTCCCTCACTAAATGTTTAGAAGTGAATGTAAACATTTTTCAACTATTGTGTGTGACTATTTTGACAGTTGTTGCCCCTCCTAGTATAGATATAAGTTGATTCGTTAAAAATAATGAAAAACATATTGCATGAAAGAGAAGCACAATTTAACAAATGTCCAGGGAGGTACCACCGATCATTGTGTCAATATCCTTGATCTATGGCGGCTTCTTTTCAGAAACATCCTCGGAATGCCTCCCCAATGAGAGCTGGAACAAATGAGACGTTTTCACAACAAGAAGCTGATAATAAAACACCGTGCAGCCAGCAGATGCTTTGCGAGGCGACAAATACGAGAGGGTTCCTGAAGTCGTTTCATGTCTGAACCCTATGTTCGTTGTTTGTTATTGGGAAGCGCAGACGTCACGAAGAAGCGCGAGGGGCGGGGGAGGAAGACGTCAGATAAGAGCGCGCGAAGCACTGGTTGGAAACATTCCAAATTAACCGTTAAGTAGAACTTTGCAATAGGAAACAATTATTGAAGGGTCAACCAGTAACACACAACACATGACAAGACTTGTGCAATGGGCATGCCTCTGCCGCTTCAACAATCTTTAGGTTTTATGCCATGTCTTCAGCAACTGAACAAGGCATTCAAAAATAGATACACGTGCCATAAAAAGTAAATAGAAACACTTATGTGTTTATAGACAATGCCACAAAATGCATACCTCCCATTTAAATCTAGTTCACAGAGTGTGTTCCTTTCAAACGGAATACACTTTTTACAATGAGTTTTAAGTTCATGTTGAGTAGAGGCAAATATAGAAATCATTTAGCCAGAAAAATATTGAATTTCCAAGCAGAAAATATTGGTGTCAAAAGACTGTGCCCCCCATTATATCAATAGATTTATGTGGGTGCTTTGGCAATACACACATATGGATTTATTTATTTATTTAACCAGGCATCACTTTTTATCTAAAAAAAATTCTATAATTGTATTGACTATTTTTAAATGGCGGATCTAATACATCTCAACAACCAATCATTCAACTATACGTAATAAAATGCGAGACGTTAAAACATATCCTAAAATTAAAAAAAAGTATGCAAGGCGAGAGTAGGGTAAACGATAGACTAAAGACATTCATTTGCACAGTATTCTCGCATGCAGAACTAATAACCAGATTAAAAAAAATGAAATTTCTGAAACACATATTTAATTAATCGTGCAGGTCAATTTACCTATTTCACAGTCTGTGAATTCCTTTGTTTTGCATCTGAAGGAGTATAGAATGAGTTACTCCCTTGGAAATATTCCATTACTTTATGTTTAAAGCTGGTGAGGATTTCCCTATCAGTAGAATATTTTGCTTCATGGACATTAAGTTTCTCGTCAACTAAGGAGTGCACGTTTTCTTAGATTTTGTAATTTCTTCATATCATTTGTACACCTTAATATCATTTAGTATCATCCTTCCATCATCTACCTTTCCCTGTAAGCTAAGAGTTAATGGCAGACAGTCTGCAATTTCCTGACACCAATTTGGTACTCAAGGACATTCAAATGACAGAGGAAAATTATCATCACCACTGATCTTAAACATGCAGTGAGACCTCTTCATTCAAGATGAAATGTAACCAGTTCCTCGGGGGACCCATGGGAGGTCAAAAATAATTGTTGAATCATGGAAAGGTAAATTCAGTAGATTTTCCGCACATGGGCAAGTAAGTTTCCTTGACTTGGTGTGATTACAGCGGATGGGATCTACATTTTATGAATGCATGTAAGCAGAGGAAGAACAAACGTAGAAGGGCTTGAGCTGTTACAAGTCTGAAGGTGAAAACGCACTTCGGTGCTTCAGTGTTTGAGATTCAAACAGCCTTTCGGGGCCCCCGGGTTTTTTGTTATGACCAGGTATCAGACCCTGAATGCTGTTTGTAAGATGACTTATATTCATGTGCAGACTTCTGTGACGATCAGACTGGCCTACACGAAACGTGGGGAAGTGTAACGGCTTCATGATGCTGAGGTCATGTTGCAGTTGGACTAGTGTATGGCTAGAATGACACGATTGTACAGGCTGCTCTACATGAATCTCATCGATGTCATAGTAGAAAAGAAAAACACAAGTCTGGCTGGAAACGAAGAGACAACATGCAGCACCAATATTGGCATAACGCAGCCATATCGATTCAGACATTAGCCATAATAGCTTTTCTTTTCTGCAGACATGGCTTCAGTGGTAACGATGGTGCTGTACATTATAGTATGAAACATTTCAGCCAGAGATCAGAGAAGGCCCTCACCTCATCCCTCCACATCCGCCCTGTCTTGCCCAGTTTAGGAACTTCAAAGGTTATAGCTAAGCAATCAGAGTAAGAGAACTACACATCTGCTGCTGTAGACTTCTTGGTGAGTGAGTGGTCGCATCAAAGACCCTTTCTTGTGCATTGGTTCTTGAGATGCAGTTGTTAGCGGGCACACACAGACCCAGAAGAAACATAACAGAGGGGACTGCCGGGCTCACTATACGTTTACCACAATATATGCAGGGAAATATATCTTTGGATGGGGAGAGAAAGTTGGTATCACTGAAGGGCAAGGGAAGAAAGACTTCACCTGCCTCTAGATGAATCGTTGTTTTACAATCTTTTGCAGAAATGTCCATGACATGTTCTTGACTAGGCACAGTGGCACACACACAGCCAACACTCCTGAGAAGTGATGGATGAATTTGAGCCCCAAAAAAGTCGGCAGGAGAGTGGAGGTGTGCGAAGGTCTTGATCCTGGCAGCAGCCGTGGACTGATTCAGAGTTTACCTCAGGTGGCAAGAACCCTGCACACTCTGGTACTAACTTTGTGGAGAAACGTGGTCTGGAACTTAACTTGGTGAGGAAATATATATTTAAAGTGCCACTAAGCAGAAGCACCTTCTATGTGAAATTCAGTAGGCAGCAGGAGGAGGTCATCGAATGGCATGCTGTAAGCACTTTGTGTGCTAGTTAAAGCACACAAACGCATTGGAAACTGTGACTGTTGGTTTCTTAGGAACTAGACTGGAGGTAACACACTGCAAGTATACAATATGAGAAGACCATCCTGCACGTTTGCACTGTTAAGCATCTTGCAAAAACCAAGGACTCACTCTCCCCTGCCACGCCAGTCTGTTAGAGGGCTCGCATTGTCTGAGAGCTGCCTGGGAACATTCATGATGCCCTACTGCCTTCCAGTGGCTGTTTGTGATAGCAGATTTAATCTCCACTGTGGTGCAGTGAACTTAAGTTCTATTTTAACCCCACCTCTATTTTTCATTTGGGATGAACTCACTTTCTATATAACCTTTGACTGCTTCATTAAGTTGTCTTTAGTTTTCTTAGTAAACAATTATCATTTTGCAAAACTTTGTGAGGATATTGTAAGTTCTTTGGTTGAGCTGGTAATCACTTGTATGGTGGCTTGTTGTACACACCACGCACATTTTCACAGTGGAATGCCTTGATGCTCTGGCTGAAGGAGAAGCCACCTGATGGCTTGCTAAGGACTCTGTTTGCAGAAGACCCCCACGGACTAAATGGGTCTCTCCAGGGCCAGTGGCACTGAACCCCTTATGCCCCTTGAGGACCAGCTGTTGGGGAAGATCTGACTCCACTGCCATCCTGGGTGCCCTGCAAGAGAGCATGGAGGCTCTGGGGCCTGGAAGTGCAGACAGGGGATGTTCTGCTGGCTGGTATTGGAGGAGCTGTACACAATAGCCCCACAGAAGGCTAGCACAGGGATGTCCCCTCAGCCACAGCCAGAGAGGAGCACCAGGAGGAAGAAGAGGAGAAGGCTGGCACAGACCCTGTAAAACCAGCTCCTTGTTTAGAGGCCAGGAGGGCAAACAACCCCAAGATCATTGACAATGATCACTGAGAAACATTGCAGTGCTTTTATTACTGATAATGATTGCACTTAAATATGATTATTGACTCCATTGGTTTGATGGTGATTATTGTTCCTAAAAAATAGTGACACCTTGGCAAAGTCAATATGCCTACCTTATTTTTTTAAGTGGTGACCCCTTGACAAAGCCAAATAGATGACTCTATTTATGAATATGATGACCCCAGTGGCAAAGTCAATAGATCTGCCATAAATTTAATGGCATACCCTTATATTGTTATGTTTCATCTGGTACAGGTGGAGGGTTTTGTGATTGTGGAGTACACGACCCAGTAAGGGTCAAATGCGATTCGAAAAAATCACCAGAGAGATTTTATCTACCTGATGTACATATTTGTAAAATAATGCATAGTATTTACTAGCCTGTGTGTCATGAATGTACTTTTCCTTTTTAAAAGAAAAAGCACTGAATGGACAATGATTTATTGAGTGTTGTTGCGTGCCAGCAGATGGAGATAACTAGCCGGCACCACCTCCCCTGAGAAGTCCTGCTCTGCTTTGTTACCCTGAGAGAGCCAAGTCCTATGATGAGGTACATGGTTCCCAGTAAGGAGACAATTGTGGACCTATTACTTGTGCAGGACTCACATCCTGCATAACTAAGAACCACATTTCTTACAACTGTGAATACAACTTTCAACTCACACTGCCCAATAAGAATTTTGTTCCTCTCCACAATACCGCCACAACCATGAATAAGACCTAGCATTTGAAGTCTCGAAACTAAAATGAGATCACTTCTGTGCAGATATTTTAGAAACAATTCATCACAAACCTTGAGAAATACAGGCAACCCTTGAACACAGTATCTACCACCATTGAAAGCAGCAAATATTTATACTACAAGTCCCAGAGATCTTTTCTGCATCTGAAGTGGGTGGAGGAGGTCGGCTGTTCTCCTGAGGTCACCAGCACTAAAAAGCGCCATCAAGATCCCCACTGCACAGGACACAAAGCCTTGCCGCATCAGGACTACAAGTCCCAAGGACCTTTTCTGCAACTGGACGGGGCAGAGGAGGTGGGCCCCTCTCCTGCCGTCAACTCACTGTAGCACTATAAAGGGCTGTCAGGATTCTCCTAGTGCAGGATGCGTGTGGACTGCACCCGGGCGAAGTCTGGGTTAAGGGCGGGTACCCCTTTTGAATTTTTTTTTAAGCTACTGTATCTGTTGTTTATGCATATTTTTATGTTCTCCCTTACTAACTATGAACTCATCTACATGCTTTCTACGTGCTTTTTGCTGGACAAAGAGGACATAATTGACTGTATTGGATTTTATCTTTTTCAGGATATCTGAGAGGGGAAATGTACAGTTGAAAGAGTCTTATTTCTATACAGTATAATTTAACTGCTACTTTACAATTGGAAAGAGGAAGACAGCTAAGGTGTAACAGAGGCCTCATAAATCGAAAATAACTATAAAACATGCACCTTTAAATGGCACTGCGAAGGATATAGACACTCTTATCAAGGAGGCTCAGATGCTGTTGAAGCCTGATAAGATCCCAAACCGTTCAGCAGCCTACCTAGTGCGCCGAAAATATTTGTGAAAAAAGGCCAATACACAAATTATAACAAAAAGAACAAAAACAAGGAGCACTATAGTCTCTGTCACTTTGCCTAACACATCTGAGGAAAATGCACACACAACTCGCACAGGAGGCTGTTTAGGAACAAGGAACCATCCAGTAACAAAGTAGATCGTAACGCGTAGTGAAGATCAGCAGATAGTTCTTTATTTCAAGTTAGCATCTACAAGGAGAAACGTCCTAACCACACAGCGCAAGCAGCAACTGACATGTAGGAGTTTTACAACAGCTCAAACCGTAGGAACACTCTAGAATGGAGAATCTTGGCGCACACAATGTAATAGAGAACATGCTGTTCATGGTCACAAAGTGAAACATAACAAGTTGGTTATTACACTCCTTTCCCCTTTACATAAAGCAAATAAAAGAAACATAAGAACAGGAACACTAGTGTAAAACATAGTCATGAAACAACACTGGAACCTTCTTAGTGCGAGGACTTCTGTGCAACACAGGCGCACTCTTGGATGAACCTTATGGAACAGCTGTCACAGAAAGACCATTAGTACGCAAAGGAGCAATCCTACTCAAGTTCCAAATTCGTCCATCATTTAATTTCACAGCATTTTGAAAAAGTTTTTTAACCACAAACGGTGAGGAAAACTTAGAAAGACCCCCGGGCTTCTGGGGCAAACGAACTCTCACCTTGTCACCCACTCGCACGTGTGTGTGTGAAACAGCATGTCTGGCATCAAAGTAACTCTTCCTTTTGAAGGACTTCAACTTTTGTGATTCTTGCCAGGGCACCGCACCAGAAATCACACCTGAATCTGTACATGAACACTTGTCCCTCATCCATGATTGGAACATGTGGGTGTTGGGAAGACGTCCCCTAAACAGCTCAAAGGGAACCTTATTCGTGGTGGAGTGGGGCGTGAGATGGTAAACCATCACACGCTCCACAATATCTGACTTTCAATCCTTGCCTTGGACCTTAGCTAGTTGGATGGATTCTTTCAGGACTCGATTGAACCTCTCTACCATCCCGTTTGTTTCGGGATGATAGAGGGCACAACGTTTGTGCCTAATACCTCTTTTCAACAAATACTCTTCCATCTCTCTCGAGACCAGCTGAACCCCATTGTCCGTCAAGAGGCAGTCAGGGAGTCCCTCTCTGGAGAAGACATCGTCCAGGAACTTGACAACATCTTTAGTTTCAGTGCTTCGTGTAATCTTGATCTCCGGCCATCTAGAAAACATGTCTATCAGTACCAAGACAAAGGACTTACCAGAACTACATGTAATAGGTCCTAGGAGATCTAAGGCTACCTCCTGCCAACAGCGGGTGGGAGCGTCACGTACAACCATGGGTTGGACTCTAGTCTTAAACGTTTTGTCACACACATTACATTCTGTGCAATCCCTCACCATACGCTCAACCAGAAGGTCAATGCCAGGCCACCAGAAGTGTAAGCGAATCCTCGCCTTGGTTTTTTAAATGCCCTGATGTCCCTGATGAGCTTGGTGGACAATTCTCGACCTGACAGAAGACGGAGGAACTAATCTCGTACCCCTCCAGAGTAAGCCAGAGCTAATGGACAATTCGTCACGTACATTCCAGAACTTACGGGCTTCCTCACTCAGGCCTCTTATGCCTTTCCACCCTTCAGTCACCAACTTACACACGTCAAGAAGGGCAGTATCACTTCCCATTGAAGCCTTCCATTCTTCCTCACTCAAAACATCCGTTATGACCTCACACACCTTGTAATCATCATCTTCCCATAGGTCTTCCAAGCCATCAGGGGTAACACTTGAATTAGTTTTAACTAGGCGAGAAAGACAGTCTGAAAATTTGTTCTCAGCACCAGGAATATAGTTTACAACAAAGTCATAATCTTGAAGTGCGACTATCCACCTACAAATTCTTGAGGAGACGGCATCTAGACTCTTCTTAGTGAACACGTCTTTCAATGGTTTATGGTCAGAGCGCACTACAAACGAGCTTCCCCAAAGAAACTTTTTAAGTTTCCTAATAGCCCAAAAGATACACAAGGTTTCTTTCTCTATGACCGAGTACTGTACCTCCGGTCCTACTAGTGCTCTTGAGAGAAACATAATTGTCATTTCCTTCCCATCTTTCACTTTTTTAAGGACGGCACCCAGACCCTTAGAACTTGCATCTGTAAGCAAAATGGAATGAGCCGTAGTGTCGAAACTTTGTAGAGATGGGGCACAACTCAAGACACTTTTTATATCATCAAATTCAACTTGCCACTGGGCCGACCATAAAAACGTAACACCTTTCTTTAAAAGTGACCTTAGGGTAAACGTGCACGAGGCAAACTGTGGGACAAATTTATTATAGTATTCGGCCATGCCAAGAAAGGTGACCAAATCATCCCTAGATTGAGGTATAGGGAGACTCTCAATGTTTTTTACCAGATGATCTCTAGGCTTAACCCCTTTCTTCGTCAACTTATGTCCCAAGTAATCAATTTCCAAGAGGTTGAATCTGCACTTATTTTCACGTAAAGTCAAGCCGCGAGACCTAAACCTCTCTAAAACTGCCCTGAGCCTCTCACCATGAACTTTTTGTGAGGAACCATGTACCAGGACATCGTCTTGGTATATCTTAACAACAGACAACCCATGTAAGACATCCTCCATAGCTCGCTGGAAGACAGAGGCTGTGGAATTGAGACCAAAGGGAAGACGTGTAAATTTGTACGTCCCAAACGGAGTGATGAAGGCTGTCAAATTCATTGAATCACTATCAATCCTAATCTGATGGTATGCGGCTCTTAGATCAAAGGTAGAAAAAACCTCAGCCCCCTCTAATTGGGTCAGCATTTCCGTACTATTAGGGAGAGGGTACCTGTCGGCAATAACAGCACAATTTAGACAGAGAAGGTCTACACACAGCCTCACCTCACCAGAAGCCTTGCAGGCGAGAACCACAGGAGCCAACCAATCACTAGTCTCGGGCTCCACTATGATGCCTTCCTTCTTCAACTTCTCTAGCTCACTGCTCATGGGCTCCCTCAGCGCCAAAGGCACACTGCGCACTTTGGAAGAGACAGGAGCAGCTTCAGCTCTAAGAGTGATTCTGTGTGTATAGTCTGATAGACAACCCAACTTTTCACTGAAGACTTGTTTGAACTCACTGCGTAAGTCACCCACTTGAACAATTTTAATGGACTCAGGGTTATTGCCACCACTAGGGAATGACGGAGGGAAACTGTCCTTTAGAACAATGCATGGATCGCCCCCAGGAATCAACATCACCCCGAGATCAGCTTGATGGAACCAGCTCATGATACTCTCTCCCCTGGACGAGATATAGATCTTCCCAGCAGTAAGTCTACCTTT
The DNA here is from genome assembly GCA_963921515.1 of Calotriton arnoldi. Taxonomy (NCBI): domain Eukaryota; kingdom Metazoa; phylum Chordata; class Amphibia; order Caudata; family Salamandridae; genus Calotriton; species Calotriton arnoldi. Next base: position 776,994 of record CAWUFW010002826.1, on the reverse strand, counting down.
GTACTCAATATCACCCACAAAATAACCAAACAATTTTATAGGTTGTCCACCATAAGCAAGCGGTTTGATATCAGGTTTGAAAACCTTCACCTTGTTGAATAAAGTAGTGTCATAAAAACTTTTCGGGATCAATGTAATTTTCGCCCCAGAGTGAAAGAGCATCTTGACAGTGTGACCATTCACTTGAACACTATCAATAGGACTCTTAGAACTCTTACCAATACTCTGGACAACCTGAACCAAGACCTCACCACAGTGTAGTTCGTCAGGTTCTGAATCAGATTCATTCTGTATGCAGACTTCTTTCACCCGCTTGTTTTTCTTATATTTCTGTGCTCTACAAGCTTTCGCCACATGACCTACTTTCCCACAATTATGGCACTTAGAGGTTAACACAGGACAAGACTTATCATTAGCCAAGTGGCCAATCATGTCACAGCGATAACACTTTACAGTAAAGCTCTTCTTAGATTTTAGAGGTAAGGTTTCACTTGATTTGGGAACTTTAGACTTGGTCACACTTTGTACTTTTTCACCACTGGCACCATTCTCCTTTTTTATAACCTCAACACAAGCAAGAGAGTGTTCAAGGCGTTTTGCAATCGAGATGACCTCATCTAGTTTGGGGTCATCTTTCTGCCACAATTCATCCTTGACTTTTTCTATGTTGCAACCCAACATAAATTGGTCACGGATGCGTTCTTCAAGCAACCCTCAAATTTACAGGTCGAAGCCAGTTTTCGTAAGTGTGTAACATATACCTCAACAGACTCTTGTGCCAATTGTATACGCTTCCCAAAGTGATATCTCTCTAAAACGGTACTCACTTTAGGAAGGTAATGATTGTCTAGTTTCTTTAAACAGATCTCAAACTCATTGAGGCTATTTGATTCTTCATCAGTCAGTTCTGGTAAGTGTTCAAAAACGTCTTGCCCCTTTGAGCCCAGACAGTGTAAGAGCAAAGCGGACTTCCTCTCGGCACTCAATGAAACTCCACATACTCTTGCGTAATTGAGAAAAACCTTCTTCCACTTTGACCAGCGAATGAAAGGTTCACCTGGATTGGAGAGAAAGAAAGGAGGCGAAGTGACGTTCTGCATTGCAAGAGCAACCGTTGACAGGGAGATTTAGTAAGTGTGTGAGAACACTGGGAAACAAGGTGTGCCAATCACCGTAGAACAGTAAAATAGTAAGATGGTGAAAGCACTTTAAATTGTAGTGTGCTTATCACTGTAGTAGGAAGCTCTTGAATGGTAGTGTGCTTACCACTGTAGTAGAGTTGAAAGGTGAGCCCATCACCGTAGAATTGTAAAATAGCAAGGTCGTGAAAGCACTTTAAAAACAAAATGTGCTTATCACTGTAGTAGGCAGCACTAGAATAGAAGTGTGTTTATCACTGCAGTAGTGTTGAAAAGTGTGCCTATCACAGTATAACAGTAAATTAGCAAGGTGGTGAAAGCACTTTTAAAAAGCAGTGTGCTTATCACTGTATTAAACCTGGAAGTTGAGGCAAACCGTTGGTGTAGAGATGTTTTAGGGAAAGCATCTGAAGTTTCCACGTATGTATGCAGGTGTGTTTACAGGCTTTTACAATGGCCAGAAGATAAAGTTGTGCCCGTCAATGAGGAAGGCAGTAGAAAATGAACAACAGATGCAGAAGCTGTGGTATACTTAAGATGAGCGAAGTTGCCACTGCTACTGATTAATGAAGTTGAAGAAATTTGCCGTTTAAGCACGAACGAACAAGGGTTGCCACAGTAATCCCTTTAAAGGCGAAGCTTGGGTGACGTAACGCCGCAGATAGTAGCAGCAGAATTATTTACTTGTTACGCGGGTTTGCACGGTAACCCCTTGATACTCCGTGTTGACGTAACGCCGTAGAGGAATGCAGCTACGGGAACACCGTTGCCAGGGAAACGCTGCTTGGTGATAAGCTCTAGGTTGCCACAGTAACCCTGTGAGTCTATGCGTAGCTTACGTAATGCCGCAGAAGAATGGGGTGGCGTTGTTGAGAAGAGAACACAGTTGCCGGGGTAACGCTCCTTGGTTGAGGGCCCCGTGAAGATGAGCGCGAGGAAAAATATGCACGCGAGGGAACGGTAATTAATCACCCCAAATTGTCCACAAAAGCTAGTTTAAAGTAAAGTAGAGAAGCGGGGAGCTAGCGGGAGCAATAGAAACAGTACCTCATGGTGTGAAGTCAACAGCGAGCAGGGCAGAGGATCGTCATGTAAACGGCCGTGTTAGGACGTTTCTTTCTGGAGGCTGTAGATGAATCTCCGGGTCCTTTTCTTTTCGCCTGATCGTCGCCAACGTAACAAAGTAGATCGTAACGCGTAGTGAAGATCAGCAGGTAGTTCTTTATTTCAAGTTAGCATCTACAAGGACAAACATCCTAACCACGCAGCGCAAGCAGCAACTGACATGTAGGAGTTCTACAACAGCTCAAACAGTATGAACACTCTAGAATGCAGAATCTTGGCGCACACAATGTAATAGAGAACATGCTGGTCATGGTCACAAAGTGAAACATAACAAGTTGGTTATTACACATCCCTCAGTTGATCTGAGTCCAGATGTAGTGTACAGCAATAGGTACGCCCATTTACCAAATAATGATGCCTTCCAGCTAGATGGCAAGTCTTCTGTAGTTGATGAGGGTGCAGGAGAACAGGCTGCGACTACTGTGCAAACCCCAACGCATGTAAAAAATCTTGTTGGAATAGTACATTCATTGAGAGTAGATATAACAGAGCTTAAGAGCATGGTACAAAATATAGTAAGCATAGAGCCGCCAAGGAGACTAGTTAATCCTTGGAAAGAAAGTCCATTTGTGAACAATCCCATGACAGATCCGCCTACCTACTTCTGTCTAAACTTGCCTCGCAAGCACATATACAGGAGATGGGCACACGGCTTGAGCAAAAGAATAGAAAATGCCTTGATAGAGATCCTATGGGTCTAACACCTACTGGAACCATGTCAACGAGTTTCCTTAGGAGACCCACTCGGAGCAACAGTTGTGATAAAGAGGGGATATAGGGAAAATCATATGGGGCAGTTTCACAGGGACAACCACAATAAGCATCCTTTTAACAAGGGTGGGGTAGTGTACATAATAAATGTCCCTAAACATCCCTGTCAGGCTAGGAAAGATAAAGACTCTTTGATTAACAAGGCCACTTTGTGGTTAAGAAATACTCGACAGTTTCACTCTGTGATTCATCTGTGCACGTTACCCACATGGTTAAGATGGTTATGACTGCTTGTTAGGGCTGCCCTTAGATAACCAAGATTCTGTGGCTGGATTGGTGTCTTTAGACGTCCGTTCATTGCCCAAACATAGAATTTGTACTCAATTTAAATATAAAACCCCAATTACGATTACTCAAAAAGTAATTCAAACCAATGACCAGTTGCGTCACGATAAAGTTGACAATGTTGTGATCAAAGTATGTTGTCATCATTGCAGTTAAATGGGTCTGAAACAATGCTATCAGACAGTGTGCCCTGAAAAACAGATGTAATGCATAATTAGGAACTGTTATGCAGCTAAGAGACCAGCACAGGAAATACAGTGTTCCTGCTTTAATTTGAAGCATATTTAGAAGGAGCATAATTTTGGTGCTAATTACGTTGACCTTTATCATAATCTATTCCTGGATGTCTTAAACCCATAAATGGGGAGTAGGCAGGGTGAAATAAGAGCAAGATGTTGAATTAAGATTAGAGTCTGCCACAGGAAATTGAAATTGTGACTTTTCCATATGGAACAATTTTCCCTGCAGAAAACATGAAAGAGGATCTCCTAAATGTAGCTGGATTATTTCACTCACTGATCTTTTTATTCCTTTTGGAGATTGAAGATTGTAACTGTAATTGATTAGAGTTTATCTAAAATTGGTCTTACAATTTTTAAGTCATGGAACGTGTTCACGGTGGATGCAACAATGGCATCAGCATATGGTATTTTCTTTATTGGATTGCTCATCTTGAGATCATCCAAGCAAAAATGAAGCAACATTAGAATACATTCCAGCGATGCAGAAACATGCAATTCCGAATCTTAAAAAAGTACCCAAAGTTTTATTTTTAAAGCATTGTCTATTACTATTATTATTTCACATTGCTTTAACACCGTTTGCAAAAAAGTTGTAAGCAGAACTCCATAATGTTTAATAGTGTGCTGGTTCAGGCGCCTGCTTTTCACCATTTGCTCTTAAAAAATGTCCCCCCAAAAAGCAGCATGTGCTTTAACACGAGTAATTTTGTTGTACATCTGTCACAGTAGAGTATCTGCTGAAACCACTGTGATTTTGTTAACAGTCTCTCTTGAGCCTGCTGTGGTTTATGGAATTAATCTTTCATTGCATCTTCAAGGACAATAGAGTCTGCCTACAAAGTACTAATCCTAACGCCTTTGGTAGCATTAAAGGTTAAGCCAGCTCTCTCTCGGTTGGAATTTCAAGCAAGCAGTTTGCACACTGATCACTGCTGTGCATTCACAACCGAGAGATCTCTTCCCAGCCAACTACAGCCGTAACACTGGAAACTTGTTTATTGTCTCCATTATTTCCATGAATAAATATTTCAATAAATATTTAAGAACATTTTAAACATATACGTTGACAAGGGATTGTTTGTGATGCTGTTAATTTAATAAGCTTATTTGATTTATGAGGCTCCATTGTAAAGAGTATTCTAGAAACACAGCCTCCGAAAGTTGTGCCGTTCCTGTGCATTATGACAATAATCATTGTGCTGCAATGCTGAGGTTGCAGGAGCTGTGGAAGTGCATCACAAGCTTATAACCCTGTTCCTGATGCAAGCGAAGGAATCATAACCTTGGGCATGTTTGTATTCTGGATCAGCTGCAAGTATAATCAACTTCAGGTGGAGAGTGTAGATCACGTTTATTTCTTCCCAATTCAGTGGCAAACATTATAGAAAGATCGTGGGTTTCCTATAGACCGAACCCCCAGCCGTGGCCCGTGCAGGTAAGAGCGGTGGGGCCCGTGGGGGAGGTGGGGGATTTCGATGGATGATGACGAGGGAAAATTAATTATTTATTTAATTTTTCCTTTTCATCGTCCGTCGAAATCCCCCCTCACCGGGCCCCATTGCTCTTACCTGCACGGGCCACGGCTGCGAGCCCCCCACAACTGCTCTCAGGCTCTCCAGGGGCAGGTGTTCCGGAAGACAGCCAAGGGATTCCCTGCCACTAGGTCAGGCATTGAAACCAAGGCCACACAAGTTGCAATGATTCGGTGACCTCTGCACCCTCCTATTGAGAGGAATCTTGGGGCCACCACCATGGTATCTTGTGCGCATTCACAGACATCCATCAATCCTCCAGGGTGTGTTCTCCATCATAATAGCAACTCGTTAGGTCCTAGGTCTGTCAAGGTGTGAAAAGTCCTCTTTTTTACAGGCACATACTAACATAATATGGGTCTGATTACGATGTTGGACACTGTTGCAGTCTCGGGACTGTCCGACCTCCTGTCTGCGGGCCCCATACCGCTATTACAATGTGACTGCACCATGTTTGGTCGCATACTCCCATTGCTTTATGGGAGCTTGTGCTGCGGCCATAAACCGGCCGTAGCACAAACTCTCACAGAGAAATGGGAGATTCTGTTAATCCCTGCACCACGTGGCAGGCACCTCAAGGTGTCTGCCACGTGGTGCAGGGATTAACCCTCGGCCCCCAACCGGAGGCCGCAGAGAGAATGGGGCCCTGCTAGGGTCCCCCAAAGTCACTTTCCGACAGGCTTTCCATGTCAGAAAGCCCGACATGGAAAACATGTCGGAAACCGATATCGTAATCCTGACTGTGGAAACGCTGTTCTAAGATGGCGCCCGGGTGGTAGCTTACTTGCGAGGCTCCGCCGCGCTGATTTCTCATTAGCGGACCCAGGGGGCCTGACCGCACCGGGGGGCCAGTTTCAGCTGTCGGATGCATCCCGGAGCCTGGCAGTCTCGTTGGCGGCAGCAATAACGGCCTGAGGGCGACTTGGGGAGGGATCGAGAACACGCTGCCTGACCCCATGGCGGCGTGAGGAGTTCGGCGAGCCGGACCGATCGGCGAGAATGGGGCATGGAGGTCGAACCAAGCCGCAGGGAGTTATCGCCGGCAGCCCGTCAACCGAGGAGACGGTTGGCAGCAGAGAAAGTAGGAGGCAGGTGGACGAGAGCCCGGGGCAGCGCTGCGTGGTATCGGCCAGGCGCCTGTAGGACAGCAGCAAGGGGCGGCGGCCGACGCTTTGGCCTTCAGCTTTCACTCCGCAAGATAGTGAACGCCGTGGCCCTACAGGGAGACCAGGGTGAGTGACCTCTCTCCCCCGCCCATCAGTCCTCCCCTACAACTAACCCGATTCTACCTCGAAGCACCACAATGAGCTGGTGATGAATCAGACCCCCCCCAGAGGGCCTCCCTCCATGTTTGTTTTGACCCCCAAACAGCCCCCAACACCGATGATACGCGGGCTTCCTCTCCTGTCCTGATCTCCAACCCCACCAAAGGGCTGTTCCTGAAGTTGCGATGATCCGCCAGTTATTTCACTCCTCAAGATGGCGATCGCCAGTGTCTCTCCAGTGAGGCCAGGGTTTGGAGTTTCCGGATTGGCTTCAGACACAGAGAATGGGCTCTGGTTTCAGGGATCCCAGCGCTGCTTCCCTGGTCTTATTCGGACTGGTTACAGCTATGAAGTACGGGCATTGGTTTCAGGGATCCCTGTGCTGTTTTCCCAGGTCAGCTCTTTGTGTGAATTCTTCAGACTTTGGAACTGTACCTTCCTCCTCTCCTCCCATCACTCATCTCCTGGGGGTAAGCTGAAAGACGAGGTGGACGGCACTCCCCAGGAATACCGGGACCTGGTGCTTTTTGATGGAGGTATGACGATGCCCCCTGGGCTGATTCCAAAACTGTTTTGTACCTACTGCAGAGCCCGAGCAACCTTGGCTGATGCCCGGTGGAGCTGTTCTTTGCAGCTATAGAGGAGTCTGGCTCTGGTTCACCCCCTTGGCCGTCACCTCCCCCAGCCAGACATCTGACATTGTTTTCCTCGTCCCCCGCTGTTTTTCCTCCCCCCTCCCTCCTCCTCCTCCCTCCGTTTTCGTTGATCTAATTGCTGTAACTATGTAACCTGTAACTCGTTGATCCTGTAACTATGTAACCTGTAACGCACTGATCCTTATGTAAAGCGCTCTGATACCTCCGGGTCTAGCCAGCGCTATATAAAACTTTATAAATAAAATAAATAAATAAAAATAAGGATTACATGCCGGTTCTGAGCCCGTCGGAAGTCAGCCAGAAGGACCGGCTGGTTTCAATTCCGACCACCTAGAATAAAATTAGGTGGTCGGAATTGAAACCGTTGATGTTGGTCGGTAAGCCTCCGACCTGTGGTCAGAGGCTTTCCGACCAACATCAAAATCAGGCCCTAAGTGTGCATTCGTGTGTATTTTCGATTGCCTTTGGCGCTATCATGGTAGAACAGCATGCCAAAAGAATGAGTGCAAGGGGCAGCAGATTTACCCTGCACCTGCAAAATACTTGCTGTAGGGCACTTAACCCCTTCGATGCTCATGACGGAATGGTTCCATCATGAGCAACGGTGCCCCTGTGCTCATGACGGAACCATTCCGTCATGAGGCCAGGGGCACGAAATCCCTCTGCTGCAGACAGCAGAGGGATTTCTATTTCACCCCTGTGACCTTGGGAGCTGGGGAAGAGCTTCCCCAGCTCCCGAGGCCCCCTCCCTGGTTTCTGTGCCATGAGGATCAGCGCGCACGTTGCGCTGTCCTCATTGCACAGAAACCGAAACTGAAATGAGCCTTTAGGCTCATTTCAGTTTCACTTTCTATGTGCTCAGGGGCCTATCTCAGCCCCCCGGGCACATAGAAAGACGGGAGAGGTATCATTGGAAAGGGGAGAATCTCCCCTTTCCAATGGTACCCTGCCCCAGTGGATCCCTGCTTGCGGATTGCCCACTAGACGCCAGGGAGATTTTTGGGCAAATTTTAATTAGGGTGGGGGCATTGGCATGCCCGTTTTGGGCAGCCCCCACCCTAATTAAAATTTGCCCAAAAATCTCCCTGGCGTCTAGTGGGCTTTTTGCCCCCCCTGGGGGGCAGATGGGGGCATTAGCCCCCAATCTGCCCCGCCGGGGGGGGAAAAGCCTACTAGACGCCAGGGATTTGTTTGGGGCAAATTTGAATTAGGGTGGGGCTCCCAAAACGGGGATGCCCATGGCCCCACCCCCTCCCTTTGCAAAAATAACAGCCTTCCTGCCCCCCCTGGGGGGCAGATGGGGCAGTGGCCCCCAATCTGCCCCCCCGGGGGGCAAAAAGCCCACTAGATGCCAGGGAGTTTTTTGGGCAAATTTTAATTAGGGTGGGGGTATTGGCATGCCCGTTTTGGGCAGCCCCCACCCTAATTAAAATTTGCCCAAAAAACTCCCTGGCGTCTTGTGGACTTTCTGCCCCCCCTGGGGGGCAGATGGGGGCATTAGCCCCCAATCTGCTACGCCAGGGGGGCAAAAAGCCCACTAGTCACCAGGGATTTTTTTGGGGCAAATTTGAATTAGGGTGGGGGCTCCCAAAACGGGGATGCCCATGCCCCCACCCCCTCCCCTGCAAAAATAACAGCCTTCCTGCCCCCCTGGGGGGCAGATGGGGCAGTGGCCCCCAATATGCCCCCCCGGGGGGCAAAAAGCCCACTAGACGCCAGGGAGTTTTTTGGGCAAATTTTAATTAGGGTGGGGGCATTGGCATGCCCGTTTTGGGCAGCCCCACCCTACTAAATTTGCCCAAAAACTCCCTGGCGTCTAGTGGACTTCTGCCCCCTGGGGGGCAGATGGAGGCATTAGCCCCAATCTGCCACGCCGGGGGGCAAAAAGCCCACTAGTCGCCAGGGATTTTTTTGGGCAAATTTGAATTAGGGTGGGGACTGCCCAAAATGGGCATGCCCATGCCCCCACCCCCTCCCCGCAAAAATTACAGCCTTCCTGCCCCCCCTGGGGGGCAGATGGGGCAGTAGCCCCCAATCTGCCCCCCCGGGGGGGGCAGAAAGCCCAGTAAACGCCAGGGATTTTTTTTGGTGCATTTTTTTTAGGGTGGGGGCTGCCCGAAATGGGCATGCCAATGCCGCCACCCCCTGCCACCATTACAGCCTTTCTGCCTGGGGGGCAGATGGGGGCAGAAAGCCCACTAAACGCCAGGGATTTTTTTTTGCACCATTTTTTTTAGGGTGGGGGCTGCCCGAAACGGGCACGCCAATGCCCCCACCCCCACCACCATTACAGCCTTTCTGCCCCCCATGGGGGGCAGATGGGCGCAGTAGCCCCCAATATGCCCCCCCGGGGGGGGCAGAAAGCCCACTTGACGCCAGGGATTTTTTATGTTGGGGGCTCCCACCCGAGTGAGGCACCATTTTTATCGGGATACCTGGGCGAACGCTGGGTGGTAGGAAATTTGTGTCAGCCCGGTGATGCCACAACTTTCCCACACACAAATGTGTGAAAAAAGTGATTTTTTCAGCAAAATTTCAGGTTTGCAGGGGATTCTGGGTAAGAAAACGTTGGGGGATCCATGCAAGCCATACCTCCCTGGAATCCCCCGGGTGTCTACTTTTCAGAAATGTGTGGGTTTGGTAGGTTTCCCTAGGTGGCCGCCGAGCCCCGGGCCAAAAAGTCATGGGACCCCCTTGCAAAACCAGGTCGTTTTGTGAAAGGCAATTTTGATGTCGCCTGAATACGTTTTGGGCCCTTGCCTGTCGCGGGTACTTGGGCCTCCCACCCGAGTGAGGCACCATTTTTATCGGGAGACCTGGGGGAACGCTGGGTGGTAGGAAATTTGTGTCAGCCTGGTGATGCCACAACTTTCCCACACACAAATGTGTGAAAAAAGTGATTTTTTCAGCAAAATGTCAGGTTTGCAGGGGCTTCTGGGTAAAACGTTGGGGGATCCACGCAAGCCATACCTCACTGGAATCCCCCGGGTGTCTACTTTTCAGAAATGTGTGGGTTTGGTAGGTTTCCCTTGGTGCCGGCAGAGCTAGGGTTCAAAAACTACAGCTAGGCACTTTGCAAAAACAGGGTCATTTTTCACTGTGAAAATGTGGTGTGTCCACGTGGCGTTTTGCACTGTTTCCTGTCGCTGGCACTAGGCCTACCCACACAAGTGAGGTACCATTTTTCTCGAAAGACTTTGGGGAACGCGGGGTGGGTGGAATTTTGTGGATCCACACAGATTCCAGAACTTTCCACCACAGAAAAGTGAGGAAAATGTGTTATTTTGGACAATTTTTTAGGTTTGCAAGGGATTCTGGGTACCAGAACCTGGTGAGAGCCAGTCAAGTCACCCCATCCTGGATTCCCCTGGGTGTCTAGTTTTCAAAAATGTATAGGTTTGCTAAGTTTCCCTAGGTGCCGGCAGAGCTAGGGTTCAAAAACTACAGCTAGGCACTTTGCAAAAAAGGGTCATTTTTCACTGTGAAAATGTGGTGTGTCCACGTTGCGTTTTGCGCTGTTTCCTGTCGCGGGCACTAGGCCTACCCACACAAGTGAGGTACCATTTGTTTCGGAAGACTTTGGGGAACACGGGGTTGGTGGAATTTTGTGGATCCACACAGATTCCAGAACTTTCCACCACAGAAAAGTAAGGAATATGTGGGTTTTTTGACAATTTTTTAGGTTTGCAAGGGATTCTGGGTACCAGAACCTGGTGAGAGCCAGTCAAGTCACCCCATCCTGGATTCCCCTGGGTGTCTAGTTTTCAAAAATGTATAGGTTTGCTAGGTTTTCCTAGGTGCCGGCAGAGCTAGGGTTCAAAAACTACAGCTAGGCACTTTGCAAAAAAAGGGTCATTTTTCACTGTGAAAATGTGGTGTGTCCACGTTGCGTTTTGCGCTGTTTCCTGTCGCGGGCACTAGGCCTACCCACACAAGTGAGGTACCATTTTTATCGGGAGACTTAGGGTAACACAAAACTGTAGAGCAACTGTTATTATCTATTGACTTTCGATGCATTTCTGCCTTCCAAATGAAAGACAATGTGTAAAAAAGAAGTCATTTTGAAAAATGACCTATAATTCTCATGCTAGTATGGGTACTCCCAATTTCGGAAATGTGCAAATATCTACTGTTTCTAAACTCTATATTTTGTTCCCATTTCAGAAATACATAGGTGTCTTTCATACCGATTTTTCCATGTATAAATTTTCCCAGAATAATTGCTATATACCCAGGACATAATACAAAACCATTGCAAGACGCTGCTCAGTTATTGGCTCTGGGTTCGTCGGGTTCTTGGTGAACCTACAAGTCCTTATATCACCACAACCAGAAAGGTCCAGCGGATGTAATGGTATATTGCTTTCAAATAGCTGTCATAATTAGAAGACGTTACAGGTGAAAACGTTGACACAAATGGCTGTTTTTTTCAACAAATTTTCAATTTTTCCTATATTTAACTGTTTGTTTCTATAAAGAAAACTTGAAGGATCTACACAAATGACCCCTTGCTAAATTCAGAATTTTGTCTACTTTTCAGAAATGTATGGCTTTCCAGGATCCATTATTGCTTTTATACCCATTTCTACCATTAACTGGAAGGAGGTTGAAAGCACAAAAAATAGCAAAAATAGGCTATGTCCCAGAAAAATGCCAAAACTGTGTACAAAATTTTGGTTTTCTGACAAAAGTCTGCTTGTCCCTGAAAGCTGGGAAGATGGTGATTTCAGCACCACAGCCCCTTTTTTGATGCCATTTTCAGGGAAAAAACCAGATGCTTTCATCTGTAGCCCTTTTTTCGCATTTTCCCCCAAAAAAACACAATTTAGCTGTATTTTGGCTAATTTCTGGGTCCCCTCCAGGGGAATCCACAAACCCTGGGTACCTTTAGAATCCCCATGATGTTGGAAAAAAAGGACGCAAATTTGGCATGGATACTTTATGTGATCAAAAAGTTACAGGGGCCTAAGCGCGAACTACCCCAAATAGCCAAAAAAAGGCTTAGCACAGGAGGGGAAAATGCCTAGCAGCGAAGGGGTTAAAAGCTCACTTAAAAACGACCATTTGACTCCATATTTTCGACATAAATTATCCTCCATAGTGTGGAAAGTAGCATGTACATCGAGGCAATGAGTGCATATTTCTTAGGCAGGGTAAACCATTGACCATGCAATAAATATTTCAGTGCTTTGGCGTAAAATGTATACAGGGTGTACAAACTTATCTTGCAATACCTTGCCGAGGTATATATTGGTGATTTTAATTTTCACATTCTAAAGACAAGAGTAAGCTGAGACCACATACATCGCTGTATAATCACAGGTGTGCAAGTGGATGTGTTATAGTGCGTAATGGAATTTAAATATGTGAACAAAACAAATAGTTAAAAGAGATTGTCGTCCATGCTTGTCAAACAGGATATAATTTTTCATGGAATTAAACTAATCCGCCCCTACATGAGTCCCAGCAGATGTTAGCCTCAAGAATTTTAAATGCATGACTACTTTTCTCAAAACACATTTTTGTAAGGACCTTATTAAAAGGTGCATCAAATTTATTTTTGATGTGTGTGGTCTAATGTCATGCCATTTAAAGTTAGCAACCATTATGTTGTTTATGACATGACGCTATGTAGAAAAATTTCAAAAGATCTAAAACAGCTTATAAGCCATATGCCATATTTCTGTATCCCATAGAGTTCTCTTGAACTAACTTGTTTTCTTATGCAGTTCATCAGGTTTTGGAAAATGAGTCTATAATCATTCTTTCATGTGTGACAAATCTATTTAAGAACCCATAGATCCATACTGCACAACAGGCACATTGCACCAGTTAGCACGTCCACACAGATGTTGTGCTGTGAGCAAACTGACATTGTGCATGGTGTTTGTAAGAAATTGAGTTATTTGTTGAGAGGGGTGGAAGCCCCTCTCAGACAACAACCACAGTCCTTTTTCAGAGTTACCCACAGAAGTCACTAATTAACCTGTGCTTAACCTTCTGGTAGCTTGGTACATTGCAGTTAGACTTAACTTAGAGGCAAAGTGTAAAATATGTATGCAGCACATAAACAGTAATAAAGTGAAAACACATCCCAAAAAAAATCCCAAACAAATTTAGGAAAATGAGTATATTTTATTAAATAAAATGATACCACAATGACAAAAATCCAATCAGTGGAACCAGAGATATTCAATTTTTTTGTGACAATAGCACATAGTAGCACAAAGTGCCACTGGCAGTCCTCTGGTCGTGCTAGACTGGGGAAAGGTACAAGTTTAAGTGTGCAGCACGAAGAGTTCCGTTTGCAGTAGAGGAGACCGCGAGGAGGAGGCTGAGCATTGCAGCTGGTTGTTTCTGTACATGAAGAGAAGTCAGGGTGTTGCGTATGGTCATGGCAGTCGCGCAAAGAGGCTCTCGAATATTGTGGATGTTTATGCCAGTTTGTGGCAGTAGCTTAACTCTGGCTGTCGTTGCTGTTGTGTGAAGTGCTGGTCTCGCATTCCCCGTCAAAACTGGCAATCGCTGGCGATGTGAAGAGCAGGTCTAACCAGAGCTTAGCATTGGCAGTCATTGCAGCTGTAGAGTTTTGTTATGAATGGGCCAGTTCGCTATAGTGAGGAGCCAAAACTTTAGGATTTTCACCTTTTCTTTATGAAGAGTAGACTCTGATGCCAGCCAAGGGTCCAGGACTTTGGCAATCAAGGACTCACTCCAGCAGAGACCAGCATCGCACAGGCAGGCCCATACAGGTCCAGTTGCAGGGAGGCCTCTGAAGCTTGTTGTGTCCCTGTAGCTCACACAGGAGGTCAGCCAACTGACCCTTGGAGTCATTCTGGTTAGCCTGTTATGAAGGCAAGCAGGTTTAATCTTCATTCTCAGACAGCAAGGCAGTCCTTCAAGCATCAGGGCAGTCTCCTCGGAGCAAGAGCAGTCCTCCTTCTGTACCTTCCACAGGCCCAGGTGTGCTCTGATGCGTGGCTCTGGAGGCCCAGTATTCATAACTGGTGCCAACCGTTGTGTGGGGGAAATACCTATCCTTCTCCCATATCTGGTTCTGGAACATTTTTTCCCTGTCAAGACTCCAAACTGTCAGGGGATGACAAAAGGCAGGGCAGGTCTGGTGTCAGGTTTCTTTGTGTGTACAGGAGCAAAGCCCTTTGAAGTGTAATCGGGGCTGGGTACAGCCCCTCCTCAGTCACCCTGCCAGGATAGCCACCCTGTCCACACCTGAGCCTACTTTGGGTTACTAACTGTAAGCAATATACAACCCCCAACAGCAGAGCCGGTCACACTCATGTGACCCAGTACACTGGCGGAAAGCACAAATGGTTGATACAAGAAAATGACAACTTACTAAAGGTGCCATTTTCAGAATGGTAACTTAAAATCCGACTTCACCATTAAAGTGAATTTTAAATTGCAATTCATTTTAGTGTAAACAGCATATTTCTAACTGCATCCAATCCAAATTTAGGACATAATAAATGTAATAAGGTAACCCAGATGTGGTCCTAAGGAGAGATAGGCCTTACAACAGTGATAAAATGACTGTAGGAGCTTTTCACTGTCAGGGCCTACAAAAACCTAACCATACATATCCTTTTAAAATACATTGCACCCTTCCCTATGAGCCTTTAGTTTCAAAACTGCTTTACAGCCTGCAGTGGCAGGCCTGAGACGTTTTTAAAGTGCTACTTTAGTGGGTGGAACAATGAGTGATGCTGCATACTAGTAGTATTTAATTCACAGGCCCTGCATACACATTGTACCATTTACTAGGGACTTACAGGAATAAAATGTGCCAATTGCATGTAGGCCAATTTTACCATGTTTGAAAGAGAGAGCATAGGCACTTTAGCACTGGCAGACTGCACAGAGTCTCAAAGCCAACAGAAAGGAATTCAGCAAACTGAAGGAGTGAAGGCAAAAGGTTTGGGGGAATACCACACCAAGGATGCCAGGTCTAGGGGTAATACATAACAAAACAGTAATCTGCTGCACAGCTTTTGGGTGGTGTTGAAGGTGCAATCTAAGTGTGGTTTCAGACCTAGAATCTATGCACTATTGTGAAAGCCCTCGGTTAAATTGCAGGTGCAGAATTTGCCTGTGGTGTTCTTCTCTACCATGGAAAGGGGCTTGAAGCACACTTTGAGAATACAGTCAGATGTCCTTAGAAGCCACAACAAATTGCAACAAGAAAGCAACAGATGAGACAAAATGACCTTGAAAAGGGCAATATTGCTTTTGGAAGTGGCCAGACTGAAAAATAATTTTGCATGGGGTTCTGGATATCCATCCACCAGAGCTTCTCACACATGCCTGATTAACTTGTAATAACAATAACTTCGAGGGGGAAAGAAGATTACCTCATTTTCATTGGGAATTCACTCATAGAAATGAGGAATTACCGTTTCAATATACATGGCAACTGAAATTGAAACTTCCTCAGAATCAAGCTCCAAACTGTGGGAGGATAGAAAAGAATAGAGGCAAATCCATCCTCCTAATTGAAATCCGCTTCAGCAAACCAATCAAAAACTCTCAATCAGACCTTCTGTTGACAAGCTACCAAAATCTGGAATCTTCTCTCAGAGGAACACAGACTCAATTTGATTGTCCTGTCCGTTTCTAAGCCTTTTACTACTCACTTGTTCAAACTTCATCTGAAGACCTAAGAGTAATATTCCCCTTTCCCCTCTCATGGGTTTTTAGTAAAATTTATTGTAGTCTGTTTTGAAATGTGAAGCACTCCATTGCCTCTGTAGCTAGGTCTGCACTTTAGGAGTAGCATGATAAATAAATACACTGCTAGTGAAGTGACCAGTGCTTCTCTTTGAAAATGACTGAATGCCCACCAAACTGAAAGTGGCCAAAGGCATTTATTCTCAGGCTCAAAGATTACTGTCCCAACTGATCAATAGCGATCACAACATAACTACTTATGATCTTCATTATACCAGTAACCAGACATTTCACTTTTAACAATTGTGTGATTGTGAGAAATGGGGTTTCTGGTTGGCTAGGGTATGCACCTTAGCCAGGCAGAACCCACCACTCTAGTCAGGGTAAGGGAGTTACACACCCAAGATAACCCCTATTCACCCCCTTGGTAGCTTGGCAGAGCAGTCAGGCTTATTCGAGAGGCAATGTGTAAAGTGTTTGCGCAACACACACACACCAGTGACACACTAGGTACACCACAAAAGACTCCACACAAGGTTATATAAAAATATCCTTTGTATTGTACATAACACACTTTAGACCATAATCACATAAATCATTGTGCCACTAGCCACTTGTCGTAACGTCACATAGATCATGAAATCACTTTGCTAACCAGGCAATTGTCATAAAATTACAAGTTAGTGCAATAAAGTAAACACAGGCTGCACATGTTACTAAAACACCATCACTGCACACATATGGTGAATCCTGAAGTAATGCCTGTTATCCTGACAAATGCAAGGCATGCTTGACACAAATCATCTGATATCCCCAGGAGCACATAGGGTGCAGCAGACCAGCACTCATATTAAATTTCATACCATCGTTGACGCTCCTCACGCAGGGCCCAGAAGTGTCTGTGTTTCTTTTATGGGCACTGCGGTTGGAATTTCCTAAATCAATGTAGCAGGGGCCTTCCTCGAGGTCTTGCCCTAAATTGCTACAGGTGAGGAAATGCCCCGTAACAGTGTATCCTCCTAGGGGAGGGGGGAATGCACAAACCTTAGCCTTTAGCGTGGAGACCTAAAGGCTAAGGTCCCCCCCACCGTGTGCAGAACGGGAAAAACAGCTGCCCGCCTTCATGCGGTGCAGCTGCCATGGCCTCAACCTGTTTCCGACACCCGCTGTGGTGTGAGCAGTCCTCATGTCTCGAGGAACCTGCTCCTACAGCAGGCAGGGGAGGTGACGTCCTCCCTCACTCTGAAGGTGCCCCACGCGGTGCCCTCGGCTGAGGGGGTGGCCGCACTCGTGCTGATGAGGCCGACAGCCCGCTGCGGGGAAGAGAGATATGACGATGCGAGCCCTCAGCGTGCCATCCTCTCCCCAGGTGCTGCGGCTCTCAGCATAGTAACTGCGCTGCCCTCAGCAGGGTCCAGGTGTGGCTCCCTCCACACTTGTCGGTAGCCACTGCCTTACTTCTCCTTTCCTGGGCAACGGCCAGAACCCTGGGCTTCCACGTTGGTTGTTCGACAATGCTGGAGGGCTTTCTTCGCACTGGCTCCCCTACGAGTGGCAGCACAGAACTAAGAATCTTCTCTGCCCTTGGGCACCATTCTCCAGGCGGTGGGGGCTCAGCCCAGCCTCCGTCACATGAGTTTATGAGCAGCGATGAGAACAGCCACTTCCTGAGAGTCGCGTGCTGGAGGTTTCCGCAAACGGAAACGCCAGGATGGCTCCCACATAGCAGTAAAGCACAGAGGGGGCTCCAACTAATTGCAAAGCCCCCGAAAGGAATAATGCGCTCCCCAGGTGCTAAGGGTACAAAAACACAGGGAAGGCCTCCACGCCCTGGGAGATCACTGGGGCACAATCAGCATGAAGCAGGCAACAGGCCAACACACAGGGCCCTTGCAAGGAAACAGGCAGTCCTTCCAGCAGGTCAGCACAACAAGGCAAAGCCAAAGTGGCAGTTCCCTGGCCGCACATCAATCCTCTGGTGCAGCATGTAGAGCCAGCAGCGTCTGGTTACAAGTCCCACACAGTGTCTACAAATATGGGGTCACAGCCCCTGTACCTATACACCAAAAGACTTTGTTCTGGAGGCACTTCAAACACTTTTTAGAAGTGCACAACACCCCCATTCAATCCCCAGCCCTGGCTCCAGATACACTACGGGGGGGGAGACAGCATTGTGAAAGGTAGGTACAGCCATATTCAGGTGCAGGTGACAACTTTTCCCACCACTGTAAATGCAGACCAGGCCTATTCAGCCCACTATAAGTTACCCAGAAACGGCAGGACACACCACAACCCCCTTTTGTAACTGTCTACAGTGAATGCACATCCCCTGCTCCTTTCAGTCTAAACCAGACATTAAACACACAACCAGGCAGGGCACAAAGAGTCATAAGCACACACAAAGTGGCATTTCTAAAATATTAATAACAAATGCACTTTCACCAATATGCAGGATTTATTACTACTATTCCAAACATACCAAACATGGCCATACTACCCCTTTCATATCAGAAATTACCACTGAAACACATATCAGGGAATTCCCAATGCAAACCTATGAGAGGGCAGCCTCACAGCAGTGAGAAACCAAATAGGGTGTTTGTCACTACCAGGACATGCCACACAGCTAAGGCACATGTCCTACCTTTTCCCTACACAGCACCCTGCATGTAGGGGTTACCTAGGGCCTACCATAGGGGTGACCTATATGTAGTAAAAGGGGAGTTTCAGACGTGGCAAACACTTTAAGTACCACATCATTGTGGCAGTAAACTGTTCATGCAGGCCCTGCAGTGGCAGAGGTCTGAGACAGGTTTGAACATCTACTTCTGTGGGTGGCGCAAGCAGCACTGTAGGCCCACTAGTAGCATTTAATTTACAGGCCATGGGTATATAAGATACCACTGTACAAGGGAGTGACAGGTAAATTAAATATGCCAAACAGGTGTAGACCAATCTTACCAAGTTTACAAGAGAGAACACATGCACTTTAGCACTGATCAGCAGTGGTAAAGTGTCCAGAGTCATAAAACCAACAAAAATAGGTAAAACAAAAATACAGGAGGACGGCAAAAGGTTCTGGGATAACTCTGCGAAAAGAGTCAGGTCCAACAGTGATATCTTTGGTTGTTAAGGAAAATGAGTTCTCTGTTTTCTAATCATCAGCACGGCAATGTTCCTCTTTATTAAGCTTTTCTATTCCAGAGGATGTTGAATCAATGAACTAGCTTAGCTTTTCTTTACCTGAAACATCAATTATCACCACATTTAGAGCCACATGCATCATGCATTTTACTGGTCTCAAATGGGTTGATTCGTAGAATTGGGCCGTTTGCGAACGGTAGAATGCATTTTGGTATATATGAATTCCAATCCAATCCAATCCAATATTTCTTTATTTCGGTTATTCACCATAAAAGAACACACAGAAATATGTACATACAGTAAAAATTATTAAAAGAAAGTTAAAAGAGATAAAACATTTCATCTAAGATAAATCATTTTTGGTTTAAAAAAGGATAAGAAAGTCAGTCAACTGTCAGTACCTTGGTTTAAATTCTTAAGGAAGTTACTCCTGGCCCACCACATGGAATTCAAGAAACGTGAAACTGCAAAAACTATGTGGGAGTCTGTGTTATATTTTAAAATTCTAAATGCTTCCATGCAACGGGTTGTACCTAGATTTTTACACAACTGGACCAGCCATTTTTGTCTTATTAGATGATATCCCGGGCAAAAGAAGAACACATGTAGTTCAGACTCAACACACGTGCTACAGGCTGGACACCCAGTTAGATTACCACCTGACCATTTACAAGTAAAAACACGCAGGGGGAGACAGCCATGGCGAAACTGCACATATAATTTCCTGCCTGATGCCGGGCGGATTTCATCAAGACATGCCTCCATCCAGGGGGTGTCTTTAACTTCCAGGAAAAGTGAGGTAAGAGTGCCATGGGCGGGGTCTGTATGAAGTTTTGCGGTTAGTCTCCCCCAATAGCTGGAAGTTAAAAATTTGCGTGATGTTCTCATACAGGCAGTGTCAGGGGTTTCCCATAATTCTTTTAATCCTATTGCTTTTAGGTTCTCCCTGATAAATGAAAGCCATGGCAACTTTCCTGAGCCGGGTAGTCTCAAAATTTCCTGTAGCTCTGATCTATACTCTGACAGTTCCGGTGTTATCCACAGGCGCTGCCAGAAAAGTAGTGGCCTGCATCCAATTTCCTCAGCGATGGATCTCACCCCTAGGTCCATATGCAGTGGGACCAGAGGGGAGCTTTTCGGTAATCCGAATAGTTGTCTAAGGAAGTTGTTCTCGGTAACAACCAGAGACCTATAGTCAGAGTGCCCCCAGAGTTCAACCCCATATAAGGCAGAGCTCCTTGCCTGGCTTTTATAAATCTCCATAGCCGGACTCACTGGTTTGTGGAAGGTCTTTCTGAAAAACTTAGCCAAGCCACCTATGGTTTGTGTCAATTTGAGGTTAGACTTGTTTATCTGGGCCCCCCAGGTCATGTTTTCATTGAGAGTTAGGCCCAAATAATCAAATACAGTGACCTGCTCCAGAGGGATTCCGTTCATGTGCGGGTTAGAGCGTGTGGATTTGCTAGGGTTAAAGATCATACATTTTGTTTTGTTTATATTGATCTCTAGTCCTCTAGTCCTACAAAACTCACAAAATCCGTCTAAGATTCTTTGTATACCCATTGGCGACTTAGAAAGGAGGAGAGTATCGTCTGCAAACATCATGGCGGGAAAGTGCTTGTGTGCGATTTTGGGAGCATCTGTGTCCTTGCAGACTCTCAGTGCATCAATCAGGCCATTGATGTATATGCAGAACAGGGTGGGGGCAAGAACACATCCCTGCCTGACCCCCTATTTACAGGAATGGGCTGCGTCAGTTCCCCATTCTTTCCGTATCTAACTTGTGCAAAGTTTCCATTGTGTAGCCTTCTAAGTATATTTAAAAGGTGGGGGGGAAGTCCTAACTCACTTAAAACCCTCCACAAAGCATCTCTGGGTACCAAGTCAAAAGCACTCTTAAGGTCAACAAAGACCAGATACAGGCTACCCCCTTCTAGATGGACTGTTTTCCAATAGAGAAGCTGGAGCCTGAAAATCTGGTCTATTGTTGACGTTTTCTCCCTAAAACCAGCCTGCAGGGGATTCAGGATCTTAAACTCTTCAAGCCAGGATTGGAGCTGTTCTAAGAGTATCCTAGCAAAGATTTTCTGCGAGACATCGATCAAACTGATCGGTCTATAGTTTACCGGGGACAGGGGAGATCCCTTCTTATACACAGGGATGATCTCAGCACCTAGCCATGTTGCGGGAATATCCATTCCCTGCAGTATGGCATTAAAGATCACCCAAAAGTAAGAGCCCCAGATCTTAGGTTCAGCCCGATAGAGGTCCCCTGGGATCTTGTCCAGGCCGACAGCCTTGCCAGGTATTATTTTCTTTAGGGCTTTATGGACTTCCAACAGGGTTATCTCGGGAGTAACTGTATCGGGCCCCAGAGTTGTCAGAATTGTTAGGGTCTGGCTTCTCTCTGCATCAT
This sequence comes from Calotriton arnoldi, assembly GCA_963921515.1. Taxonomy (NCBI): domain Eukaryota; kingdom Metazoa; phylum Chordata; class Amphibia; order Caudata; family Salamandridae; genus Calotriton; species Calotriton arnoldi. Next base: position 755,734 of record CAWUFW010002826.1, on the reverse strand, counting down.
CTTGTGAGGCATAGAGGGCTAAAAAGTGTTCTCTCCAACAGTCAGCCGCAATATTTGGCTCAAGAGCCGCTTGGCCTTTGTTACTGCCAGTGGGGACAATGCTCCAGAATAACTTCATATCTTTAGATTCTAGAGCCGATTTCAGGTTGTCCCACTGTTCTGTTTCCCATAAGGATTTAGCAGCTGCAATAGTAGATTTATAATCATATCTGGCTGCTTTTACTGTGGTGTTGCACATTGTTTTAATGGCCTCTATTAGTGCCTTTTTAGCCACCCGGCAATCCTCATTATACCAGGATTGCCTTGGCGTCCTCCCACGGCCCCTAGTACACGTTGACCAAAACGTCTCCTGCAACTTTATGAATGTGGATTCATTTATAGTTTTGACCTGAGCTAGAGACGCAGCTAGGTCTCCAAATTTGACTAAATCTGATAGGGCCTCGATGTTGGGAATGATGGTAGTTAATAGAAGGCCCATTTTCCTGTCAGATTTTTCCACCCAGGTCCACCTAACTTTTCTCCTATTATTTGAGAGGGTCAATTTGCGATTCTGTAACATCTTACCCAATCGCAATTTAGAATTGCAAATACATACTGATTCGGTATTAGGAAGGGGTGTGTTTAGGGAATCCCTTCCTAATACCGAATCGCAGCGGTATGTAGGAATGTTTTGCGACCAAAATGCTGTCGCAAAACAGTTGCATTTTACCCTTGGGGACCCTTTCCCCTTTGTGAATGTTCGTAAAAATGTTTTTTAAGAGCAGGCAGTGGTCCCGCAGACCACTGCCTGCTCTTAAAAAATGAAATGAAAACTTTTCATTTTTCATTTTCAAATGCAACCCATTATCCTTTAAAGAAAATGGGCTGCATTTAAAAAAAAATATTGCTTTGTTTAAAAGCAATCATAGACATGAGGGTCTACTGACCCCAGCAGGCCACCAGCTCTGTGATTTTAGTGATTCCTAATGGGTCGTAAATTGCGACCTACCTCATTAATATTATTGAGGTAGGTCGATTTGCAACGCATTAGGAAACGCTAAATGAAACTCATGGAGTTTCATACATTCAAATAGCGATTACCTATTTGAAATTCGCTGAGAATCGCATTTAGGTAATTGCTATTTGAAATAATGATACATGTGGCCCTTCATTTTTACAGGGCCTGCACAATATTGTGGTAAGATATATGTCCTCACCATAATCATATGGACATTTAATTTTATCCACACCTTCTCAAGGTATAAAAAAAATTCTTAGGCTCAGTACGTGCATACTGTGGTATCCATCCATTTCATATTCTTCTTTATCAATGATATGCCCTGTAACAACTTCGATTCACAAGGTCTATTTCTCATTAACAAAGGCAGGATTTCCAGCATGCTACATTAAGCTATAATTCATATTTGAAGCCCAAAACAGAATTCATGCTAACACTGAGCAGCAAGGGTATATCTAAGAAATGTCACTGACAGGCATTTCCCCAGATCCTTAAATATGTAGGGACCACCTAGCATTAGTGTTGGAAAATTGCCCTCTCTGAAGGGTCACCCCAAACGTTTGCCTTCCTCCTCCTGTTTTTCTGACTTTCTTTTTGTTGGCCTTAGAACTCTGAGCACTTTACCACTGCTAACAAGCGCTAACGTGCATGTGCTTCTCCCCTAAACATGATGACATTGGTATATACGTAATTGGAATAGTTAGTCTACCTGTAAGTCCCTTGAAAAGTAGTTTACCATATACCCAGGGCCTGTAATCTAAATGCTACTAGTGGGTCTGCAGCACTGATTGTCCCACACACACAAGTAGCCTTTCATACCTGTCTCAGGCCTGCCATTGCAGGGCCTGTGTGTGCAGTTTACTGCCACTTCGACTCTGCATTTAAAACCACTTGCCATGCCTTAAACCCCCCTTTTATAACACATAGGTCACCCCTAAGATAGGCTCTAGGTAGCCCTACAGGCAGGGTGCTGTGTAAGTAAAAGGTAGGACATGTAGTTTGAGGTTTTACATGTCCTGGTAGTGACAAACAGCTAAATTAGTATTTCACTACTCCTTTCATAGGCTTGCATTGGGAGTTCCTTAAAACACATTTAAGCTGTAATTCCTGAATAGAAAGGAGTAGCTAAATCATGTTTCATATCTTTGGAATGGTAATTATAAATCCTCTTTAGTGGTAAAGTTGGATTTGACATTACTATTTTAGAAATGCCACTTTTAGAAAGTGGACATTTCTTTGCTCTTAACTTGGCTCTGTGTGCCTGCAGCCTGTCTCCAATACATGTCTGGGCTGGGTGACAGCTACATTTTGTGCCACAAACACAGGAAGGGTGGGTGTGACACAGGACATATCTGTATTCTGGACAGAAAGTGGGAGTGGGAGCTAACACTTACATCTGAATAGGTAGTGTTCTGTGTCCTGCAAAAAAAGGCTGATTACCCCCAACAGACAGGGCTGGGATGAAAGGGGACATGCACACTTCAAGGAGCTGCTTTGAAGTCACCTCCATTTCAAAGGCACATTAGGGTATACGTACTGTGGCTCTGACCCTACTAGACCAGTACACTACTAGACCTGGGAAGAACTCTGCTGGAGCAAAGACTGCTGTGCTGTAAGGATTTCCACTTTGCCTGGACTGGCTGTTCTGAGGAACTGGTTCTCTACTTTGCTGAGCGGCCCTGCTGCCTGCTGATCTCTGCCCTGCTGAGGACAAAGACTGGACCCAACTCACTTGAACCCAGAGTGACTCCAAGGGCTTTCTGGCTTGCCTCCTGTTTTCTAAAGTCTAAGGGACATAAAAGAATTCCTGCAATTCTGCTGGTCTCTGCCATCTGTGAGTCCTACCCTTCCCTGAGGTGCCCCCTCCAGTACAGGGCCTCACAGTGGGTTCTGCAGCTGTTTTGCTACAAAACCGACGCATTGTCACCTTTGCGCCGATCGGAACTGATGCATCACACTTCGATGCTGATACAGAGGCTGTGTGATAGCGGTTCTACAGCCTGCAAAGCCCAACAGCGACGCATTGCCTGCATCTCACTGGAGCTAGACGATGATGCCGCAACCCAACTGCATGGAAAAGATCAACGCATCGTGCATCAGCATCAAAGCTTTGCTCTATCCAAAGTACTGTTTCAGCAGGACCTGTGTGAGTTTCATAGCCAGCCTGCCCTCCATTGCGGTTGGCCTGAACTTTGGATTTACCTGGTCTCTCATGACCTCAAGTAACCTTTTAGCACTATTGACTTCAAAGCACTGTTTTTGCATTTATTCTTTACAAATTCATAACTTCTTTTCTAATTATTTGATTTTTGTCATTTTGGTCTTGTTTTACTCAAGTAAATAGTCTCTATTTTCTAAACCTGTGTGTAGTCTTTTTGTGGTGTTTTAATTGTGTTACTGTCATGAACTTCAATTCATCGAAATGCCAGGGGTAGCAAAAGTTACATCGCAAACACTTGCGCTTATTGATATCAAAGGAAGTGACATCATATGACCTTTGACCATGAATCTTCCCGGGAAGTGATGTGCCTTGAGCCTAACCAAGATGACATCATAATAATTGACATCACTGAAGTTACATTATGTGTGATTAATATGGAAATACAACCCAAATGTCTCCTTTGGATTCACTCATATTAGGGTCCAGCCATAACCATTGAAAGTGGTAGGGTGTATGTAATACAATACTTGCCCTAAATTATACTGAGCAAAGTGAATGAACCAGAGCTCTTTTGATTGGGTTTGGGGTGAGGGATTCTCTGCACCAGAAAAGTTTGAAAGAAAATTGTTCAAATAGTACATTTTAAAGCAAACCTTTCTTATAAATCTACTAAAAAGCCATGTGCTATGAAAGGACACTCATTAAATAATATACAAGTAATTTCATGGTGTACCAAGCAAATGAAACCTGACCTACCACAGGAATTGACCTCTTTTTTCACAATTTGCTATGGGTACCCCATATGCTAAAAATAACCTCTACTGTGCCGGGGCCGGCATAAACCATGGGTGCCCCCTTATGCCAGCAATTACATGTAATATGCCAGTCCTGGAATATTGCTATTAATGTTATCCATGTACCATGGGTGACCCTTATGTCAAAATGTAACTCTAGAATGATATGGCCAGCATTTTGCCATGTTTTTCCCCCTCCTATATGCCACGGATGTCTTTTATGCCAAGAATCACATTCAGTGTGCTAGCACAAGCATTTTGCCATTAATGTCCCATACCAAGAATTACCTCCAGTAGGCCTGGATTTCCCATATAGCAAGGATTATCTCTAGTATGCCCGGTCCCTGTCTGTTAATAGTTGTCTCCGAATATGCCAGCCTGAGTATTTTGCAAGAGCAATGGGCAGACTTACAAGCATACCACATCCTCATGTATGCTAATTCACTTTCACTAACTCATACTCGTTATCACTGACTCACTCCTACTCAACCATTCTCACTCACTTGGACTCATTTATTCTCACTCTCTTGAACTCAATCTTTTATTCATTCACACATTGTCACTCATTCTTACACTGATTAACTCCCACTGACTTGTATTCACTCTTATCCTCACTCCATCATTGTCACTCACCCTTACTGACATTTAATCTCATTTATTGCCACTCCTATCACTGAATGCCACTTTCACTCGCTCACACATGCTCACATCCACACATGCTTGCACATAAACACACCCTCTCTCACACAAACACACTCTCACCTGTAAGCACATACGTTTAAAAAAAAAAAAATACTCCAGTTTTTATTACAATAATGATGAATAATGCACAATTATTCACTGTTAGTATAATTAAAACATGAGCTGAAAACAAGGAGGCAAAGTCGCTCTTGACTTCTTGGCAGTGATTTTGCCACTTTTGAGGCTATGGGTTGCAAAAGCAGTGTCAGGGGTTGCAGTGAGCAAGCCAGGGGTCGCAGCTGCAACCCCTGGCGACGCCTAAATAAAGTCCATGGTTACAGTGTGTCCGTGTTGCGCAAATACTTTAAACATTGCCTCTTAAGTTAAGCCTGCCTGCTCTGTGCCGAGCTACCAGAGGGTGAGCACAGGTTAATTTCAAGTGTGTATCTAGTTTACCCTGACATGGATTGTAGTCCCTACTTGGACAGGGTGCAAACCTCTGCCAACTAGATATCCAATTTCTAACAATTACATTGCAAAACATCATGAGACCACTATTTGCCAGCATGCTGGGCACTGTGTTTAAGGTGGAAAGTTGAGATTTTAAAGTATCTTCAAAGGGCTCAGATAGGAAAATCAGTTGTTTAGCCTTCACACACCCACTGCTCTGACCAGTTTCTGTATGACTGAAATATGCTTGTCCCGGGAAAAGAATAACTACAGCTTTGATTAAGATCTCCTACATTATATCAAATGCATTTTTACATTGACATCTCAGACATAAATAATGCCCAAAGTACATAATAAATGCTCTTGTTTGTAAATTTGAGCAGTAAAAGCAAATGCATGTCTCAATTCATAATACATTGGCATCTCCTGCAGCATGGTTCCAAAACACTATCCTTGAGTCCAAGTTTGCACGAAATGTCCCCTTCGCACTACTCCACCATACAGTACGGAACACTTGCATAAATGCATTATTATCTCCTTCATCCAGTTCTCTTTCTATGGCGTGTCTATTAGGTCCCCAACATATTCAAATTCCTAAGCAGTAGCTGGAGTTAAAATACTCAGCTGTCCTTCAAGAACCTTTGGTGTGGATTTACAAGATGAGTCAATGTTTCTATAGTTCACTAAAATATTTTTGTGTGTCGTGTTGACATACATATCTATAGTTGCATTTAAAATTCACAAAACAATAAAATGTTCATTGTTTTCCAAGTCCATACCACATAACAAACACTGTCACAACTTCCGTTCCACTCTAAATCCAGGCTCCCGTTATTTCATAAAAACAATTCCTTTTAAACATCTGAGGAAATTATGATATGGGAAGATGTCCTTGGGCATAAACGGTGGTAGACGTACAAGTTACATACTAGTTGTAATGATGTGTGAAGCTTATCATAAAGTTAGATAATAAAATTCTTCCATTTTTCAGACGTAATCGCTGCTAGCCTACCTTGTGTAAGAAGGTCATCAATCGTTTTCGCAACAGTTTCCAGAGTAACTTAGTATCACTGCATTTGATAGGATACATGTTTGTTTTTTTAAATGCCAGGGTGGCCAGTTCGTTTTTTTATACTTGATGGGATTTTTGAGATTATCATTTCCTCTTCATCTCCTACCACTTGACACTACGTGACGGGCATCCTTCCTGCACACCAGTTCTTTTAGAATCTTTTCGTTTTATACATAACATGTTTGCAGCCTCTTTATCAATCTAATGCTTATCTATTTGCTTTGCAGTAATTTAAGATTAAGATGGATAATAGTTTCCCTGCAAATCAAATACAATTATTTCAAATAGCACACAAGTAGCACCTCTATAGTGAATATATCACCCATGTTCTTAGCTCATTTTATGCTTACTAAATTTATGTTTATGATATTCCTTAGTGAAGCAAGATTACTATCAGACCAGCAGAAACTATTTACGCCTCGAAATCCATCCCAGTTCTTGCTGGCATCAATTAGCCCGCCTTGGCCCGTGCAGGTAAGAGTGGTGGGGCCGGGCGGGGGGAGTTTTCGACAGATGATGACGAGGGAAAATTAATTCTTTATTTAATTTTCCCTCATGGTCGTCTGTCGAATCACCCCCCCCAACCTGGCCCCTCCGATCTTACCTGCACGGGCCGCGGCTGGAATTAACCCCCTTTACACATCCTCAAACACTACACTACACAAGAAAAATCTCAAACCAATTGAGAAAAATAGAGTACTTTTAATGCATAAAATGACGCTATAGTGACAAAAATCCAAAAAGTAGAATCGAAGATGTGAATTTTTAAAGTTTGAATTCAAAATAAATCCTAAAAGTACAAAGGCCGTTGCGATGAAGAGTGGGTCAAATAACTGGACCAGGTTCATCCCGGTGTAAAGTTTACATTCTGACTTTGACATTTTTCTGGAGGAAAAGTGGTCATTGATGAGATGTAAGCGGGAAAAGCTGGATAGTTGATCCGAAGTAGGGCTCGACGATGGTGGTCTGCCGAAGAGCAGGGTCCCAGCACAGTTGTTGATGAAGGTGGGAATGCTCCAAGCGAGCAAAATCTAAAGTCTGTACCCAGGAATGTCTCAAATTCGATGAGTTGCTGCTCAGTATGTCCTGATGAAGCCTATACATTCGGACTCAAACATTTCTGGAAGTCAGATCTCCTTCAGCGGGGCGAACCAGCAAGTTGAATGCAACCGGCGATTCAACATCGACTGTGGTCCTGGTCTCCCATCGGTTCTTTGGAGGAAACGTTGGCACAAAGTTTTTAAGTCTCAACTTCTCAATTTTGGACAAGAATAGTACACTGTGACACCAGCCAAGGATCTGGGACCTGGAGGCACCACTTGAGGGTTAGGAATCCCTACAACAGAGGCCAGCAGTAAGGTTGAGGACAGATCCAGTTAGAACTGGTTAGCTGTAGTTACAGGGAGAGAGGTCTCTGAAGCTTGTTGTGTCCCTGTAGCTCAAACAAGAGGTCACCCAATTGACCTTTGGAGTCATTTCCAGAGTCCAGGGTTCAAGGCAAGCAGGTCCAGTCTTCCTTCAGAATTGAGGCAGCAGGCCAATCCTTCTGATCTTCACAGATCCAGGAGTGTTCTTAGGAGGGTACTGGGGTTACCACATTTATGCCAAGTGCCAGAATGTGGGTAGAGGACACTCCTGGCCACTTCCTAACCAACAGGATAAAAGTTCCCTGGAGTGACCCTACCCACTTTGAACAGAACTCTTCTTACCCTGTTCAGAGCTCCCTGTGCCCACCCCGAGGTGTGGTTATTAAAATACAGAAAGGTGGGCAATCAACCTTTGGAAAGGGCCTTCCACTGTGCAGCAACGTGTTGCTGCGTTTTTAGTAATTTTTTAACCATTTTAGCTAGAAAAAAATAGTTTTTTGTTGTTAAAATCTGCAGATTATGGAACAGATTATAGATTATGTGGCAAATGCGGCAAATTTATAACTATGTAAATATCGCTGCGACCACACAATCGCATAATTCTAGTGGCCCTGAATATGACCCAGTGATTTTCAAAAGGGGATCCATCCTTGCTATAGTGAAAAACTAATTTGAAGGTTTTCACTCCCAGGATATGTAAAACTGTAGTTATACGTGATCTACTTTTTACCTACTATGTACTCTGCCCTCTGAGCACTTAAAGCCTATCTTAGTGGTGATTTATAGGTATTAAAATAACGTTTAGGCCTGGGGAAAGTTTACTTTCGAAAAGTTTAAATGGCAGTTTAAAATTTGCCACCCAGCCTGCAATGGCAGACCTGCAGACATGTTTTAGAGTGATGCTTTATTGGGTGGCACAATGAGTGCTCAAGTCCACTAGTAGCATTTAATTAACAGGATCTGGGTACATAATATAACATATACTATGGGCTTACAAGGAAATTAAATGGGACAATTAGGTCATGTCAATTTTATCATGTTTAAAAGGGAGAGCACACACACTTTATCACTGGTTACTAGGAGTAATGTGTGCAGAATCCTATAGACAACAAAAACAAGTTGAGCTAAAGAAAGCAAAAATCTGGGGTAACCCTGCACACAGGGCAAATATCCAACACTATGTATAGCCTCAGGTTCTCAGGAACTTGAATAAAGTACATTTTTAATGGAATTTCACTGGATTCTAGTGCGGCTTGCTGCTCACCCCTGGAGGGCAGATTGGGGATAAATAGGAAGGGGTGCTATACACAATGGGCCCTTTCAGTTGCCACCGTGCTTTGGACTGAACTGTCCAACTATATGAAAATATCTAATTTGAACTACTTGGTACTTTCACAGCCTGCTTTGGCATTCAGGGTATGGGGATTCTGCAGTTTTCAGGTGTTGTCGTGAGCACTATAAGCTACATAACACTCCCAATAATAAAAATACCATACAAGGATTAATCACGCTGAATTCAGCTCAACTTCCACTGTGGCTATTGCTAATGCATGGGAGAAATAGATGATGGACCTAGGGAGCAGTTGTCAAAAGTGGAATGGTGCAAGACATGCAACTACACCATGCTGCTACCATGAAGGAAACGGACATGATCTCAACTTAGGATTTTTGGCTCTGGGTTGATTAGTGGTTATGATGCTTTGCCATGACTATGAGCAATGGATTGACATGACTTGGAAGGGAGGGCATTAGCATTTTCAGGCCTTATAAACATGAAGAAGATGGTGCTGTTAGAGAAAATGGTCATTGAGGAGGATTTTGCCATTAGAACACTGTCACATTGGGTGGTAAATGATTATGTGGAGGCTTAGAAGGTTGACTGCGTTCTGCCCCTGTAATCTTGCAAGTTGTTCCCTTTAACAATGTTGAATTGTCTTCTGCTGGCAGTTTGTTTGTCCCTGCAATCACAGTTGTTCTCTGTGTTCATTTATGATGCCTACATTACCTGGTCACTCCTATAGTGTCCATTCACATGCCTTCGATGTAACCATACCATTAATATGGCAGTCTGGAACATTTCTGTCTCTGATTGTTATGTTAAAAAAGATGATTAGAAATAGCAAGTAAACACTGATATCATAATCCTAACCTTGTGGATAAGGAAAGCTTTTATTTATAACCAAGTTAATACTACTCAGTTTATCAACACTGGTAGGATGAAAGGCTTAATAGGCCCATCAAGGTTTGAAAAGAGAGACTTTCTAGTCGCATTCAACCTAGCAGAGAGCAAATGAGCTAGGGATGCCTCCGCCAGCCAATTGCAAGACTTTAATTATATCCTCAGAAATATATAACAGTCAACACGCACAAAAATGGATCCTACTTTGGCATTACTGAAGTGCAAGACATTGAAAAAGTAAGCAATCAAGGGGGGGCACGAGATGGATATTCCGCAAGATGGCCGCCTAAAGGTGAAGCTCCACACCATACCGGGGGCCGCCAATGGAGGCTTTTGCGATTTGCATCCGAATGTAAGCAAACGAACCACGGTTCCCTCACAAGGATGATATTGGGCTTCTAGCAATATCTCGCCTGACACAGAAGCGGGTCCCTTTTTTCGCATACAAGTCGATGACTCTGATAGGAAAAACACAGCTGCCATTTTGTAATTATCCCTGACGCCGGAATTGAATGGGATCAATTACGGCGGCAAACAGTTTGTCTCAGTGATTCACGCTGTTCACTTGAGAGACCTTTGTTTTTCTCTACATTTGCCATTTTTTACTTATTTTGTCCCTCATGAGAATGGTTCACTGTTAGATCTATTTAAATGGCAAGAGCTTTTCTGTAAAGGGTCCAACCTTACTCGCTACCTTCACAATAATATGTTCTCAGGCTTTTGGTGATACCTCGCCTAACAGGAAAATCAGTCTCTTCTCTATAACCAAACGGATGGTAATACTTTGACGGATGTCATCTTATGAACTACCACGTTGAGGATATTTCATCATATTTAATTGCTGCATATTTTACTGAAATACTCACCTGTGCATTAAGGTCATACATATTCTGTACCTAGTTTCAGCATCTTCACTTGATACCACTCTAATGATATTTCTGACTAGTATATTCATTCCTTGTACGCTGCTAATTTTGATTTTATGGGCAGGATTATGAAATTCTCATTTTCTAGCAAGAGTCACTATATCAAAATACTGGACTCAGACCTATCCTCTGGAGACCACTTCATGGAAAGTACAGGTACCTCTAATGACATGGCACACTCTGTCAATACTCATTCCATGACCTCTACTGCTACTCCTCTTTGAAGACACATTCAGCTTCTGCTGCAAATAACAGGATCACCCTTGTCCAGAAAAGTCCCATTCTCCTATCGCCTTAGAAACAGTGGTAGAGGAAATTAGAGCCCTAAAACCATTTATTTAGGAAACAAACACACAGATTTAAGCACTTGATGATAAATGGTCATCTATAGAGACTAGGATAAATAGAGTAACGGGTCAGCGATCTTCATGATGAAACTACTAAAATCTCTTCTTTGGAAAAAGACATCCTCATGTTGAAAAAACATTCAGAAGACCTTGAGAACAGAAATACAGGCAATAACCTATGTTTTATGGTCTTCCTGAAGGCATTGAAGGAGATGATCCTCTGATCTTCTTTACCTCATTTTTGCCAAAGGGGGGTCCCAAAACGCGTTTTCCCCATGTTAATTCCCATAGGAAAAATTGGAACAGGCTACAGCCTGAACTGCTGAACAGAATTACACCAAATTTGGCAAAACGGTAGCTCTTGGTTCAGAAAGCGACCTTTTTTTTTAAATGGTGTAAATCCGTTCAGTAGTTCCTGAGACATTAAAAAAAGAAAACCTTCGATATCTGAGCACCGAGGAGAAGTCGCGACTCCTCCCGAGCACGCGCTTCATTCTAATTGGCTGCCAACACTCCAAACCAGGAAGTTTGGACCTCAGGACACAAGTGGACTTCATCCTCCGAGCAGCAGTGCGCCAGGAGGCATGTTTGCAGAGTGGTGTAAAAAGGGGGCGTGGCCTCGGACCACCTCTCTCCAATCCAGCTGTGTGGTGCTTACTGGAGGTACCTGGTGGGCTAGTTGGCCCCCAAGGACCCTCAATATTCAAGTGGACTTAATCCCCCAACTTAGAACGTGCCAGGAGGTGCGTTTGCAGAGTGGTGGAGAAAGGGGCGTGGCTTGTGTCCACCTCTCAGCAATCCCACTGTGTGGGGCTTACTGGAGGTAAGAGGTAGGCTAGTTGGCCCCTGAAGGACCCCAAGCAGCAAAGGGGACTTCAATCCCCATCCAAGAGCGCGCCAGGGAGCGTGTTTGCAGAGTGGTGGGCAAAGGGGGCGAGGCCTGTTATGAGAACTTAGCAATCCTGCTGTGTTGTACTTTCTGGAGGTAATAGGAGGGGTAGTTGGCCCCCAAGGATGTCCTTGGGGGCCAAGTACCCCTCTTGTTACCTCCAGTAAGTCCCACACGGTAGGACTGCTAAGACATCTTCGGAGGCCATGCCCCCTTTCTCCACCACTCTGCAAACGTGCCTCCTGGCAGACTACGGGATGGGGGATGAAGTCCACTTTACTCCTGAGGGACTTTGGGGGCCAAGAAGCCCTCCTGGTACCTCCTGTAAGTCCTACGCAGCGGAATTCCTGAGCACTGGTCGGAGGCCCAGCACCTTTCTCCACCACTCTGCAAACGCGTCTACTAGTTAAAGAAGTGTTTGCAATGCAATAGGTTTTGTATTTGCGAGAGTTAGACCTATTGGTGTTGTAAATGTAAAAGTTTTTTACTAATGTTTTTTGGAGTGAAGTGGATGTACGTTGTGTGTAGTGGAATTATGTGATAAATTGTGCAGTGTAATTATGTGGATAGAAAGTAAGTGGTATTTAGTGTGTAGGAATTATGTAGAGTGGGATTATGTGTTATGGAGAGTAATTATGTGGTATGCTAGTCTTTGTTGTGGAGTGGTATCCTCAGGTTTAGTCTTCCTCGTTTCCATAGAAGCTCAACTATGAACTCAGTGAGACAAAAAAAGAAGGAATCACTGAGGAGCACTTGTGGACCTAGTTAGAGTTATGAGCAGCACCACTGGAATTATGCGACTGTTTGGCTGCACCAACTTTCGCGCAATTATACATTTTCCGCATTAGCCACATAATCCATTATCTGCTCCCTAATCTGCAGATTTGAACAAAAAAAGTCTTGTTTCTAGCTCAAATGTTATCAAAAATGCAGTGACAAGTGTTACAGCGTGGTGGAAGGCCCTTTGCAAACCTAGAACTTATTGCTAAATGTGGGTGTTAAATTGGTACTAATGGTGTACAAGCCACTCTTACTTCCTTCTGCGCCTCTCTTGCCTCTTTCTGCATTTCTGTTGCTTCTTCTGCACATTTCTTTCTTTTTCTGCACTTCTCTTGCCTCTTTCTGCAAATCTCTTCTACTTTCTGTATCTCTCTTGACTCTTTCTGCACCTCTGTTGCCTTTCTGCATCTCACTTGCTTCTTTCTGTACCCCTCTTGCCTCTTTCTGCACCCTTCTTCCCTCTTTCTGCACCCTTCTTGTCTCTTTCAGCACCTCTGTTGCTTCTTTCTGCACTTCTCTTCCTTCTTTATGCATCCCTCTTGCTTCTTTCTGTACCCCTCTTGCCTCTTTGTGCACCTCTCCTACCTCTTTCTGCACCCCTCTTGCCTCTTTCTGCACCTCTGATGGTTCTTTCTGGCTGCTCTTGCTTCTTTCTGCACCACTTTTGCAAATTTCTGTATCCCTCTTGCCTTTTTATGCACCCCTGTTCCCTCTTTCTGCACCTTTCCTGCCTGTTTCTGCACCTCTCTTGCCTCGTTCTGCACCTCTGTTGCTTCTTTCAGCAATTCTCTTGCCTCTTTCTGCACTTCTCTTGCTTGTTTCTGCACCTCTCTTGCGTCTTTCTGCACCTCTGTTGCCTCTTTCTGAACCTCGCTTGCTTGTTTCTGCACCCCTCTTGCCTCTTTCTGCACCCCTCTTTTCTCTTTCTGCACATCTCTTGCCTTTTTCTGCAGTTCTCATGCCTCTTTCTGCACCTATTTTGCTTCTTTCTGCACTTCTCTTGCCTCTTTCTATACCCCTCTTGCCTCTTTCTGCACCTCTGATGGTTATTTCTGCACTGCTCTTGCTTCTTTCCTCACCTCTTTTGCAAATTTCTGTATCCCTCTTGCCTCTTTCTGTACCCCTGTTCCCTCTTTCTGCACCTTTTCTGCCTGTTTCTGCACCTCTGTTGCCTCTTTCTGCACCTCACTTCCTTGTTTCTGCACCCCTCTTGCCTCTTTCTTCACCCCTCTCCCCTCTTTCTGCACCTCTCTTGTCTCTTTTTGCACCCCTGTTCCCTCTTTCTGCACCTTTCCTGCCTGTTTCTGCACCTCTCTTGCCTCTTTCTGTACCTCTGTTGCTTCTTTCTGCACTTCTCTTGACTCTTTCTGCACCCTTCGTGCCTCTTTCAGCACCTCTGTTGCTTCTTTCTGCACTTCTCTCCCTTCTTTCTGCACCCCTCCTGCCTCTTTCTGTACCCCTCTTGCCTCTTTGTGCACCTCTCCTACCTATTTTTGCACCCCTTTTGCCTCTTTTTGCACATCTGTTTGTTCTTTCTGCACTGCTCTTGTTTCTTTCTGCACCTCTTTTGCAAATTTCTTCATCCCTCATGCCACTTTCTGCACTTCTCTTCCCTATTTCTCCACCTCTCTTGCTTCTTTCTGCACTTCTCTTGCTTCTTTCTGCACTGTTCTTGCTTCTTTCTGCATCTCTCATGCACATTTCTGTGTCCCTCTTACCTCTTTCTGCACCCCTTTTCCCTCTTTCTATACCTTCCTTGCCTGTTTGTGCACCTCTCTTGCCTCTTTCGGCACCTCTGTTGCTTCTTTCTGCACTTTTCTTGCCTCTTTCTGTACCCCTCTTGCCTCTTTAAGCACCTCTGTTGCTTCTTTCTGCACTTCTCTTGCTTCTTTCTTCACCCCTCTTGCCTCTTTCTGTACCCCTTTTGCCTTTTTGTGCACCTCTCCTGACTCTTTCTGTACCTCTCTTGGCTTTTTCTGCAGTTCTCTTGTCTCTTTCTGTTTGTGAACCTCTCTTGCCTCTTTCGGCACCTCTGTTGCTTCTTTCTGCACTTTTCTTGCCTCTTTCTGTACCCCTCTGCCTCTTTAAGCACCTCTGTTACTTCTTTCTGCACTTCTCTTGCTTCTTTCTTCACCCCTCTTGCCTCTTTCTGTACCCCTTTTGCCTTTTTGTGCACCTCTCCTGACTCTTTCTGTACCTCTCTTGGCTTTTTCTGCAGTTCTCTTGTCTCTTTCTGTACCTTTTTTGCCTCTTTGTGCACCTCTGTTGGTTCTTTCTGCACTGCTCTCGCCTCTTTCTGCACCCCTCGTGCCTCTTTCTGCACCTCTGTTGCTTCTTTCTGAACTTCTCTTGCTTCTTTCTGCACCTCTTGCTTCTTTCTGCACCCCTCTTGCCTCTTTCTGCAACCCTCTTCTCTCTTTCTGCACCTCTCTTGCCTCAGTCTGCCCTCCTGTTCCATCTTTCTGCACTGCTTTTGCCTGTTTCTGCAAATCTTTTGCCTCTTTCTGCAGTTCTCTTGCATCCTTCTGCACCTCACTTGCCTGTTTCTGCAACTCTCTTGCCTCTTTCTGCAGTTCTCTTGCCTGTTTCTGTACCTCTGTTGCTTCTTTCTGCACTTCTATTGCCTCTTTCAGCACCTCTGTTGCTTTTTTCTGCAGATCTCTTGCCTCTTTCTGCACCCCTCTTCTCTTTCTGCACCTCTCTTGCCTCTTTCGGCACCTCTGTTGCTTCTTTCTGCACCTCTTTTGCCTCTTTCTGCACCTCTGAGTTAGAGGTAGTTTTAATCCCCTTGCCCTATTATGTACTAGGGCCTTACAGGGGAGGTCATGCCAATCACAGGGGTACCCCAACCCATAGTGTACCCTAGTGTATGTAGGTGTTTTCACTGTATTCTAAGTGTCTTTCAGCATAGCACTGGCTCCGGGCCTGGTTAGTCAGAGTCAGTTACCACCAGTACCAGTCAGCAAAAAGTTGGGGGCACAGGATGACTTTGCAACAAAGCTTCTTTCTGCAACTCTGTTGGCTCTTTCTGCATATCTCTTACTTCTTTCTGCACTTTTCTTTGTCTTTCTGGAGTTCTGTTGCCTCTTTCTGCATTTCTCTTGCTTCTTTCTGCGCCTTTCTTCCTCTTTCTGCACATGTCCTACCTCTGTAGGCATAGTTAGAAATTAGCATTTAAAAACCTTTGAAATTCACTGAAAAAACCTTAGGTTTCAGAGACGTTATAGTTAGAAATTAGCATGTAAAAAACCTTAGAAATTCACTTTAAAAACCACAGGTGTCATGGACGTTATAGTTAGTTGGAGATTTCACTCGTACAAAACCAGAGAAATTCGGCCGTTATAGTTAGTTGAGGTAACTATAACTCGTGCCCCCGCAATGCACTGCTGATGACTTCACATATTACATCATTCATGACATGGTCAGTGACATCACTGATGACATAACTGATGACATCTCAAATGACATCACTGATGACATCATCCACGTGATAATCTGATGCACCTCCTCACACCCTAATATAACCTTTGATACACCCACTCTAAAATACAGACTACCATTTTTGAAACCATAGACACACCAATACCAGTTACTACATACCCACTCACTGATTCATATGTCTATACACACATCCACTCATTCACCCATACAGTCACTCATCAATACAGCACTATCATATGCACTCATAAACCTATACAGACACTCACACACCACCACTCATCCATAGAGTTACTCACACACCTAGTCAGTCATGCAAAGAATCAATCACACTCCATTTACTCACCTATACAGTCATATTCACACCACCTCACTTATTCATACAGATACTAACACATACTTACTCTCTTATACAATCACTGATAGAAGCACATACTCATCCATACAGCCACTCTCACAATCACTCACTCTCACATATAGTCATTTATATACTCCAACACTCACATATACTGCCTTTCACATATGTAGTTACTCACACATGTACCACTGAGACATCCATTCACTCACCAACACACCCATACACACACTCACCCACCCATACAGCCCTTCACAGATGCACTCTTGAACCCATACACCCAGTGAATCACCCACTCACACATCTATGCACAGTCACATACCCCCCACCCACCCACACAAACACTCAGGTACCCATACAGATACTCAGACAGCCAATCAATAACCCATATAGATACTCATGTAGCTACTCACCAACCCATGCAGCCGCATACACACCAACTGACAGAATGATACAGACATTTACACAGTTTACTCACTAACCCATGCATTCAGTAAGACACGTTTAATCACACACTTATATAGTCAGTCACGCACCTACTAAATCATCCATTCAGACACTTATACACCCACTCATTCTTCAATACACCTTGGCATATATATATATATATATATATATATATATATATATATATATATATATATAACATATTTAAACTTTACAGAAACACACAGTCACTGGATGATGTCATCAGTGATGTCATCAGTGATGTCATTTGAGATGTCATCAGTGATGTCACTGACCATGTCATGAATGATGTAATATGTGACGTCATCAGCAGTGCATTGCGGGGTGCGAGTTATAGTTAGCTCAACTAACTATAACGGCCGAATTTCTCTGGTTTTGTACGAGTGAAATGTCCAACTAACTATAACGTCCATGAAACCTGTGGTTTTTTCAGTGAATATATATATGTATATATATATATTGCCTTCAGAGTTGTTTCATGGAATGTGAAATGATTTGTCAATCCGATAAAAAGGCAGAGAATTTCATCTCCTTTGGCTTCCTAGAATCCAGATTTAGTTCTCCTTCAAGAGACTCATTTTACAGAATCAGAAGCCTTAGAACTCAAACTTGGCTGGGTAGGTTGTGTTTTTGTGTCACCTGCTCTTAATAAGTAAAATGGAGTAAATGTCTTATGTCACAAGAAGCTGAAATGTAATGCTGTTACTCAAGAATCTGATCCTGAAGGTAGATGGCTATTTGCTACATTTCTTATCAATGATATTTAGTTATTGGTTTGTACTGTATATGGACCAACCCAACCAGATTACTTATTTTGGCCCAATATATCTAACAAATGTCTTCAATATAACGATGATTTTTTCATTTTAAGTGGGGACTGTAAACAGTTTGTAGATTCATTTATAGATCGACAACCTCAAGTTAGATTTTTCCTCACAGAACACATAAACAATTTTAATCCACCATGTCCCAAAGTCATCTAATAAACGCATGGAGAGCAATCCTGTTTTTTTTAAAGAGTTCTCATTTTACTTCCCTTCACATGGTACTCTCACAATTGGACCATATCTTTGTTAGCAAGTCCCTTTCACAAAACCCTATTAACTGTACTATTGAGCCCATTGTTATTTCTGATCAGGCCCCAGTGGTTGCCGACATGGATTTAATCCCAGCACTTCCCAAATCCAGTAGGTGGAGATTTAATAATTATCTTTTACAGGACCCAGTTTTCTCTACCTCTTTCACTTCTTTTGCTGATTAATTTTTTTTTTCTCAATGTGGTATCAGATGTATCTCCCCAATTACTTTGGGACACTTTTAAAGCTGCTTCTCAAGGATTTATAATTGATTTTGTTTACAAAAAAAGAAACAACTTGCCAAACAACACAAGTCCTTATTATACAACATTAAGCGTCTCTTACAATCAAAGGTACAAGGAGAGGCAAAAAACGTGGAGGGGCAGCGCAGGGGCATACAAGGTTGAAAGCTGATGGGAAAAACATCAAGCAGCTCCTTGATGAAAAACCTGCCGCAGTTAACAGTGGCAAGTGTCAGGGGAAAGGAAGCGCTACTCCTGCAGTAGTTACTGATAGTAGCTGCTCAACCTTTCAGCGCTGTGAGGTCAAGGGCAGGAACATAAAAGCAGGCAGAGCTAAAAGTAACCCTTTGGATCTCAAAATTAGGATCACCCCCTCATTGCGGTCATACTTTAAAGTTCAACCTCTGGTATTGGATGTTGTTAAACAGGGGGAGGCCCTCAGAAAGAGCTCTGTTGGACAGCTGGAGTTAATGTCCATTTCGGAGAGGATGGAGGCGGCCGTTAGCCCCCTCCCTACTGTACTAACTTTACCTGAAACTCCTGGACCTGCTCTAACTGAGGTTTTGGATAAAGGCAAGGGCCTTGCGGGAGGATAAAACCCTGGCTTGTCAAAGTATGGCGGCTAGCTGTAGCACAGAGGTGGACAAAGTCTCTGAGGATCATGAAATTAGGGGGTCCTCAGTGGCAACTCTCGAAGCTCTTTTCTCCACCCTTTCAGTAGACATCAAGAAGGGTTTTTCAGTCCCTGAGGCTAATCAAGGGGAGATAAGGGTCTTTTGTGAGTCGCTGGAGAAGAAAATTGACCTCCTAAATTCAAGAACAGTCATTTTGGAGAATACAGTGGGAGAACTGAGGGATGACCTGGGAGCAGCAAAAGCTGATATAACATCGCTCAAGAGGGAAGAGGTGGTTCTTCGGGACAGGCTTGAGATGTTAGAGAACAATTCTCGGAGAAACAACTTGCGTATTTTGAATGTCCCGGAGGGGAGGGAGGGTGAAGATCTCAAGTCCTTCATAGTTACACTTTTAAACGAATCATTGCAGTTTGAAGAATCGGAGGAGGATTTGAAGAAAGACATCCAGAGGGTCCATAGGAACCCCTTCAGGAGACACCCCAACAGGACAAAACCCAGGAAAATTCTTATAAACTTCCTTACGTTTTCCTTGAAGGAAAATATCCTTAATAGGGCCCTAAAGGAGAAATCACTGAAAGCCAGAGACTTTTCTTACGAAATCCGCTCTGATTTGGCCCAAGCCACCTTGGGCAGGCAATGGGAATTGGGCAGGAAGTTGGACGACTTTAAGAAGCTTGGTGCGGTTTCCCAGCTTAAATTCCCTGCAACTTTGAAAATCATGCATAACAACAAAATGCACAACATTAGATCAGTGCAAGAGGCGGATGAGTTATTAGACAGTCTCGATAAAGTCATGAAATAGTTGACTACCGAGTTTCTATACACGACACTTGCACTAGGGTTCCTTGGGGTTGATCTAACCATAGGGTCCGCGGTATTCGAGGTATTAGATATTAGAGAGACAAGTATAAACACATGCCTATATATCCACACAGGGTTACACTCGGGGACACCTAGTTAAGGGAAGTCGGAGGCGGGGTCCTGGTTTTCGCCTTTTCTAGTATTTGTTATAAGGGGACAGGGCAGGTTGCCCCGGGGTGCAGCAATTGGACTACATCTGTCCAGGTAAATGGGGAAGGGTTCTCCAGGGAGGGTTTTTTTTGGGGGGGGAATGGAGGGAAGGGGGGATGCATGGGGTGGGGAGCAAAGGGGTAAAAAATATAAAATTTCCTCATTCAACTTATAGTTTGGCCTTGTCACGGTTGGTCTGGAGTTGGCTTTCTCGGAGACTCAGTCGACCTATGGTTCTTGTGTTTAAATCTCCATGAGCACGATTCAGTTTTTGGCCTGCAGGTGAAAACCAGGAGGGCCAAAATTTCGCAGTACTTAAAAGATTCTCCCGCGCAGGTCATTATCCTTCAGGAAACCCATCTTCTATGGGAAGAGATGTCTGGGATTTTTAAAAATTTAAAGTGGGTGGAACATCTGATTAGCTCTAACCAGAGTGCTAATATTAGGGGCGTCGCTATATTGATTAAAAGGCAAGCAAACGCTCGCATCCTAGATTCTATGGTGGACCCAAGTGGCAGGTGGGTCATCGTGAAACTGACCATTCTAGGCTCCTTGTTTACTGTGGTGGGCTACTACGGCCCAAACCAGGATGACCCCTCCTCTCTAAAAGCCATTTTCTCAAATCTTTTGGAATTTCCAGACCCAGTTATCATGGCTGGGGATTTTAACATTGTCTTTAATCCCAAACTGGACAAATCCCCCAGCAGTAGAGCTAGGGTGCCGTCTAGGTCTCGGATGTACCTCCAAACCATGATGGCACAGACTGGACTCTGTGACATCTGGACGGACAGGTCTGGTCTCCAGCCAGGAGTTTCATTTTATAACAGTAAATACGGCCATAAGTCAAGAATTGATTATATTCTGGTCAGTCATAACCTTAGGGGTAAAGTTAAGGACATTGGTTATTTGACTCCTCACCTGTCAGATCATGCAGGTGTGTGGATGGATTTGGTTTTGGCAGAAAAAGCACAATCTAGGGTCTGGACGTTCGATCAAACTTTACTTCTTGATGAAACCGAGATTAAGTATTTACTTCAGGAGACAGAGTGTTTTTTTAATACGAATCTTGGCTCGGCAGGGACTTCGGTGGTTTGGGACTCCTTAAAGGCTTTTTTAAGAGGTATGATCACGAGTAGGGTATGTCATAAAAACAGACAATACAGGGAGGAGGTGGCTCACATGGAGACAGAGATGAATATAGTAGAGCTGAGTTTGAATAAAGAGAGTGACTCCGAGAAGCATCCGGAAAATCTTGCTAAACTCAGTAAATTAAAGGACAAGTTGGATACTATTATCCAGGGGAGGGTCACAAGTAGGTGGGAGGCGAGTAAGCTTGCCCACTTTGAGTACGGAGAGGGGGCCGGTATGCTTCTGGCGTGGAAGGTTAAGTCCGATAGGACACATAATCCGATAAAACAAATTGTTAGTGAAGATAGGGCTACAGCTCTATCTACAGACGAGGAGATTGGCGGTGCTTTTTTTGCTTTTTTCCAGGAGTTGTATCGAGAGGATAGTAGGGTGTATAAAATCACGGCTATGGAGTGGTTACGGGGGAGTAAGCTTACCCCCTTAAATTTGTCTCAGCAAGAAGATCTAGAGCTGGATATATCCCAGGAAGAGGTTAGGAAGGCCATTTTTGCCTGTAAGGGAGGGAAAGCTGCAGGCCCTGATGGGCTCCCAGCAGAACTTTATAGATCTTTGGGGGAGGCAATAATCCCTACTCTGACATTGCTTTTTAATGGGGAGAAGCTACTATTACACTGATTTTGAAACAGGTAAAAACCCAGCGAGTTGTGGGTCTTATAGACCCATCTCGCTGCTGAATGCTGATTACAAAATCTTTGCTAGGATCCTGGCAGATAGGCTGGGTGTAGTAGCGGGAGACATGCTTCATCCCGATCAAAAAGGTTTTGTTAAGGGCAGGAATCTAGCTGACCTCACTTATGATTTTGTGGGCGCAATAGATTTGGCTACCACCTTTTCCCTTCCCCTCGCAGCAATGACATTAGATGCTACCAAGGCCTTTGATAGGGTCAATTGGGCATATCTCTCGGCAGTTATGGAAAAATTAAATTTGGGTGAAAAGTTCTGCCGAGTTATTCAGCTTATTTATCGAGATCCATCGGCGAGACTCCTGGTAAATGGTAAATTGACTAATCCTTCTAAGATCACCAGGGGTAAGAGGCAGGGCTGCCCCCTCTCCCCGCTTCTTTTCGATCTATATATCGAGCCCTTTGCTCAGCGTTTAAGAGAGGAGCCTAGTATCTTACCATTTAAGTATGGGGCTTGGGAGATGAAGGCGGCCCTGTATGCTGATGATGTTCTGATTCTCTCGGCTGATCTAGAGACGTCTTTTCCTCAGGTCATCAGGTTAGCACAGGACTTCGGGCAGGTATCCGGCTATGAGGTAAATGCGGAGAAAACCGAGGTTATGACGTGGAACCTGCCGGTGTGTCAATACCAGACCAAGCGTGACATGAGGTACTTGGGGATCAGAATAGTTCAGGACATAGATAAGATCTCAGGGACCAACTTGGCAAATGTTTCTAGGGAATGTCAGAAATTAATGAAATCGTGGGCCCATCTCCCATTGACCATCCTGGGGAGGATCAATCTGATTAAGATGGTAGTGTTACCAAAAATCACCTTCTTTTTCAATACTACTCCTTTACATTTTGAAAAATCGGCTGTAGTTAAGCTCCAGCAAGCAATCAATTCATTCGTTTGGGCTTATAGGGCCACAAGGATTGCCTGGAAGAATCTGAGGCGCAGGAGGGAGAAGGGGGGCCCTGCACTTCCCAACCTGCAGTATTATGCATGGGCATTCCAGTTGTCGCACTCGAGAATGCTGTTGAAAACCCCGGACCACACAGGGGTGGGGGCCATGTTCTCTGCTATGTTAAAGGGTGTGGGTCTGTCTCAGGAGGGATTTCTGTTCAAATTTGGAGAACAGAAGTTCTTCAAAATGATCAGGTTGAAAGTCCTGCTGGCGATGGCTCAAACGTGGGCTAGTAATAAACAGCGCACTGGTCTCAATTATTTTTCTAGTCAGGCCCCCCTGTGGGACTCCCCAGGTGTACCAGATTGCCTGAAAGACAGGCTAGCAATACCACTTAGAGCAGCGGGACTTAAGGTGTGGGGGGACCTCACTTTTGACAGCTCACTTATACCATGGCTGTCACAACACAATAGGCTAGAAGAGGGCATGTCCAGGTTTAAATATTAACAGCTGCAGAGCTGGTCCCAAATCCTAAAAAAACCTATAGGCATAGGAAACATCCTTGAGGAGCAGCTAGTGGCAAGACCGGCAGGGAAGAAAGAGGTTTCTTTCCTATATTGGTCCATAGAGGAGGTTATTGATGGTGATTTTAAATTAGCTGAAGAATTGTGGGGGGTCTCCTTGCCAGACGAACAGTGGGAATATCTGTGGCAAACTTCTTTTAACACCTTGTTTGCCGTTGTAAAATCAGCTTGGTTGAGGAGGAACCACTTGTTCACGGTCCATAGGGCTTATTTATCCCCGTTAAGACTGTCCAAAATCTCGAAGGGGCCTCCAGTCAGTTGTAAAAAATTATGTTTAAGGAATGCCCAGTGATAACAGAATTCTGGGAAAAAGTAGGTGCAACCATTGCTGACATTTTGGGATTTCCAGTCCAAATCAATCTTGCTTTGATAATTTTTGGTATATCTAGTGAGATTATGGGCCCTGCTAGGTGGTTCCTTTTCTATGCAATATTGCTGGCTAGGAGGGAAATCTGTAAGAGATGGGTAGAAGTTGCATCTCCTTCACACTCGGAGTGGCTGTCCTCTTTATTTACAACGTCCAGGACAGATTTGGGTAGAACACAGAGCAGTAAGAAGAAAGCACTATGGGATTGTTTATTAACATGGTGTAATGTTTAGTTTTGGGGATGTATAACTTAGTGGTTTAAGTTGTCACGTTTAAAATAATCTGGATCCTATGATTACGCCTCTTTGAAACTCCCTGACTGTGTTGGGCCCCTCAGTCCTTTCCCTTTACAGGCCAACATTAACAGTCACCGGCTATATTTAAACCGGAGGAGAGTGTGACCACCCCTTTCCATCATGGGGCCAGTGACATTTTAAGATTGTTGTGTACCGGTAGCGGGGCGTGTCCTCCTGGTCCCCATCCAGTAGCCTACGTCTCCTTATTAGCGAGCAACGGTATCGACGCCTTATTTTGTCAACTGGGGTCTGAGGCCAATGAGGATAAAAAATAAAAAAATTAATTTAAAAAAAGCATTAAGCGTCTAGAGCACCAATTTTATACTTCAGCTTCAGATTCTCACTTACATGAACTTGTTCATGCTTAATTCCAATTTACTAAAATACCTACAGCTAATGCTTCTTCCATACTACTTCTGAGTAGTGCTCGCTATTATGGAGGGTGCAACAAAATGGACAAATGCCTAGCTACTTATTTAAAAAAAAAAAAAAAAACTCACTGTAATAGACTCTGTGCAATCTTCCAGTGGGAAAGAGCTGTCAAAAGATCAAGATATTTTAGAGGAATTTATGAAGTTTTATCAAATTCTATATACTCCAGTATTACCTGCTCATCCTTCTCTTATAGAGGCATATCTAAAGGATATTAATATAATATTAATTGTACATCCCTTGAACATCATTTAACACTTTCAGAAATTTTGCTCAAAAAGGGTAAAACGTCTGGATTGGGTGGATTTACGGTTGAATTTTATTCACACTTTTTGAATATTTTGCTTACTAAATTCTTACAGCTCTTTCAATTTTTTTATTCTTCTGGTTTTGCTAGTGGTACTTTTTAGGAGGCTATCATATATCTGATACATAAAGGTGGTCGAGATCCTAAGCAGTGAAAAAGCTATAGACCTATAGCCCTTGTAAATGTAGATTATAAAATCTTTGCCAAGATAATAGCTTTGCACCTTGAACCAGTTTTACCATGCTTTATTGGCAAGGAGCAATCTGGTTTTGTTGAGGGTAGATTGGCCTCAGACAACTCTAGACTATTTTTTAATGTATCAAATAAAGCCTCGTCTCACTCTTACATATTGGCTTTGGTTGCAATTAATGCAGAAAAAGCATTTGACAGAGTCGATTGGACTTTTTTACTTAAATCTCTTGTTTGGCATTGTTTTGGTCTTAATATTATTTCCCTTCTGTATAGGGCACTCATGGCCTCTGCACTGGTTAATGGACACATTCCAAAATATTTTCTTTACAAAGAGGAGTTTGGCAGGGCTGCCCTTTATCTCCACTCCTATTTGTTTTAGCCCTTGAACCTTTTTTAGCTAAAATTTGTAAGAAACTTTAATAACAGGGTTTCAGGATGAAGACAAACACTCTCAGCATATGCAGACAACTTTCTTCTTTTCCTATCCAACCCTGATTGTACGATTCCTCCCTTACTTCATGATATTCCTCAATTCTTTTTAGTATAAGATTATGAAATAAATTCAGATAAAACTGAGGTCTTACCTACTACCAGATTTTGCATTAAACAGACTTTTGATTCTACTGGTTTTCATTGCAATACTTCTAAAATTAAATACTTAGGAATTTGGTTCACTAAATCTATTAAAGAAATGGTTTCTATAAATATAAAAGAAGGAATAAATAGAATTAATAAATTAATCTCTTCCTGGAACCTTTATTCCATTCCTCGTGGGGTCATATCAATCCCATTAAGATGATGATTTTACCCGTTTTACTATACATTTTGTCTATGATTCCAATTCTCATTCCTCGTACATTTTTAAAAAACATAGATTTTATACTTTCTTCCTTTCTTAGGCACAAGAAAACAAAGTAGATTTCCCTTTCCCATCTAAAAAAGGCTAAGACACAGGGTGGTGCAAAGGTTCCAGATTTTCGGATCTCTCAAAAAACCATTTGTTTGAGTCAAGTCTCAAAATGGCTTCTTGTGTCATCCTCCTCATTTACTCCTTTGTGGTTTGATATTGAACAAGCTTTGTTTGAACCGTTTTTTCCTAGGGAAGTTCTTTTCCTCTCTTCTGGGAATACTAATACTTCTTCACTTTTATTCAAGCACACCTACAATTTTTTGAAACCCTACTATCAACCCAAGTCCTTTTCTTACCTTTTCTTTTCTACATTTTCGCTTATGGTATAATCATACCATAAAAGAAAGATCACTTTATAGGACATCTTGGAGACGAAAGGGTATAATATGGGTTCACCACTTATTTAATGGTTCTAATCCTTGCACCTTTCCTCAATTTCAAACAGCTTTTTAGTGTCCGTGATCATTTTGGCATAAATTCACTATTCTTATGGAATCATTTTAGAAATTCTTCATTCATTACCTGCCAAACCTACACTTTCTCCGCCATCTTCACCTCTAATTAGTATCCTAGCTTCTACTCCTGAAGCTTCTCTTATCTCCAAATTGTTTCTTTCCCCTAATTTATCTAGAGTTAAAACTAAAATAGAACTCCAATGGGATGTGATGTGGGATGAGATGTGCTTGGCCAATCATCTTCTGGAATAAAATCTGGTCCAGAGTATTTAAGATTTCCAGAATAACTACCATTACGCAATCATCATTGTTTCTATATCACAGACTGTATCATGCTCCATCTTCTTTTGCCAAATTCTCCAACACCAATAATAGTGCTTGCTGGTCTTATGGTCATTTGAATGTCAATCTCATGCACCTTAGTTTTCTATGCCCTCCTACTGTGTCATTTTTTGAGAAAGGCTGGTCACAACGTACAAAACTCTTTGATGTACAATGTACTTTGCATCTGATATTGCTTTTTCTAGGTAGCCTATTATGAGTTTACCATGTTAAATGTTCATGCGAGTGGATTGTTTGACCTTATGTGAGCTTTAGAGTTTCAGCAAGTTACAATTAATTGGACATGTTCCTCTAATATTGCATTTAAAGCATAGTGGTATAACATTTGTCACTATCATAGGTTAGATACAGCTTTTGCCTCCTCTTGTAAGCCACAATTAAATTGAGAATTGCATTGGTTAACTTTAACAATTTTGTTTGACAAAATGGATGTGCAAAATATACTAAATCTATGCTTTCTGAAAAATGTAAACTTCCATGAACTCCTTTTCTCTCTGCTTAGCCTTAACTTTCTTTTCTTTTCACATTTGTTTTCTTTCTTATCATTTCTCTCTTCTTATAAGACATTCTCCTCATTAATTTTTGCTATCAGTCTTCACATACTCTTTCCTTTACCCATACTTCTCCTCTTCTCTCTCTTTCTTCTTTCTCTTCTCCTCTCTCCCCATGAAAACAGGTTGGCTAGTGTATTTTCAACATTATGGTTTTCTAGCAGAATAATGATGCGTGCCAATGCCAAGTGCACTTAAGGGATATTGTGATGCATATTATACTCTTTGAACCCTTATTTATTTAAGCTAATTTATTTTTTAAACAACGCTAATGTAAGTGTTCCTGGAATGAAGACATCTGACTACAAATGGGAAGTTGTAGTCAGCAGGTTTTCCTAAGTGTGTACTCTAAACAGTTGAAAATGTTATTCATCAAACCCTATAAAAAGGATGCCAAATTGTGTGATGCAGGCGAGAAAGTGAATTGTTTTGGTGCAATACACTTAACGAATCACAACTCTGCATGGCTAAGTTTGCCCTGCTGGATTCAAACCTGTGGCCAGCAATTTAAACATGGATCCTAACACTGGGCACCCAATTAACTCCCTTACTATGACACCCAAAAGCAACTTTTACTTCTGTATACTTTCCATTAGCGCACTATAACATTCCTTAATTGCTTTGTTATTCAAAGCTCATTAGTAAAATTATAATGAGCAGCATGTTTGGAAGCGTGTAAGAAGCACTAACTACATATATATCTGCATTATGGCTTCGACGCTGCCCTGCGTTTTATAACTCTCATACCATTTCCATGAGGTGGACAGTTTTATTATCCGAATCCATTGGACATTTGGTCCACGTTCACATTTAAGAATTCTGTCGTAAGATGAAAAACTCCAAGAAGCCAAATGCAACAAACAAACCCCAGCAGTCTCAGAGGACTGATAGCATTTCCTCAGTGTCCTCCCAGCCATTCGCCTCACATGACTCGAAGATAACAAGCAAAACACATGCAGGAATAAAACCTCATTCTTGCCACCAGCAATAAGTAATTAGCCGCACAAACAAGGAAAACCCGGCAAAGTAAACTGCTCTAACCATGCTAGTGCAAAAGTAGAATAAACAAAAATCAATAATAAGAAAACAATGCAAAGTTTACAATATACTTTACATTGACCACTGCTACTTTATAGTTTACAACTACTTTAGAGTTCTACATGAAATCAAAACAACAATTGTCACCTATTTGGCTGCAGAAAAGACATTTCTCTGTCAAAGAATGTACTTGTGGTAAACAAAAACAACAAAAAACTTCAAAACTACGTCTTCTGCGTTTGGATGAAAGCCAATAACTGCCCTGCTTTTCTTTGAAAGGCAAACTCAGCATCACGTTGAAAATCCCCCAAAATAGTTTTCTAACCATACTGCAAGCTGAATTCGTTTTTCAACCAAATTCGATCTTTGCATTGCAAATTACTTTCTTAGAAATCTCAATTAAACAACAGTTTTATTAGTTTTAAAGGAATTTGTGTTTTTCTTTTAAAATGTCTGTTCAGTTTTCTTTTAACCAATAAATTCATTTTGTGAACGAATCCCTACCCAATATCAATTTTTTGTGTAATGAGTCAACTCATCTGACATAAGAAGATTGCTAAACTGCTCCACCTCCACCTTATTTACAGGATGCATTGATAATATTTCTAATGCATTTTACTATGAACTTTGAAAAATAATTGCTCATTAATGTTATTCCCTGATGAAGTAATGTCTTAGGTATTGCAAAATTCACAATTAGTACCGGATAAGCTTGAAATCAATAAAATATTAGAACCATGTTATGGACTACAGGGTGGGCATATCTGGTATAATTATCAATAAGGACGATAGGGTGGGCATACCTATTATATTTATCAATAGATAGTCGAAAAATGAAAGAATTTGATTTTTTAATCATAATTGAAACCAAAAAATGTGATGAACACAACAAGCCATGTATGCCATTCTCTTATAACACCAAGTACTAGATTCATTACTGTCAAACTTAAAAATGTATAAGGGTATTCCAGCTCCTACAAGCTTCAACCCATTGACTGCAGATCGCACAAAAATCTTAGTTGACACTTATCTTGATCATGAACTGCTTTAAAGGCCACCAAAACAAAAGTAATATTTTTGAGAAACCTGCATACTTTCATCAACGGATTGACATTGATCCAGTCTATGCCAGTCACTTCGGTTAGGAAGTATGTTGTGAAGATCCTGTATTCTTCTATTTCTAACCATCCCAATTCCTTCGATTATGCTGGCAACAACTTCACATTCTACCCTACAGAAAGTAAGAAGTGTGAACAGGATCCCATTCTATTAAATTCTGATATTAGCAGCATCATTAGTTCCTTTTCTCCACTAAGACACAAGTTGAATATCCTGTCCAGTCATGTGATTCTACCAACCACAGTCCTGTGAATATGGGCTGAATGCTTGAAGCATAATACTTCTATTTCACTGTTGACTCCATGTAAGAAAATGCCTTTTTGTGTTGTTACCCACCCCCACATTGTGCTAAATTTTATTGCTGGTGTATGGACTTTCCTCACGGGGGGAGCTGCTGTCCAGCACCCAAGTGTATGTGCTCTGACCCTAAAAACATCCCAGAACAGGATAATCCTTGAAGGGCATATTGAACTCACCTGTAAGTTCATAGTATATGGTACCCAGCGTACCCAGGGTCTGTAAGTTAAAAGTCACTAATGGACTATAGCATCTATCGTGCCACCACTAATGTGACAGTGCAAAGCATGTCTTCAGACCTGTCCCAGCAGCCTGAGTGTGCACTTTTAAAACTGCAAATTTGACCTGGCAAAATTAACCCTTCACCAGGCCTAAACCTTCCTTTTTAAAATGTATACATCAACTCTAAGGTAGGCCCTAAGTGCTCATAGGGCAGGGTGCATGGTGTTTAAAAGGTAGGACATGTGGGATTAAGTTTTACATGACTTGGCAGTGAAAAAACATCCAGAGTCGTTTTTACACCAACATATAAAAATTAAATCTATCAACGCTATGCACACAACTTCAGAACACTACAGAAAAAAACAAAACACAAGAACACAACAATGAAAGTGTGTTGTGTTGGCGTATTTTGTTGCATTACAAAGGGGTGTTTATATTTTGTTGTATCATGTTGATGTGTTGCTGTTTTTGTGCATTTGTGGTGTGTTTTGTTGTACTGTTTTTGAGCATGTGCATGCTTCTGCTAAATGATGCGACCATGGTGCTGGGACTGTTCAGAACGTTGACACACGCCGCAGGTGTAATTTCAAAAGTATTCTCTTCTGATAAATACCTCAAGCATGATAGCCCTTTGTACTCCTACCCCTTCTCTGGGAAACCTCTGAGTGGTCCCCACATTAACCAGGGTCTGCAACTATCACACTTTTTAGATCTGATGTGTAATGGTGCTTGCGCCGTTCATGGTGAACATATTGGGGCATATTTACAAGCCCCTTGCGCCACTTTTGCGCCACCGTTGCGTCACGCATGTGACGCAGCGGCGACGCAAACCATGCGCCGCGTTGCACTATATTTACAACGTGACGCATCTAGGGAGATGCGTCACGTAGTAAACCCCTGCGCCACAGGAAACCTGCGTCAGGTTTCATGTGGGCGTACCGGCGCAAGGGGGGGCGTTCCGGCGCAGGAACGCCTCGGAAAAGTGACGCAGTGAAATCTACAAGATTTCACGCAGTCACTTTTCCGACAGCTGGTGTGTCAAATCCTTACGCCTGCTTCAAGCAGGCGTAAGGATTGACGCACCATGTTAGGGATAGGGAACGTTGGAACAGTGCTGGAGTTGCGTCGCGCTTGCGACACAACTTCAGCACTGCGCCAACCTTCCACCGGCAGATGCGTCACGCATCTGCTTATCCCTGCGCCACGTTGCGCCGCATTGTAAATGCGGCGCATCGGACGTGGCGCAAGGAGTAAACTTGCGTGACGCATTTTCCCTGGCGCATCCCTGCTGATATGCAGGGATGCGCCAGAGAACGTAAATATGCCCCTTTGTATTCTATATAAACTCGAAGGGTCTTTGGTTCAGGTTTCTTCATCAAGTGACTCCCTTAGATCAGGAAACTTTGGCCACTGACTTTGGGCATGGGCAATCAAATCTTGAATAAGCCCACAGGAGAATTTTACTTTCACCTTCTTTGTCTTGGCTGTTTGGGTGTCTTCTTCTGCTGACATTGGTAAGCATGAGGCACAATTTTACATCTCAAAAGTGCACTCTGCTACACAGTTAATACTTTATCCCATTTGCCAACAGAAAGCGGGCTTTGTTTCAACTGTTTAGCACTGCAACAGTCACTTTTTATTGCTATTGCCAGCGCTCGAGTGTGAGCATAAATCTTTTGGTTTTGCCAATGCTTTTTGTGTTAGACACACACTCTGAACTTCTCCAGCTGATGAAGTCCTACCACATTGCAACATTTGGCATTAATACAATTCAAAGATGTATGAAGCAAGACCTGGCTCCACAAACAACACATCCGCAATTTGCCATTTGCATTTTGCCCAGTGCATGCTTGAGGCCTGGATTTTCCTGTGAATTTGGAACTGTTTCGAAAGTAATAGAGAGATGTATATAATAATTTATGATGACCCACAACGCCGGACTTGTGAGCGTATGACGTATCTGCCTCCTGCACACTTCTACGATTCTATGATTTCTGTTGAGTAAAGTAGTAATAAACTAAGACAGCAACACATGCGAAATATACATTATAACATAACCTGCATTGTTTTCTTAGTATTGGCAGTCTAGGACATCTGCTATACATTGGCAGCATTGTTCATGTTCACTCGTATTTTGGTAAATCGTAGTGAAAAAGCTGTAATGTGAACACAAATAATGTTCTGTTTTCCATTTCACTCAAGTCCAGCCAGCTTTCAATTAATACAAATGTGGTTTTATAGAAAGTATAACTTTATTCCCATTTGAGTAATAACATTACCTTTCTAAAACCTTGGGGTTCCCATCGGTGTGCATACTGCATACTATTGCAGTCTGTGACAATGTGCAGCACGTTATTGCCGATTCGTGATCACTGTTGATCTCATATGCCCTTTAAATAGGCATGTGTGTGCTTTAAATGGGCATGTTTAAACGTCATAAAGGAAATGGAAATAGTGGATAAACATATGGGAAGTTTGTTGCTAGGTGTAGTCTAATATGTTCATGTGCGATGACATTGCCCGGGGATTAAGCGGAATCTACACTTAATAGAAGTTCGCCATTATGTAATGTAACAGCAGATGTTGATTTAACATTATAGTTTTCCCCTCTCACTTGCCTGATTCAAAGCATCTCTTCCGGTTTCAGTTGGCATGAACTCGGAGTTACTGTGGCGTGCCAAAATATTTGAAGAGAATGTGTCATCTGAATGAGAATGTTCGTAGTAAGTTTTAACTTGGTTTTAGTGTTATACTAGCCATAGGATGGCAAGAAAAAATAAACCTTGTCAGAGAGAAGAAAATATCAAATCCCTTCTGTAAATATTATTATAAGTATTAGAGGAAGGGGAGGAGAACCCACTTCAAATAATAATCACAATGCTTGTGAGGGTGAACCACTAAAGTCACTAAATAAACCTGTGCTTAACCCTCTAGTAGCTTGGTATAAAGCAGTCAGGCTAAACTTAGTGGCAGTGTGTAAAGTATCGATGCAGCACACAAACAGTAATAAAGTGAGAACACAGCCCAAGGAAAATCCCAAACCAATGCAGAAAAATAGAGCTCATTTTAAGAAATAGAATGACACAACAAAAACAATAATCCGGAACTGGAGATAAACATTTTAAAGTTTGAATTAAAAATAGCACCAAAAAGCACAAAGTTCCAACTGCGGGTTTCTAGTTGCACTGGACCAGGCCAAAGTCAAGAGGTAAGACCAAACATAATGGAGCACAGCTTGGATACAGGGACCAGATTCATCCTAGTGGAAAGCTTGTCTCCTGACAAAGTTTAATGGAGGAAAAGTGGTTCTCAATTAGTCGTTGGCTGGGCAAGCTGCATCTGAAACGGGCTCAACAATGGCATTGTGCTGAAAGGCGGGGTCTCTATCCACTCCAATCCACTCAAGTGAGGCACTGTTTTAATTGGGAAATTTGGAAATGCTGGGTGCTAACAACACCCACCATAATTAAAAGGGGAAACAAAGCAGAGCATGCATGCTGCCACAAAGAAAGATACAACCGAGTATACCTATACCCGCCAGCACATGTTAAAGAATTGAGCATCCTGCTGCTGCTAGAATAGGGAAGACACCAAAGCACTCTAGCAGTTGTCCTTTCAAAGTATAGATTTAATATTACGTTGCTACGCTATCAGGGTATTCAACACGTGCCACTACCAGCAAGGTACATCATTGAGCAGACCCCCTGTTAACTATATTGTGATCAGAACCAAGCTCTCCTTCCTTCCAGGATAAGCAACAGCACAGAGCACAACTACTGTTAAAAAGGCAGAGTACAGCACAGAGCACAACCACTGTTACAATAAAGGGAACAACCGCTGCCATCACTGTGCCAGAGTATACAGTACTGCTAGAATCCAGTAAAGTGCCAAGCACATGTGCTACCAGGATAGGATGCAGCACTGAGCACAACCACTCTTACTCTCAAGGTATGTTATGGACACCTGCTGCCAGGTAACATACAGCATGCCCCCTCAGATCGTTGGGCGGAGCTGATGAGAACTGTTTGGATTCATTTCTCTGGAAACAAGAAGGTGTGCTTTGCAAACAGCAAACACTGGGCTAGCCTCGATTACGCAGGGAGTGGCTTTAGGTGACTAGCGTACCTAAGTGTTTTTAACATATTTAAATTTACCAAAGTGTATTAAAGCTGTTTGGGAATTAAGCAAAAGGATAGGAAAGCATGACATTTCCCGAAAAAAATATATGTGTTCATGAACATTTCAAAGTGTGTAATTATTTAAGCAAAAATCGGCAAAAACAGTTAAATTAATGTTTCAGAGAAAATTACTATATTTATCAGATATAATTAACAGCTGGTAACCGAGGGTTCATTCACGCTGAGTTTGGGATGGTTATTGCATTTTGTTTGTTTGGAAATAGATGGCTCTTACTGGTATAAATGTTCATTAGGTGAGCTGGCACTTTATGATCTACATCGGAGTAAACCCGTTAGAACCTCCCTAAACCTTTCAGGCCATGCCCCACTCCTTGAATGATGAACCTGAATACCCATAATTTAATGTCTTTGGAAGCACTTTCCCTTCCTCATTGAGATCAACCACACATATCTCCAGGTTCTGTGGAAACATTTATTTATTATGTGGCTTATGATGGTTTCATAAAGGAAATACATTCTTATAAAATGGCTTCAGTGCTTTCTTTTTGGTGCCTCAGACATGCACTCCAGGGTCAGTTCGGTACCCACCATCTTGTAGACATCTGATATTTGCAGGTCTGATGCACACTTTCAGACCTCCTCAGTGTCTGTTGCCGAAACATGGGGAAAACCAATAGGTCTGGATTTAATGTTCTAAAACATGCAAAGGCATCTGCAAATTCTGTGTGCACGCATTAGTACATCAAAGCCAATTATATTGACTTTGCCAATGCTTTTTTGTTTTTAAAACAGCATGTACAATATTCCATGGAACAATATAGGGTGTGCTAGTTCTGGGAAACCGATAACAGCTTCCAGTGTAGTATCCACCCACTTAACCTTTTGTACAGGTGTAAACATTGTGGTAATCGCCTCAGCTATGTAGAAACACGTCCACAACCGGAAGGTAAATGGCAGGCTAAAACAAACGGCACACAAGTGTTACTAATCCAATTAGAAAACAGGTTACAAGACACAGTGATTAATCTACCCCTACCTGCAGGTCCAAGCAAGAAGGCAACAAAAATATGTAGTTTGTGAAACCTACTTTTGGGGACTGAGATGACAAATCATGACAGGCAACTCACATGTGACTCAAGTGTTTATAGGAGTAGCAAGGTGATCTTGAAAGCAGTGTCAGCAGTGTGATAGCTGGGTCTTAGAGTACATTGTGCCACTCTTCACGGTGGTAAACAATAGAATAAGCATACAATCACATGGGGCCTTGATGCCCTTTAGAGGTAGTCAAGTATACAGCATCTGGCAGTGTAAGCATCTTCGAGTAAGAGCAGTGATCTGGTCATACTTGATTGCTTGAAAAAACAAAAGGAATCAGTATTCGCTCCTTTCAGTCATTTCTGTCTGAAGCTTGCATGCAATAAAACAATAGAACTGTGGACAGTAGCAATAAATGTGGTACCAGAGACAATACCAGCATCTACGCAATTCCAGCTTTTGCCACCACGATGCCTGTTAGAAATGGGGTTTCTGGTTGGCTAGGGTAAGCACATCAGCCAGGCCGAACCCATCACTCTAGTCAGGGCAGGTCAGATACAAAATCTAAATTAACCTGTGCTCATTCTCTGGTAAACAAAAAGAGGGTCATAAAAATAGGAGGAGAAAGGCAAAAAGTTTGGGGATAACCCTGCAGAATGGGCCAGGTCCAACATAACTCCCATCCAGCCTAAAGCCAGGGTTAGCCCCATGCTCTCGGGTCCCACTGAACAGACCCATCGGGAACCCTACTCCTCACCAGTGGACCCCATCTGTGTAGCACCTAACCTTACTTTGCTCACAGATGCATCCTAGTAGGCAGACAGTACCACCATGACCAACAGTGTGATGTGGCCCATTCCACCCCTTGGGTCTGGCTTCTGTCCCCAACCCAGGAAAAACTCTGACCACAAGGACAACACTCAACAGAGGCCACTGACAGCTGCCAGTGTCAAGAGCCAGGCCCCAGGCCAACAAGGGGTCTCTGACTTATGTGGTTTCTCAAAGTAGGGGGCAGTAGCCCCAGGTGCCTTGAACCCTTTCTCCACTTCACCTCCCACCAGCTCAGGGGTGGTAACCTGAGACTGGTCATTCAGCGCAGGGTCTGTACCCTGAGGCTGAACAGGAGACAGGGGTGGGCTCTTCCTCACCATGTTCCTCCCTCTGGGGTCCCTTACTTTCTGCTTAGGAGTGGTACCTCTAGAAACCTTAACTGTTAGGCTGCCGTTGGTGGTCACCCCCCATTTCCCCTGACACCAGGTGCAATTCATACCCCAGAATGCAGTCTATGGGCATCCGGAGACTAACTATGACCCTCCTATGGGCCACCTCCCCAACCCACTCTAGGGATACTAGGGCCATGGGGTGGAAGAAGTCCTGCCCATGGGCTGAATTTACTGTACACAAATGGCCAGTGTACTGCTCTGGGGAAACTAGCTTTTCCACAACCATGGTCCTGCTAGCCCTGGTGTCCCGCAGAGCAGTGATTGGAACCCAATTCATTCCCACCTTGCGGAAGTGATGACTCCCACCCTCAGGAATCATCAACTCACCCTCGGACTCTACCTCCCAACTAAGGGAGACCACAGCATGGTCTACGACCTTTACCTGGGGACTACTTATCCGTAAGACCACATTGGCCACCCCTGTAGAGGTACCACCAGTGAATGGTTTCTTGGGACAAACAGGATCCCCCTGCTGCTGGAAATACTCAAAGTAGCAGGGTTAAAAATGGGGTGCCCTAGGCCACCACACACCAGAACCTCCTCCCTGTTTCTCAAAAGGGGCATGGGGACCCTTTCCTCCCTCCCTTACTCTGGGGCTTGTCTGTGTCGCACTTGACTTCCACTTGACTCTGCTGGGGGCAGCCTGAACCACCCTTCTTGGGGTCACTCCCAGCTATCTTCCCTTGGACCCTGGTGCTAGCCCAGCTGGTGCCTCCCTAGCAAGCTCTGTGGGACTAGTGAGCTTATTGGAAACAAGGTGTTGGCACTTATCTGGAAAACAAAGACTGAACAAATGCTCTGTTGCAAGCAAATTTTACAGCCCCTGATAATCTTTCACCTCACTGCCCTTTACCCAACCATCCAATGCCTTGCAAAAAGTATCCACACAATCCACCCAGGTTTGTTGGGAACCCTTCTGTCTCTCTCTGAACTTTTGCCTCTACTTTTCCAGGGTCATACCAAACCTCCTGATCAGGGCCTCGTTTACCGAGGGGTACCTAATTTGTTCACTCTTTTCTAGGGCCGACAGAGGGCCCCTCCTCTCCTGAGGAAAGTGTCCCCATACCTGCTTCAGGGACACTGTGCATTTAAAGGGCAACTTCATAGGCATCCAACCATCTGTCTATGTCGTCTCCCATTACAAAATCAGACATCAGCATTTTGGGTATGTGGACCCTCCTCTCAACAGGCAAAGAAGAATTTCTGCCACCATCACTGTTGGACTCCACCTGTCTCCTTGATGTCCAACTCTCTCAGGCTCAACACCTCAGCCAACATCATCTTTTTCTCCTCCATAAACAATCTCTTTTGGCTCTCCTCCATCTCCATTGCAAGCCTTTTCTCCTCTAAGGCCGATTTTTTTGCTCTGCCTCTAGTTTCAGTTTGGCAAGTTGTAATTTAAGTTTTCGCTCCTCCCTCCTGTCCAACAGCACCTCTGGGGACAAGCCTTTAGCGGACACACTGCTTCCTGGTCTGGGGGGCTGGTTGCCCCCTGTCCACAGGTAATCTCAAATTCTCCACTGAATCCTGGTCCACCTCATCATCGTCTTCTATCTCTACATCATCCGCCTCTGGAGTCTAATGTTCTGCATCCCTTAATTCCAACAAGGCCCTCAGCACCTTTTGCAGCTCCACCTTCTTGGTGAAGCCTTTTGTAGAAAACCAAGACTCCTAGCAAAAATCCTTGAATTGTTGCACTGTATACTTCTCCAATCTGGAAAACTCAAACTCCAGGTTTGCAGGTGAAGTTATGGGACCTCCACTCAGAGACATGATTTAGGAGGGAAAAAAAGGCCAATCAGGGAGAATCAAAAAAAGTAAAAATTAGATAGAGCAGTGAAAAAAAGGCCAATGGGTATCAGAGACAATTGATTCGAGTTGGTCTAGATGTGGATAGCAGTGTACACCAAATTACTGTAAGGTACTGCACATACACATGTCCTATACTCACTGCTGATCGCCAATGTTAGAAATGGGGTTTCTGGTTGGCTCGTGTTGGCACCTCAGACAGGCAGAACCCACCACTCTAGTCAGGGCAAGTCAGATACACAACCTAAATTAACCTGTGCTCACCCTCTGGTAGCTTGACACAGTGCAGTCGGGCTAAACTTAAGAGGCAATGGGTAAAGTAGTTGTGCAACACTTTCAAACAGTAACACAGTGAAAACACCACAAAAAGCCTCCACATCAGTTTAGAAAAATAGGTTCTCTTTATCTGAATGAAACAAGACCAAAGCAACAAAAATCCAAACAAAATATCAGGAGATATTTCCTTTTTAAGTTAATCTTGAAACAACAAGCAGAGCTTCCAAACTGGGCTCCTTTTAGAGCCTCTATGGGAATATTAGCACAGCATTTAGGTATTTAGGAACTTGTAGGTGGTTAATGCAGAGGGAGTGGTGTATATAACATTGGGACCGCTCGGGTCCATAGTGAAAGTACACCAGTCTGGCTCTTTTACACCAGTCTGGCTCTTTAAATTAGTAGGAAAATCCAGGCTAGTAGGGGAGCTACTTTGAGTTATAGCCCGCAAATGATCCGATCTGTGTAGAAAAGAATATTGCTGGCATTGCCTTTATGGGATTGAAGGTAGTTCTCTAGTGGACACACCGGTTACCTCTGCAGCAGAAATGGAGGGACAGGAATGCAGGAGAAAATGCTCGGACATTAAAGTACGGCTGTGAAAAACACAGGGTGGGGGAGGGGCTGAGTCTCCTCACCTGAAGTGTGCTGAGCGCGGACATGAGTACATTTTGCTGCCTGCGGGTGTTATTATAGTTAGAGGGACCGCACAGGTCCTAGGGATCACAGAACCTTTCTCCTACATGTGCTTTACAATTATCAGGAACACATGGGTCCTACGGATCACAGTACCTTTCTCCTGCGTCTACTGTTATAAGTCAAGTGACCGTGTTGTATGCTTATGGCGCAACAGCCTCCCGCAGTGGTGGATGGAGGCGGGACTGTCGCGCTGCTGATCACTCTGTCCTGACGTGCAGATCATTGGGGCCAAGGGTTCTCTGGGACTTCACAACCTGCATCGGGACTGCGGAAAGAAGTCCAGCTCAACTGAGGGGACAGCTGGAATTGTCCAGACCAGCCGCAGTCCTCCCGCAGGGCTGAAATGGTGCAGTTAGCTGACAGGCGACTCCGACAGGGTGTAGTTACCACATGCCAACAACCACAGCAGTCCCCTATGCTGCACTGCACAGATGTGTGCTTGTGTAGGCAGGTGCCTGCGAGCCCTCAACTCCAGGAACCAGGGCTAGCTTAGGGATGGCAAGTAGGACAGGACTCCCAGGGGGGAGGGGTTGAGTCCAACACTGGTTCTTGGCGATGATGAAGTCTTTGATGGCCCTGAGACTTCTAACTGCAGGCAAGCTTGACAAGCTCTTGGAGTTCTGGGGAAAAATAGGATAAAGAGGGTAGGATCCTTCTTCCCTCACTGCAGAGGTAGCAGTCAGCAGGCCAACACAGCAAAGCACAGTGCAAAGTGGCAGTCCCTCCTGGCAACACAGCAATCAGTTTGTAGCAGGTCAACACAGCAGAGCAGTGACAAAGTGGCAGTCCCTCCTGGCAGCGTAGCTCCTCTTAGTTGCATAGTCTCTTCATGACCGTAACGTGAACTAGTTTGGGGGTGTCAGAGGTCCAGTACTTAAACAGAAATGTGTCTTTGAAGTAGGGGAGACAATTAAAGAGGCCTTTGATCCTCACAAGGTCCCTGCCCTTCCTTCCTTGGCTCCATACACCCTACAGGGAAGAATACAGCTCTTTATGTGGGGACAGGCTCAGCCCTATTCAGGTGCAGGTGTCAGCCCTCCCTCCTAATCTACACCGGAAGGCCCATCAGCCTGGTGATGGGCCATCAAGATGCAAATATCTCACCCCAGCTCCCTTTGTGTGACTGTCTAGAGGGAATGCACAAAGCCCAGCTGACACCCTAAACCAGACGCATATTCAGTGACAGGCAGAGGTACAGAGCGGTTAAAGTAAGAAAATGGCAACTTTCTAAAAGTAGTATATGTACACAAGGGAAACCCAAAGATCGTAAGGGACCAAGGGTACTTGTGTAATTCTAGAGACAAAGGCCCCTTAACAAAAAATTAACTACAGTTGTTCTGGATACAAAAATCAGTTCCATAAACAGATTCAATGATCAGAGTTTTCAATTTTATTACCACAATTCGATCAAAAATTTGAATGACCCCAGCCGTAATAATTTCAAAAACCAAAGATCAAGAGAGCAAATAAACAATGAACTGAAACAAACAATGAGCAAATAAACAATAATACACAGAAAACCAGGTGTTAAAAACTGACAATAAAAGACATATAGACATATACAGGCAAGCAAACAGTGACTAACATTAATATAACACCTTTAGGTCACTTCTTATTAAAAGCAAAACACTACTGCACCCAAAACAAAAATACTACAAAGCATAGTGTACCGGGTCAGAGTGTATGTCGACGACGTTTCGATCCCGTAAAAATGTGATCATCATCAGGACTGAAGATCAGTTGCCTGGCATGGTATCAATTGATATATTGCATGAAGCACCTGATTATTCAACAATCTGTACTTAAACAAACAGCAGGCTTTTTCAACACAATTAGTGCCTGTTCATGAGTATCATACGAAGACCCGGTCTACCTTAGGCGTGATGTATATGTAATTAAAAGGGATGGTTTTGGCCTGGCAAGTAGATGAACTTGCCAGGTCGAAATGGCAGTTTAAAAC
This sequence comes from Calotriton arnoldi, assembly GCA_963921515.1. Taxonomy (NCBI): domain Eukaryota; kingdom Metazoa; phylum Chordata; class Amphibia; order Caudata; family Salamandridae; genus Calotriton; species Calotriton arnoldi. The sequence continues at coordinate 714,897 of CAWUFW010002826.1, read as the reverse complement.
TGCACACACAGGCTCTGCAATGGCAGGCCTATGCCATGTTTAAAGGGCTACTGAGTGGGTGGCATAATCTGTGCATAACCTGGCCTGGCAGTTCGGGCTGGACTGTTCCCATTGGGCGCAGGGTGAAGACTGATTTGCATATGGCTGGGTCCAAACTGGAATAGCATGGTGAGCAAAAAAACGATGGATTTAGGCCCAGATCTCTGTACTGGGGTGAATGTATGACATTGTTCTGCATTCTGTCCATCAATTGTTCTTTTTGCATTTGTCACCCCGAGTGGGACGGGTATGCCCAGACGTGGGTCCCATGCTCTCCATGCCACTGGAGTCAAGCTATCCTGGCTGATGAGGGCTGAAAGCCCGAAACCGGTCCTAGGATGCTTGTTTCCTGTCCAGGGAGGACCTGGCCTGGCAGTTTGGGCTGGACTGTTCCCATTGGGCGCAGGGTCAAGTCTGATTTGCATATGGCTGGGTCCAAACTGGAATGGCATGATGAGCAATAAAACGATGGATTTAGGCCCAGATCTCTGTACTGGGGTGAATGTATGACATTGTTCTGCATTCTGTCCATCAATTGTTCTTTTTGCAGGCTCACTAGTAGCATTTACAGGTCTTGGACACACATAGTGCACTTTACTAGGGACCTACAAGTAAATTAAATGTGCCAATTGTGGACAAGCCAATGTTACCTTTTTTAGAGTACAGAGCATGTGCACTTTAGCACTGGTTAGCAGTGGTAAAGTGCCCACATTTCTAAATCCAACAAAAAGAAGGTCATAAAAATAGGAGGAGGAAGGCAAAAGGTTTGGGGATAACCCTGCAGAAAAGGCCAGGTTCAACAATGCCATTGTCTCCTCTCATTCTCTTGACTCAGTTGTCCAGCTTTGTACTGCACAGTCCACCACCAACTCCTCCCACCAGTGGGTCTACTGAAAACCGCCCACTGAAATCACCCTCCCAGACCACTCCCTGGCATGTCCTCTCAACTCCTGACTTTCTGGCAGACCATATGATCACAGTTGTGCAGACGCAAGCAGTTAGCACTGGAGAGCAGCAGGAAGGAACAATACCAAGTGTGTCACCAGAGGTAGTACATTGGTACCGCACTAGGAACCCCTGGCCCACAGTTCAAAATGGTAGAGTAATAAAGAGTAAGAAAACAACGATTTTTTGAGCTTCGGTTGTTTTTGCAAGTTAGTAATTTTTAGTCATGTCCTTGGTCTTTCTGCAATCTTTCCCCGTTGGTTACTTTTAGGCGCGCTGAATAGTGCCTCTGGATCGGTGCTGCTGTTGGATTTCAGTTTGCTGGTAAAAACCATGGTTTCAGCATCCCCTCTCTCAAAATGGTTTCAGGGTTGGCGCAGGTCACAAATTTGAGTCCCTCCCAGAGTAGACTCAGACGTTACTAATTTTGAAGTAAATAACATGAGTACCATTACAAGGAGTTTTAATAATGCTGGTTAATAATAGCACTAGAAAACTTCAAGAATGAGAAAGCCACAGGAACACAAAGCATACATAATGTTGATTGAAAGCACATACAACGTGACATAAGTTTCAAATCTGCCACGTTGTTTAAAACTGATTACAATTTAAAACATAACGGGCTCAAAACCGTAAAACTGCATTTATGGAAATGTGTCTTTGAATAGAGACACAAACCACAAAATATGTCCCGGCGCATAAAAAGGATGCAACTTTATTTAAATCTATTTTGTTTTAAATGAGAAACTATGAATGGCATAAGCCATAATATTTTGGGCTGGGTACTAGTATCACCCTGCTCTATCCAGTGCCTGAATTGACACATATGTGACTCTACACCTTTTCTGCCAGCAATGATGACTTATCCTATAGCAGATAGAGCACCGAATTACAGGTCCTACTGATGAACTCTCGGCTTATCACGGAATATCTATTTATGTTTAGTAGGAGCCTGCCCTCAAATTACACTACTGCATGCTTTGAGGAATATAGGCATGTGTTGGCTCAAAGCAACTTGACTATGTGTTATGAGTCTTTTACCAGAATTTACATAGGTAGAGAATTCTGAAATTCTTAATTGAGCGTCCTGATTATTAATTTAAGCAAAATGACCGCGTTTGTCAAAATTCTAGAAAGTGTCAAGGATGTTTTAAATCATTCATCTACACCCTAAACCATGTTCCATCACCCAACACAACTCATGGAATATTTCTTCGTGACTCAACTGTGAGGGTAAGCAGTTGTGGGATTGGTAGTGGCTGGTATGATCAGTTCAGGGCTGTTTCTACAACTAGGCAGGACTAGGCGGCCGCCTAGGGCGGCAAAAGGTGGAGGGCGGCCGGCGGGCAAAAAATAATGACCTGAAATGGACTTAAACGCTGGAGCTTCTTAGATCAACTTTTGAAATTCGAGGAGATTCGGATTCCCGGCCATCAAACAGCAGAAGAAGTCAGAAGAACTCATGTTGGCCGGGAATCCGAATCTCCTCGAATTTCAAAACGGAAGCGCCTGTTCAATTCAAACGTCGACGTGACATCACGTGACGCCACGGGCAGCAGGGGGGCTGTGCGCGCGCGGCCGGCAAGACAAGAGGCAAGAGGCAGAGAGAGTTCCCGCTGCGGCCTGCAGGCCTATCAGGTACCGGGGGATTCTGGGGTGGGATCCGGGGCGGCTGCAGCATTGCTGCCGAGGTTTCAGTCTGCTATGTGTGACATTTTCATAATAGTGTAATTATGAGTGACATTTTCAACCACTATGAGTGACATTTTCGAGCGAGCAAAACCAAGCAATGAGGACGTCTTGGACTCGCCCCAGCCAGCCCCCGCCGAAGACTGCACTGGGCATTGTGCAAGCCTCGGAAGAGTGAGTTGGAGGCACACGCAGTTGTTCTTAAATTAAAAGTAAAGTGTGTGTGCTCATGGTCATAAAGTGTATTGTGCCTTATTTTGTGTAAATAAATAAAAGCGGCACTCTGCAGACGTGCTACAGTTGAATGAACTGGTTTTTTATTGTTTGAATCGACTAGAAAGGTGGTGAAAGAGACGATAAGTAAAATAAAGTCACTGACTTTCATTCTTACTCTCGGTCTCCGGCAGCTTATGTCTGAGAGCTGTTATTTTATTACCTCGTACGTGGCTGACCAATTAAAATGAAAACAAACACCAAGGAAGATCTGCAGTACGAATCTACAACACTGTAATCACTATCTCATCCCCAATATATTCTACATATGTAATGTCGTCCGTCTTTAATATCTATTATCACTTTGGTCGTAGCAGTCCCCTGCAGTGCTGGATAGGACAGAGTCATATTAAGAGGACTTAATCTGCACACTTCTACAAGCCAGATAGAGTGGCAGGGTCAGCGTTAACACTGGGCTCACTGGCGAGTGCCTGCGAATCTTGGCAAGAACAAACTTAGCTGCCAACTGGGCATGGAAAAAACAATGAAGAAGCGGCTGACTTGCCGGTTTTAAAAATGCTTTTCCTTATCAACTTAGTGCTGTTTTCATATCGTAATCAGATGACAGCCCTCACAAAAATTAAAGATCTTAGTGGCTGCTCTAAAGGTTATGTTTACTTTACCGCCACCTTAATTGCCTCGCTGAGCGTATGGACCGCTGGTGTGCTCTGGGATGAACGAATTCAGCTCTGTTGCTCGATGCAGGGGGTTCACTCAGCCGCGGGTGGGTCGGCTCCCTCCGGTTGGATAATCATCCCTCTCTTCCTTCAGTGAGTTCATACTCTCCCTCTCGTCCTTCAGTGACGTCATGCTCTCCCTCTCTTTCTTCAGTGACTTCATACTCTCCCTCTCTTCCTTCAGTGACTTCATACTCTCCCTCTCTTCCTTCATGACGTCATGCTCTCCCTCTCTTCCTTCAGTGACTTCATACTATCCTGCTCTTCCATCATGACGTCATGCTCTCCCTTTCTTCCTTCAGTGACTTCATGCTCTCCTGCTCGTCCATCATGACGTCATGCTCTCCCTCTCTTCCTTCAGCGACTTCATACTCTCCTGCTCTTCCTTCATGACGTCATGCTCTCCCTCTCTTCCTTCAGTGACTTCATACTCTCCTGCTCTTCCTTCATGACGTCATGCTCTCCCTCTCTTCCTTCAGTGACTTCATACTCTCCTGCTCTTCCTCATGACGTCATGCTCTCCCTCTCTTCCTTCAGTGACTTCATACTATCCTGCTCTTCCATCATGACGTCATGCTCTCCCTTTCTTCCTTCAGTGACTTCATGCTCTCCTGCTCGTCCATCATGACGTCATGCTCTCCCTCTCTTCCTTCAGTGACTTCATGCTCTCCCTCTCTCCCTTCAGTGACTTCATACTCTCCCTCTCTTCCTTCATGACGTCATGCTCTCCCTCTCTTCCTTCAGCGACTTCATACTCTCCTGCTCTTCCTTCATGACGTCATGCTCTCCCTCTCTTCCTTCAGTGACTTCATACTCTCCCTCTCTTCCTTCAGTGACTTCATACTCTCCCTCTCTTCCTTCATGACGTCATGCTCTCCCTCTCTTCCTTCAGTGACTTCATACTCTCCTGCTCTTCCTTCATGACGTCATGCTCTCCCTCTCTTCCTTCAGTGACTTCATACTCTCCTGCTCTTCCTTCATGACGTCATGCTCTCCCTCTCTTCCTTCAGTGACTTCATACTATCCTGCTCTTCCATCATGACGTCATGCTCTCCCTTTCTTCCTTCAGTGACTTCATGCCCTCCTGCTTGTCCATCATGACGTCATGCTCTCCCTCTCTTCCTTCAGTGACTTCATGCTCTCCCTCTCTTCCTTCAGTGACTTCATACTCTCCCTCTCTTCCTTCATGACGTCATGCTCTCCCTCTCTTCCTTCAGCGACTTCATACTCTCCTGCTCTTCCTTCATGATGTCATGCTCTCCCTTTCTTCCTTCAGTGACTTCATGCTCTCCTGCTCGTCCATCATGACGTCATGCTCTCCCTCTCTTCCTTCAGTGACGTCATGCTCTCCCTCTCTTCCTTCAGTGACTTCATACTCTCCTGCTCTTCCTTCATGACGTCATGCTCTCCCTCTCTTCCTTCAGTGACTTCATACTCTCCCTCTCTTCCTTCAGTGACTTCATACTCTCCCTCTCTTCCTTCATGACGTCATGCTCTCCCTCTCTTCCTTCAGCGACTTCATACTCTCCTGCTCTTCCTTCATGATGTCATGCTCTCCCTCTCTTCCTTCAGCGACTTCATACTCTCCTGCTCTTCCTTCATGACGTCATGCTCTCCCTCTCTTCCTTCAGCGACTTCATACTCTCCTGCTCTTCCTTCATGACGTCATGCTCTCCCTCTCTTCCTTCAGTGACTTCATACTCTCCTGCTCTTCCTTCATGACGTCATGCTCTCCCTCTCTTCCTTCAGTGACTTCATACTATCCTGCTCTTCCATCATGACGTCATGCTCTCCCTTTCTTCCTTCAGTGACTTCATGCTCTCCCTTTCTTCCTTCAGTGACTTCATGCTCTCCTGCTCGTCCATCATGATGTCATGCTCTCCCTCTCTTCCTTCAGTGACTTCATGCTCTCCCTCTCTTCCTTCAGTGACTTCATATTCTCCCTCACTTCCTTCAGTGACGTCATTATCGCCCTCTCTTCCTTCAGGGACTTCATGCTCTCCCTCTCTTCCTTCAGTGAGTTTATACTCTCCCTCTCGTCCTTCAGTGACGTCATGCTCTCCCTCTCTTCCTTCAGTGACTTCATGCTCTCCCTCTCTTTCTTCAGTGACTTCATGCTCTCCCTCTCTTCCTTCAGTGACGTCATTCTCTCACTCTCTTCCTTTGGTGATGTGTGCACGGGGTTTCACTCTGGGGATACTGCAGTGTGCAAAGATTACCCCCCTAGTGTTCCAGAGATGCTGTAGGCACACTACATCCTGTGGAGAAGCTGTAGTGTGCATGGATTATTGCTCTGGTGATGCTGTAGGGTGCATTGGTAATCCTGTTAGAGAGGTTGTAATGTCCATCAGTATTTCTCTACTAATGTGGTATTGTATGTGGGGAGTTCATTGCACAACGCTGTAGTGACTATGGGATACACTACAGCTGAAGGTGTAGTGTGCATGTGTCCTGGCAATGGAGCATTGTCTGTCTGGCACTCTACTTTGCTTCTGGTGATATTGAAAGGCATTTTGTGCAGTAATACCTCCAAGCTTTTATTGTGGAGATGTTGTGGTGTGCACCAGCACCACAGTAACATGTTGTTGACCCTGTTCTGTGTATGCGGTACCCATGTAATGATGTAGCCTGTTCGTGTACTGCTGTTCGGATGAAGTAATGTCAAATCCTTTTGGTAATGCTGGTATGCCCTGATTGTGCACATCTGTTGATGCAGAAGTGTCTGTGTGGTATCCTTTGGTGACACTGAGGTACCCGGGGTATTTTGGTGATGCTGTAATATGTATGGGCTCTCTTTATGGTGATACAGTCCGAGATGCTTCCATGGTGATGCTGTGCTATAAACATGTATGTTAATTCTGTAGAAACTAAGAGGTATCGCTCTACGTGTGGAGTGCTTAGCTGATGGTGTATTGTCCCTGCGTACCCCTCTTGTGTTTCTGTGGGGTCTGCGCGTACCCCTGTTATGCTGTACTGTGCATGTGATATGCTTGTGACGCTTGAGTGTCTATCAGTGTCCCCCTCTTGCTTCTGTGGAGTCTGTGCGTACCCTGCTGTTGATACTGTAGGGTCCATAGAGTGCACCTCTTTTTATTTATTTATTTAAAAAGTTTTATAGAGCGCTAGCTTGACCCGTAGGTATCAGAGCGCTATACATACACACTATAAACAGAAGGAAATTGCATTACATAGTAGGAAGGCAGTAAGGAAGCAAAACAGAGATAAAGATAAAATACAACATGTAAAATAGGCAAACAGTGCAGCGGAGGGAGAGAGAACAAACGAAGGTGGTTAACACAGTCCGGTCACCAACTATCCTTGAATGTCAAGAGATAGAGGAGTCAACTCGGATATTGAAGTCTAGGTTAGTTGACGTTGGTCAGGAAAGTATTTGTTAAGGAGATGGAGTTTCAGGTCCCTTTTGAAACAGGAGAAGGAGGGGTTGCATCTGAGGACTCTAGGGAGAGCGTTCCACATCCTGGGAGCGTTGCCAGAAAACGATCGGTATTGGGTGGTTTTATTTTTCAGTTTCGGAGGGATAAGAAGGAGTGAGTTGGAGCTTCTCAGCGTTCTGGATTGACCTGCTCTTACCAGTTTGTTGTTCAGGTAGTTGGGGGCCAGAGAGTGAAGGGTTTTGTGTGTGATGCAGGCCAGCTTGTAAATACACCTCCCTTCCATGGGAAGCCAGTTGAGGGAGTTGGGAGCTGGAGTGATGTGTTCAAATCTTTTTACTCCAGATATGAGACGAGCGGCCATGTTCAGCACTGCCCTTAGTGGGGCTAGGTGAGCTTTTGGAGTCCCTGTTAGGATGGCGTTCCCGTAGTCGATTTTAGAGAGAACTAGGGATTGAACTACTGTCTTGAGGTCATCATGGGGAAGAAAAGGTTTCAATTTCTTGAGGTGTTTTAGTGAGAAAAGAGCACTTTTTGCAGAGTTTTTGATGTGGGTCTCCATTGATAAGTTCTTGTCAAGGGTGATGCCTAGAGACTTAACTGAGTCGGATAGGACGAGGGGGCAGTTTAGGGCAACCAGATTCTTGAGCCACTCTTGGATTGGTCGATGGTTGCTTTTTGGAGAGAAAAGGATTAGTTCCGTTTTATCTGGGTTGAGCTTTAAGTGGTTAGCGTTGAACCAAGTTTGGATCTCGGTTAGAGTGACATTGAGGTGTCGGATGTCGCTGGGAGACTTGATTTTGAAATAGATTTGGGTGTCATCAGCGTAAAGGTGGTAATTCACTCCAGCTTTTTTCAAGATGATTGTGAGGGGCTCCTTGAAGAGATTGAAGAGGGACGGGGAGAGGATCGAGCCTTGCGGGACCCCTAGTGTGACTTTTGTTGGCTTCGAGAGACAGGAGTTGATTTTAATTTGTTGCGAGCGGTGTTGAAGGAAGGAGGTGAACCATTTTAGTACTGTGCCATTAATGCCGGAGTGCTTCGACAAGGTCTCCAGAAGAGCTGGATGATTTACTGTGTCGAATGCCGCAGATAGGTCAATAAGGATGAGTAGGCAGGCATCACCTTCATCTAAAGCCTTGTGAATATCGTCAGAGATGTTGAGCATAGCTGTTTCAGTGCTACAGCCTTTCCTGAATCCTGATTGAAAGGTGTCGAGGAGGTTGAACTCATCAATGTGTTTGTTGAGTTGGTGGAGAACGCATTTCTCCAATGTTTTTGCAAGGAACGGGAGGTTGGAGATAGGTCTGAGGTTGTTAAGATCATTAGGGTCGGCCCCTGGTTTTTTGAGAATGGGTGTAATTTGTCCTAGTTGAAGGGAGTCTGGGACACAGCCTGAAGTGAGAGAGGCGTTGATGATTTTTGTCCAGAAAGGGGAAATGGTGTGGTTGAGTTCTTTTATAATTGTGGATGGGAGGGGGTCCATAGTGTGGGAGGAAGGTTTTAGATTAGAAATTGTACTGATACCTCTGGTGACACTGTAGTGTCTAAGGGTAATGCATGGACACTACAGCTTCAATTGAGGGGTATTTAAAGACCAGTGCTTAGTTAGGTGGTTGCTGGTGAGCCCCAACGTCCTTCATTTTTGGGACTGACACTTATTTGACCTCATCAGGCTTTGATCCAGAGCAAGAGAGAGAAAAACACAAAACAGGGAATGAAGGAGGAAGAGAAAGACGGGGAAACAAAGTAAAAAAGCAGGGATGCAAAAGAACCTGAAAGAGTGAGATGAAGGACCGGGGAGTGAGTGTCTGGGGGTGGATGAAAGAGGCACAGGGTGCAATCAACACTAGGCAGCCTTGGTATTCGGCCCTCTGGCATTCGATGGCGCGGGCCATGGGCTTCTGAGCAGAACTTCGGGCCCTGGCACTTATACTTTTTCATATTAAGCACTGCCACAGATATGCTGTAGTAACCACAGGCTCCCATCCAGTGATGTGACAGTGTGTGTGCGGTGCCCTCTTTGATTCCGTAGTGTCTATGGTCACTCTTCTGGGGATCCCTGCCATCTATGGGTGATGCAGCAATGTGTACAAGCTGCTGTCAGATGATTCCGTAGCGCCTACGTGGTGTTTATCTGGTGAGGCACTGGTTCTGTAAGGCACCGCTTTAGTGGTACTGTAGTGTGTATGGATAGCATTGTGGTGCTGCACTATCTATGGGGTGACGCTCTGGTGAATCAGGAGAACTCCTGTGGTGATGTGGATCTGTCCGCGTGGTAATCCTACTGTGCAGCAGTAGTGTCTGTGTGCATCCTGGTAATGATGTGGTGTCTATGGCTACTCCTCTGCTGAGGCTGTCGTGCCCACGCCTTTGGTGAAGCTGTAAAAGTTAACCCTAGTGACCCTGCACTATTTATAGGTTACCCCAGTGGTGCCGCAGAAACATCCACGAGATGGTAGTAAAAGGGAGGGGGCGGCATTTTTCAATTCTCGCCTAGGGCGGCAAAACACCTAGAAACGGCCCTGGATCCGTTTATATAAAACGTGCTCTTACAGCAATGTGTTGTGTTTATGGCTTGTTGCCATAGGAATGTTATCAGGGGTGAAATGTTCATTAGGCAGGCATTGGAATGTGGGCATTGGAATGTAGGGACGTAGGGTGGTTGGCGCGGCGGGGAAGACAGTCGGAGAGGACACTCATGTTGCCGATGCCGGGTCTGAGCACAAGAATAAAGCACATGAAAACTCCAACTCCAGTCATTGCAAAGGGATTGGCAAGCAACCTGCAAAAATCATGACGTGCATAATTTATATTGAGCAAGTGAAATCTCATGTTCTTGGCACACCCATATTTAATTTTTTCTCGTGGAAGAATTTTTTAAAAAAGTTTGATAATACAAACTTGGCACAAGGGCATTATAGTACTTTACATGAGTACCAGATTAAATTACATTTCTATTTTTGGCGCGAGGTGATGACATTATTTGCCCAGAATCACAGGATGTTGAGCCAACGCTGGGACTCGATTCTGATTCCTCAGTTCCTAAGTCAGCATCTGTAGCCGTTTAGGTCACATCTCAAGGTTCAAGGTGAAACGTTTCACTACCATGCACAGTTGTGATCAAGAGGTACACAACATAATTTATTTTAGAAAACGGATGGCAAAATAGAGCTATTAGCATGGACAAATATTGAAAGTCTAAATTTATGCAAGGACTTCCCCACTCACAGTTGTATGTCAAAATATCAACTGTAATATATTACCTTCAAAATACTGACTTTCCCTGTACTGCAGTGGCATGCAGACATAGCAAATTATATATTTAATATTATAACTCCACACCTACTTACTTCGACGATGTAGTGCAAATCGAGTTTGTGGAGTCGATGTAAGTGCAGGCCGATATTTAATTTTCATTATTTTGGAATAACACCCTCTCGCATGGCGTATATAAAACCGGTATTTCTCATGAGAATTGTGCAAGAAAAAATATCCAACAGTAAATAACCTCTAAGATTTGTTGTAACAAAAATAGGATTTCAAATTAATAAAAACATTGTCGTTTACATGATACATGTATATATTTTGCTCAATGGCATAATTCAGCATTTGCTAAATCCCTTGCCTTTCAGAACAAGTATTCAGCCACCGACATTTCCCAAGTCCTCGACCCAGCCACAGCTTTTCATAATAGTACTTTAGAAATGGGGGCGGGAAAGCACTTTTGTTTATTAGAGGTATTGTAGAAGTGGGGGGGAGGGGGGTAAAGAGAGGGTTTCAATTACAGCAGTTAATAAAGACTTTGGGGCAGATCTACAAGAAAGTGCCGCAGCGTGGCGCTGCAAGCCCTTTGGCTGCGCCACGCTGCGGAACTTTCAGAGCACAGGAATGCGACATATTTACAAGAATATGTCGCATTCCTGTGCTCTCCCCTGCGCTGGCGCACAAACAGCTGCCAAGCGCCGGCGCAGGCACCCTTGCACCATGGTGCAAGGATGCCTGCGCCATGGGGAGATTGTGTTTGTGCAGGAAGGGCACCTTTCTGCACAAAAACAATCAGTACAGGCTTTTCCTCTTTCAATGCATGCTGTAGAATGCAGCACGCATTGAAAGAGGAAAACGAGGACGGTGCGCCTCGCTACGCCACCTCTAGGGTGGCGTAGCTCAGACGCATCTCCAGATTTACGATTTCTCGTAAATCTGGAGATGTGTCTTAGTTCCATGGGTGTTGCGTGGGAACACCCACAGCAACACCCATGGAACGCCCCTTCAACGCAAAGTGCTGCGTGTGAAGGGATCGGTATTTACAAGGAGAGGAAAAGTCACGCATGGTGGCTTTTCCTCTCCTTGTAAATATCGAGGAGCCCCCTGCGCCACCAGTACGTCACGAAAAGTGACGTACTGGTGGCGCAGGGGGCTTGTAAATCTGCCCCTCTTTGTTTGCTGACAGCGACAAGAGGGGCTGCAGGGGAGCCCGCTCTTTCTCTATGGTGCGACGTGATCTCATACAACCGTCATGTGCATTGATTCTTACAATTCAGAATTGTGAACCTCTCATGGGCCCTATAAAATTCCTTGAGTGACTGCATTTTAGATTGCCGTCCAATTCGCAGTCAATATGAATTATGGTTTTTCTGCCACGTCTAAGTGAAGATTGTGCAGCTACAGACGTTGTCGGTGTACATGTTTTATAACAAAACATTTAACATCATAAACTGCAATGGGTGTGCAGCCTTTTCACTAAATCGATTCCTTTTTGATAAGTTAATGCTGGGAGGCTTTTAGAGTTTAATACAAGATCTTCTTGGACGTTCTGTTTATTAAACTAGAACAAAGATCATGGAATATTTTCGCCTCTCTCGATGCATGTCCCACCAGTGAATATATATGAGCAAACTCATTTATTAATTAATTTACAGAGGGTCCGATGTACATAGCCCTTATTCGGTTGCAAACCATGTGGTAGTAGTAATAGTAGTAATAATGTTTATTGCAGATTAAAAAATAATAATTAATAATGTATTTATTATTTATTAGGAGTTTTGTATAGCACTGTCAAGACCCGAGGGTATCAGAGTGCTTTACATCTGTGCACGTTCATTACAAATAGCGAGTATAATAACAGTCCAGTGTTAAGATCACATTGAGTCCAAGTTTGTGCATGAGGGAGGTAAAATAAAAGGGGAGGATGTTGGGAGAACTTAAGGTTGAGATCATATCTTGAAGGCCAATTGATCTTCTGCTAGTTCAGATGTTGATTGAGGAGGAGATCCTTTAACTGTCTCTTGAAGCTCAAGAAGGATGAGTTTGTCCTGATATGTACTGGGACAGAGTTCTAGATTTTAGGGGCATTGCTTGAGAAGGAGCATGCCGGGGTTTTTCTGTTTGTGGGCTTTAGGCGGAATAAGGAGTAAGGTATTTGTGCTTCTTAAAGGTTCTTGACTGGTCTGCCTTTTTGAGATTTGAGGTGCGATAAACCGATTTCCCAGTGTGGAGGGCTTTGTGAGTGAGACAAGCAGTTCTGAAGCTGCAGCGAGCTTCAATCGGGAGCCGTTGTTCGTTCAGGGCAGGGGAGATGTGTTCATATTTTTTTATTTCAGAGACCATTCTGGCTGCTGTGGTGAGAGTGGTTCTAAGGGGAGCAAGGTTGGTTTTCGTAATGCCGGTGAGGGTGGTGTTCCAGTAGTCTAATCTAGACAATACCAGCACTTGAGTGGCAGATTTGAGGTCGATCGGCGTTAGGTAGGGTTTGATTTTGTTCAGAAGTTTCAGGTTGTAGAAGGCACTCTTCACATTGTACTTTATATGATCTTTCATGCTCAGATTGGGGTCCAATATGATTCCTAGAGATTTAGTGTAGCTGGCTAGGGTGAGATTGCAGTTAGGAGCATCAATGAAGTTTAGCCATTCTTGCATCTGGGGGATTGCTCTGTCTTTGATATGTGCAGAATTTCTGTCTTGTCTTGGTTGAGTTTTAGGTGGTTCCGAGATAGCCAGTGTTGAACTTTTTTGAGGGAGGCTTTTAGTCTGTGGCTGTCTTCTAGTAAGGTAATTTCCAAGTAGAGCTGGGTGTCGTCTGCGTATAGATGGAAGAGGATATTTGTTTGGTTGAGAATGATAGTGAGGGGCTCCATGTAGATATTGAATAGTGAGGGCGAGAGGACAGAGCCTTCGGGGACACCCAGAGTAATTAACATTTTGTCAGAAGTCAGGTTGCTTATTTTTATTTGCTGAGAGCGGTTTTGTAGGAAAGTTGTGAACCAGCGGAGGACCACCCCTTCCATGCCAATCCTCTTTTGTAGGGAATCCAAGAGAAGATTGTGGTCGACTGTGTCAAAGGCTGCTGATAGATCTAGGCGTATGAGCAGGCAGTATCTATCTGTATCCAGGGATTTGTGTAGGTCATTGCCATGTTCAGGATTGCTGTTTCCATGCTGCAACCTTTTCTGAAACCTGATTGCTGAGGGTCTAGGAGATTTGTACCTGTCTAACTGTTGGTTCAGTTGTGAGAGAACACAACTTTCTAGGGTTTTGGCTTGGAAGGGGAAATTGTTGAAGTCGTTCGGGTCTTCACCTTGTTTTGTGATCAGTGGCGTGACTTGACCGAGTTTGAGGCAGTCTGGCATTACTCCAGTCATCAAGGAGCTGTTTATAATTTTAGTCCAGAGGGGGGTTATGGCGCAATTAAGTTGTTTGGTCAAGGAAACTAGGAGGGGGTCCGCAAGGTGGGAGGAAGGTTTGTACTTAGCCAAGAAGGCAGATGGATAATCCTCTGAGAATGTATTGAATACCTTTCTGCTTTTGGGAGTTTTTTGGGGCCCTTGGGTTCGGTAGTATCTGTTGTTGTCTTGTGGAGTGCACGTTGGTAGAGTGTCAGTGGAGGTAAAAGGTGGGTTGTTATCTACCTTCCTGGGAGGAAGGTTCCCGTTGGATGGTTGGTTGTGATCTTCAAGGGAGAGCTCTATTTTTGTTATTTTATAATTGAAGAAATGGGTGAAGTTGCCACATCGTTCTTTGGATATTGAGGGTTTTTTAGGGATGGCTTGATGGTTTGTTGTTTGATGATATTGAAAAGTTCTTTGGGTGGTTTTTGGCTTTATCCAGAGCGTTGTGGAAGAATGTGGCTTTTTCTTTCGTAATGTGCTGTTTGTAATTCTTGCGTTCCTTCCTAAGCTGATCTAGGTGGGCTGTGGATGGATTAGTTCACCAGAGTCTTTCTCCCATTCTAAGCTGTCGTCTTTCAGTGTTGAAGTCTTTCTTGAACCAGGATCTTGAGGGCGTGTTTCTCACCCTTTTCAGTTTCAAAGGGGCTACTTGGTCCAGTATGGAGGACATTGTTGAGTTGTAGATGCTGGTGAGTTCAGTTGCTGAGAGGCCATCTGATGGGGGGAGCAGTGAACTCATTCTTTCTTCTAGGTCCTCTAGGGGTATTTGGCTTATGTTTCTCACCCATTGGAGGGGTTTTTGTGTGTGAGTTGGGAGTTGAGGTGCTATGTTGATGTGGAATAGAATGATATAGTGATCCAAACAGTCAAAAAGGAGGATGTTGTCAATGATAAGTTTTGTTTCTTGAACTATGATAGCATCCAGGGATGAGTCTTTGTTGTGGGTCTGACCTTTCCAGTGCTGTGAGAGGTTTTTACTGAGAAGGAGGTTATTTAGGGATTGGATTAGGGCATTGTTTTCGTCATTTTAGTGGAGGTTTGGGTCCCCAAGTATGATGCTTTCGGTGTCAGAAAGAGAGAAGTGTGTGATCAGATCTGCCAGGTGTTCACCAAACGAGAGCATGTTACCTGGCCGGTGGTGGAGTATGTGGCAGTTCAGAGTTATGTTGTCTTTCATCCTTATGGTGGTGGTGAGATCTTCAAATGTGTTGTAGATTAGGGTATCTGTTGTCTTCACGTTAATGTTATTTTTGTGTATAATGGTAGGACCTCCATCGTGGCAGTCAATTCTGTCTTTCTTGATGATTGAATATCCCGGTGGGACTAGCGTGTCCATGATCGGGTATGAGGATTCATTCAGCCATGTGTCTGTGATGAATGCAATGTCAATGGCTTGTTTCAGGATGGCTTCTCTTAGTTCTGTTGCATGCTTGGTAGCAGATCTGCAGTTCATGAGTATACACTTGGTTTCTCTGTGGTGCTTGGGATATTGAGGGGAGGAAGTTTGGGGAATATTGATGAGGTATGCTGGAGGTCTGGTTGTTCTCATTGGTTCGGGCATTTTTCCTAGCCCCATGATGACCTGGATCTTAGAGGAAGGGTTGATTCTGGAAAGTTCCAGGTTGTAGGATTTGGCTAGCTCAATTGCCACACTTTGAGATATTATGGCGCTCATTCTTTTATGCCTCTGAGCTTTGTTGTTGAGAGGCTTTGTGGTCCAGCAATGGGGTTGTGATTTGACTGATCCTAGGAGCAGTTTGTTGCTGTATGTAGGAAAAGGTTTTGGTGATGGCTAGAATTCGGTTAGATTATTAGACTTCTTTTAATTTAATACCAATGACAGGTAGGTCAAGAGTTGAACTAGTATTGCACTAAAAGCCGTTATACTGGACCTAACTGCAAACCCTCTGTATGGTAATGCAAACTTTTTTAATGCTTTTGTTATCATGACAGACTTCGGGACTGATTTATTTCTTGGCGGACGGGTTACTCCATCACAACGTTGACGGCTATCCCATTTGCTGAAATATTAATCTCATTACATCCTATGGGATTTATATTTCGGCAGATGGGATCTCCGTAACCTGTCCACCAAGATCTAAATCAGACCCTTTGTTTTGTAGCATATTTAGATGTTGTTGAAAGGTTAGATTAGATTCTTATCCCAATAAAACCCCAGATAAGGATATAGTTTCACAGAATCTACTTTGTTATCTCCCAATTTCCAATTACATTTCTTTAAGTTCTTTCCTAAAGATATCATTTTTGTTTTGTTGTTGTTCGCAAAAAGACTGATTTGCATATGGCTGGGTCTTAACTGGGGTGGTGTGGTGAGCAAAAGAATGATGGATTTAAACCAGATCCTTGTGACTGGGGGTGAATGCTTGCATTGTCCAGCATTCCGTCCATCAATTGTTTCTTTTGCAATTGTATTAACCAGCATTAAAAATCCATCTGCCACTTGATGTAGCAAGACCATCATAGGTGCCTCCTTCACCACCACCATTGCCGACCTCATCGCACCCCACTTCCACCCCGACAGACAACACCCCCTGAAGGCCGCCTGGTTTACCACCAACCTCCAAGAAGCCAGACGCTCCTGCAGATGACTCAAAAAACAATGGAGAAACAGCAAAACCACCAAAGTCCAGACCACCTACAAGAAAGCCATGACAGATTACCACCAACTAATAAGAGCCACCAAGAGGACCTTCATCCGAAACAAAATCCTCACCAACACCAGCAACTCAAAGGAACTCTTCAACATCATCCAGCAGCTCACCAAACCCCCCAGCGAAGCCACAGACGTCACGCTGTCCCAGGGCCTCTGCAACAAGCTCAGCTCCTACTTCCACCTGAAAATCAAGGCCCTCTATGACAACTTCAGCGAACAGACTCCAGAAACCACCCTCCCCTCCAGCAACGACAGCCATCCCACCATCACCACCTGGACACCGGTCACCGCCGAAGACACCACCACGACCTTGAAGAGCACCCACTCAGGAGCCCCCACAGACCCCTGCCCGCCACACATCTTCCATAGAGCCGCCGCCGTCATCGCATCCGAACTACGCCACACCATCAACACCACCTTCAAATATGGCGTTTGCCCCGACGACTGGAAGTGGGCAGAGGTCAAGCCCCTCCTCAAGAAACCCTCGGCCGACCCGACTGACCTAAAAAACTACCGGCCGATCTCTCTACTTCCCTATGCAGCTTGGGTCACCGAGAAATTTGTCAACGCCCAGCTGACCACCTTCATCGAAGAGAACCCCATCCTTGACGCTTCCCGGTCCGGATTCCGCAGTAACCACAGCACAGAGACCGTCCTCCTCACCGCCACTGACGACATTTGCGCGCTACTCGACCAGGGCCCCATCGCAGCCCTCATCCTGCTAGACCTCTCTGCAACCTTCGACACAGTCTCCCACCGCACTCTTGCAGCCAGACTCCACGACGCTGGCATACGGGGAACCGCCCTTGACTGGGTCCACTCCTTTCTCGCCGGCAGAACCCAACAGATCAGTCTACCACCCTTCCTCTCTGAACCCACAGAGATCAACTGCGGAGTACCCCAAGGATCATCGCTCAGCCCCACGCTCTTCAACATCTACATGGCCCCCCTCGCAGCCATCATCAGACAGCATAGGCTCAGCATAGTATCCTATGCCGACGACACCCAGCTTATCCTCTCCCTCATGAAGAACCACGGTTTGACACCAGACTCAGCTTCCAGGAAGGAATGAAAGACGTCACAGCCTGGATGGGCAGCAGCTGCCTAAAGCTCAACTCAGAGAAGACAGCGGTCCTCATTCTTGGACCCTCCCCCACCACCTGGGACAACACCTGGTGGCCCTCGGAAATCCACCCACCCTGACTGACCACGCCTGGAACCTCTGCATCATTCTAGACTCCTCGCTCACCATGACCTGCCTGATCAACACCGTCGCCTCCACCTGCTTCAACACTCTACGCATCCTGCGCAAGACCTTCAAGTGGATCCCCCCCGAAGCCAGAAAGACCATCACCCACGCACTCATAACGAGAAGACTGGACTACGGAAACGCCCTCTACGCTGGAATCAACAAATCCCATCTACACAAACTCCAGACCATCCAGAACACCACAGCCAGACTCGTCCTCGGCACCCCAAGGCACGAGTACATGACCCAACACCTGCGAGATCTGCAGTGGCTCCCCGTCGAGAAGAGAGTAACCTTTAAGATACTCACACACGCCTACAAATCTCTCCACAACATCGGACCCGAATACCGCAATGGAAGAGTCTCTTTCCACATACCCAAAAGAAACCTCCGCTCCGCCGACCTCGCCCTAGCAGAGACCCCGCGCATCAGCAGAACCAGAGCAGGTGAAAGATCCTTCTTGTACGTCATGGCCAAGGCCTGGAACGAGCTCCCAGTCAACATCAGATGCTCCCCTACCATGCACAGTTTCAGGAAGAGCCTCAAGACCTGGCTTTTCGGCTGACCCGGAGCTACACCCCCCTCCCCAGCACCTGATTGATTGTTTGATAGGTAGGTCGAGTACTTCCTGCTTGCTCCGAACCCTTGGTTAATTTTGCAAACCCTGTGATTCACAAGATCACAGGTTTACACCTTCAAAATGGCTTTTCTAAATGTACTAAAGCCTTTTAGGAGTCCAAAAATTCTTTCCGACTGGCTTTTGTGATCCTTTTTTAATTGCAAATAGGAGGGGGCATTCCTCTTGTATTTGCGATTTAGAATGGCACAATCGCTACTATGGAAGAGTTACTGACCTCCAAATTGGGATGGTAAATGACTTGCAAAGGGTACGTGTCCCTTTGGGAAACCTTTCCTTCGTGAACCATGTCAACAGCCGTGGTGGATGCAAGCAGTAGTCCACAGGACCACTGTCTGCATCTCCTGATGTCTTCCCAAATGGGATTTTTTTTTTTAAAGAAGAAAACACTTTTGCTTTATGAAGACACCAGCTTCTTTTAAACAAAAAATCCTGTTTCAGAAAGCTAATGCAGGGACGGAGGTCTGCTCTGCGACATGACCTAATTGTTCATAAAGCACATCTCAATTTGAATTCCCATTTCCAATGCAATTTATGTATGCACATCCCTGGTTTGTGAATAAAATTCTATATTGGGCTAAGATTTCCCTACATTGGTTTTTTATTCCTCTGATGACTGGTGCAGTTTTCTTTTTGCCTTGATCCAGGAGTTTAAAAAGCTCTGATTTTACTGATTTACTATGTAAGAATTTGATTCACACTTATGAAGGTGTCCTATGTGTAGGTACTTATAATTATATATCAAACCTAAGTACAGTTAAAAAATATTAAGATGCTGCTAAATATGGCTGCAATTGGAGTACATGCACAGTATTTAGTGATGTCTGGTGTATGCAATTATGTTGTATTCAATGTTGTCTGTCAGATTAGGACTAGGGATGTGTGACATGCACATTTACACATTTAGAAACTTTCGAATGGTTTTTCATAGATTGAAGCTTGGCAGATTTTTTTTTTGTAATAAGTAGTGGGACAGGTTTTTGACTCTGCTGCTACCATGAACTGTTCTTTTTGTTTCAAAGGGCTGCGCTTGGGAGAGGCTGGATACATGCAGCTTGGTAGCCATAGGCATGCATCACTCTGAGCCACCTCCAATCCCTTTCTCGTCTGACCTCTACATAAAGAATTGCTGAGACAGTTGTCCAGACATGAGGTGTTACCAGCTTGCCTAGACATGAGGTGCACACACTACATGCCCAGAAAGGACTGGTTTTGTGCCCCATCATTCCCTGTACCATCTCTGCAGCTCTCTCTGGCATTGCTGACATGAGAACTGTACTATGCCTTTTTGTAGATTTGGTGAAGTTAGGAAATCTCAGTCAAATTGACAAAAGCCTTTTTTCCAGATTTTGTCCAACACCATGGGTGCAATAATATATTCACCAACCCATTCTCAAGACAGAGTCACATTGATATTTAAAGTTTCTGATTATGATATATATTTTCCTTAATATTTATGTTTGTTGCTGGCTAGCTTTGTTAAGATTTGAAAGGTTCACAGAGCAATATAATTAGGAGGTAATTTGGGGATTGCCAGCTGTAGCAAATGCTACTATTGCAATCCTCATGTTTCATCTGGTTAACCCTATGTTACCTCGGGCACTTATTTCTTTTTCAAGGCATACCAGGGTACCACCACAAACTAACACTGCAGAGAACCTGAGCTATTGTTGATTAGAGTTTCCAGTTCACTTAATCAAACATTGCTATTTATTTCAGAATGTTATATAGAACTGTGCATTCCATATCAGTAACTTCAGAGCACTGAAATGTAGAAGATACAGCTCGCTTGTTATTAGGATGAGGTAATTTCTAATTGGTCAGAGATAGTAACCAAGACTGACATTCTTCAGCACATCTCAGTTGAAGGCACATCTGAAAGGTTCAAATGACAGGAGTTTCTGAACTTCTTGTGGTTGACTACTGCTCTTTGGTGGGATTAAGTTCATCCTGAGTTTCAGTGCATGTAGTCCCAGCGATATGTCATGGTATTTCATCCTAAAAGGATAGTAGTTGATCATTTAAGAATTAAGTTTGGGTTATATTGAGGTATCAGTTTCTGAGGGCATCCACAATATTTGACTCAGTACACTTTGTGGACAGTGTGCAAGAACTCGAGTTTAATCCTAGCCTTTACTTCATGTCAGTGGCAAATAAGGGTTAGTGTGATGTGTTCCTACCTAGGGAGTTTGAGGAACACTCTGGCTGTCAGGTTCGGAAGTGTTTGGAATGTAGCAATGAGTCTCTTGATGAGGTAAACACAGAAGTTGTTACAGTAATCTAGGCATGTTAGGATGATGCATCTTGTCAGCTTGAAATTGTGGGTAGTGCAAAGGAGTGAGAGAATTTTCTAGAGAATGGAGATCTGCATGTTCCCATCTTTTGCCACAGTGCTCACTTGGGGATTAAATATGAGTACATTGTCAAAAAGATTTCCAAAGCTGTTTACTGATGGTGAGGCAGAAACTGATGTTCTGAGGTTTGTAGGCCAGGTAAACTGTAGTACATTAAGCTCAGGATCTCCGACCACTAGAAACTCTATAGAGGCCCTTTTCACACACATGAAGATCTTCTTCACCAGTGGAACAGCTAGTCCAATTATCATTAGCGTACAATGGAAGTTCACCTGGTACTGCTGAAGTTGATTTTTCAGGGGGCGCTTGAACATGTTGAAGACATAGGACAAGAGGGATGCTTCCTGACTATTGCTATATGCCACAGGGCATGTGGGCAATTCAGTGTATTTGATTCTAGCTTTTGGCTGTGGTCATTGAGGAATGAGTGGAACCATTACAATGTATGTTTGGAGATTCCTTCCCAGAACAAGCTTTTCAGAAGTATTGAGGGGGTTAGCGTTTTTCATAGGCCATAGATAGGACAAGGAGAATCAGGGTGTTTTTTGGAATCTCATCCAAGGAGAGGAGAAACTCGGCTAAGCGGTTATGGTACTCCTCCCAGGCCAGAATCCAGGTTGGAGGTCATGGAGATGGTGGCTAAATTCTGCATACTCTTGAAGTTATGTTGCCAGTTCCTTTTCCATTATCTTATTGAAAAAAGGACATTTGAAGTAAGTGTTCAGAGTCTCTGGAATACTAGATGTTTGCATGAAAAGGTAATGGCTGCATGTTGTGAAGTTCTAAGAACAGATTCTTAAATGAAGGAGATGTTAAAATCAGTTAATTCCACCAAAAGAAGGGAAAGAGGCTTGAGGTATCTGGCTGTTAGAAAATGGGTTGTTGGTTGACTGGGATCAACAACAAAATGCCAAAAATCCAATATGTAGAACCAGAATTATGAATTTTGGCGCTATTCCCACTAAAATCTTTACAAATTAAGAATTCAGGTTCTAATGATTGGATTTTTATTATTTGGATGTCAAATAATGTATTAAAATGTACTGTATTTTTCTAAATTGGTTTGGGATTTTTCTTGTGCTGTTTTTTCACTTTATTACTGTTTGTATGCTGCATTAATACTTTACACATTGCCTCTAAGTTAAGCCTAACTTCTTTTTGTGCCATGCTACCCAGGGCTAAGCACAGTTTAAGTTAGTAACATTTTTGCGGTTCACCCTGCAAGGGATAATAGCTGTTGCTTGCCCAGGGCTCAAACTCTAGTCAACCAAGAACCTACTTTCTAACATGGGGTGAATATAGCTCAGTGTGCACTTTGAATGTCTTTGTTTTGAGACCTAGACATAGGATATCAATGGTGCCCAAGGGTTGAAAATATCTGAATGTTGGTTGTATGCAAGGAGGTGGGATAGGGGAATAATTAGTCATTTCTATGGTACAATTCACACTGGTTTTGGTGACTCTGGATTTGAAGAACATGAGGTGGTCTTAACAAGATTTAATGGGCTGAGATATGAGTTGATTACTTACCAGGTTGATTGCTAATAGCAGTTTAATATTTCCTTGGTTTGACTGGGTGGACTGTTAATGAGTTTGACGCTATAAGTCTTTTTGGCACTTTCGGTGGTTTGTAGTAGTCTCTCTGGTGCCTCTTGCAGAGGCCTTTGTTTTATTCAGTCTGAGACTTCTGCTTTTCTCATTCCTGGTTTTAATTAATACACTTCAGCTCAACAAATGGCATACATCAGTCTCTCCTTAGGGTTTATCGGTTTGGCTGCAGTTAGTGAGCCTAAGGCAGATGATAGGTCAAGACTGTTGATTAGCACACAAGGGGTCAGGTGTGGGCTGTTGAGTAGCACACTGGGGTCAGTTGTTGAAGGTTGATAGATCTAATCAGTCAAATGCCTCAATGACTATATTTCTAAATGTATGGTCGAAATTTGATGCGTTGCATTGTTTCTAATTCAAATAATTGTAGGTTAGGTGTAGCAGGCTCTTGGAGAAGAACAAGTGGTCGAACCATACATGTGGCTGCCCAGCAATGTTACAGGTGTCATGGTTATATGTGAAAATAAAGTCTATTGTGCACCTGCTGTGTTGGGCTGTGAAGGAAGAGATGGGACAGGAATGGGAAAAGAAGAGCCATTTTGTAAAAGCCTTGGTAGCTCACCTTACATCCTTGATAAATGTTAGTAATTTGATGTTTTTGATTTCTATTGTATTATCTGTCAGAATTGCGTCTCTCACACAACACCGTATTAGTGTATAATCTGAATAAACCCCAAGTCCGATTTGAATCAGACTCTTAAAAATGTTCTGTAGTTTGAAAGGACATTTATAACTAACTGAGTCCTTGTACAATGGAAGGAAGCATTAGAAAAACATGTTCCACCACTAATGATTTTATTCAATGTTTGTAGATGTGTTTGTACTCTGGCTTTGTACAGCCTTTAAAAAGAGGTGTGCTACTAGTTGTGACAATAGCTATGTAAAATAAGACAGACATTGTAACGTCCATGTCAACCACAAAAGCCTTGTTGTTGTCTTACCCCGAAAGTAGTAAGGCATTTCTGCTCAATAGATCCCTCTAACTGGATGTTTAACCTTGCACTTTATCCAAAATAACACCAATGGTGTATCTGCTGATGAGGAACTAGCACTAATTCCTTTGTGATGATGACAGATTGAAAGGTAAACACAGGGTCTTCTGCAGAGAGAAAACTTCTTTCCTACAGAAGACGTGGGTTACCATCTCTGAAACTGGAAATATATATGGATTACTTATACTTTTGGGTGTGCCACCCCTACACAAATCCTTGGCTAATTGTCTTCTAATAACCCTATCATTTGGTGCATGCTTTTTTAATAAATGTATTTTGGAACTGAAGTATGCAAATTAAAGCATAAAAGTTGTATGGAGGGCAGTCACTTTTAGGTGTTGTTTGTAAATGCATCTTTAATTGCACAAAAAGGGATTGGCCAAAGTAAATTCATCAGGTGCCAGTGGTGGTATTAACTGAGGACAGAGCAATTGTCACTTAATAAATCAACATTCTGAAAGTGACTTTTAAAATACTCAACAATTCATGAAAAAAATAATGATAAAAGTCTTAAAAAGTCAGTGAAAATTACAACACAAAGAAAAAGAGGAGGAGGGTAGGGGGCCTGTAGGTTTACCACCTCTTACAGGGAAAATAGAAAGAGGAATAGAAAAGGAGGAGAAGGGAGAAACAATTTAAGTAAAAAATGAGAAGAGGGGAATAGGTAAACAGGATATATAAAACATTTGATCGAAGGAAAGAGAAAAAAAAAGTTCATATGGAGATTACATGTGCATGGAAAGATGTTAAAATGAAAAACAGGAAAATGAAAAAAAAAATTGAAATGAATCAGTAAATAAACTAATGAATTAGACGAAAATGGGAAGTATAACAAATTAGACATAATAAAATAGCAGATTTTTAATGTACTCCCCAGTTGCCACATCATGCTACTGACCTGACACCCAGCTGCAGAACCAACTGTGTAGCCATTGTACTACATTTGGTGATGGGCAATCGAAACCCATAGGAAAGTAGCCAAGTGCTTTTATCTATTACTGATAACATTTGTCATGCTGCTTTAAACATGAAGACTTATTGATGTTGGTGGTTTACTGGCTTATCATGCCAATATGACCCTTTAGTGGCATTCACGTTGTACAATTCTGTGTTTTCTACTTTTGCAGCATTGTGACTTTTTTGACATTATGTAAGATAAATGTATTCAAAGCAAGATTGTTAGCATTATGAGTAACAGAGAAGAGCCATTAAAAAAATACACACACAATATCTAGAGCTACACATCGATGCATATTCATATATTTTGCAAAGCATAATGTTAGTTGCGATTATTTATCATACTATATACAAAGCGCAAATGCAACGGAGACCTAGACAGCAACTGTAGAAAGGCTCACAATCTGGTAATCTAATTCCCCCCTCACAATTCTTTAGGCAGGCCCTTAGACAACAGCTACACCATCATTCACTTGTGTCTCATGCCTCGTTGCTGCCATCACCAGTATCCCTTAAGAGTGCCCAAAGTGTAATATTTTGATTTTAATATCATACTTCAAGAGATGGGAATATTCAGTTTCATTGTATGGTCACATTATTCATATGCTTTCTGTTTATGTAAAATTTGACATCTATATTTGGGAATAGACAAAAATACTGAAGAGAAAACCAGTATTAACATCCATTTTAATGTTTTATTCTATCACCAGTGGAGGAATCAGACATCTAACACTTCCAGAACGGATCACTGACAAAATATCGATCGCACAAATATCGAGCAGACAAAATATCGTGGACAAAATATCGACTGTCAAAATATCGACTCCCTATCTCCAAACAGGTAAGTACAAAAATATCGAATCCAAAATATCGTCGTTAAAAATATAGTTAGTCAAAATATCGAATTTTATAAATCTGTTAAAAGTAATGTAAAATTAATGAAATAATAAATAAAATAAAGTAAAACATACTTAAAATTAGTTAAATTACTTTAAAATTAATAAATAATTATTTTAAGTAAAAAAAAAATCTACATACATTTTTATTTTTTAATACATAGATATATTAACATAATAATATAAAATAATAATCACTACTTTTAGCGTAGGATAGCGGGAGGGTAAAATTTACTATTCCCACTCCAAAGAGTGCGACAGTAGGGAAAGCGTTGGATAGCGTAGAGGTAAAAATTACTATTCCCACTCCAGAGAGTGCAACAGTAGGGAATGCGTTGGATAGCGGGAGGGTAAAAATTACTATTCCCACTCCAGAGAGTGTAACAGTAGGGAAAGCGTTGGATAGGGTAGGGGTAAAAATTACTATTCCCACTCCAGTGAGTGCAACATTAGGGAAAGCGTTGGATAGCGTAGGGGTAAAAATTACTATTCCCACTCCAGAGAGTGCAACAGTAGGGAAAGCGTTGGATAGCGTAGGGGTAAAAATTACTATTCCCACTCCAGAGAGTGCAACAGTAGGGAAAGTGTTGGATAGCGGGAGGGTAAAAATTACTATTCCCACTCCAGTTAGTGCAACAGTAGGGAAAGCGTTGGATAGCGTAGGAGTAAAATTACTATTCCCACTCCAGAGAGTGCAACAGTAGGGAAATAGTTGGATAGCGGGAGGGTTAAAATTACTATTCCCACTCCAGAGAGTGCAACAGTAGGGACAGGGTAGGATAGCGGGAGGGTTAAAATGACTATTCCCACTCCAGTGAGTGCAACAGTAGGAAAAGTAATATTTTAATATTTTACAAAAAATTATTAATTATCAATACTAATAAATATTATTAATAACACTAATTACCAATTACAAAATCTTTAATAATTAATTTATTATAAATACAATACATATTATTTATTAAAAATTAATTACCTATTAATAAATCATTAACAACCAATTAATAATCATTACCAGATTTGTATAAATATTTAAATAAATACCAATTAATATTTAATTACCAGTAAATTAAGTATCAATACAAAAAAATATTTTCTATAATTAACTAATTACAATTAAATGACTTCCCCCCACATTCCCCTATATACCCACATCCCACTACAACTATTTAATTAATAGAAATAACATAATTACCAATAAATCAATTAAAAAAAATTAATTACCAATTAATAAAATGTATTTACCAATTAATAATTAATTAACAATAAATTAATTATCAATACCAATTAATATTAATTAATATGTACTTAATTTCAATTAAATTACTTCCCACCCTATGCCCCTATAAACCCACATCCCGCTACAACTATTTAATTAATAGAATTAACATAATTACCAATTAATCAATTAAAAAATAATAATTACCAATTAATAAAATGTAATTACCAATTAATAATTAATTAACAATAAATTAATTATCAATACCAATTAATATTTATTAATATGTACTTAATTTCAATTAAATTACTTCCCACCCTATTCCCCTATAAACCCACTACCCGCTACGGAATTAAATTACGCAAAAATTAAATAACATAAAATTCATTGCTTTTAAAAAATTAAACATACATTACAACAACTAATATACACTTTTAACACATATACTAACATACAATACACTTAGAAAAATTCGATATTATTAAAAATTCAATATTTTTTAATGCCTATATTATGTACTTCGATATTTTAACAATCGATATCACTTACCTTAATTTCGATATTTTTAACGACTATATTGTGTCCATTCGATATTATGTCCATTCTATATTTTGGACTCGATATTTTGTACATTCGATATTTTTTTCGATATTATGTCTATTTACCTTCCAGAACGCAGGGTTTGGAACCGAGGAAAGATTTAAGGGATCTTTTGAATGTGCTCAAAGGAAAAGATTTGATCATGTTGGCTGGTGTGAGAAGGTGCGAGAAGGAGACTCCAATAAAAGCCTCATCCTCGTCTCAGTCTGATGTTATGGGCAGGTCAGTACTGTTAACACAAAAAATATGCCTTTTAAGTACATTAAGAAAACCGTCAATTTAAATGATGCAGGTCCAACACAATATAGCAATGTTTCACTTAGTGGGACCCCATTAGTAGTACTTCGGATTAGCTAATGATAATTCAACTCCTCTGGAGGTACCAGTAACAACGGGTACTGGACTCTGGGGGTGTACATATACCATGGACTACAGGTTGAATCCGGATGTTCACTGACCTGTTAATGATAACATTCTCTGTGAAATTGGTGTGCTCAGTAACTCCCTATTTTACACCAGATTTTCAAACCAGCAAGAGTCCTATGGTGAAACTTACGGGGTCCATGGTAACCTTGGGCAATGAACTCCGCTCCACATGGAATTCATGCAACAATTCCCACTCCACTACATAGTGGAGTTAGTTACTGCACCCACAACCTTTTTAAAAAAAAAAAACAACTTTACCTTTACATGTTAAAAAGCATATAACCAATTCACAAAAGTGAACTTTAAAAAATACCAGGCAATGAGAGAGGTGATGATTTTGGGGTCACCCCTGACCTAGGGGGAGGGCAAGCAGATGCCTTGAACACAAAGAGCATATCATGCTAAACGATTCGGTGGTGGTCCCATCCTCCTAGGACCACCCCAAGCAAAGTTATGGGCAAAATTACAATGCCAACCAAAGGCCCAGCAAAGCATTATGGGGCGAGATTCTAAAGTTTAGTGAATATTATGGTATTAGCTCTCAGCTGAGCCCGAGAGCCTGCCCCTTGAGGAATGTTTTGATATTGGATACTATAATATTCACTGCATTCTAGAATATCCTCCCATAATGCTTTGCAGGGCCTTTGGTTGGGATTGTATTTTTGCCCATAACTGTGCTTGGGGTGGTCCTAGGGAGGATGGGACCACCACTGAATCATTTCAGCATGATGTGCTCTTTGTGTTCAAGGCATCTGCTTGGTTCTCTCCCTAGGTTAGGGAGGACCCCAAAAGCATCACCTCTCTCACTGCTTGCTATATTTTCATTTTCACCATTGTGAGATGATTATATGCATTTTAGTATGTAAAGATAGAATTATTTATTGTTTAATTAAAGGCACTGTTTGCTATATTTTCATTTTTGTGACATAACTATATGTATTTTAACATGTAAAAATAGTTATTTGTCGTATACCTAATATGCTACTGCACCCACAACCCTTTGATAAAACAACTTTACATGCTAAAAAGCATATAACCAATTCATAAAAGCAAGCATAGAAAAATATCAGGCAATGAAAGAGGTGATGATTTTGGGGTCCCCCCCCTAAGCTAGGGGGAGGACCAAGACAGTGCCTTGAACACAAAGAGTATATCATGCTCAATGATTGTGGTGGTCCCATCCTCCTAGGACCACCCCAAGCAAAGTTATGGGCAAAAGTACAATGCCAACCAGAGGCCCAGCAAAGCATTATGGGGCGAGATTCTAGAGTGCAGTGAATATTATAGTATTAGCTCTCAGCTGAGCCTGGAGAGCCTGCCCCTTGAGGAATGTTTTGATATTGGATACTATAATATTCACTACACTCTAGAATCTCATCCCATAATACTTTGCAGGGCCTTTGGTTGGGATTGTATTTTTGCCCATAACTGTGCTTGGGGTGGTCCTAGGAGGATGGGACCACCATAAATCGTTCAGCATGATGTGCTCTTTGTGTTCAAGGCATCTGCTTGGTTCTCTCCCTAGGTTAGTTAGGACACCAAAATCATCACCTCTCTCACTGCTTGCTATATTTTTATTTTCACTTTTGTGAGATGCCTATATGCATTTTTGCATGTAATGATAGAGATACTTGTTGTTTTATCAAGGGTATGTGAGATTTCTGTTTTATTAATTGGGGTGAAGCGGAACAGAGTTGTGGAGCGGAGTTCACAGAGTTTTTGATCAATTCTGCAGAATTCCGTGTAGTGGTACTCTGCCAACTACGCCCACCCTTAGTCCATGGTACCTTGTCATTGTGAATTAAAGGGGCCTTGGAATGAGACCATGGATGAGTAAATGAAATACAAAGATAATGAATGACTCGATCACTTCCTTTTTTGTCTTTTACAAAGTGTGCCAAATACCTAACAAAAATGATTTGCAGCAAAAAGTAGATCAACTTGTCCAACAGGATAAAACAGCTTATGAAAATCACAAGCATGTGAGACACATATCACTGTGCTAGCTACCATGGGACATGTAATGAGTAACTTTTTATAATGTTTATTTATTTTATGCTAATGCACATTTTTGTCATACAGATACCATGATAATAAAAATATATCTACAAATAACATAGCTACTTTCTCATGAATTTAAAGAGCATTGGAATTTGCAATATAACAATGAGCTCAAGAGAATATGTTTGCATATGGCAATTACATCGAGTTCATTGCATTACGTCAACAAATCAATGTTACGTAACAGTATCTGCGTACTACTCATCTACATGGTACATAAAGTTGTTGTGCGTGGTACCCCCAGACGTTTCCCTTCTATTGCTGAACACGTTTTTGTTGGCCATAGACCGCTGTGCACTCTACTCCTGGCAATTAGGGGCAAAGTGTTTGTGCTTTCCTTTTTAAAAATGGTAAAATTGGTCATACTCTTAGTTGCACATTTAATTTACTTGAAGACTCTAATATATTGTATTATCTATACTCAGGGACAGTAAATAAATGCTACTAATGGGTTGCAGCACTCATGGGGACCCCACTAAAGCACTGTAAAACATGTCTCCAGGTTGACCGCTGCAGCCTGGGTGTACAGTTTTAAAATGCAATTTCAACCTGTCAAAATAAACCTTTTGTCAAGCCTAACCCTTACATTTTAATATTTATAAGTCACACCCAAGGTAGGTGTTAAAAGTCCAAAAGTCAGGGTTGAGGGCGCACAGTATTTAAAAGTAGGGAGTGTATCTAACGGTTTACATGTCCTGGCAGTGAACTCCTCCCACCCCCAAAGTCATATTTCACTGTGGAAAAGCTGGCTCTTCTACTGGTTAAAACTGGCTTATACTATTATATTTAATAAGCACTAAATACGGTTTGGGAATGGATAACAAATGGTTAATGGACTCATTTTAATAGAAATGTATAATCCAACATAATGATGAAGTTAGATTTTATATTATTATTTTGGAGATTACACTTTTCGGATGTTTCATTTTCCTGCCATTTTCCAGCTGTCACCTGACCCCTGATGCTTCCCTTGTGTTGAGATCTGTATTGCCCCCAGACAGTGGACAAAAGGCTATGGGTGTGTGGAGAGGGTTTTCTTCTATAACAGGATAGCCTGGTGGATGCTACCAACACATTCCTGAGTTTCAGAAGATGTCTAACCTGTCACTGGCAGATGAAACCCACACTAGGCCTGCCTCCCTTTTCCGTCTCTAGTCAGGTTGGCTCTAAACCTAGCTAGTGGGAGGGGAGCAAATGACCAGGGTGGACAAAACATTGCCCTCCACCCACGGGCTGGAACTGCAAATAAAAGTGGACCTCCCAGACCTCTCCTCAGAACACTCATAGACCCGGGAAGAATCTGAAGAACTACCCTGCTACCTCAACAGCCTGAAGGATGAGTGATCCTACTTCACTTAAACCCAGGACCCCAATTTGGTGAACTCCTGTTTAAGCTACAGAGACACACAACATGTTTCCAGAGGCCTCTATGCCTGCAACTGCCCAGCTGACCAGTTCTAACTGGACCCACCAAGGAGTTTGCTGCTGGCCTCTGTTGGAATGAGCCCTAATCCTCAAGTGGTAGCTAAGTGGTTCCCCCCAGGTCCTAGACCTTTGGCTGGTGTTAGAGTGTACTCCTGTTGCCAAACTGCCAAAAGCGGGACTTAGAATCTTTTTCCCAAATTTCTAGCAAGAGAACCGATGCTGCCATCAACTTTCAATCTCTGGTCAGCCCCAACTTGCCAGTTTGCCCAACTGAAGGAGATCCGACTTCTAGAAAAGTTTCTGAACATAGAGGGCTTCCCTGGGACCAAAGTCAAGGAGCATCCAATCTATGTCAAGGCCTTCCTGGGCACGAACTTCACCTACTTGGAGCTTTCTCGCCTTCAGTTATGAACGCACTGGGACGAGACTCTTTAGTAGTCCACAGTAGTCTAGTCACCCTTCAGATCCAGCTTTCCTTGCCAACGACTCTTAAATGTAAGAAATCGGGTTATTGATGTGGAGGGATGGAAGCCTGACTCAGGTAACAACCACAATCCTTGTTAGGATAAACCACACTAAATACATTGACCAATGCTTAACCCTGTGGTAGCTTGGCACAAAGTATTCAGGCTTAACTTAGATCCAATGTGTAAACACAAGAAACATGTTTTTAGTGAAAATAGAGCCTAAAAGCACAAAGCACCACTTACGATCATCTTGTTGTGCTATACCAGTGGAAAGTCATGCTGGACGGTGAGTTGGATACAAGAACTTCTAAGTCGAGAACAAAGAGATCCATTTGTGGTGGCCATCAGTAGTTAGTACTAATTCATTTCATTAGTACTAATTCATAAACTGCAAATCTCAATCTGCTCCCATTTTAAAGTTAGCACTTATAAATACATTAGGATATCCCAGTGTTAGTCAATGGGAGAGATAGGCCTTGCAGCAGTGAAAAACTGCTTTAGGAGTTTTTCACTGTCAGGACATGTACTACTTAAACACACATGCCCTGCTTTTTAAATAGAGTACAATGTGACCTATGACACTTTAGGAACTACCTGAGGGGTGACATATCTATTAAAAAGGAAGTTTTAGGCCTAGCAAAAGGTTTATTTTACCAGGTCGACCTGGCAGTTTAAGACTGCACTACAGGCTGCTTTAAAAGGCTACTTTAGTGGGTGGCGCAATGAGTGCTGCAGCCCACAAGTAGCATTTAAATTACAGGTCTTGGGTACATGTGGTACTATTTGCTAGGGACTTACAAGTAAATTAAATGTACCAATCATATATATGCCAATTGTACCATAGTACAGGGAGAGAGCACACACTTTAAAACTGTTTAGCTGGGAAGAAGTACACAAATGCCAACAAAAATAGGTTCAGCAACAGAAGGCAGAAATCTCGAGGAGACCCTGCATAAATGGCCCGGTTCAACAGCAAGCTTCCCATTAGAACTAACCTAGTCTCTGTATCCAATCAGCAATCCATTGTTATCTTTTTTACTTTGAGCCGGCCTAGCACCACCAGATATCCTCGGGTTGACGCTTTGTAGCAATTCTTTATTCAAACTTCAAAATTCATGTATTTTTCTACTTATTAGATTTTGGTCGGTTTGGTGTCATATTTATTAAAATATTCTCTATTTTTAAATTGGTTTGGAATTTTTCTTGTGTTGTGTTTTGACTTTATTCATGTTTGAGTGCTGCAAAAATATTTTACACATTGCTTCTAAGTTTAGCCTGACTACTCTGTGCCAAGATTTCTTAGGGTTCAGCACAGGTTTATTTAGTTACTCCAGTGGTTCACCCTGACATGGATTGTGATTATTATTTGTGGAGGGTTTTCAGTCCTCTTGAATAATACAGTCATTAATGTAAGTATAATTTCAATTGATTTGGAAGTTCATTTTCCTGGGCCACTTATGCCAGGTTGTAATATAGGCTGAATTTAACCTCAGTCGGGCCGAGGACTAATATGTGTTTATACATTATTATTTTACGTGTGATGATCTTTTGAAGATGAACACTTGGACGTTGGCCCTTCAATGGGTTTTTCTTCAATGTGTTATCTCCAATTATTAGCATTGAGTGATCCAGCAAGTTAATATACTTGTTAAAATGTACCTACATCAAGATAATCTCACTGATGTGTTATCATTTCTTCACTTTGGGAATTGTTTGTTTAATGTATTTACTTGGGTTGCCACTATTTATTATTATTTATGTACATATTTTTTATCACTAATGGATATGCGTTTATCTACTCCCATGAAAGATATCAGTAAAGTATTGATGGATATGCAATAAAATATATTAACCACTGTAACAACAATGCTGATTAAGTTGCAATTTGTGTTTCAAATGCAATTCAATATTAGTGTAAGATTTCCAAATTAACTGGGTTATCCCAACACTGGAAGTATGTTCTCTATGTCAATTGACTCAATGTTTATTTCTTTGGGTGTGATAGAGAGTATTATTCCAACTTGACAAAGGCTTCTGTAAACTCAAAACGCATTGTTCCTGTGTGCACGAATAAACAGGTGTGCATTAGTTGGTGTGCCTTTTTCCTTTTTTCCGGTTGGGTTTTGGATTATTTTGAATGTATATAGAACTTTGGATTGGTAAAATACCATCCAAGCCAACCTGAAATTATTTGAAGCAACCCCCGACAAGTGTTAGCAAAATCCAATCAATTCAAAGCTGTAATACTATGCCTGGAGTGGTGAAAGGCTTTTGTCATTTTACAGCTCATCGGTGATGGCACTGTGCTAATCCTAAGCTTAAAGATTTTGCTGTAGAAATAGCAAAATACTTTGTCGCTTTCTAGCTTAGCATGGATGGCCCTGTGCCAATCCTATGCTTAAAAACTTTGCTAGAAAAACACATTTGAGGAGAGCAGATTCACAGTGAAGCTGGAATTGTAGGGTGCTCTATACAGGAGCTGCTCCCCACCTAAACTTGGGAACTACCCAGAGTTCTCTGCTTTTGCATATATATATATATATATATATATATATATATTGCTGGTTCTCGCTTGTAGTTTCCTCCAAAATAAAATGAGCGTAGTCCCAAATCAGTGCATAGGATTCTTTATTGCCACCAAGCTAGTCCGCCATGACGCGTTTCGGCCGTCCCACGGCCTTGATCACATGACACGGCTCAAACTGTGAGTATCCTATTTAAAGTGCTAGTGCTCAATTTGCATAAATTAACATAGACAACATACTATATACATTGTATCCATATCACTCTAGAATTATACATTATAAATATGTAGATTTCATCTGTGTATGTATTTACAATGATCTTCACTATTTGACATTTTCTGCATACAGATCCCTGTAATGCTCAAGTATGTGAAGTTGCCTAGACTCTACAAGGGCAATTTATCCGCCTAATATATGCTTAAATGTTTTTTAAACTACCAAACCAGCGGAGTCTATCTGTCAACTATCTGCAAAATGTTTGTGAAGTGCATAAACTAAATATAATAATTAAGTGTCGTGAAGCCCTATAGAAAAAGTGCAAAATAAAAGAGAAAGAAGAAATGTGCTGTGTACTATACATTGCCGTACAACCTATATAGTATTTTCTGGGACGACAATATAATATTCATTGAAAATGTATAAATACATAAATTAATGTAATCAAATAAATCTTTAAGCACATCCATATATTCCCATTGATTGTGGGCTATGAATATTGTCTAAATGAAATATGCTTACGGATGCAGATTCAATAGGGCCAGGGGAAATCAATGTAAGCAATATAACTGATTGGGATCAAGCAGCTGTGGAAACCTGATATTATAAGGTATATAGGATTCTTCAACATCTACATTTGTATTCAGATACTGATGCAACCTCCTACTGCTAAAATACATAAAATTAGATGTAAAATAATTCATATATATTCACAATAAATATATTCATAAAATACTGTATGTAAATATAAATAAATATAAATATGTGCAAAATCAGATCTCATAAATACAGATGTTAAAAAGTATTTCCTCTAGACAGAACCTTCATATATAATTACCAGACCTATAAGTGTATATGTGTGGCACAGATCTTTACCATATTATTAACTCATCAGAATTTGTAAAGTGCAGAAAGTGCGTCAATCCTAAAACATAATAGGAAAGTTACATCAAAATTTCCTAGAAATCCATACAATAATAAAATCATATAAATACCCATAAAAGATGATAAAAACTCCTAAAATTACAATATAATTTTGTATAAAATATTATGATTTTTATAGGATCTCACATTTATAAATAGGTGTGCAAATCTTCTGTATTATTTAGTCCTCCTGGATGCTTAGAGTTGAATTCTAAAATATATCTTGTTTCTAGGCGTCTTAATTTGCCTTACCGATCGCCACCTCTCTTATGGGGCAGAACCGACTCTATAGCATAGTATTTAAGATGTTTGAGGTCACTGTCATGAAACTCCTTAAAATGTCTGGCGACCGGATAACTGGCATCGTTGTTAGTGATGGCCCTCATGTGCTGCAAAATTCTTTTATGCACTGCCAGCTTTGTGCTACCTATATATTTTAGCTTGCAACTACATTCCAGCACATATACTGAAAATTCAGTCTTACATGTAAGATGTTGGGTAATGTTGCGTGTTTTATCATCAAATGCAGTGCGGTAAGTGCTAGTATTAACACCCTGCTGGCATGCTTTACATGTTGTGCATCTAAAAATCCTTTCCTTGCTGACAACCATGTGTTTCTATCCTGATCTTCTGGGCTGCTTCTTACCAATGCATTTCCCATACTGGTAGTTTTTCTGAAAGTAATAGAAGGATTATTAGGTAGTAGTTTGCCTATAATAGGGTCATCACGCACGATTGGCCAATTGCGTCTAATAATATTTCGGAGTTGTTTTTCCTGTTTAGAGAAACCTAATATAAGTCTGATCGGTTCCACTGTATTACTTTTATCATCAGACTTATTCTTGTATTGTAGCAGGTCTAACCTCGCCTTTTGCTTTGATTTAGTTATAGCCGCTTCAATTACCTTGGTTTTATATCCCCTTGCTAAGAAGCGGTTGCGACATTGTGCTTGTATGGTGTCTGCATCATCCTCATCGCTACATATGCGTCTTATGCATGGCATTTCACCATATGGGATGCTATTAATAAGGTGAATAGGATGTGCACTAGATGCATGTAATAACGTGTTACCTGCCGTAGGTTTCCTAAATAGTGTGGTCGTAAGACAGTTATTCACTATTTTGATATGCACATCTAAAAATGTAACTTCTGTTTTGCTCATAGAATATGTAAATTTAAGATTAACATCATTCATATTCAATTGGTCTATAAAATCCATAGCACTTTGTTGGCTTCCATTCCATATAATAAACAAATCGTCTATGAATCTTAACCAGCTTGTGATCTGAGTTAGGAATATTTGTTCATGTTTTCTCATGAGGACCAACTCCTCCCACCAACCCATAAATAAACAGGCATAACTGGGGGAGAAGCTGACCCCCATAGCAACTCCTTGTGTTTGTTGGTACATTTGATTATTAAAAGTAAAAAGATTGTTTTCCAAACAGAATAGTAACATATTTAAAAGCATTTTGTTATGTTGTGCATATCGTATGGGTCTATTAGAGAGGAAATATTCCACAGCCCTGACTCCGTCCCTATTTCTAATACACGTATAAAGGGACGAAACATCTAGGGCTATGAGTAAATAATTCACATTCCATTCTATGGGGCAGATTTACAAGCCCCTTGCGCCACTTTTGCGTCACTTTTAACATGGGAAAAGTGACGCAAAAGTGGCGCAAGGGGCTTGTAAATCTGCCCCTATATCTTTAACTTTTCTCAAGAAGTCACTGGTGTCTTGCACATACGATTTTAAATGCACAACATGCTCCTGTAAGAAATAATCTATGTACCGGGACATATTTTCTAATGGTCCATTGCATGCGGCTATAATGGGTCTACCAGGCAGTCTGTCTATGTTTTTGTGTATTTTTGGGACAAAATATATGACCGGTGTGGTCGGGTGCTCTTTCTTTAAAAATTTATATTCGTCCCAATCGATTAGACCCAAGCTTTTCCACGCAAGGAGTTGAGAGAAAAATTGTTCCTGAGTTTGTCTATATTTAAACATGGAACTTTTCCGATAACATTCTTGATCATTTAACTGATTGTAAGCTTCTTCCAGATATTGGTCCAAGGGCCAGAGTACTATATTTCCTCCCTTGTCTGCGTTTCTTATGACCACTTTTTTATCTTTACTCAATTTGTTTATCAGTAACTGGTAACTTCTTTCTTGATGGGTTAATTTAGTTTTGGATCTATTCATTGAATGATTCAACCTTTTGATCTGGGCCACCAATTGGTCACTAAAAATATCCAAAGAATCTCGAGGCATGATAGGTACAAATTTTGACTTGACTTTGAAGGGAGTGCTGGGTTTGGCAGTTGTTGTTGGTAGAGTTTCTTGTTCATGGCCATTGACATCTTGCGATGCTCCAGTATCAGAACTGAGAACTGAATTTCTTTGTCCCAATTGTAATTCATGCATGTCCTGTAATAGGCTTAAATCCGAGACCGTTAGGCCTATGGATTCTGTCTCACTACTAGATGTCTCAATGTGGTCTGACTTATCCTTAGCTGTTTTGAGTAGATGGAATTTCGCAAGCTTTAATTTTCTAATAAATTTGTATATGTCAGCCCTGGTTTGTGTATAATCAAAGTTGGATTCCGGGCAATAGGATAAACCTAATGACAATAATGGCTGCTCTGCTTTAGTCAAATTAATATTAGCCAGATCTATAATAGTGTTGTGTAAAGTGGTATTGGGATCTGTTGTGGTGATACTATCTTGATGAGCATCTTCTATCTGCGATTCCCTCGACCTCGCCCCCTCTTCTTGTTCTCTCCTTTTTCTCTGGGCTTGTCTTCTCCCCCTTCTCCTCTTGGTGTCCCTGCTGCCGCAGGTCCCTTGTTTCGGGGTCGCAGTGTTTCTTGTCGACCTCTTTTTAAAATGTCCAGCTCTTCCCCGAACGTTAATCTTATAGCATTGTGTTCTTGTCTCCTCCTTGCTGTTTCGGTTTCTGATTCACTGTCGGGTGCAGAGCTTAAATCTGACATTGACACAGATTCCATTTGGTGTTGATTTCTTTCCTTAGTATTTGCACCCTGTAATCGTTGATTGGCTGTAGCTGTTCTAAGTGAATCATATCTCCGCGCAAAAGTAAATACTTGTCCATTGGCGTAGTCATCTCTATCACGCCTGAATTTATATGTTTTTCTCATTTTTATTTTGTCTTCTTCTTTGTTGAGTCTACTTGTCATTTCCTCATGTAATTTCTGTCTACTTTGAGGATCCCCTTGCTGTTGAATCTCGTGCTCCAATATTTCAATTTTGTTTTGAAGATCAGTTCTATCAATCTCCGCATACTTGACTAGTATCACTACTAGCCTGCGTGAGGATTCAAGGTTGCATTGCGCCCACTCGGCCATCATCAGTGGGTTCGGTGTTTCATAACTGGGGGCGATCATTATACGGATGCCCCTGGGAATTCTCCCCACATCCAGGTACCTCTGTAACGATCGAGCCTCCCACCACTTCGATTGTTCCTGCCGCTTCAACTTTTCAAGGGTCCGATAATTTTCCTTTAGTCCCTTAATTCTTCCATTGTTTTCCCCATCTGCATCCCTAGTTGCACTCTGTGTTGTTACTGGGTCCTCAGAGAACATTTCCTCTGCCGCTGATTCTCTACTTTAGAGCGTGTCGGCGGACATGCTTGGTGGTTATAATATATAATCTATCCCAATACGAGAATACTCTAAATCAACCAATGCCAATAGAGTTTCCCTGTATGGTGCACACCTCCTCTCCTGCACATAACAAGTCTCACATACGTGTTGGCGGTCCACCTTCGGTTGGAAGCTCCCGCTCCCGCTAACACTCCTCCGAGCAATCCAAGAGGTTAGTGCTTCTCCGCCCGAGATGTTGCCTAACAGGTAGAATCTTCGTTTGTATGTCACGCAGGGGGCTCCGGCTGTTCATTTGGCTGGTGCAGTAATCCAAGTGGGTCATGCCCCCTCCATTAAGTATGGATTTCCACGGGTATATGGTGAGCAGTAACGAGAAAGGGAGGTGAGGAAGACAATTCTCTCTCACACAACACCGCATTTCAAGGAAATAATGTAGCGCTGCAGCATATGAAGGCACTTTCCTTGTAAATAATTTTTAACAGTGTGCACCACTATGAATGACAGTTATTTTCGTGACTATGGCAGAAAAAAACGCTATTAAGCAAAATGGAATTGTGCAGTAAATCACGTTATGAGGAATATATTTGAGGTGCACCCTGGGGCCTGTAGTTCATTTTACGGGCCACATGACCACTGGGAGGATACATAACTGCTCACCTGTGATCAAGGCGGCAAAACGCTGAAACGCGTAAGGAGTGAGAGTGGTTAAAATGCTGCTGCGCTGACGAAATTAATGTCTGAACTTGGAAATAAGTCAGTGTTGGGCTCTTATTGTTTTTGGATACTTCATATACAGGCTTCTCCATTCCTGTGTAAAGAGCCCGCCCTGCAGGGTCGGGGGCCCCCGGTAAATGGAGCTCTTCTGAAAATACTTAATGGAGGGGGGGCATGACCCGCTTGGATTACTGCACCAGCCAAATGGATTTCCACGGGTATATGGTGAGCAGTAACGAGAAAGGGAGGTGAGGAAGACAATTCTCTCTCACACAACACCGCATTTCAAGGAAATAATGTAGCGCTGCAGCATATGAAGGCACTTTGCATTGTAAATAATTTTTAACAGTGTGCAGCACTATGAATGACAGTTATTTTCGTGACTATGGCAGAAAAAAACGCTATTAAGCAAAATGGAATTGTGCAGTAAATCACGTTATGAGGAATATATTTGAGGTGCACCCTGGGGCCTGTAGTTCATTTTACGGGCCACATGACCACTGGGAGGATACATAACCGCTCACCTGTGATCAAGGCGGCAAAACGCTGAAACGCGTAAGGAGTGAGAGTGGTTAAAATGCTGCTGCGCTGACGAAATAAATGTCTGAACTTGGAAATAAGTCGGAGTTGGGCTCTTATTGTTTTTGGATATATATATATTCACTGAAAAAACCATAGGTTTTAGGGACAGTTATAGTTAGTTGGACATTGCACTCGTACAAAACCCGTGAAATTCCCCCGTTATAGTTAGTCCATCTAACTATAACTCGCGCCCCCGCAATGCACTGCTGATGACGTCACATATTACATCACTCATGACATGGTCAGTGACATCACTGATGACATCACTGATGACATCTCAAATGACATCACTGATGACATCACTGATGACATCATCCAGTGACTGTGTGTTTCTGTAAAGTTTATATATTTTTAATATATATAGGAAAAGACGTATTGAAGAATGAGTGGGTGTGTAAGTGTCTGTATGGATGATTTAGTAGGTGCGTGACTGACTCTATAAGTGAGTGATTTAACGTATCTTACTGAATGCATGGGTTAGTGACTAAACTGGGTGAATGTCTGTATCCGTCTGTCTGTTGCTGTGTAAGTGGCTGCATGTGTTTGTGAATAGCTACATGAGTGTCTATATGAGTTATTGAATGCTTGTCTGAGTATCTGTATGGGTGCCTGAGTGTTTGTGTGGGAGGGGTGTGTGCAACTCTGTGCATAGATGTGTGAGTGGGTGATTCACTGGGTGGATGGTTTCAAGAGTGCAACTGTGATAGACTGTATGGGTGGGTAAGTGTGTGTAAGAGTGTGTTAGTGAGTGAATGTATGTCCCAGTGGTACATGTGTGAGTAACTACATATGTGAAAGGCAGTATATATGTGTGTTGGAGTATATAAATAGCTATAAGCGAGAGTGAGTGATTGTGATAGTGGCTGTATGGATGAGTGTGTGCTTGTATCAGTGATTGTATAAGAGCGTAAGAATGTGCTACTATTTGTATGAGTAAGTGAGCTGGTGTGTGTATAACTGTATAGGTGAGTAAATGGTAGTGTGTTTAATTATTTGCATGACTGACTAGGTGTGTGAGTACCTCTATGGATGAGTGGCGGTGTTTGAGTGTCTATATAGGAGTATGAGTGCATATGATAGTCCTGTACTGAGTGAAGGTAAGTATGAGTGACTGTACGGGTGAGTGAGTGGATGTGGCGTAGACCTAAGAATCAGTGAGTGGGTATGTAGTTATTGGTGTTGGAGTGTCTATGGTTTTGCGAATGGCAGTCTGTAATTTAGAGTGGGTGTATCAAAGGTTATATTAGGGTGTGAGGAGGTGCATCAGATTATCACGTGGATGATGTCATCAGTGATGTCATTTGAGATGTCATCAGTGATGTCATCAGTGATGTCACTGACCATGTCATGAGTGATGTAATATGTGACGTCATCAGCAGTGCATTGCGGGGCGCGAGTTATA
Organism: Calotriton arnoldi; assembly: GCA_963921515.1. Lineage (NCBI taxonomy): Eukaryota > Metazoa > Chordata > Amphibia > Caudata > Salamandridae > Calotriton > Calotriton arnoldi. The sequence continues at coordinate 673,656 of CAWUFW010002826.1, read as the reverse complement.
GTTAGCTGGACTAACTATAACGGGGGAATTTCACGGGTTTTGTACGAGTGCAATGTCCAACTAACTATAACTGTCCCTAAAACCTATGGTTTTTTCAGTGAATTTCAAAGGTTTTTTAAATGCTAATTTGTAACTATAACGTCCCTGAAACCTATGGTTTTTTCAGTGAATTTCAAAGGTTTTTTAAATGCTAATTTGTAACTATAACATGTCTGAAACCTACAGTTTTTTCAGTGAATTTCAAAGGTTTTGTAAATGACAATTTTTAAATGTATTAATTGTTATATAAAAAATTTTCATACTGATTTCCAAATTTTTTAGAAACAATTTTTTTTTACATATTTTATTTTTTAAATTACATTGTAATTACATTATACATTACATTACAAAAAATACTTTCTAAGAATGAATTACTTTAGTTTAATTACTTTGCACATAGGCTATAGACTTTTAAGTACAGTAGTTACAGTTGTTGCAATGGGCAACACATTTTCAAACACAATGCAACATTCAGCTCAATGTGAATTTCTAGTTAAATGCAATTAGTTACTTTATGGATTACTTTTCTAACCACATTACTGGATCCTAGATTCAGTCCTGGGACATCTCCTGTAAACAGTTGAGTAAAAGCGTTTTGGTTACAGTTGTGATTTTTAAGGAATATTATTGTACTTTAAAAGTTCACACTTAGAAACTTTTTCTCATAGAATCACCAATGTTATCCTATGGAAGGAAATTCACTTAGAAGTTAAAAACTGTTATCGTTACTTTTTCTTACTCAGTGTTGGATCCTGGATCCAGCACTGGTGCAAATCCTGTAAACAGTTGAAAGAATGCGTTTAAGTCATACAGGCGATTTTTAGGAATATTTGTAGTTTGTGAAAATCGACACTTTGAAACTTTTCTGCTGAAAACCAGACAATGGATTCCTATGGAAGGAAATTCAAGTTACTGGTAAGTACGGTTAAAATTACTTTTCAGGATCAGTACTGGGCTGAAAGATGCAGCACTGAGGTCTCTCCTGATAACAGGTGAGTAAATCGGAATTCGTATTTCGGCTGATTTTAGAGGAATATTTTAAAGTTCCAAAACTCCACACTTAGAAGAATTTCCAAGTGAAACCAGTCAATGTTAGCCTATGGAAGGAAATTCAAGTTACTGGTAAGTACGGTTAAAATTACTTTTCAGGACCAGTACTGGGCTGAAAGATGCAGCACTGAGGTCTCTCCTGATAACAGGTGAGTAAATCAGAATTCGGATTTCGGCTGATTTTAGAGGAATATTTGCACAATGGTGAAGGGAGGGGCGGGGCCTGAGGTGACATCTGTGCAAACGCGCCCCGTGGCGCGTTTTAAGTTGGGGGATTAAGTCCCCTTGAATCATGAGGGTCCCTACCGGCCAACTAGCCCACCAGGAACCTCCAGTATGCGCCAGGGGCTGCGTTGCAGAGACATTTACAGAAGCCACACCCCTTTTACACCTCTCTGCAACGCAGCTCTGTGGCGCTTTCTGGACGTACCTGTTGGGCTAGTTGGCCCCCAGGGACCCTCAGGATTGAAGAGGATTTAATTCCCCATCTTAAAACGCGCCACGGGGCCTGTTTGCACACATGTCACCTGAAGTCCCGCCCCCTCCCTTCACCACTGTGCAAACGCGCCCGTGGCGCGTTTTAAGTCGGGGATTAACTCCCCTTGAATCCTGAGGGTCCCTGGGGTGCAACTAGCCCACCATATACCTCCAAAAGCGCCATAGAGCTGCGTTGCAGAGAGGTGTAAAAGGGGCGTGGCCTCTGTACACCTCTCTGCAAGGCAGCCCCTGGCGCATACTGGAGGTTCCTGGTGGGCTAGTTGGCCCCAGAGACCCCCAGTATTCAAGGGGATCGTTCCTCCTCTGCAAACGCGCCAGGGGCGCGTTTGCAGAGTGGTGAAGGAAGGGGCGGGGCCTACGGGCCCGATCGTTTTTTTGTTTTTTTTTCCCTGAAGGGGGCTGTGTAGCCCCCTTCCTTTTCTCCTATTTTTAGGCCCTGGGGACCCCATCCCCCAGGGCCTTTCCCCTTTTTTTTAAATTAAAATTAAAAAAAAACGGGAAGGGGGCCGCGAGGCCCCTTCCCTGGGCCTGTATTGGCCCCGGGGACCCCATCCCCGGGGCATGGCCTCTTTTTTTATTTGGAGGGGGCTGCGTGGCCCCCTCCTCAGGCCATTTAAGGCCCCGGGGACCCCATCCCCGGGGCCGGCCTTGCACTTTTTTTTTTATTTTTTTTTGTTACTTTGGGGAGGGGGCTGCGTGGCCCCTCCGTGGCCTCTTATGGCCCCGGGGACCCCATCCCGGGGCCTGGCCTCTCGTTGGGGACTGTGGGGGTCCCCAAACCCCCACAGTCCCGCCGGCTCCCCGTGTCCTACGGGAGCCGGCATTGCTTTACACATGGGGAGCAGCTAATATGCTGCTCCCCATGTGGAAAGCAGTCGGCTTTGGATATTGGAAGAGAGAGCAGGTTTCCTGCTCTCTCTTCCAATATCCAAAGCAAGTTTGCAATGACAGGACGGGAGCCGCGAAGCTCCCGTCCTGTCATTGCAACAGCAGTGTCCCGGGGTAGGCAGCCCGGGACATTGCAGGAGCCGGCCCTGGGGGTGGTGGTCCCCAGGGCCATCAAGGGCTCCAGGAGGGGGCCGCGCGGCCCCCTCTCTACATTTTGAAAGCCCCGGGAGGTGGTGGTCCCCGGGCTCTGGGGGTCCAAAACGGACCCCCATTTTAATTTTTCTCAGTGCCCCGGGAGGTGGTGGTCCTCGGGCGTGTGGGGGCTGGAGCCCCCCACACAGGTTTTTTAAATAAAAAAGAAGCCCCGGGAGGTGGTCCCTGGGGCTTGGGGCCCTTAGAGGCCCCCACACATAAAATTAACCCCCCAGCATGCCCCCGGGACTTGGCCCACCCGGGGGCCAATTCACATCGAAGCGCGGGAGACCGCGCTTCGATTTTTTTTCGGCAGGGTTCGCGCTCCCTGAGCGCATCCTGCCAATTTTAAAAAAAAAAAAAAAATTTTGCCCAGGGGGTCCTTGTGGGACCCCCTGAGCAGACCTAGGGGGTCAGGGTGTTTCTACCCTGCCCCCTTTGTGCGCTTTGCGCACTTGTTTCTGAACCGAGGGACAAAATGCCTGCCAACACTTCCTGGTTTGGAGTGTTGACAGCCAATTAACATAAAGCTCGTGCTCGGGAGGATCCGCGGCCCTAGATATCACTATCTTTTTACTTTTGATTTTCTCAGCAACTACTGAACGGATTTACACCATGTAACAAAAAGGGTTCTTTCTGAACCAAGAACTACCTCTTTGCCAAATTTGGTGTAATTCCGTTCAGCAGTTCAGGCTGTAGCCGTGTCTAAAGTTTCCTATGGAAAATTGCATGGAGAAAACGCGTTTTGGGACCCCCCTTTTTTCTCGGCCCCCGCTTGACGAATCCCCCCGAGACTTTCAGGGTAGGAGCGGACCGGAGCGGGCCATAAAGTTTGAAAACTTTGCAAAGATACGTCAACCGGCAAGAGAGTTATTTCAAATAGAATGTCGCGGATTTCCTATGGATAATAGGTTGTAACTATAACTATCTACTGGCGACCGCCAGTAGATAATATATATATATATATATATATATATATATATATATATATATATATATATATATATATATATATATATATTTATATCCAAACAAAGCATTCTCCTGTTCCGGAGCCCCCGACCCTTCAGGGCGGCCTCAGAGTGATGGGCACGTAGCAGCCCATCCAAACACCAGCAAATGTGACAAAAGAAATGAGGCCCATTACTGGAAATGTTCGCTTTTATTCAGTATCCTGCAGCACGACATCCTTCCTGTTACCTAACATTTCAGCCTCAATTGGCCTTGCTCACAGGTGGAAGGTTGGACGTTTTAATTTGCCAGGTGCGCTCGTGCATGCTTTTTAGAGTTCAAGGATCACATGGCTGCATGTTAAAATACAAATCCCACAGTGCACTGCCAGTTATCTTGAAATTACGAACTGGAAGTCCTCGTTATTTTTCAACTTCAAAATTAAAAATTAGTACCTTCGTGGCAGTGGCACTGGTGTTAGTGTGGAATCCTTTACTGAAGACAGCCAGGTGAGTTAGTATCACTCGCACATTTCTTGTATTTCTTCCGATGGTCTGAACAAAGTCTCATTTCACCAGCACGATCAGAAATGGATGTAATCCATCCCGAATCCCTTCCAACACGCGCTCACATTTTCGCCATATTGGCATTCCTAAATAGGCTGGGCGCGTGAGTGGGTCATGCTCCTCCATAAAATCCAAACAAAGCATTCTCCTGTTCCGGAGCCCCCGACCCTTCAGGGCGGCCTCAGAGTGATGGGCAGGGAGCAGCCCATCCAAACACCAGCAAATGTGACAAAAGAAATGAGGCCCATTACTGGAAATGTTCGCTTTTATTCAGTAATGTGCAGCACGACATCCTTCCTGTTACCTAACGTTTCAGCCTCAATTGGCCTTGCTCACAGGTGGAAGGTTGGACGTTTTAATTTGCCAGGTGCGCTCGTGCATGCTTTTTAGAGTTCAAGGATCACATGGCTGCATGTTAAAATACAAATCCCACAGTGCACTGCCAGTTATCTTGAAATTACGAACTGGAAGTCCTCGTTATTTTTCAACTTCAAAATTAAAAATTAGTACCTTCGTGGCAGTAGCACTGGTGTTAGTGTGGAATCCTTTACTGAAGACAGCCAGGTGAGTTAGTATCACTCGCACATTTCTCGCATTTCTTCCGATGGTCTGAACAAAGTCTCATTTCACCAGCACGATCAGAAATGGATGTAATCCATCCCGAATCCCTTCCAACACGCGCTCACATTTTCGCCATATTGGCATTCCTAAATAGGCTGGGCGTGTGAGTGGGTCATGCTCCTCCATAAAATCCAAACAAAGCATTCTCCTGTTCCGGGGCCCCCGACCCTTCAGGGCGGCCTCAGAGTGATGGGCACGGAGCAGCCCATCCAAACACCAGCAAATGTGACAAAAGAAATGAGGCCATTACTGGAAATGTTCGCTTTTATTCAGTATCCTGCAGCACGACATCCTTCCTGTTACCTAACGTTTCAGCCTCAATTGGCCTTGCTCACAGGTGGAAGGTTGGACGTTTTAATTTGCCAGGTGAGCTCGTGCATGCTTTTTAGAGTTCAAGGATCACATGGCTGCATGTTAAAATACAAATCCCACAGTGCACTGCCAGTTATCTTGAAATTACGAACTGGAAGACCTCGTTATTTTTCAACTTCAAAATTAAAAATTAGTACCTTCGTGGCAGTGGCACTGGTGTTAGTGTGGAATCCTTTACTGAAGACAGCCAGGTGAGTTAGTATCACTCGCACATTTCTTGTATTTCTTCCGATGGTCTGAACAAAGTCTCATTTCACCAGCACGATCAGAAATGGATGTAATCCATCCCGAATCCCTTCCAACATGCGCTCACATTTTCGCCATATTGGCATTCCTAAATAGGCTGGGCGCATGAGTGGGTCATGCTCCTCCATAAAATCCAAACAAAGCATTCTCCTGTTCCGGAGCCCCCGACCCTTCAGGGCGGCCTCAGAGTGATGGGCACGGAGCAGCCCATCCAAACACCAGCAAATGTGACAAAAGAAATGAGGCCCATTACTGGAAATGTTCGCTTTTATTCAGTATCCTGCAGCACGACATCCTTCCTGTTACCTAACATTTCAGCCTCAATTGGCCTTGCTCACAGGTGGAAGGTTGGACGTTTTAATTTGCCAGGTGCGCTCGTGCATGCTTTTTAGAGTTCAAGGATCACATGGCTGCATGTTAAAATACAAATCCCACAGTGCACTGCCAGTTATCTTGAAATTACGAACTGGAAGTCCTCGTTATTTTTCAACTTCAAAATTAAAAATTAGTACCTTCGTGGCAGTGGCACTGGTGTTAGTGTGGAATCCTTTACTGAAGACAGCCAGGTGAGTTAGTATCACTCGCACATTTCTTGTATTTCTTCCGATGGTCTGAACAAAGTCTCATTTCACCAGCACGATCAGAAATGGATGTAATCCATCCCGAATCCCTTCCAACACGCGCTCACATTTTCGCCATATTGGCATTCCTAAATAGGCTGGGCGCGTGAGTGGGTCATGCTCCTCCATAAAATCCAAACAAAGCATTCTCCTGTTCCGGGGCCCCCGACCCTTCAGGGCGGCCTCAGAGTGATGGGCACGGAGCAGCCCATCCAAACACCAGCAAATGTGACAAAAGAAATGAGGCCATTACTGGAAATGTTCGCTTTTATTCAGTATCCTGCAGCACGACATCCTTCCTGTTACCTAACGTTTCAGCCTCAATTGGCCTTGCTCACAGGTGGAAGGTTGGACGTTTTAATTTGCCAGGTGCGCTCGTGCATGCTTTTTAGAGTTCAAGGATCACATGGCTGCATGTTAAAATACAAATCCCACAGTGCACTGCCAGTTATCTTGAAATTACGAACTGGAAGTCCTCGTTATTTTTCAACTTCAAAATTAAAAATTAGTACCTTCGTGGCAGTGGCACTGGTGTTAGTGTGGAATCCTTTACTGAAGACAGCCAGGTGAGTTAGTATCACTCGCACATTTCTTGTATTTCTTCCGATGGTCTGAACAAAGTCTCATTTCACCAGCACGATCAGAAATGGATGTAATCCATCCCGAATCCCTTCCAACACGCGTTTTATTTCACCTGCAATAAAATCTTCATGGAACTGAATGCGCTGTGGTCCGTTCCTGCTTGCCTCACCTTATATTAGGTGATCCAGGAGTTTGTTTTCTATATAAATATATATATATATATATATATATATATAAATATATATTTTAATCTTTTTTTTACATTAAACAAAACCTAGAAATTCACTGAAAAAACAAAAGGTTAAAGTAACTGAACTTCACCAGTTATAGTTGGGTCAAGTAGCTATTACTCGTGCCCTAGGGTGAATACAACTTATTCCCCGCCATGCACAGGTTTCTCATCAATAATTTCACTGCAAATGTTGCAGTGAAATTATCAATGATGTCATAAAAGATGTCATGAGTGGTGTTATATGTGGGGTAATTAGTTGTGTATGGCAAGGGTGTGAGTTATCGTTATCTTAGGGCACGAGTTATAGTTACTGTTACTAGAGAACTGGTGAATATCTAGTTTTTTTAAGGGAAAGTAATTTAATTACCATACACAAATCCAACCTCCCGCTGCCCACGGCAGGCCTGTGGCCAGGCCCTACAGCTATCCCCTGCATGCTGCCAAACCCCCAATGCACATGTCCATCAGCTGTGCGCAGTGGTGGGTTAGCCACAAGGCCTGGCCTGCGGCCAGTCCCTGTGGCCAACCCCCATAAAGGCAACCAACCCCACACTACGCAGGGCCTTCGGTCATGCATGGCAGGGGTTGGCCTCAGGGCCAGGCCCCGTGGCCAAACCCCACATGCAGCAAACCCAATGCTGTGCCTTGTCCTGGCTATGGCCTCATCCCGCAGGGCCATTTTTTCTAAAGGGGAGGGTGGCTATGTGACCCTCTCCCTAAACTCTTTATGGCCTTGAGGTCTCCATGCCCCAGGGCCAAATACAATTTAAAGGGAAGGGGACCACATGGCTCCCCTACCTGAGCCTCATTAGTCCTTGGGGACCCCATATCCCAGGGCCTTGGGTATTTTAAAGGGGGAGGGGGCTGCATGGCCCACTGCCTGAGCATTATTAGGCCCTGGAGACCTCCTCGTCCAGGGCTGTATTTTTTAATTAAAGGGAAAGCGGCTGCATGGGCTTCCTCCCCAAGCATTATTAGGCCCTATGGACCCCATTCCCCAGGGCCACTACTTAAAATAAAAGGGATTGGGCCATGTAGCCCCCCTCCCCTGAGCCTTCCTATGCCCTGGGGACCTCAACCACAGGGCCGTTTATTTAAATAAAGGGGAGGGGGACCACATGGCCCCCTCTCAGAGCCTTTTTGGACCTGTGGACCCCTTTCCCCAGGGCCATTATTATAAATAAAGGTTAGGGGACCACATGGCCCTTCCCCCAGAGACATTTTTGACCCTGGGGGCCCAATCCACAGGGCTGTTATTAAAATTAAGGGGGAGGGGGCCACACAGCCCCCTCCCTGAGCCATTATCAGCCCCAGGGACCCCATCAACCGGGGACCTCATTAAATAAAGGTGGGTGCCCTGGCACCTACTCAGAGCACCCATCATATGCTCGTTGGATACTTTGGCGGGAGTCCCAAGAACGCTGCAGCCCCAGATGGCTACCTGCTTGCAGCAAAGCCTCCATTGACCCCGCCCACCTGGAGCAGCTACTAATGCTGCTCCTTCAAGGTGGGAGCAATGTTTTGATTAATTTCTCTGCCCGCATCAGTACGGGTAGACACATCAAAAGTCTGCTCCCAGCTGGAGGGAGCATTTTTAAAGCAGGAGTCCAGCTTGTTTTGTTTTTTTGCTGCAAATTCATGAATTCTACGCAAATTCATGACAAAATCTAAAATAAAAGGTTTATGGTCCCAGGTGGGGTCCCTCTGAGAGCCTACTGCTAGGCATAGGGGTCAGAGTATCCCTACCCTGTCCCCCTATGTCTTTTTTACTTCTTATCCAAGATGGCTGTCACCATTTCCTGGTTGAGGTGATGGCACCCAATCAGATCTCAGCATGAGATCTGCCAGGATCCACGGTGGCTCCACGTCTCTAGATATTTAAAGTTTTTGGGCAACTATAACTTGCCCATTGCATATGTTTTATTTATTGTATTAAATGACTTGTTTCAAATAAATTCATACATTTGTCATTTATACATACAATATGATATAGTGTTAAAATATTTTCTTTTACATTTAATATAAATATGTGAGTTATAGTTGTTTGAGTATATGAGTGACGTTGTGATTTTATGTTACATGGTGGGCCCTGGTATAAGTTAAACAAATAATGTTTTAATAAAATACTTAAAAAAATTATAACTATTGTATTTCTAATATTTAAACGTGCTTTGTAATAGCGTAGTATTATAATAACCACTAACTACAACTTATTTCTAACCTTTGGTGTATTTTGAGAATTTTATGGGTTTTTAGAAGTAGGGTTCTTTTTTATATTCGTTCCTATGTCATTAATTGCTGTGACATTATGGGGCCGATTCCGATTCGGGCCGGAAATCTCTCCGACCGAGCCGGACTCGGAGAGATTCCCGACCGAATCGGACCCTAGCAGCCCGACCGAACGAGTACGATGCGCACATATGCCATCGGACTCGATTCGGTCGGACTCCCATTGAAGTCAATGGGAGCCTGTCGTACAACGCGTACGCGGGCTCCCATTGACTCAATGGGTGCGAGGCGAACAGGGGTGGCCCCTACAGCGTGTACGCGGCGAAGCGACTCGCGCCGTACACGCACAGGTAGGGGGACCCGTGGGTCCCCCTGTGTGCGACTCGCGCGGCTACGCGTACAGGGGTCCGACCCGGACCCCAAAGTACGGCTCCGACTGCTCCTTCGAGCCGGACGCGAGAGTCGGTCGGACTGCTCGCGGCGCGCATCGTACTTGCCCGGCCGGGGAACGTCTCCATTGCGCGGTGCGAGGCGTGTCAGCGCGAGTCGGTCGGAGCGGTCGGCTTTCGCGTACGAGTCGGTCGGTGCGGTTGGGTCTCGCGAACGAGTCGGTCGAAGTTTTCGCATCGTACTCGCTCGCCCGGACGCACGTACGAATCGGTCGGGTAACAGGGCTCCGAATCGGATCCGGTAAAGCCGAATCCGATTCGAGCCCTGCCGGCCGAGATCGGAATCGGCCCTATATATATATATATATATATATATATATATATATATATATTCACTGAAAAAACCATAGGTTTCAGGCACGTTATAGTTAGAAATTAGCATTTAAAAAACCTTACAAATTCACTGAAAAAACCATAGGTTTTAGGGACAGTTATAGTTAGTTGGACATTTCACTCGTACAAAACCATAGAAATTCCCCCGTTATAGTTAGTTTAGCTAACTATAACTCGCGCCCTCGCAATGCACTGCTGATGACGTCACATATTACATCACTCATGACATGGTCAGTGACATCACTGATGACATCACTGATGACATCTCAAATGACATCACTGATGACATCACTGATGACATCATCCATGTGATCATTTGATGCATCTTCTCACAAATGCGCTGGGTGCGCGGATCCTGCCGATAAAAAAAAAACGAAGCGCGGTCTCCCGCGCTTCGTTGTTAATTGGCCCCGGGTGGGCCAAGTCCCGGGGGCATGCGGGGTTTATTTATAATATGTGGGGGGGCCTTAGAGGCCCCCCTAAGCCCCGGGGACCGCCACCCCCCGGGGCTTTAAAAACAAATGGTGCGGGAGGGCTCTCGGCCCTCCAGCAGCCCCGGGGCTCCCGTCCTGTCATAGCAAACTGCTTTAGATATTGGAAGAGAGAGCAGGAAACCTGCTCTCTCTTCCAATATCCAAAGCACATTGCTTTTCCACACGGGGAGCTGCATGTTAGCAGCTCCCCATGTGGAAAGCAATACCGGCTCCCGCAGGACGCGGGGAGCCGGCAGGGTCAGTGGGGAGTTGGGGTCCCCCACGGACCCCAAAGGATAGGGCCAGCCCCGGGGGATGGGGTCCCCGGGGCAAGTAGTGGCCCGGGAGGGGGGCCACGCGGCCCCCCTCCGCAAAAATTATTTAAAAAAAAAAAAGGCCGGACCCGGGGGATGGGGTCCCCGGGGCCAATAGAGGCTTTAGGAGGGGGGCCACGCAGCCCCCCTCCTCTAAAATTATTTTTAAAAAGTGGCCATGCCCGGGGGTTGGGGTCCCCGGGGCCGGAATAGGCCAAGGGAGGGGGGCCACGTGGCCCCCTTCCCCTACAGTATTTTTTTTTTTTTTAAAAGGAAAAAGGCATCAGGCCCTGGGGGAAGGGGTCTCCAGGGCCCCAAAAAGTAAAAAGAAGGGGGCCACACAGCCCCCTTCAAAAAAACAAAAAGAAAGAAAAAGACGCGATCGAGCATCAGGCCCCGCCCCTCCCTTAACCACTCTGCAAACGCGCGCTGTGGCGCGTTTTAAATTGGGGAAATAATTCCCATTCAATACTAGCCCACCAGGTACCTCCAGTAAGCGCCACAGGGCTGGGTTGCAGAGAGGTGGTCCAGGCCACGCCCCTTTTACACCTCTCTGCAACACAGCTCTGTGGCGCTTACTGGAGGTACTTGGTGGGCTAGTTGGTCCCCAGGGACCCTCAGGATTCAAGGGGGCTTAATCCCCCAACTTAAAACGCGCCACGGGGCGCGTTTGCATAGTGGTGAAGGGAGGGGGCGGAGCTTCAGGTGACATGTGTGCAAACAGGCCCTGTGGCGCGTTTTAAGATGGGGATTTAAATCCCCTTCAATCCTGAGGGTCCCTGGGGGCCAACTAGCCCACCAGGTACCTCCAGTAAGTGCCACGGAGCTGCGTTGCAGAGTGTTGTAAAAAGGGGTGTGGCCTCTGAACACCTCTCTGCAACGCAGCTCTCTGGCGCATACTGGAGGTACCTGGTGGGCTAGTTGGCCCCTAGGGACCCTCGGGATTGAGGAGGAATTAATTCTCCAACTTAAAATGCGCCACAGGGCGTGTTTGCAGACATGTCACCTCAGGCCCCACCCCTTCCTTCACCATTGTGCAAATATTCCTCTAAAATCAACCGAACTACGAATTCCGATTTACTCACCTGTTATCAGGAGAGTCCTCAGTGCTGCATCTTTGAGCCCAGTACTGATCCTGAAAAGTAATTCTAACCGTACTTACCAGTAACTTGAATTTCCTTCCATAGGCTAACATTGACTGGTTTCACTTGGAAATTCTTCAAAGTGTGGAGTTTTGGAACTTTAAAATATTCATCTAAAATCAGCTGAACTACGAATTCCGATTTACTCACCTGTTATCAGGAGAGACCTCAGTGCTGCATCTTTGAGCCCAGTACTGATCCTGAAAAGTAATTTTAACCGTACTTACCAGTAACTTGAATTTCCTTCCATAGGCTAACATTGACTGGTTTCACCTGAAAATTCTTCTAAGTGTGGAGTTTTGGAACTTTATAATATTCCTCTAAAATCAGCCGTACTACGAATTCCGATTTACTCACCTGTTATCAGGAGAGACCACAGTGCTGCATCTTTGAGCCCAGTACTAATCCTGAAAAGTAATTTTAACCGTACTTACCAGTAACTTGAATTTCCTTCCATAGGATATCATTGCCTGCTTTTTGCTGAAAAAGTTTCAGGCGATTTTTGAAACATATAAATATTCCTCTAAAATCAGCAGAACTACGAATTCCGATTTACTCACCTGTTATCAGGAGAGACCTCAGTGCTGCATCTTTGAGCCCAGTACTGATCACTTGTTTTTCTCTTTTCTTGTTCCTCGGTTCTACCGAGGAACAAGATGGCTGCCAACACTTCCCGGTTTGGAGTGTTGACAGCCAATTAGCATGCAGCTCGTGATCGGGAGGGTGCGCGGACCCTACGCGGCCATAGATATATATGTGATTTTCCTTTTGATTTTCTCAGGAACTACTGAACGGATTTACACCATTTAACAAAAGGGTTCTTTCTGACCAAGAACTACCTCTTTGCCAAATTTGGTGTAATTCCGTTCAGCAGTTCGGGCTGTAGCCGTGGCTAAAGTTTCCTATGGGAAAATGAATGGGGAAAACACGTTTTGGGACCCCCTTTTATCTCAGCCCCCGCTTGACGAATCAAACCGAGACTTTCAGGATAGGAGCCGACCGGAGCGGGCCATAAAGTTTGAAAATTTCGCGAAGATTCGTCAACCGACGCAAGAGTTATTTCAAATAGAATGTTGCGGATTTCCTATGGAAAATAGGTCCTAACTATAACTATCTACTGGCGACCGCCAGCAGATAATATATATATATATATATATATATATATATATATATGTATATATATATATATATATATATATATATATATATATATATATATATATATCTATATATATAAATTTCAATATTTCAAAAAGTGTGTGTTTTTTTTGGGTAGTATTGAGCTACACTTTTGTAGCCTAATGTTTTGTGTGTATCTATTTGTTCTAAAATATGTTTAAGTACTGTTATGTTTGAAATTTAAGTTACAAAGTTGGGGGATTGTGTAGCATGATTCTGCAATATAGTATGATTTTTTTACGATTGTCTGTGGTACGGCGGTACTGTCTCAAAAGTATTACGGTACTTCACAATAGTAAAAAATCTTCTGATAGGCTGGAAACATCTCTTTTTCAACCTATAGAAAGCTCAAATTTATTTCAGCTCGTTGTTGTTGTGTTTTTTGACCTGCTCAGAAGTGTAACAGTTCTGCTGCTGCTTTTGCTGTGTTTGGGTTCTATTTTGTGTCATGGCTCAAGGAGAAGAACACAGTGCTGTTACTCATGCTGCAATGGAGGAGGAAAAGAGGCCATTGGCATTGAGGAGCAAGAACTGGAGCAGCAAAAGCAACTTAAAGAGTTGGTGGTGTGGCAGTTTTTCACTATTCCTGCTGGGTAGAAAAAGTTAACACCAGGCATTTGACATGTTCATTATGTCACAAAGTTAAATCCCATTAAAGAGGACAGCAGAACTCCTTGGGGACAATTTGGCTGGGGCAGAAAGGAGAAGAGAGCTGGATTTGGCGCAACTCATGGAGGGAACATCTGAAGGAGCTGGGGATATTTCAGCTGCTGGACCGTCCACTTCGGCTGTGGCCACGCAAGTAGTACTTACATCTAGTATGTCTGAACCACCTGCTATTCCACTAGCTTACTTGACAGTTGCTGTGAACCTCCTTAGGTAACAGCGCAACATTGTTGAACCTTAGGCCGAGACAGCGACACATTGTTTATATTGTCAAACAGTCATAGTCGCAGGGGTGAATGACAAGATCATCCACCATGATGACATTGTACTAGCTCAACACCACACTCCTTAAAACCCTTAGGGTTAACTTTTTGTTTCTTTGCAACAGGTTTTCTTTTGCCCTGCTGGGTGCATGGTTTTTCGTTTTATAGTTTGTCCAGTTGACCTATAGTTTGAAAAAAATGCACATAACAAAGAAGAAAAAAATATTCTTTTGAGAACTATTTTCAATTTCATTATAATAAAGAGTTATCAAAACTTTTCCACTTAGAGGAGCAGGTAGTAATATATACAAAAGAAGAGTAAAGGAGAAGGTAAGTGAAGGGTAAGTTACATTATGTACGTTTACTAAAGGAATAGTATTTGTATTTTCTAATTTTTAAATTTCAAATCTTACTCGAGTGAAAACACTAAGGGCCACATTTACAAACCTTTTTGCATTCACAAACAGGTCGATTCTTAATGCAGAAAGGCTTTTGGCATGTACCATGGCCCAAATAGCAATTCGGTAACTTGTAATCGAATTACAATTTGGGTTTTGCGATTCGGTATTAGGAAATTGTATGCTTAGGGCATCCCTTCCTAATAGCGACTCGCAGTGCCATGTACAAATGTCTTGCGACCAAAATGCTGTCGCAAAAATTCGCATTTTAACGCCAACTCCAAGTACATAGTAACACAGTCGCAAACAGCAAGGGGTCCCCATGGGTCCCCTTCCTCTTTTGAATGGATGCAATAACGTTTTTATTAGAGCAGACATTGGTCACAGTGACAACTGCCTACTCTTAAAAAATGAAAGTGAAACGTTTCATTTTTTCTTTTGAAACGCATCCAGTTTTTCCTTTCAGGAAAATGGGCTGCATTAAAAAAAAGTTGCTTTATTTAAAAGCAACTTTAGTTTTTAATGCAGCCCGTTTTCCTGAAAGCTAAAGCAACACAGACATGGTGGTCTTCTGTCTCCAGCCATCCACCATCCCTGTGTTTTTAGGGATTCCCAATGGGTCGCAAATTGCAACCTACCTCATAAATATTAATGAGGTAGGTCAATTGCGACCCACTGGCAAGAGTAGCACAACAAAAGAGTTTCATACATTTGAAATAGTGATTTCCTAATTGCGATTTGCTGGAAATCGTAATTAGGAACTCGTCATTTCAAAATGTTGTACATGTAGCAGTAAAGTACAATACATTTAATCTCCATTTGTTCACATAGATACATAAGAAATGCAAATGTTTTTATTTAATGTTGTTCAGAGGGTAGAAACAATTAAGTTACTATTATATGCTATCATTTATCACCCAGCAGGGTTCAGATAAGCATTATATTTTGTTCATCATCAAACACTGGGGAAAAACGCAAATGAAATGGATTGTAAAAAAGCGTTTTAATACTGTCCTTGCTCAACTGTGAGTTGTACTTAAAGTACAGAAGGAATTCATAATAACTAACTACATTTATTAGCCAAAATCTTGGTGTTGGTCTTGCAATGTATTTAGATTCCTTAATATTGGAAAATTTTACAATAACAAATTCAATGTAATCAATACATTTCTATGTTACAAACCGTAGTCCCATTGTTACATTTAAAAGTCCATTTGTACGTCCTAATTGTGTCGTACAATGATATGGCATTTTTGTAATGAAAGAAGTCTTTAAGTAATCCGACTGTTTGTGACACATAATTCTCCATTCACCTGTTAATTTTTGTAGGTGTGTTCTCTAAATATATTAGCATTTGTGCAAAGTTTTTTTGCATGCATAACTATATCATCAGCACAAAGTACTTTGAGCACATGGATTAATACCGTTGCCATTTTTGGAATGTCGACTTGTTCCTTTTACAGGTGTAGGTACTTTTTCTCAAATGTATTTAGAGTACATTTTCATATCTCCAAGCTTTACTTGAACTTCAGTTCTAGCAGTGCAATTCACCTAATGTAAATAGTTTGCGCACGGCAGTTCGGGACACAGATTTCTCTATTCACCTGTTTATTTTTGTAGGTGTGTTCTCTACAAATAGCCCCATTAGTACAAAGTTTTGCTGCATGCATACCCATAGCATCAGGACAAAGTTCTTTCTTACTTTGCAAACATGGATTAATTCCCTTACCATTTTTCATTTTTGGAACGTCCACTTTGTCCTTTTGTCGGTGTATGTACTTTTTCTCGAATATATTTAGAGTACATTTTCATATCTCCAAGCTTTACCTGAACTTCAGTTGCAGTGCAGCAATTCACCTAATCTAAATACTGTTTGCTTGGGTCTAGTAACATTATGCTACATTTGTAGCCTAATGCAAAATATAATCCAATAGCAGTGTGTGTTACAGCTTGTTAGCCCTGACTACCTTATGGTCGTCTTCCCCCCAACTTTTTGCCTACCTCCTCCACTTTTCTGAACTCGTTTTTGCTGACTTTAGGAATCTGCACACTTTACCACTGCTAACCAGTGCTAAAGTGCTTGTGCTCTCTCCCACAAACACAGTCATAAAAGATGTCATGAGTGGTGTTATATGTGGGGTAATTAGTTGTGTATGGCAAGGGTGTGAGTTATCGTTATCTTAGGGCACGAGTTATAGTTACTGTTACTAGAGAACTGGTGAATATCTAGTTTTTTTAAGGGAAAGTAATTTAATTACCATACACAAATCCAACCTCCCGCTGCCCACGGCAGGCCTGTGGCCAGGCCCTACAGCTATCCCCTGCATGCTGCCAAACCCCCAATGCACATGTCCATCAGCTGTGCGCAGTGGTGGGTTAGCCACAAGGCCTGGCCTGCGGCCAGTCCCTGTGGCCAACCCCCATAAAGGCAACCAACCCCACACTACGCAGGGCCTTCGGTCATGCATGGCAGGGGTTGGCCTCAGGGCCAGGCCCCGTGGCCAAACCCCACATGCAGCAAACCCAATGCTGTGCCTTGTCCTGGCTATGGCCTCATCCCGCAGGGCCATTTTTTCTAAAGGGGAGGGTGGCTATGTGACCCTCTCCCTAAACTCTTTATGGCCTTGAGGTCTCCATGCCCCAGGGCCAAATACAATTTAAAGGGAAGGGGACCACATGGCTCCCCTACCTGAGCCTCATTAGTCCTTGGGGACCCCATATCCCAGGGCCTTGGGTATTTTAAAGGGGGAGGGGGCTGCATGGCCCAATGCCTGAGCATTATTAGGCCCTGGAGACCTCCTCGTCCAGGGCTGTATTTTTTAATTAAAGGGAAAGCGGCTGCATGGGCTTCCTCCCCAAGCATTATTAGGCCCTATGGACCCCATTCCCCAGGGCCACTACTTAAAATAAAAGGGATTGGGCCATGTAGCCCCCCCCTCCCTGAGCCTTCCTATGCCCTGGGGACCTCAACCACAGGGCCGTTTATTTAAATAAAGGGGAGGGGGGACCACATGGCCCCCTCTCAGAGCCTTTTTTGGACCTGTGGACCCCTTTCCCCAGGGCCATTATTATAAATAAAGGTTAGGGGACCACATGGCCCTTCCCCCAGAGACATTTTTGACCCTGGGGACCCAATCCACAGGGCTGTTATTAAAATTAAGGGGAGGGGGCCACACAGCCCCTCCCTGAGCCATTATCAGCCCCAGGGACCCCATCAACCGGGGACCTCATTAAATAAAGGTGGGTGCCCTGGCACCTACTCAGAGCACCCATCATATGCTCGTTGGATACTTTGGCGGGAGTCCCAAGAACGCTGCAGCCCCAGATGGCTACCTGCTTGCAGCAAAGCCTCCATTGACCCCGCCCACCTGGAGCAGCTACTAATGCTGCTCCTTCAAGGTGGGAGCAATGTTTTGATTAATTTCTCTGCCCGCATCAGTACGGGTAGACACATCAAAAGTCTGCTCCCAGCTGGAGGGAGCATTTTTAAAGCAGGAGTCCAGCTTGTTTTGTTTTTTTGCTGCAAATTCATGAATTCTACGCAAATTCATGACAAAATCTAAAATAAAAGGTTTATGGTCCCAGGTGGGGTCCCTCTGAGAGCCTACTGCTAGGCATAGGGGTCAGAGTATCCCTACCCTGTCCCCCTATGTCTTTTTTACTTCTTATCCAAGATGGCTGTCACCATTTCCTGGTTGAGGTGATGGCACCCAATCAGATCTCAGCATGAGATCTGCCAGGATCCACGGTGGCTCCACGTCTCTAGATATTTAAAGTTTTTGGGCAACTATAACTTGCCCATTGCATATGTTTTATTTATTGTATTAAATGACTTGTTTCAAATAAATTCATACATTTGTCATTTATACATACAATATGATATAGTGTTAAAATATTTTCTTTTACATTTAATATAAATATGTGAGTTATAGTTGTTTGAGTATATGAGTGACGTTGTGATTTTATGTTACATGGTGGGCCCTGGTATAAGTTAAACAAATAATGTTTTAATAAAATACTTAAAAAATTATAACTATTGTATTTCTAATATTTAAACGTGCTTTGTAATAGCGTAGTATTATAATAACCCCTAACTACAACTTATTTCTAACCTTTGGTGTATTTTGAGAATTTTATGGGTTTTTAGAAGTAGGGTTCTTTTTATATTCGTTCCTATGTCATTAATTGCTGTGACATTATGGGGCCGATTCCGATTCGGGCCGGAAATCTCTCCGACCGAGCCGGACTCGGAGAGATTCCCGACCGAATCGGACCCTAGCAGCCCGACCGAACGAGTACGATGCGCACATATGCCATCGGACTCGATTCGGTCGGACTCCCATTGAAGTCAATGGGAGCCTGTCGTACAACGCGTACGCGGGCTCCCATTGACTCAATGGGTGCGAGGCGAACAGGGGTGGCCCCTACAGCGTGTACGCGGCGAAGCGACTCGCGCCGTACACGCACAGGTAGGGGGGACCCGTGGGTCCCCCCTGTGTGCGACTCGCGCGGCTACGCGTACAGGGGGGTCCGACCCGGACCCCCAAAGTACGGCTCCGACTGCTCCTTCGAGCCGGACGCGAGAGTCGGTCGGACTGCTCGCGGCGCGCATCGTACTTGCCCGGCCGGGGAACGTCTCCATTGCGCGGTGCGAGGCGTGTCAGCGCGAGTCGGTCGGAGCGGTCGGCTTTCGCGTACGAGTCGGTCGGTGCGGTTGGGTCTCGCGAACGAGTCGGTCGAAGTTTTCGCATCGTACTCGCTCGCCCGGACGCACGTACGAATCGGTCGGGTAACAGGGCTCCGAATCGGATCCGGTAAAGCCGAATCCGATTCGGAGCCCTGCCGGCCGAGATCGGAATCGGCCCCTATATATATATATATATATATATATATATATATATATATTCACTGAAAAAACCATAGGTTTCAGGCACGTTATAGTTAGAAATTAGCATTTAAAAAACCTTACAAATTCACTGAAAAAACCATAGGTTTTAGGGACAGTTATAGTTAGTTGGACATTTCACTCGTACAAAACCATAGAAATTCCCCCGTTATAGTTAGTTTAGCTAACTATAACTCGCGCCCTCGCAATGCACTGCTGATGACGTCACATATTACATCACTCATGACATGGTCAGTGACATCACTGATGACATCACTGATGACATCTCAAATGACATCACTGATGACATCACTGATGACATCATCCATGTGATCATTTGATGCATCTTCTCACAAATGCGCTGGGTGCGCGGATCCTGCCGATAAAAAAACGAAGCGCGGTCTCCGCGCTCGTTGTTAATTGGCCCCGGGTGGGCCAAGTCCCGGGGCATGCGGGGTTTATTTATAATATGTGGGGGCCTTAGAGGCCCCCTAAGCCCCGGGGACCGCCACCCCCCGGGGCTTTAAAAACAAATGGTGCGGGAGGGCTCTCGGCCCTCCAGCAGCCCCGGGGCTCCCGTCCTGTCATAGCAAACTGCTTTAGATATTGGAAGAGAGAGCAGGAAACCTGCTCTCTCTTCCAATATCCAAAGCACATTGCTTTTCCACACGGGGAGCTGCATGTTAGCAGCTCCCCATGTGGAAAAGCAATACCGGCTCCCGCAGGACGCGGGGAGCCGGCAGGGTCAGTGGGGGAGTTGGGGTCCCCCCACGGACCCCAAAGGATAGGGCCAGCCCCGGGGGATGGGGTCCCCGGGGCAAGTAGTGGCCCGGGAGGGGGCCACGCGGCCCCCTCCGCAAAAATTATTTAAAAAAAAAGGCCGGACCCGGGGGATGGGGTCCCCGGGGCCAATAGAGGCTTTAGGAGGGGGCCACGCAGCCCCCTCCTCTAAAATTATTTTTAAAAAGTGGCCATGCCCGGGGTTGGGGTCCCCGGGGCCGGAATAGGCCAAGGGAGGGGGCCACGTGGCCCCCTTCCCCTACAGTATTTTTTTTTTTTTAAAAGGAAAAGGCATCAGGCCCTGGGGGAAGGGGTCTCCAGGGCCCCAAAAAGTAAAGAAGGGGGGCCACACAGCCCCCTTCAAAAAAACAAAAAGAAAGAAAAAGACGCGATCGAGCATCAGGCCCCGCCCCTCCCTTAACCACTCTGCAAACGCGCGCTGTGGCGCGTTTTAAATTGGGGAAATAATTCCCATTCAATACTAGCCCACCAGGTACCTCCAGTAAGCGCCACAGGGCTGGGTTGCAGAGAGGTGGTCCAGGCCACGCCCCTTTTTACACCTCTCTGCAACACAGCTCTGTGGCGCTTACTGGAGGTACTTGGTGGGCTAGTTGGTCCCCAGGGACCCTCAGGATTCAAGGGGACTTAATCCCCCAACTTAAAACGCGCCACGGGGCGCGTTTGCATAGTGGTGAAGGGAGGGGGCGGAGCTTCAGGTGACATGTGTGCAAACAGGCCCTGTGGCGCGTTTTAAGATGGGGATTTAAATCCCCTTCAATCCTGAGGGTCCCTGGGGGCCAACTAGCCCACCAGGTACCTCCAGTAAGTGCCACGGAGCTGCGTTGCAGAGTGTTGTAAAAAGGGGTGTGGCCTCTGAACACCTCTCTGCAACGCAGCTCTCTGGCGCATACTGGAGGTACCTGGTGGGCTAGTTGGCCCCTAGGGACCCTCGGGATTGAGGAGGAATTAATTCTCCAACTTAAAATGCGCCACAGGGCGTGTTTGCAGACATGTCACCTCAGGCCCCACCCCCTTCCTTCACCATTGTGCAAATATTCCTCTAAAATAAACCGAACTACGAATTCCGATTTACTCACCTGTTATCAGGAGAGTCCTCAGTGCTGCATCTTTGAGCCCAGTACTGATCCTGAAAAGTAATTCTAACCGTACTTACCAGTAACTTGAATTTCCTTCCATAGGCTAACATTGACTGGTTTCACTTGGAAATTCTTCAAAGTGTGGAGTTTTGGAACTTTAAAATATTCATCTAAAATCAGCTGAACTACGAATTCCGATTTACTCACCTGTTATCAGGAGAGACCTCAGTGCTGCATCTTTGAGCCCAGTACTGATCCTGAAAAGTAATTTTAACCGTACTTACCAGTAACTTGAATTTCCTTCCATAGGCTAACATTGACTGGTTTCACCTGAAAATTCTTCTAAGTGTGGAGTTTTGGAACTTTATAATATTCCTCTAAAATCAGCCGTACTACGAATTCCGATTTACTCACCTGTTATCAGGAGAGACCACAGTGCTGCATCTTTGAGCCCAGTACTAATCCTGAAAAGTAATTTTAACCGTACTTACCAGTAACTTGAATTTCCTTCCATAGGATATCATTGCCTGCTTTTTGCTGAAAAAGTTTCAGGCGATTTTTGAAACATATAAATATTCCTCTAAAATCAGCAGAACTACGAATTCCGATTTACTCACCTGTTATCAGGAGAGACCTCAGTGCTGCATCTTTGAGCCCAGTACTGATCACTTGTTTTTCTCTTTTCTTGTTCCTCGGTTCTACCGAGGAACAAGATGGCTGCCAACACTTCCCGGTTTGGAGTGTTGACAGCCAATTAGCATGCAGCTCGTGATCGGGAGGGTGCGCGGACCCTACGCGGCCATAGATATATATGTGATTTTCCTTTTGATTTTCTCAGGAACTACTGAACGGATTTACACCATTTAACAAAAGGGTTCTTTCTGACCAAGAACTACCTCTTTGCCAAATTTGGTGTAATTCCGTTCAGCAGTTCGGGCTGTAGCCGTGGCTAAAGTTTCCTATGGGAAAATGAATGGGGAAAACACGTTTTGGGACCCCCTTTTATCTCAGCCCCCGCTTGACGAATCAAACCGAGACTTTCAGGATAGGAGCCGACCGGAGCGGGCCATAAAGTTTGAAAATTTCGCGAAGATTCGTCAACCGACGCAAGAGTTATTTCAAATAGAATGTTGCGGATTTCCTATGGAAAATAGGTCCTAATTATAACTATCTACTGGCGACCGCCAGCAGATAATATATATATATATATATATATATATATATATATATATATATATATATATATATATATATATATATATATATATATATATATATATATATCTATATATATAAATTTCAATATTTCAAAAAGTGTGTGTTTTTTTTGGGTAGTATTGAGCTACACTTTTGTAGCCTAATGTTTTGTGTGTATCTATTTGTTCTAAAATATGTTTAAGTACTGTTATGTTTGAAATTTAAGTTACAAAGTTGGGGGATTGTGTAGCATGATTCTGCAATATAGTATGATTTTTTTTTACGATTGTCTGTGGTACGGCGGTACTGTCTCAAAAGTATTACGGTACTTCACAATAGTAAAAAATCTTCTGATAGGCTGGAAACATCTCTTTTTCAACCTATAGAAAGCTCAAATTTATTTCAGCTCGTTGTTGTTGTGTTTTTTGACCTGCTCAGAAGTGTAACAGTTCTGCTGCTGCTTTTGCTGTGTTTGGGTTCTATTTTGTGTCATGGCTCAAGGAGAAGAACACAGTGCTGTTACTCATGCTGCAATGGAGGAGGAAAAGAGGCCATTGGCATTGAGGAGCAAGAACTGGAGCAGCAAAAGCAACTTAAAGAGTTGGTGGTGTGGCAGTTTTTCACTATTCCTGCTGGGTAGAAAAAGTTAACACCAGGCATTTGACATGTTCATTATGTCACAAAGTTAAATCCCATTAAAGAGGACAGCAGAACTCCTTGGGGACAATTTGGCTGGGGCAGAAAGGAGAAGAGAGCTGGATTTGGCGCAACTCATGGAGGGAACATCTGAAGGAGCTGGGGATATTTCAGCTGCTGGACCGTCCACTTCGGCTGTGGCCACGCAAGTAGTACTTACATCTAGTATGTCTGAACCACCTGCTATTCCACTAGCTTACTTGACAGTTGCTGTGAACCTCCTTAGGTAACAGCGCAACATTGTTGAACCTTAGGCCGAGACAGCGACACATTGTTTATATTGTCAAACAGTCATAGTCGCAGGGGTGAATGACAAGATCATCCACCATGATGACATTGTACTAGCTCAACACCACACTCCTTAAAACCCTTAGGGTTAACTTTTGTTTCTTTGCAACAGGTTTTCTTTTGCCCTGCTGGGTGCATGGTTTTTTCGTTTTATAGTTTGTCCAGTTGACCTATAGTTTGAAAAAAATGCACATAACAAAGAAGAAAAAAATATTCTTTTGAGAACTATTTTCAATTTCATTATAATAAAGAGTTATCAAAACTTTTCCACTTAGAGGAGCAGGTAGTAATATATACAAAAGAAGAGTAAAGGAGAAGGTAAGTGAAGGGTAAGTTACATTATGTACGTTTACTAAAGGAATAGTATTTGTATTTTCTAATTTTTAAATTTCAAATCTTACTCGAGTGAAAACACTAAGGGCCACATTTACAAACCTTTTTGCATTCACAAACAGGTCGATTCTTAATGCAGAAAGGCTTTTGGCATGTACCATGGCCCAAATAGCAATTCGGTAACTTGTAATCGAATTACAATTTGGGTTTTGCGATTCGGTATTAGGAAATTGTATGCTTAGGGCATCCCTTCCTAATAGCGACTCGCAGTGCCATGTACAAATGTCTTGCGACCAAAATGCTGTCGCAAAAATTCGCATTTTAACGCCAACTCCAAGTACATAGTAACACAGTCGCAAACAGCAAGGGGTCCCCATGGGTCCCCTTCCTCTTTTGAATGGATGCAATAACGTTTTTATTAGAGCAGACATTGGTCACAGTGACAACTGCCTACTCTTAAAAAATGAAAGTGAAACGTTTCATTTTTTCTTTTGAAACGCATCCAGTTTTCCTTTCAGGAAAATGGGCTGCATTAAAAAAAAGTTGCTTTATTTAAAAGCAACTTTAGTTTTTTAATGCAGCCCGTTTTCCTGAAAGCAAAGCAACACAGACATGGTGGTCTTCTGTCTCCAGCCATCCACCATCCCTGTGTTTTTAGGGATTCCCAATGGGTCGCAAATTGCAACCTACCTCATAAATATTAATGAGGTAGGTCAATTGCGACCCACTGGCAAGAGTAGCACAACAAAAGAGTTTCATACATTTGAAATAGTGATTTCCTAATTGCGATTTGCTGGAAATCGTAATTAGGAACTCGTCATTTCAAAATGTTGTACATGTAGCAGTAAAGTACAATACATTTAATCTCCATTTGTTCACATAGATACATAAGAAATGCAAATGTTTTTATTTAATGTTGTTCAGAGGGTAGAAACAATTAAGTTACTATTATATGCTATCATTTATCACCCAGCAGGGTTCAGATAAGCATTATATTTTGTTCATCATCAAACACTGGGGAAAAACGCAAATGAAATGGATTGTAAAAAAGCGTTTTAATACTGTCCTTGCTCAACTGTGAGTTGTACTTAAAGTACAGAAGGAATTCATAATAACTAACTACATTTATTAGCCAAAATCTTGGTGTTGGTCTTGCAATGTATTTAGATTCCTTAATATTGGAAAATTTTACAATAACAAATTCAATGTAATCAATACATTTCTATGTTACAAACCGTAGTCCCATTGTTACATTTAAAAGTCCATTTGTACGTCCTAATTGTGTCGTACAATGATATGGCATTTTTTGTAATGAAAGAAGTCTTTAAGTAATCCGACTGTTTGTGACACATAATTCTCCATTCACCTGTTAATTTTTGTAGGTGTGTTCTCTAAATATATTAGCATTTGTGCAAAGTTTTTTTGCATGCATAACTATATCATCAGCACAAAGTACTTTGAGCACATGGATTAATACCGTTGCCATTTTTGGAATGTCGACTTGTTCCTTTTACAGGTGTAGGTACTTTTTCTCAAATGTATTTAGAGTACATTTTCATATCTCCAAGCTTTACTTGAACTTCAGTTCTAGCAGTGCAATTCACCTAATGTAAATAGTTTGCGCACGGCAGTTCGGGACACAGATTTCTCTATTCACCTGTTTATTTTTGTAGGTGTGTTCTCTACAAATAGCCCCATTAGTACAAAGTTTTGCTGCATGCATACCCATAGCATCAGGACAAAGTTCTTTCTTACTTTGCAAACATGGATTAATTCCCTTACCATTTTTCATTTTTGGAACGTCCACTTTGTCCTTTTGTCGGTGTATGTACTTTATCTCGAATATATTTAGAGTACATTTTCATATCTCCAAGCTTTACCTGAACTTCAGTTGCAGTGCAGCAATTCACCTAATCTAAATACTGTTTGCTTGGGTCTAGTAACATTATGCTACATTTGTAGCCTAATGCAAAATATAATCCAATAGCAGTGTGTGTTACAGCTTGTTAGCCCTGACTACCTTATGGTCGTCTTCCCCCAACTTTTTGCCTACCTCCTCCACTTTTCTGAACTCGTTTTTGCTGACTTTAGGAATCTGCACACTTTACCACTGCTAACCAGTGCTAAAGTGCTTGTGCTCTCTCCCACAAACACAGTCATAAAAGATGTCATGAGTGGTGTTATATGTGGGGTAATTAGTTGTGTATGGCAAGGGTGTGAGTTATCGTTATCTTAGGGCACGAGTTATAGTTACTGTTACTAGAGAACTGGTGAATATCTAGTTTTTTAAGGGAAAGTAATTTAATTACCATACACAAATCCAACCTCCCGCTGCCCACGGCAGGCCTGTGGCCAGGCCCTACAGCTATCCCCTGCATGCTGCCAAACCCCCAATGCACATGTCCATCAGCTGTGCGCAGTGGTGGGTTAGCCACAAGGCCTGGCCTGCGGCCAGTCCCTGTGGCCAACCCCCATAAAGGCAACCAACCCCACACTACGCAGGGCCTTCGGTCATGCATGGCAGGGGTTGGCCTCAGGGCCAGGCCCCGTGGCCAAACCCCACATGCAGCAAACCCAATGCTGTGCCTTGTCCTGGCTATGGCCTCATCCCGCAGGGCCATTTTTTCTAAAGGGGAGGGTGGCTATGTGACCCTCTCCCTAAACTCTTTATGGCCTTGAGGTCTCCATGCCCCAGGGCCAAATACAATTTAAAGGGAAGGGGACCACATGGCTCCCCTACCTGAGCCTCATTAGTCCTTGGGGACCCCATATCCCAGGGCCTTGGGTATTTTAAAGGGGAGGGGGCTGCATGGCCCAATGCCTGAGCATTATTAGGCCCTGGAGACCTCCTCGTCCAGGGCTGTATTTTTTAATTAAAGGGAAAGCGGCTGCATGGGCTTCCTCCCCAAGCATTATTAGGCCCTATGGACCCCATTCCCCAGGGCCACTACTTAAAATAAAAGGGATTGGGCCATGTAGCCCCCCTCCCTGAGCCTTCCTATGCCCTGGGGACCTCAACCACAGGGCCGTTTATTTAAATAAAGGGGAGGGGGGACCACATGGCCCCCTCTCAGAGCCTTTTTTGGACCTGTGGACCCCTTTCCCCAGGGCCATTATTATAAATAAAGGTTAGGGGACCACATGGCCCTTCCCCCAGAGACATTTTTGACCCTGGGGACCCAATCCACAGGGCTGTTATTAAAATTAAGGGGGAGGGGGCCACACAGCCCCCTCCCTGAGCCATTATCAGCCCCAGGGACCCCATCAACCGGGGACCTCATTAAATAAAGGTGGGTGCCCTGGCACCTACTCAGAGCACCCATCATATGCTCGTTGGATACTTTGGCGGGAGTCCCAAGAACGCTGCAGCCCCAGATGGCTACCTGCTTGCAGCAAAGCCTCCATTGACCCCGCCCACCTGGAGCAGCTACTAATGCTGCTCCTTCAAGGTGGGAGCAATGTTTTGATTAATTTCTCTGCCCGCATCAGTACGGGTAGACACATCAAAAGTCTGCTCCCAGCTGGAGGGAGCATTTTAAAGCAGGAGTCCAGCTTGTTTTGTTTTTTGCTGCAAATTCATGAATTCTACGCAAATTCATGACAAAATCTAAAATAAAAGGTTTATGGTCCCAGGTGGGGTCCCTCTGAGAGCCTACTGCTAGGCATAGGGGTCAGAGTATCCCTACCCTGTCCCCCTATGTCTTTTTTTACTTCTTATCCAAGATGGCTGTCACCATTTCCTGGTTGAGGTGATGGCACCCAATCAGATCTCAGCATGAGATCTGCCAGGATCCACGGTGGCTCCACGTCTCTAGATATTTAAAGTTTTTGGGCAACTATAACTTGCCCATTGCATATGTTTTATTTATTGTATTAAATGACTTGTTTCAAATAAATTCATACATTTGTCATTTATACATACAATATGATATAGTGTTAAAATATTTTCTTTTACATTTAATATAAATATGTGAGTTATAGTTGTTTGAGTATATGAGTGACGTTGTGATTTTATGTTACATGGTGGGCCCTGGTATAAGTTAAACAAATAATGTTTTAATAAAATACTTAAAAAAATTATAACTATTGTATTTCTAATATTTAAACGTGCTTTGTAATAGCGTAGTATTATAATAACCCCTAACTACAACTTATTTCTAACCTTTGGTGTATTTTGAGAATTTTATGGGTTTTTAGAAGTAGGGTTCTTTTTATATTCGTTCCTATGTCATTAATTGCTGTGACATTATGGGGCCGATTCCGATTCGGGCCGGAAATCTCTCCGACCGAGCCGGACTCGGAGAGATTCCCGACCGAATCGGACCCTAGCAGCCCGACCGAACGAGTACGATGCGCACATATGCCATCGGACTCGATTCGGTCGGACTCCCATTGAAGTCAATGGGAGCCTGTCGTACAACGCGTACGCGGGCTCCCATTGACTCAATGGGTGCGAGGCGAACAGGGGTGGCCCCTACAGCGTGTACGCGGCGAAGCGACTCGCGCCGTACACGCACAGGTAGGGGGGACCCGTGGGTCCCCCCTGTGTGCGACTCGCGTGGCTACGCGTACAGGGGGGTCCGACCCGGACCCCCAAAGTACGGCTCCGACTGCTCCTTCGAGCCGGACGCGAGAGTCGGTCGGACTGCTCGCGGCGCGCATCGTACTTGCCCGGCCGGGGAACGTCTCCATTGCGCGGTGCGAGGCGTGTCAGCGCGAGTCGGTCGGAGCGGTCGGCTTTCGCGTACGAGTCGGTCGGTGCGGTTGGGTCTCGCGAACGAGTCGGTCGGAGTTTTCGCATCGTACTCGCTCGCCCGGACGCACGTACGAATCGGTCGGGTAACAGGGCTCCGAATCGGATCCGGTAAAGCCGAATCCGATTCGGAGCCCTGCCGGCCGAGATCGGAATCGGCCCCTATATATATATATATATATATATATATATATATATATATATATATATATATATATATATATATATATATTCACTGAAAAAACCATAGGTTTCAGGCACGTTATAGTTAGAAATTAGCATTTAAAAAACCTTACAAATTCACTGAAAAAACCATAGGTTTTAGGGACAGTTATAGTTAGTTGGACATTTCACTCGTACAAAACCATAGAAATTCCCCCGTTATAGTTAGTTTAGCTAACTATAACTCGCGCCCCCGCAATGCACTGCTGATGACGTCACATATTACATCACTCATGACATGGTCAGTGACATCACTGATGACATCTCAAATGACATCACTGATGACATCACTGATGACATCATCCATGTGATCATTTGATGCATCTTCTCACAAATGCGCTGGGTGCGCGGATCCTGCCGATAAAAACGAAGCGCGGTCTCCCGCGCTCGTTGTTAATTGGCCCCGGGTGGGCCAAGTCCCGGGGGCATGCGGGGTTTATTTATAATATGTGGGGGCCTTAGAGGCCCCCTAAGCCCCGGGGACCGCCACCCCCGGGGCTTTAAAAACAAATGGTGCGGGAGGGCTCTCGGCCCTCCAGCAGCCCCGGGCTCCCGTCCTGTCATAGCAAACTGCTTTAGATATTGGAAGAGAGAGCAGGAAACCTGCTCTCTCTTCCAATATCCAAAGCACATTGCTTTTCCACACGGGGAGCTGCATGTTAGCAGCTCCCCATGTGGAAAGCAATACCGGCTCCCGCAGGACGCGGGGAGCCGGCAGGGTCCGTGGGGAGTTGGGGTCCCCCACGGACCCCAAAGGATAGGGCCAGCCCCGGGGGATGGGGTCCCCGGGGCAAGTAGTGGCCCGGGAGGGGCCACGCGGCCCCCTCCGCAAAAATTATTTTAAAAAAAAGGCCGGACCCGGGGGATGGGGTCCCCGGGGCCAATAGAGGCTTTAGGAGGGGGCCACGCAGCCCCCTCCTCTAAAATTATTTTTAAAAGTGGCCATGCCCGGGGTTGGGGTCCCCGGGGCCGGAATAGGCCACGGGAGGGGGCCACGTGGCCCCTTCCCCTACAGTATTTTTTTTTTTTTAAAAGGAAAAAGGCATCAGGCCCTGGGGGAAGGGGTCTTCAGGGCCCCAAAAAGTAAAGAAGGGGGGCCACACAGCCCCCCTTCAAAAAAACAAAAAGAAAGAAAAAGACGCGATCGAGCATCAGGCCCCGCCCCCTCCCTTAACCACTCTGCAAACGCGCGCTGTGGCGCGTTTTAAATTGGGGAAATAATTCCCATTCAATACTAGCCCACCAGGTACCTCCAGTAAGCGCCACAGGGCTGGGTTGCAGAGAGGTGGTCCAGGCCACGCCCCTTTTTACACCTCTCTGTAACACAGCTCTGTGGCGCTTACTGGAGGTACTTGGTGGGCTAGTTGGTCCCCAGGGACCCTCAGGATTCAAGGGGACTTAATCCCCCAACTTAAAACGCGCCACGGGGCGCGTTTGCATAGTGGTGAAGGGAGGGGCGGAGCTTCAGGTGACATGTGTGCAAACAGGCCCTGTGGCGCGTTTTAAGATGGGGATTTAAATCCTCTTCAATCCTGAGGGTCCTGGGGCCAACTAGCCCACCAGGTACCTCCAGTAAGTGCCAAGGAGCTGCGTTGCAGAGTGTTGTAAAAGGGGCGTGGCCTCTGAACACCTCTCTGCAACGCAGCTCTCTGGCGCATACTGGAGGTACCTGGTGGGCTAGTTGGCCCCTAGGGACCCTCGGGATTGAGGAGGAATTAATTCTCCAACTTAAAACGCGCCACAGGGCGTGTTTGCAGACATGTCACCTCAGGCCCCACCCCTTCCTTCACCATTGTGCAAATATTCCTCTAAAATCAACCGAACTACGAATTCCGATTTACTCACCTGTTATCAGGAGAGTCCTCAGTGCTGCATCTTTGAGCCCAGTACTGATCCTGAAAAGTAATTCTAACCGTACTTACCAGTAACTTGAATTTCCTTCCATAGGCTAACATTGACTGGTTTCACTTGGAAATTCTTCAAAGTGTGGAGTTTTGGAACTTTAAAATATTCATCTAAAATCAGCTGAACTACGAATTCCGATTTACTCACCTGTTATCAGGAGAGACCTCAGTGCTGCATCTTTGAGCCCAGTACTGATCCTGAAAAGTAATTTTAACCGTACTTACCAGTAACTTGAATTTCCTTCCATAGGCTAACATTGACTGGTTTCACCTGAAAATTCTTCTAAGTGTGGAGTTTTGGAACTTTATAATATTCCTCTAAAATCAGCCGTACTACGAATTCCGATTTACTCACCTGTTATCAGGAGAGACCACAGTGCTGCATCTTTGAGCCCAGTACTAATCCTGAAAAGTAATTTTAACCGTACTTACCAGTAACTTGAATTTCCTTCCATAGGATATCATTGCCTGCTTTTTGCTGAAAAAGTTTCAGGCGATTTTTGAAACATATAAATATTCCTCTAAAATCAGCAGAACTACGAATTCCGATTTACTCACCTGTTATCAGGAGAGACCTCAGTGCTGCATCTTTGAGCCCAGTACTGATCACTTGTTTTTCTCTTTTCTTGTTCCTCGGTTCTACCGAGGAACAAGATGGCTGCCAACACTTCCCGGTTTGGAGTGTTGACAGCCAATTAGCATGCAGCTCGTGATCGGGAGGGTGCGCGGACCCTACGCGGCCATAGATATATATGTGATTTTCCTTTTGATTTTCTCAGGAACTACTGAACGGATTTACACCATTTAACAAAAAGGGTTCTTTCTGACCAAGAACTACCTCTTTGCCAAATTTGGTGTAATTCCGTTCAGCAGTTCGGGCTGTAGCCGTGGCTAAAGTTTCCTATGGGAAAATGAATGGGGAAAACACGTTTTGGGACCCCCCTTTTATCTCAGCCCCCGCTTGACGAATCAAACCGAGACTTTCAGGATAGGAGCCGACCGGAGCGGGCCATAAAGTTTGAAAATTTCGCGAAGATTCGTCAACCGACGCAAGAGTTATTTCAAATAGAATGTTGCGGATTTCCTATGGAAAATAGGTCCTAACTATAACTATCTACTGGCGACCGCCAGCAGATAATATATATATATATATATATATATATATATATATATATATATATATATATATATAAATTTCAATATTTCAAAAAGTGTGTGTTTTTTTTTGGGTAGTATTGAGCTACACTTTTGTAGCCTAATGTTTTGTGTGTATCTATTTGTTCTAAAATATGTTTAAGTACTGTTATGTTTGAAATTTAAGTTACAAAGTTGGGGGATTGTGTAGCATGATTCTGCAATATAGTATGATTTTTTTACGATTGTCTGTGGTACGGCGGTACTGTCTCAAAAGTATTACGGTACTTCACAATAGTAAAAATCTTCTGATAGGCTGGAAACATCTCTTTTTCAACCTATAGAAAGCTCAAATTTATTTCAGCTCGTTGTTGTTGTGTTTTTTGACCTGCTCAGAAGTGTAACAGTTCTGCTGCTGCTTTTGCTGTGTTTGGGTTCTATTTTGTGTCATGGCTCAAGGAGAAGAACACAGTGCTGTTACTCATGCTGCAATGGAGGAGGAAAAGAGGCCATTGGCATTGAGGAGCAAGAACTGGAGCAGCAAAAGCAACTTAAAGAGTTGGTGGTGTGGCAGTTTTTCACTATTCCTGCTGGGTAGAAAAAGTTAACACCAGGCATTTGACATGTTCATTATGTCACAAAGTTAAATCCCATTAAAGAGGACAGCAGAACTCCTTGGGGACAATTTGGCTGGGGCAGAAAGGAGAAGAGAGCTGGATTTGGCGCAACTCATGGAGGGAACATCTGAAGGAGCTGGGGATATTTCAGCTGCTGGACCGTCCACTTCGGCTGTGGCCACGCAAGTAGTACTTACATCTAGTATGTCTGAACCACCTGCTATTCCACTAGCTTACTTGACAGTTGCTGTGAACCTCCTTAGGTAACAGCGCAACATTGTTGAACCTTAGGCCGAGACAGCGACACATTGTTTATATTGTCAAACAGTCATAGTCGCAGGGGTGAATGACAAGATCATCCACCATGATGACATTGTACTAGCTCAACACCACACTCCTTAAAACCCTTAGGGTTAACTTTTTGTTTCTTTGCAACAGGTTTTCTTTTGCCCTGCTGGGTGCATGGTTTTTTCGTTTTATAGTTTGTCCAGTTGACCTATAGTTTGAAAAAAAATGCACATAACAAAGAAGAAAAAAATATTCTTTTGAGAACTATTTTCAATTTCATTATAATAAAGAGTTATCAAAACTTTTCCACTTAGAGGAGCAGGTAGTAATATATACAAAAGAAGAGTAAAGGAGAAGGTAAGTGAAGGGTAAGTTACATTATGTACGTTTACTAAAGGAATAGTATTTGTATTTTCTAATTTTTAAATTTCAAATCTTACTCGAGTGAAAACACTAAGGGCCACATTTACAAACCTTTTGCATTCACAAACAGGTCGATTCTTAATGCAGAAAGGCTTTTTGGCATGTACCATGGCCCAAATAGCAATTCGGTAACTTGTAATCGAATTACAATTTGGGTTTTGCGATTCGGTATTAGGAAATTGTATGCTTAGGGCATCCCTTCCTAATAGCGACTCGCAGTGCCATGTACAAATGTCTTGCGACCAAAATGCTGTCGCAAAAAATTCGCATTTTAACGCCAACTCCAAGTACATAGTAACACAGTCGCAAACAGCAAGGGGTCCCCATGGGTCCCCTTCCTCTTTTTGAATGGATGCAATAACGTTTTTATTAGAGCAGACATTGGTCACAGTGACAACTGCCTACTCTTAAAAAATGAAAGTGAAACTTTCATTTTTTCTTTTTGAAACGCATCCAGTTTTCCTTTCAGGAAAATGGGCTGCATTAAAAAAAAAAGTTGCTTTATTTAAAAGCAACTTTAGTTTTTTTAATGCAGCCCGTTTTCCTGAAAGCAAAAGCAACACAGACATGGTGGTCTTCTGTCTCCAGCCATCCACCATCCCTGTGTTTTTTAGGGATTCCCAATGGGTCGCAAATTGCAACCTACCTCATAAATATTAATGAGGTAGGTCAATTGCGACCCACTGGCAAGAGTAGCACAACAAAAGAGTTTCATACATTTGAAATAGTGATTTCCTAATTGCGATTTGCTGGAAATCGTAATTAGGAACTCGTCATTTCAAAATGTTGTACATGTAGCAGTAAAGTACAATACATTTAATCTCCATTTGTTCACATAGATACATAAGAAATGCAAATGTTTTTATTTAATGTTGTTCAGAGGGTAAGTTACTATTATATGCTATCATTTATCACCCAGCAGGGTTCAGATAAGCATTATATTTTGCTCATCATCAAACAGTTGGGAAAACACAAATGAAATGGATTGCGAAAAAATGTGTTTGAATACTGTGCTTGTTCATCTGTGACTTGTACTAAAAGTACAAAACGAATTCATAATAACTAACTAGATTTATTACATTAAAATCTTGGTGTTGGTCTTGCAATGTATTTAGATTCCTTAATATTGGAAAATTTTACAATAACAAATTCAATGTAATCAATACATTTCTATGTTACAAACCGTAGTCCCATTGTTACATTTAAAAGTCCATTTGTACGTCCTAATTGTGTCGTACAATGATATGGCATTTTTTGTAATGAAAGAAGTCTTTAAGTAATCCGACTGTTTGTGACACATAATTCTCCATTCACCTGTTAATTTTTGTAGGTGTGTTCTCTAAATATATTAGCATTTGTGCAAAGTTTTTTTGCATGCATAACTATATCATCAGCACAAAGTACTTTGAGCACATGGATTAATACCGTTGCCATTTTTGGAATGTCGACTTGTTCCTTTTACAGGTGTAGGTACTTTTTCTCAAATGTATTTAGAGTACATTTTCATATCTCCAAGCTTTACTTGAACTTCAGTTCTAGCAGTGCAATTCACCTAATGTAAATAGTTTGCGCACGGCAGTTCGGGACACAGATTTCTCTATTCACCTGTTTATTTTTGTAGGTGTGTTCTCTACAAATAGCCCCATTAGTACAAAGTTTTGCTGCATGCATACCCATAGCATCAGGACAAAGTTCTTTCTTACTTTGCAAACATGGATTAATTCCCTTACCATTTTTCATTTTTGGAACGTCCACTTTGTCCTTTTGTCGGTGTATGTACTTTTTCTCGAATATATTTAGAGTACATTTTCATATCTCCAAGCTTTACCTGAACTTCAGTTGCAGTGCAGCAATTCACCTAATCTAAATACTGTTTGCTTGGGTCTAGTAACATTATGCTACATTTGTAGCCTAATGCAAAATATAATCCAATAGCAGTGTGTGTTACAGCTTGTTAGCCCTGACTACCTTATGGTCGTCTTCCCCCAACTTTTGCCTACCTCCTCCACTTTTCTGAACTCGTTTTTGCTGACTTTAGGAATCTGCACACTTTACCACTGCTAACCAGTGCTAAAGTGCTTGTGCTCTCTCTCACAAACACAGTAATATTGGCTCATCCCTACCTGGCATATTTAAGTTACATACATAAATCTACTGCATATGCCCAGGACCCGTAACTTCAATGCCACTAGTAGGCCTCCTGCACTTATTGTGCCAGCCACTTATGTATCCTTCTAACCATGGCCCAGGCCTGCCATTGCAGAGCCTGTGTGCAGTTTGCACTGCCATTTCGACCTGACAAGATACATCCCTTGCTAGGCCCAAACCTTGCCTTTCTATACATATAAGTCACCCCTAAGGTAGGCCCTGGATAATCCAGAGGGCAGGGTGCAATGTATCTAAAAGGCAGGGCATGTAATTTTAAGTTTTACATGTGCTGGTAGTGAAACACTCTCAAATTCGTTTTTCACTACCGCAAGGACTATCTCTCTAGGGTAACATTGGGCTTACCTTTTTTTAAGTGTAATTCCCAATTGTGAAGAGATCGACTTTTCAAGTTTGGTTCCTCTGGAATCACAATTTAAAATTACAACTTATGGTGAAATCAGATTTTCAAATGCAATTCTGAAAAATTTCACTTTAAAAAATTGGCATTCGTTTACTTCAGCCAATTGGTGTCTGCTGCCTGTCTCTGATACACGTCTGGGGAAGGCGACAGCTGGGCTTTGTGTATTCCCCTAGACAGTCATACACAATGGGAGTTTAGGTGTTACTTGATGGGCCATCCTGGCAGGATGGGAGGGAAGAGCTGGACCCAGCCTCAATACTAAATAGGCTGTCCCCATGCAAAGGGCTGCATACCCCCTGTAGTGAGCATGGAGCCGGGACAGGAAGGGAGTACCTCTTTGTACTTCAAAGAAAGACCTGTCCTTGAAGACTCCCCTACTTCAAAGGCACAACTGGGTATAATTACTGAACATCTGACACCACCACTCTCCCAGGAAGAAAGACTACTGTGCTGCTGATGGACTGCACTCAGCTGGACTGCTGCTTTGATGGACTACTGCTTTGTTGTGCTACTCTGCTGCCTGCTGTTCCACATCAACCTTCAGTGACTCCAAGGGCTAGCTGGCTAAAGTCCTGATCTAAAGTCTCAGAGGCATAAAAGACTTCTAACCTACCTGCTTCTGCACCTGGACTCTGCTATCTGAGAGTCTGCCCTGCCAAGTGGTGCCACCCCAGTTCTGGACCCTTGGAAGTGAGTGCTTACTTCATGAAATGCAATGCATCCTCTGTCAAACCAGCGCATCAGCACCTTTGTGTTGTTCAGAACCAGTCCAATGCCACTGTTGTGTGGATCAGAACTGGTGCATCACTCCTGTTGCATGGATCAGAACCAGAGCATCGCCCCTGTTGCATGGACCAAAACCGGCACATTGCCTCTACTGTGTGGGTCAGCATATCATTTGAGATGTCATCAATGAAGTCACTGACCATGGCATGAGGGATGCACTATGTGAGATCATAAGCAGTGCATTGTGTGGGCGTAAGTGATAGCGCAGGTAACTATAACTGCTGAATTTCAGTGGTGTTGTACGAGTGAAATCTGAGACTAACTATAATGTCCCTGTAAGCTTTGTTTTTTTCAGTGTATATATATATATATATATATATATATATGCATATATATATATATATATATATATATATATATATATATATGTATATATATATTTATATATATTTTGAGTTGTTTGGGTGAGTGAGTGGCTATATGAATGGCTGTAGTAGTGAGTGAGTGGGTGTGTCAGTGGCTCTATGGGGTTCACTGATAAAATATCGATGTAACAAACATCGATGTTCTAAATATCGAGAAAAAAATATCGACTTCAATACTTTAACAGGTAAGTACAAAAATATTGAATCAAAAATATCGAGGTAAAAAATATAGATGTAAAAAATATCGATTTAAAAATATATATAAAATAAAATAATATATAGTAAATATATTAAATATTAATATTATTTTTAACAAAATAAATTAAATTTAATATACATTTTAACTACATATAACAAATAAACTTAATTTAAAAAAATATAAACACAGAAACATAAAAATATACACATATACATATATTTACTTAAAAATTATTTATTAAGTATTATCTTTATTTAATTTTTTAACTTTAAAATTATATAAAAATAATATATATATATATACAACAATAATTTAAAAAAACATTCTATAACAAATTAAAACATTAAACTAATGTAAAAAAACCTTACATTTCCCAATACAATAGGTGCAACAGTAGTAGTGAGTGGGTGTGTCAGTGGCTCTATAGGGTTCACTGATAGAATATCGATGTAACAAACATCAATGTTCTAAACATCGAAAAGAAAATATCTACTTCAATACTTTAACAGGTAAGTACAAAAATAATAAATCAAAATATCGAGGTAAAAAATATAGATGTAAAAAATATCGATTTAAAAATGTATATTAAATAAAATATTATATAGTAAATATATTAAATATTAATATTATTTTTAACAAAATAAATTACATTTAATATACATTTTAATTAAATGTAACAAATAAACTTTATTTAAAAAAATATAAACACACAAACAAACATTTATACATATACATATATTTACTTAAAAATAATGTATTAAGTATTATCTTTATTTAATTTTTTTACTTTAAAATTATATAAAAAAAAATATATATATATATATATATATATATATACATCAATAATTTAAAAAAACATTCTATAACAAATTAAAATATTAAACTAATAAAAAAAAACCTTACATTTCCCAATACAATAGGTGCAACAGTAGGGAAACTGTTGGATAGAGGAGGGGTAAAAATTACTATTCCCACTCCAGTAAGTGCAACCGTAGGGAAAGTGTTGGATAGCGGAGGGGCAAAAATGACTATTACCACTCCAGTGACTGCAACAGTAGGGAAAGTGTTGGATAGCGGAGGAGTAAAAATTACTATTCCCACTCCAGTGAGTGCAACAGTAGGGAAAGTGCTGGATAGCGGAGAGGTAAAAATTACTAGTCTCACTGCAGTGATTGCAACATTAGGGAAATTGTTGGATAGCAGAGAATCAAAAATTACTAATAACACTTAAACATCCGCCCGCCATCCAGACAGCAAAGACCCCCTGCCATATTATGATGGCTGGGGGGTCCGTGGCGGACGGAAAGACCGTCCGCCGCTTTTCCGCCGGTCGACTCGTCGACCGGCGGAAAACGTGTTTAATATGGTGGCAGTGTCTGAAAGACACCGCCATCCATATTACGATGCAGGCTGAGAGCAGCCTTTCCATGGCTGCATTGCCGCCATGAAAAGGCTGGCGGTTCCTGCTGTTGGGGGCCCGTTGCGGGCCCCCAGGCTGTTGGGGGGTGGGGGGCGCACATGGGGGATACCTATGGTAGCCCCCTGCATTTGCATGTACAATGTGGCAGGCACCGCGCGGTGCCTGTCACGTTGTGCATGTAAAAGCACGACATGTATATTTTACAGTGCGACGGGTGCTGCTTGCAGCACCGCCGCCGCAATGTAAAATATACGGGATGCGCCCGCCAGTGTGGCGGGCGCATCACAATTCGTATGGCGGGACCGCCGCACCTATGGTGGGTGGTCCCCTTTGCAACTGCGATGGCGGGCAGACTTTGTCCGCCCGCCATCGTAATCGGCC
This sequence comes from Calotriton arnoldi, assembly GCA_963921515.1. Lineage (NCBI taxonomy): Eukaryota > Metazoa > Chordata > Amphibia > Caudata > Salamandridae > Calotriton > Calotriton arnoldi. The sequence goes on along the minus strand of CAWUFW010002826.1, from coordinate 635,016 downwards.
CCTCAATTACATTTATTTCCATAATTAACATAATTATTACTCAATTAAAAAAATCTTATTAATTAAAAAAAAACATTCATTGAGTACACATGTTTTAAGACTATAATATGCACAACACACACCTAAATTAAACTATAAAATAATAAAACACAATTAAATATTATTTTTAAGAGAAAAACTATTACTATTAACAACTAATAATTAAATATTTAAAAATGTATTTAATACTCACCTTTTACTCCTTTAAAAGTAAAAACAACACACAAAAAATAAACAATTACACAAAATAAATATCAAATAATTAACATTAACTATATAATAATTAATTAAACACAAAATACTTACCACCCTTTACTCCTATAAACACCACAACACACACCTAAAATTAATTACACAATTACCATAATTAATTACTAATTAATTAATTAAAATGAATTAACAACTAGTTATTAATTCATCAATTAAAAATAAATTACTTCCCACCCTTTACACCTATAAAAACCTCAACACACACCTAAAATTAATTACTCCTTTAAAAGTAAAAACAACACACAAAAAATAAACAATTACACGAAATAAATATCAAATAATTAACATTAATTAACTATATAATAATTAATTAAACACAAAATACTTACTACCCTTTACTCCTATAAACACCACAACACACATTTAAAATTAATTACACAATTACCATAATTAATTACTAATTAATTAATTAAAATTAATTAACAACTAATTATTAATTCATCAATTAAAAATAAATTACTTCCCACCCTTTACACCTATAAACACCACAAGACACACCTAAAATTAATTACACAATTACCATAATTAATTACCAATTAACTAATTAAAATTAATTAACAACCAATTATCAATTAATTAATAATAAATGACTTTACCCATTTAACACTATAACATCTCAATTAAACAACTATTAATAAATAAAAAATATTCAATAAATGTAATATAATTAAATTACTTCCCACCCTATTCCCCTATAAACCCACAACCCGCTACGGAACTAAAAACGCAAAATTCAAATAAAAACATATTAATAACTACTAATAATAATCAATTAATTTTATATAATTAAATTACTTCCCACCCTATTCCCCTATAAGCCTGCAACCCGCTACGGAACTAAAAACGCAAAATTCCAATAAAAAAAAATAGTAACTACTAAAAATGTAACACATATATTAAAAATACAAACAAATCTTATACAAAAACATACATCACATACATATAAAATATATACTAAAATACATAACATTAATAAAAAATCAATATTTTTAACAACTATATTTTTGCAAATGATATTTTACACTTCAAAATTTTTAATATCGAAATTACTTACCTAAATTCGATATTCTTGACCACAAGAATTTGTCTGTCGATATTTCTGACCCACGATATTTTTAACTCAATATTTGTGTAAATCAATATTTTTGATTTGACATTCTGGGGCCGATTCCGATCTCGGCCGGTAGGGCACCGAATCGGATTCGGCTGAACCGGATCCGATTCGGAGCCCTTTTTCCCCGACCGATTCGTACGTGCGCCCGGCCGAGCGAGTACGATGCGAGCGCGTGCGAATTCGCCGACCAACTCGTTCGCGGGTCCCAACCGCTCCGACCGACTCGCACGGATGCGCCTCGCACCGCGCAATGGAGATGTTCCCCGACCGGGCAAGTACGATGCGTGCCGCGAGCAGTCCGACCAACTCGCGCCGTCCGGCTCCAAGAAGCAGTCGGAGCTGTACTTTGGGGGTCCGTGTCGGACCCCCCTGTACGCGTAGCCGCATGTACGCCGCAAGTCGCTTCGAGGCGTACCCACTGTAGGGGGCGCCCTTGTTCGCCTCGCACCCATTGAGTCAATGCGAGCCCGCGTACGCGTTGTACGACCAGCTCCCATTGACTTCAATGGGAGTCCGACCGACTCGAGTCCGATAGCATACGTGCGCATCGTACTCGTTCGGTCGGGCTGCTAGGGTCCGATTCGGTCGGAAATCTCTCCGGGTCCGGCTCGGTCTGAGAGATTTCCGGCCCGAATCGGAATCGGCCCCTCTGTCTCTGCACCGCTCTATGGATGAGAGAGTGGGTGACTGCATTGGTAGATGAGTGGATGTGTGAGTGACTATATGGGTGAGTAAGTGGGTGTTTGAATGGCTTTATGAGTCAGTGACTGGGTGTGTAAGTGTCTGTATGGGTGAGTGAGTGGCTGTTTGAGTGGGTGTTTGGTTAAGTGAGCTGGTGTGTGAGTGGCTGTATTGGCCAGTGAGTGTCTGTGTGAATGATTGTATGGGTGATTGAGCGGATGTGGGGTTGCTTGCATGGATGTGTGAATGGGTATGTAAGTAGTTGTGTAGGTGTGTGAATGAGTGTATGAGTGCTGGTATAGGTGAGTAAGTGGCTGTGTTGAGAGACTGTGTGGGAGAGTGAGTAGGTGTGTGAGTGGCTGTATGGATGAATAAGTAAGTGTGCGAGTAGCTGTATGGGTGAGTGTGTGGCTGTGTGAGTGGCTGTATGGGTGAGTGAATGAGTGTATGAATAGCTGTTTCAGTGAGCGAGTGGTTGTCTGAGTGCCTGTATGTAAGAGTGAGTGGGTCAGTTAATGGCGGTATGGGTAAGTGAGTGTGTGTGTGTGTGTGTGAGAGTGCCTGTAGGGGTGAGTGACTGCATGTGTGAGTGGCTACATGCATGTATGAGGGGGTGTGTGGATGACTGCATGCATGAGTGAGTGGGTGCATGAGTGGGTGTAAAGATGAGTGACTGGTTGTATGAGTAGCTGTATGGGTGAGTGAGTGGTTGTGTGAGTGGCTGTATGAGTGAGTGGGTGGGTGAGTGGCTCTATGGATGAGTGAGTCGTTGTGTGAGTACTTGTATGGGTCTGCAAATTGGTATGTGAGTGGTAGCATAGGTGTGTGAGTGGATGTATGAGAGGTTGTATAGGGGTGTTAGTGGGTAAGTGAGTGGTTCTATAGATGATGTCATCAGTAATGTCATTTGACCATGTCATGAGTGATGTAACATGTGAGGTCATAAGCAGTGCATTGCGGGGCGTAAGTTATAGTTAGCTTAGGTAACTATAACCGCTGAATTTCAACAGTTTTGTAAGAGTGAAATCTGAGCCTAACTATAACATTGCCGTAACCTTTATTTTTTTAAATGAATTTCTAAGGTTTTTTAAATTATATTTCCTAACTGTAACATGTAACCTTTGAGAGTGAGTGTGTGAGTGAGTGCATGAGTGTCTCAATGGGTGCGTGAGTGAGTGTGTAAGTGTCTCACTGGATGTGTGGGTCGGTTCATGAGAGTCTAAGTGGGTGCATGAGTGTCTGAGTGGGTCTGTGAGTGGGTGTGAAAGTGTCTGAGTAGGTTTGTGAGTACCTTCATGAGTGTGTTAGTCAGTCTGTGAGTGAGTGAGTGAGTGAGTGCATGAGTGCCTGGTTGGGTCTGGGAGTGGGTGCGTGAGTATCTTAGCGGGTCTGTGAGTGGGTGTGTGAGTCTCTGAGTGGGCCTGTAAGTTGGTGCGTGAGTCTCTGAGTAGGTCTGTGAGTGGGTGAGAGAGAGTATGAGTTGTTCTGTGACTGGGAGCATGAGTGTCTGAGTGGGTTCTGCTCGTTTTCTGACTTTTTCTCCTCACTTCTGATCTTCTGCTTGTTGCTGACCTTTATTTTTCCATTTTTTCCTCTTTCAGCTCATTTCTGACCTTTATTTTACCACTGTCTGCTCTTTACTCACCTTTATATTGCCTCTTTCACCTTGCTGCTGAACTTTAATCAGCCTCTTTCTGGCAGTTTCTGCCCTTTATTCAGCCTCTTTCTGCTCGTTTCTGACCTTTATTCTGCCTCTTTCTGCTTGCTGCTAACCTTTATTCTGACTCTTTCTGCTCGTTTTTTACCTTTATTTTGCCTCTCTCCGCACTTTTATCACCTTTATCTTCCCTCTTTCTGCTCATTGCTGACCTTTATTCTGTCTCTTTCTGCTCATTTCTCACCTATATCTTGACTCTTTCTGCTCTTTGCAGACCTTTATTTTGCCTCTTTCTGCTCGTTTATCACCATTGTTTTGCCTCTTTCTGCTCATTTGTGACCTTTAGTTTGCCTCTTGCTACTGGTTTCTCACCTCTATTTTGCCTCTTTCTGCTCGTTTCTCCCCTTTATTTTGTCTATTTCTGTTCGTTTGTCACCTTTATTTTTGCCTCTTGCTGCTCGTTTCTCACCTTTAGTTTGCCTTTTTCTGCTCATTGCCGACCTTTATTCTGCCTCTTTCTGCTTGTTTCTGACCTTTATTCTACCTCTTTCTGCTCCTTTCAGGCCTTTTTATACCTCTTTCTTCTCTTTTATCCTGGGACCGCGGAGGGAGACTCAAGGCCCCAGTGGTCCCAGCAAGCTCCCCGCCTCCTGCGGGAGCTGGCATTGCTGCTGCATGGAGGGAGCTGCTGGAAAGGCAGTTCCCTCCATGCAGGTGCAATTGTTTTATCTCTATCCTTGTCCACATGTCTGCGGGCAGGGAAAGAGATGAAACCTCTGCTTCCAGTGGGTGTGAGCACTTTAAAAGCTCCCAGACGATGAAACCAGAGTGTTTGCTCTTGCTTGGTGAAAGTTGTCAAAGCTCACACCAAGCAAAAGCAAACAGCTATGTCCTGAGGTGGGCACCCCAGGACATAGCAGTAGGCGGCACTGGAGGGTGACGGTTCCTAGGGCCATGTATGGCTCCAGAAGGTAGGCCATGTGGCCCCCCTCCCTTCTATCTGCAGGTGCTGCCCTAGGGAGGTGGTGGTCCCCAGGACCAAGAACAGCCCAGAAGGGGGGGCTTCACAGCCTCCTTCTTCTTAAAAAAAAGAGAACCCCGGGGAGGTGGTGGTTCACAGGGTGTGGGGGTCCATGCAGCCCCTACCTATAGTTTTAATTGCCCCGGAGAGGTGGTGGTCCCTGGGGCTTCTAGAAGCCCAGGACGGGAGTCTGCACACCCTCCTCCTTTATTAAAAACAAAGCCCCGGGGATGTGGTGGTCCCCACGGCTTCTAGAAATCCAGGAGGGGGTATGTTCAGCCCTCCTCCATTATTTAAAAAAAAAACCCAGGGAGGTGTTGGTCCCCATGGCTCAAAGATCCTCATGGAGGGAGGCCCGGGTGGCCCTCTTCATTTTTATGAAATTCCTCCAGGACCTGGCCAGGAGGCCTTTCTGAAAACAAGCACAGGAGCTGGTTCTTGTTTTCATTTCTTTTTTTGCCACAAATTTCACAAATGTGCAGCAATTTAAGAAAAAAAAAGCTTTTTTGCCCTGCCAGGGGGCTCTGGGACCCCAAGACCAAGGCTTGGGGGTCAGGGCATTCCTACCCTGCCACCTTTTCTTTTTTTCAGATTTTTTTATGGCTGCCATCACTTCCTGGTTGAAGTGTTGGCAGACAATCAGAGCTATGCATTTCACTGCAAGAGGTCCATTTTATTTGGGAAGTTGATGCAATCACAGTTAAACAAATTTAGATTTCTGTTAATTTCTCAAAAACTACTGAACAGATATACACCAAATAACTGAAAGCCTGATCTGCATAACCAAATCTACCTTTCTGCCAAATGTGGTGTAATTCTGTCCAGTGGTTCAGGCTGTAGTCATGTTCAAAGCTCTTATGGGAATTAACATTAACATTATCCCTCTTTTTCTCGGCCCCCATTTCACAGATCACCCTGAAACTTTCCATGCACAACAAGACTCACTATGACACTTTTTTGGGGAAAATTTTCTGAAGATTCATCAAACGGCACTAAAGATATAGTCAAGTTAAAAAACGCTTTTTCTATGGAAACATGGTCCCAACTATAACTACTTATATATATATGGTGGTCGCCAGTAGGCAGTTATAGTTAGGACCTTGTTTCTATTCAAAAAGCGTTTTTTCTTTTGCCAATATCTTTGGCGCCATTTGACAAATCTTCACGAAATTTTCAAAACTAATGGTTCACTCAGGTCAGCTCCTGTCTTGAAAGTGCGGGGTGATTCAGTCGAGCGGGGGCAAAGAAAATAGGGGGTCCCAGAACGCATTTTCTCCATGTTAATTTCCATTAATTGTTAATTTGTACAAAGGTACAGCCCGAACTATTGAACGGAATTACACCAAATTTGGCAAAAAGGTAGGTCTTGGTCCAGAAAGTGCTTTTTTTTAAATGGTGTAAATCCGAGCAGTAGTTCCTGAGAAATAAAAAAAATATATATATCGATATCTGAGGGCCAAGGAAGATTCGCGAACCCTCCGAAGCACGAGCTTCATTTTGATTTGCTGTCAACACTCCAAACCAGGAAGTGTTGGCAGCCATCTTGTGACTCGGTAAAATCGAGTCACAAGAAAACAGTAAAAAAAAAGATTAAAAATAAGAAAAGGGGGCAGGGCAGAAACACCCTGACCCCCTAAGCCTGCTCAGGGCGTCCCACAGGGCCCCAGGCCCAATAAAAGGATTAAAAAAAAAAAATCTGCAGAATTTGCGATGGGTGCGCGAATCCCACCGGAAAAAAATAATAAAACAAAGCGCGGTCTCCCGCGTTTCGTTTTAATCAGCCCCCAGGTGGGCCAGGTCCTGGGGGCAATCAAAAAATATAGTGCAGGGGCCCGCGGGGGCCCCCACAGCCCTGGGGACCACCACCTCCCCGGGGCTGTATTAATTATGGGGGTCCCGGAGCTTTGTTCTCGAAGGGAGGGGGGCCGCGCAGCCCCCCTCCTGGAGCCCTCTATGGCCCTGGGGACCACCACCCCCCAGGGCCGGCTCTAGCAATGTCCCAGGGTGACACCACCCGGGACATTGCAGTTTGCAATAGCAGGGCGTGAGCACGGCTCCCGCCCTGTCATTGCAAACTATGCTTCGCTTCATGGAAGCGAGAGCAGAAAAACTACTCTCGCTTCCATGAAGCGAAGCAGATTGCTTTTGGGTAAGGGGAGCTGCATGTCAGCAGCTCCCCTTGCCCAAAAGCAATGCCTGCTCCCGCAAAAGGAGGGGAGCTGGCTGGGACCGCGGGGGCATTGGGGCTTCCCCCACGGTCCCCAACGTTAGGGCTGGCCCGAGGGATGGGGTTCCCGGGGCCAGAAGTGGCCCGGGAGGGGGGGCCACTCAGACCCCCTCCACTTTAATTTAATTATTTAAAAAAAAAAAAACAGAAGGCCGGCCCCGGAGGATGGGGTCCCCGGGGCCATAATAGGCCTGAGGAGGGGGGCCATGCGGCCCCCTTCTAAAATGAAAAATAAAGGCTGGCCAGGCCACGGGTGATGGGGTCCCCAGGGCCATAATAGGCCTGAGGAGGGGGGCCACGCAGCCCCCCTCTAAAATGAAAAATAAAGGCTGGCCAGGCCACGGGTGATGGGATCCCCGGGGCCAGAAGTGGCCCAGGGGAGGGGGGCCACGCGGCCCCTCTATCGGGAATTCGTTTTTTAAAAAGAAAATATTTAAAAAACAAGGCCAGGCCTGTGGAATGGGGTCACCGGGGCCAGAAGTGGCACAGGGGAGGGGGCCAAACAACCCCCCTTCCGGGGAAAATATAAAAATCTTTTTTTTAAATGAAGCCAGGCCCCAGGGGATGGGGTCCCCGGGGCCAATAGTGGCCCAGGGAAAGGGGGCCAGGCGGCCCCTTCCCGTTTTTTTTGGGAACCAAAAAATGCTCAGGCACTGGAGGATAGGGTCCCCAGGGCCCAAAAATAATTAGGGGAAGGGGGCCACACAGCCCCCAATTCCAATAAAGCAAATAATAAAAAAACTGGCATCTCGCCGGAGGCCCTGCCCCCTCCCTGCACCACTGTGCAAACGCGCCACCTGGCGCGTTATGAATTGGGGGATTAAGTCCCCTTCAATCCTAAGTGTCCTTAGGGGCCAACTAGACCACCAGGTACCTCCAGTAATCCCCAAACAGTGGTATTGCTGAGAGGTGGTCCGAGGCCACACCCCTTTTTACACCACTCTGCAAACGTGCCTCTTGGTGCTCTGCTGGTGGGGCGATGAGGTCCTCTTGTGTCCTGGGGACCTCAGGATTAAAGTGAACTTCATCCCCCGAGCAGCATTGCGCCAGGAGGCGCGTTTGCAGTGTGTTGTAAAAAGGGGGCGTGGCCTCAGACCACTTTCAGCAATCCAGCTGTGTGGGGCTTACTAGAGATAGCAGGAGGGCTACTTGGCCCCCAGGCACCCTCAGGAGGCAAGGGGACTTCATCTCCCAACCGAGAGCGCACCAGGAGACGAGTTTGCAGAGTGGTGGAAAAAGGGGGCGTGGCTTGTGTCCACCTCTCAGCAATCCCACTGTGTGGGGCTTACTGGAGGTAAAAGGTAGGCTAGTTGGCCCCTAAGGACCCCCACAAGCAAAGGGGACTTCATCCCCCAACCAAGAGTGTGCCAGGAGGTGTGTTTGCAGAGTTGTGGGCAAAGGGGGCGTGGCCTGCTATGAGAATTTAGTAATCCTGTTGTGTGGGACTTACTGGAGATAATAGGAGGGGTAGTTGGCCCCCAAAGATGTCCTTGGGGGCCGACTACCCCTCCTGTTACCTCCAGTAAGTCCCACACAGTGGGATTGCTAAGAGGTCTTCGGAGGCCACGCCCCCCTTTCTCCACCACTCTGCAAACGCGCATCCTGGCACACTACGGGTTGGGGGATGAAGTCCACTTTACTCCTGAGGGACTTTGGGGGCCAAGAAGCCCTCCTGGTACCTCCTATAAGTCCTATGCAGCGGAATTCCTGAGCGCTGGTCAGAGGCCCAGCACCCTTTCTCCACCACTCTGCAACCGCAACTACTAGTTAAAGAAGCATTTGCAATGTAATATGTTTCGCATTTGCGGCAGTTAGAGCTATTGGCATAGTAAATGTAAAAGTTTTTTACTAATATTTTTTGGAGTGGAGTGGATGTACATTGTGTGTAGTGGAATTATGTGGTATGTTGTATGTTTCTGCTCTTCCTTTCCTTCTTTCTGCACCTCTCTTGCTTCTTTCTGCACCCCTCTTGCCTCTTTCTCCACCCCTCTTCCCCCTTTCTGCATGTCTGTTGCTTCTTTCTGCACTTCTCTTGCCTCTTTCTCCACCCCTCTTCCCTCTTTCTGCATCTCTGTTGCTTCTTTCTGCATTTATCTTGCCTCTTTCTGTACCCTTCTTCCCTCTTTCTGCACCTCTGTTGCTTCTTTCCAACACTTTTTTGGGGAAAAGTTTGTGAGGATTCATCAAACGACACTAAAGATATAGGCAAGTTAAAACCGCTTTTTCTATGGAAACTTGGTCCCAACTATAACTCTCTCTCTCTCTATATATATATATATATATACATATATATATATATAAATATATATATTACCTACCGGTGGTCGCCAGTAGGTAGTTATAGTTAGGACCTTGTTTCTATTCAAAAAGCGTTTTTTCTTTTGCCAATACCTTTGGCGCCATTTGACCAATCTTCGCAAAATTTTCAAAACTAACGGTTCACTCAGGTCAGCTCCTGTCTTGAAAGTTTCGGGGTAATTCGTCAAGCGGGGGCTGAGAAAAAAGGGGGTCCCGAAACGCATTTTCTCCATGTTAATTTCCATAGGAACTTTATACAAAGGTACAGCCCGAACTACTGAACGGAATTACACCAAATTTGGCAAAAAGGTATGTCTTGGTCCAGAAAGCATGCTTTTTTTAAATATTGTAAATCCGTTCAGTAGTTCCTGAGAAATAAAAAAATATATATATCGATATCTGAGGGCCAAGGAGGATTCGTGAACCCTCCCGAGCACGAGCTTCATTTTGATTGGCTGTCAACAGTCCAAACCAGGAAGTGTTGGCAGCCATCTTGTGACTCGGTAAAATTGAGTCACAAGAAAACAGTAAAAAAAAAGATTAAAAACAAGAAAAGTGGGCAGGGTAGAAACACCCTGACCCCCTAGGCCTGCTCAGGGGTCCCACAAGGGCCCCAGGCCCCAAAAAAGCATTTTTTTAAAAAGAAAATCTGCAGAATTCGCGATGGGTGCGCAAATCCCGCCGAAAAATAAAACAAAAACAAAGCGCGGTCTCTCACACTTTGTTTTAATCAGCCCCCGGGTGGGCCAGGTCCTGGGGCAATCAAAAAATATAGTGCGGGGGCCCACGTGGGCCCCCACAGCCCTGAGGACCACCACCTCCCCGGGGCCATGTTAATTACATGCGAGGGGGCACGCGACCCCCTGAAGCCCTGGGGACCGCCACCTCCCCGGGGCTTTATTAATTATGGGGGGCCCCGGGGCTTTGTACTCGAAGAGAGGGGGCCACGTAGCCCCCTCCTGGAGCCCTCTATGGCCCTGGGGACCACCACCCCCCCAGGGCCGGCTCCAGCAATGTCCCAGGGTGACACCACCCGGGACATTACAGTTTTCAATAGCAGGGCATGAGCACGGCTCCCGTTCCGTCATTGAAAACTATGCTTCACTTCATGGAAGCGAGAGCAGAAAACCTGCTCTCGCTTCCATGAAGCAAAGCAGATTGCTTTTGGGTAAGGGGAGCTGCAAGTCAGCAGCTCCCCTTGCCCAAAAGCAATGCCTGCTCCCACAAGAGGCGGGGAGCCGTCTGGGATTGCGGGGGCATTGGGGCTCTCCCGAGGTCCCCAACGTTAGGGCTGGCCCAGAGGGATGGGGTCCCCGGGGCCAGAAGTGGCCCGGGAGGAGGGCCACTCAGCCCCCTCCCCTTTAATTTAATTATTTAAAAAAAAAAAAACAGAAGGCCGGCCCCGGAGGATGGGGTCCCTGGGGCCATAATAGGCCTGAGGAGGGAGGCCTTGCGGCCCCCCTCTAAAATGAAAAATAAAGGCTGGCCAGGCTCAGGGTGATGGGGTCCCTGGGGCCAGAAGTGGCCCAGGGGAGGGGGGCCACGCGGCCCCCTATCGGGAATTTAAAATATATATATATATAAAAAAACGAGGCCAGGCCCGGGGAATGGGGTCCCTGGGGCCAGAAGTGGCCCAGGGGAGGCTCCAAACAGCCCCCCTCCCGGGGAGAAATATAAAAAACATTTATTTTAAACAAAGTCAGGCCCCAGGGGATGGGGTCCCCGGGGCCAATAGTGGCCCAGGGAAGGGGGGCCACGCAGCCCCTTCCCGTTTTTTTTCATCAAAAAAATCCTCAGGCACTGGGGGTTTAGGGTCCCCAGGGCCCAAAAATAATTAGGGGAAGGGGGGCAACACAGCCCCCACTTCCAAAAAAGCAAATGAAAAAAAAGACGGCATCTCGCCGGAGGCCCTGCCCGCTCCCTGCACCACTGTGCAAACGAGCCACCTGGCACGTTCTGAATTGGGGGATTAAGTCTCCTTCAATCCTAAGGATCCTTAGGGGCCAACTAGACCACCAGGTACCTCCAGTAATCCCCAAACAGTGGGATTGCTGAGAGGTGGTCCGAGGCCACGCCCCTTTTTACACCACTCTGCAAATGTGCCTCTTGGTGCACTGCTGGTGGGGCGATGAGGTCCTCTTGTGTCCTGATGACCTCAGGACTAAAGTGGACTTCATCCCCCGAGCAGCATTGCACCAGGAGGCGCATTTGCAGAGTGGTGTAAAAAGGGGGCATGGCCTCAGACCACTCTCAGCAATCCTGCTGTGTGGGGCTTACTAGAGATAACAGGAGGGCTACTTGGACCCCAGGGACCCTCAGGAGGCAAGGGGACTTCATCTCCCAACTAAGAGCGCACCAGGAGGTGCGTTTGCAGAGTGGTGGAGAAAGGGGGTGTGGCCTGTGTCCACCTCTCAGCAATCCCACTGTGTGGGGCTTACTAGAGATAACAGGAGGGCTACTTGGCCCCCAGGGACCCTCAGGAGGCAAGGGGACTTCATCTCCCAACCAAGAGCATGCCAGGAGGCGCGTTTGCAGAGTTCTGGGCAAAGGGGGCGTGGCCTGCTATGAGGATTTAGCAATCCTGTTGTGTGGTACTTACTGGAGGTAATAGGAGGGGTAGTTGGCCCCCAAAGATGTCTTTGGGGGCCGACTACCCCTCCAGTTACCTCTAGTAAGTCCCACACAGTGGGATTGCTAAGAGGTCTTCAGAGGCCACGCCCCCCTTTCTCCACCACTCTGCAAATGCGCATCCTGGCCCACTACGGGTTGGGGGATGAAGTCCACTTTACTCCTGAGGGACTTTGGGGGCCAAGAAGCCCTCCTGGTATCTCCTGTAAGTCCTACGCAGCGGAATTCCTGAGCGCTGGTCAGAGGCCCAGCACCCTTTCTCCACCACTCTGCAACCGCGACTACTAGTTAAACAAGCATTTGCAATGTAATAGGTTTCGCATTTGCAACAGTTAGAGCTCTTGGCATAGTAAATGTAAAAGTTTTTTACTAATGTTTTTTGGAGTGGAGTGGATGTACATTGTGTGTAGTGGAATTATGTGGTATGTTGTATGTTTCTGCTCTTCTTTTGCTTCTTTCTGCACCTCTCGCTTCTTTCTGCACCCCTCCTGCTGCTTTCTCCACCCCTCTTCCCCCTTTCTGCATGTCTATTGCTTCTTTCTGCACTTCTCTTGCCTTTCTCCACCCCTCTTCCCTCTTTCTGCATCTCTGTTGCTTCTTTCTGCACTTATCTTGCGTCTTTTTGTACCTCTCTTGCTTCTTTCTGCACCCCTTGTGCCTCTTTCTGCACCCCTCTTCTCTTTCTGCACTCCTCTTGCCTTTTTCTGCACCTCTGTTCCTTCTTTCTGCACTTCTTTTGTTACTTTCTGCACCTCTCTTGATTCTTTCTGCACCCCTCTTGCTTCTTTCTCCACCCCTCTTCTCTTTCTGCACTCCTCTTGCCTTTTTCTGCAACTCTGTTCCTTCTTTCTGCACCTCTATTGCTTCTTTCTGCACCTCTCTTGTTTCTTTCTCTACCCCTCTTACCTCTTTCTGCACCTCTGTTGCTTCTTTCTGCACCTCTCTTGCTTCTTTATGCACCCCTCGTGCCTCTTTCACACCTGCACCTCTCTTGTTTCTTTCTCTACCCCTCTTCCCTCTTTCTGCACCTCTGTTGCTTCTTTCTGCACCTCTCTTGCTTCTTTATGCACCCCTCGTGCCTCTTTCACACCCCTCTTCCCGCACCCCTCTTGCCTCTTTCTACATCTGTGTTCCTTCTTTCTGCACTTCTCTTGTTTCTTTCTGCACCTCTCACTTCTTTCTGCAGCTCTCTTGCTTTTTTCTGCACCCCTGTGCCTCTTTCTCTGCCCCTCTTCCCACTTTCTTCACCCCTGTTGCTTCTTTCTGCACCTCTCTTGCTTCTTTCTGCACTACTCGTGCTTCTTTCTGCACCCCTCTTCCCTCTTTATGCACCCTCTTGCCTCTTTCTGCACTTCTGTTCCTTCTTTCTGGTCTTCTTTTGTTTCTTTATGCACCTCTCTTGCTTCTTTCTGCACCCCCTTGCCTCTTTCTCACCCCTCATCCCTCTTTCTGCACCTCTGTTGCTTCTTTCTTCACTTCTCTTGCTTCTTTCTGCACCTCTGTACCTTCTTTCTGCAACCCTTGTACCTCTTTCTGCACCCCTCTTCCCTCTTTCTGCTCCCTTCTTGTCTCTTTCTGCTCCTCTGTTGCTTCTTCCTGCACTTCTTTTGTTTATTTCTTTACCTCTCTTGCTTCTTTCTGCACCCCTCGTGCCTCTTTCTGCACCCCTCTTCCCTCTTTTTGCACTCCTCCTGCCTCTTTCTGCACCTGTTCCTTCTTTCTTCACATCTTTTGATTCATTCTGCACCTCTGTTCCTTCTTTCTGCACTTCTTTTGTTTCTTTCTGCACCTCTCTTGTTATCTTCTGTATCCCTCTTGCCTCTTTCTCCACCCCACTTCCCCCTTTCTGCATCTCTGTAGCTTCTTTCTGCACTTCTTCTGCTTTTTTCTGCACCTCTCTTGCTTCTTTCTGCAACCCTTGTGCCTCTTTCTGCACCCCTCTTCCCTCTTTCTGCACTCCTCTTGCCTCTTTGTGTACCTCTGTTGCTTCTTTCTGCACTTCTTTTGTTTCTTTCTGCATCCCTCTTTCCTCTATCTGCACCTCTGTTCTTTCTTTCTGCACTTATTTTGTTTCTTTCTGCATCTCTCTTGCTTCTTTCTGCACCCCCTTGCCTCTTTCTTCACCCCTCTTAACTCTTTCTTCACCCCTGTTGCCTTTCTGCACCTCTGTTGCTTCTTTCTGCACTTCTCTTGCCGCTTTCTTCACCCCCTTGCCTCTTTCTCCACCTCTGTTGCTTTTTCTGCACTTCTCTTGTCTCTTTCTCCACCCCTCTTACCCCTTTCTGCATGTCTGTTGCTTGTTTCTACACTTCTCTTGTCTCTTTCTCCACCCCTGTTTCCTCTTTCTGCACCTCTGTTGCTTCTTTCTACACCTCCCTTGCTTCTTTCTGCACCCTGCGTGCATCTTTCACACCCCTGTTCCCTCTTTCTGCACCCCTCCTGCCTCTTTCTGCACCTCTGTTCCTTCTTTCTGCACTTCTTTTGTTTCTTTCTGCACCTCTCTTGCTTCTTTCAGCACCCCTCTTCCCTTTTTCTGCACCCCTCTTCCCTCTTTCTGCACCCCTATTGCCTCTTTATGCACCTATGTTCCTTCTTTCTGCACTTTTTTAATTTCTGCACCTCTATTGCTTTTTTCTGCACCCCTTGCCTGCTTCTGCACCCCTCTTCCCTCTTTCTGCACCCCTCTTGCCTCTTTCTACACCCCTCATGCCTCTTTATACACCCCTATTGCCTCTTTCTGCACCTCTGTTCCTTCTTTCTGCACTTCTTTTGTTTTTTTCTGCACCTCTCGCTTCTATCTGCACCCCTTTGCCTCTTTCTGCACCTTTGTTCCTTTTTCTGCACTTCTTTTGTTTCTTTCTGCAGCTCTCTTGCTTCTTTCTGCACCCCCTTGCCTCTTTCTCCACCCCTCATCTCTCTGCACTCCTTCTTGACTCTTTCTGCATCTCTGTTCCTTCTTTCTGTACTTCTTTTGTTTCTTTCTACATCCCCCTTTCCTCTTTCTGCACCTCTGTTCTTTTTTTCTGCACTTCTTTTGTTTCTTTCTGCAGCTCTTGTGCTTCTTTCTGCACCCCCTTGCCTCTTTTTCCACCCCTCTTCCCTCTTTCTACACCCCTCTTGCCTCTTTCTGCACCTCTGTTGCTTCTTTCTGCACTTCCCTTGCTTCTTTCTGCACTTCTCTTGCCTCTTTCTCTACCCCTCTTCCCCCTTTCTGCATCTCTGTTGCTTTTTCTGCACTTCTCTTGTCTCTTTCTCCACCCCTCTTACCCCTTTATGCATCTCTGTTGCTTGTTTCTACACTTCTCTTGTCTCTTTCTCCACCCCTCTTCCCTCTTTCTTCACCCCTGTTGCCTTTCTGCACCTCTGTTGCTTCTTTCTGCACTTCTCTTGCCGCTTTCTTCACCTCTCTTGCCTCTTTCTCCACCTCTGTTGCTTTTTCTGCACTTCTCTTGTCTCTTTCTCCACCCCTTACCCCTTTCTGCATGTCTGTTGCTTGTTTCTACACTTCTCTTGTCTCTTTCTCCACCCCTGTTTCCTCTTTCTGCACCTCTGTTGCTTCTTTCTACACCACCCTTGCTTCTTTCTGCACCCTGCGTGCCTCTTTCACACCCCTGTTCCCTCTTTCTGCACCCCTCCTGCCTCTTTCTGCACCTCTGTTCCTTCTTTCTGCACTTCTTTTGTTTCTTTCTGCACCTCTCTTGCTTCTTTCAGCACCCCTCTTCCCTTTTTCTGCACCCCTCTTCCCTCTTTCTGCACCCCTATTGCCTCTTTCTGCACCTATGTTCCTTCTTTCTGCACTTTTCTTAATTTCTGCACCTCTATTGCTTTTTTCTGCACCCCCTTGCCTGCTTCTGCACCCCTCTTCCCTCTTTCTGCACCCCTCTTGCCTCTTTCTACACCCCTCATGCCTCTTTATACACCCCTATTGCCTCTTTCTGCACCTCTGTTCCTTCTTTCTGCACTTCTTTTGTTTTTTTCTGCACCTCTCGCTTCTATCTGCGCCCCTTTTGCCTCTTTCTGCACCTTTGTTCCTTTTTTCTGCACTTCTTTTGTTTCTTTCTGCAGCTCTCTTGCTTCTTTCTGCACCCCTTGCCTCTTTCTCCACCCCTCATCTCTCTGCACTCCTTCTTGACTCTTTCTGCATCTCTGTTCCTTCTTTCTGTACTTCTTTTGTTTCTTTCTACATCCCCCTTTCCTCTTTCTGCACCTCTGTTCTTTCTTTCTGCACTTCTTTTGTTTCTTTCTGCAGCTCTTGTGCTTCTTTCTGCACCCCCTTGCCTCTTTTTCCATCCCTCTTCCCTCTTTCTGCACCCCTGTTGCCTCTTTCTGCACTTCTCTTGCCACTTTCTACACCCCTCTTGCCTCTTTCTGCACCTCTGTTGCTTCTTTCTGCACTTCTCTTACTTCTTTCTGCACTTCCCTTGCTTCTTTCTGCACTTCTCTTGCCTCTTTCTCCACCCCTCTTACCCCTTTCTGCATCTCTGTTGCTTGTTTCTACACTTCTCTTGTCTCTTTCTCCACCCCTGTTCCCTCTTTCTGCACCTCTGTTGCTTCTTTCTGCACCTCCCTTGCTTCTTTCTGCACCCTGCGTGCCTCTTTCACACCCCTGTTCCCTCTTTCTGCACCCCTCCTGCCTCTTTCTGCACCTCTGTTCCTTCTTTCTGCACTTCTTTTGTTTCTTTCTGCACCTCTCTTGCTTCTTTCAGCACCCCTCTTCCCTTTTTCTGCACCCCTCTTCCCTCTTTCTGCACCCCTATTGCCTCTTTCTGCACCTATGTTCCTTCTTTCTGCACTTTTTTAATTTCTGCACCTCTATTGCTTTTTCTGCACCCCCTTGCCTGCTTCTGCACCCCTATTGCCTCTTTCTGCACCTCTGTTCCTTCTTTCTGCACTTCTTTTGTTTTTTTCTGCACCTCTCGCTTCTTTCTGCACCCCTTTTGCCTCTTTCTGCACCTTATTTCCTTTTTTCTGCACTTCTTTTGTTTCTTTCTGCACCTCTTGCTTCTTTCTGCACCCCATTGCCTCTTTCTCCACCCCTCATCTCTCTGCACCCCTTCTTGACTCTTTCTGCATCTCTGTTCCTTCTTTCTGTACTTCTTTTGTTTCTTTCTACATCCCCCTTTTCTCTTTCTGCACCTCTGTTCTTTCTTTCTGCACTTCTTTTGTTTCTTTCTGTAGCTCTCGTGCTTCTTTCTGCACCCCCTTGCCTCTTTTTCCACCCCTCTTCCCTCTTTCTTCACCCCTGTTGCCTCTTTCTGCACCTCTGTTGCTTCTTTCTGCACTTCTCTTGCCGCTTTCTACACCCCTCTTGCCTCTTTCTGAAATGAAATGAAATGAAAAGACCATTTATTAAGCGCGATAGCTACCCTCAGGCGTCCTAGCGCTACGAACAACGCATACAGGAAAAACAATTGAAGGTTATTCAGGTTTATTAAAAAGCAGGGTTTTTAAGTGTTTATGGAACAGAAGTAAGTTGGGCTTTGATCGCAGATGGAAGGGAAGGGAGTTCTAAAGTTTGGCTGAATTATAGGAGAACGACCGGCCCCCCAGCTGGCTCTCTTGATCCTGGGTACTGTCGTGAGGAGAGAGGATGCTGATCTGAGCTGTCTGTTCGGGTGATAGGGGGTGATCAATGATGGTTTATAACAGCACCTGTTTTCCAGAAGGCTCGGTGGGCAATACACAGGGTCTTAAATTCGATTCTTTCCCTGACTGGGAGCCAGTGAAGGCTCTTTAGTCCGGGTTTGACTGGGAGTCGACGAGGGATCTGAAGCAGTGTTCGAGCAGCGCAGTTTTGTATGATCTGGAGCTTGAGCAAGGTGGTTTGGGGGGCCCCTAAGTAAAGGGCGTTCCCAAAATCCAGGCGAGACAGAATGAGACCCTGAACCATAATCTGTCTCGCTTGGAAAGGCAGTAAGGGGAGAATCTTCCGCAAAAGCCTAAGTAGACCAAAGCAAGTGGCCGATAGTTTAGCTGCTTGACAATTAAAATTAAGGGACTTATCCAACCAGATGCCCAGGCTCTTGATTGTGTCCTTTGGCATGGGAGCAGGGCCAAGGCAGGTGGGCCACAATGAATTGATTGTGAGCATGGGGGGGTTGCCTAAGAGCATCAGCTCAGTTTTGTCTCCATTCAATTTGAGACATGACGATGTCATCCATTTGGTCACTTCTTCTAAGCAGTCCCTCAGGCTGTTATGCACGGTGTGTGGCTGATTAAGAGCCACCACTAGCTGAGTGTCGTCGGCATAGGTGATGATTTTTATCCCAAACGGACAGACTATCTCAGCTAGTGGGCTCATGTAAATATTAAATAGCGTAGGGCTCAAAGAAGAGCCCTGTGGCACACCGCAGCCAAGAGGCTTGCTGGGGGAGGTGATATCACCCTCAAAAACCTGGAAGGAGCGGTCTGAAAGGAAGGATTCAAACCAAGCTATTGCTTTCCCTGAGACTCCTAAACTGGTGAGTCGATGTAATAGGATGTTGTGGCTTACAGTGTCGAAGGCGGCACTTAGGTCAAGGAGGATAATTGCTGCAGATCCTCCCTGATCCAAGATCTTCCTGGCCTCCTCCGTCATTGCAACCAAAGCGGTTTCGGTCCCATGCATGGGACGGAATCCCGTCTGGGAGGGGTCGAGCAGGTGGTTGGTCTCGATGAACTCCGCCAACCCTATGTTGGTATGTTTCTCCAAAATCTTGCTCAGCCAGGGCAACAGGGAGATCGGTCGATAGTTACTAGGGTTATCTTGGTCAAGATTAGGGGGCATATTAGCAAGACCCACGTTAAAATTATCGCCGTTTTAGCGGCAGGAAACTGCAGCTAAAACGGCGATAATGGGCTTGCTAATATGCGTTATAGAATTCCAATAGAAGCCCAGGTTAGATGTGCAGGACATCTAACCTGGGCTTCTATTGGAATACCATAACGCATATTAGCAAGCCCATTATCGCCGTTTTAGCGGCAGTTTCCTGCCGCTAAAACGGCGATAATTTTAACGTGGGTCTTGCTAATATGCCCCTAGGTTTTTTAAGGAGGGCTTTAACCATGGCCCGCTTCCAAGGAAGCGGGACAGTGCCTGCGGACAGGGAGGCATTAAGCAAGTCAAGTATGGTGGAAAGGACGTTGCCAGTGGCTGACAACAGGGTACGCGGTGGTGACGGGTCATTGGGGGAGCCGGATTTCACCTGATGCATTATGGATTCTAACATGATGGGATTGAGTGAGGGGAGAGATTCGAGTGTTACCAGGGGCTGAGTCCCTGATTCAAGTGATTTGGTGAACGGAAGGTCAGTTTGAGTGGAAGAAAAGGAGGTATAAATGGTTTGTATTTTTTGGAAAAAAAACTCTGCCAGGTTGTTGCAGCGGGTTTGCGCATTGATGGAATTTGGGAGGTTTTCCGGGAGCTTAAGGAGGGTTCTCGCAATGCGATATATTTCTTTAGGCCTAGAAGCAGCTGTATTAATTTTTTCTTCGAAGAAGGTCGATTGTGCAGTTTTAATTTCATTTTTGTAGGTCTTTATCGCTTCTCTATAAGCAGTTTTTCTGGAAGGGGAAAAGTCCAGTCGCCATTTCCTTTCTAATTTTTTACATTGACGTTTCATTTCCCGTAATCCAGAGGAATACCAGGGGGCAGTCTTTGTACTGCGCTTAGGTTTGGTGCATTTCATGGGGAGTACGGAGTCTAACGATTTGGAAATCCATCTATTGTAGTCCTCATTAGCTAAAGTAGGGTCAGGGTTGTTGGGTGGTCTGGAAGTTTCAAGAGCAGCCAGCCAGTCCTCTAGAGGGAGTTTTGACCAATTTCGTTCCCTACGTGTAACTGTATTAGAAGGAGGGTGGGGGTCTGGGATGACCCAGGAAAGGGAAATCAGGAAGTGGTCCGTCCACGTAAGGGGGGAGGGAGTTCCCACTATGAGATCTGCGCAGTTACTAAAAACAGGGTCAAGTAGGTGACCTTTAGAGTGGGTCGGCTTAAGCACTAGTTGTTTCAGTTGTAGTGCAGAGAGACTAGTGGTCATTTCTAGGGCGGTAGGGTCAGAGATGTTGTCAAAATGGATGTTAAAATCCCCTAATAGTGTAAAATTGGATGAACTGCATGCTAGATTGGCTATAATAAGGGGAAGGATATTGTGGAATTGTCCCAAAGTTCCGGGTGGGCGATATATAAGTATCCCAGAAAAGGTGCTAGTGGGGAGAAGTCTATAGCGAAGGAGAGACTTTCGCAGTCTGGTATCAAGTAGGGAGAACTGCGGCACTTGTAACAATCTTTGTAAATGACTGCTAGGCCACCTCCTCTCCCCACTTTGCGGTCTTCACGTAGTATTTGATACCCTTGGGGAGGGACTGGATGAGATCGGGTTCTGACTCTGTATTGAGCCAGGTCTCTGTCAGGAATATGACATCTGGGTTAAGCTCTTCTAAAAGCATGGAAATTTCCGTGGAATGTTTAGGGAGAGACCTACAGTTCAGAAGGTACATGTTTTGCTGGGTTTTTTTATTAGTGGGCGGAATAAAGCTGAAAACCACAGTGAGAGCATGTGGTGTGTGGGTCTGCTAGATTCCAAGAGGAATGGCATAGAGCAGGGGTTGTTCCTCTTAGTTTGAGAAGAGAGTTGGGGCTATAGCTCCTGATATGAGTAGAGAAACGGGCAGGGGTTGTGGCCCCTGGCCCCGGTCGGCCACGGACGGGCGCAGACGGGCTTGCCTTAGGCGCACCCGCTGCGCGTGTCCGCTGCGCGTCTGTTTGAGCATGGGTCTTATAGTGAGGGTAGTCTGAACTGCTAACCTCAGCAGTGGTGGAAGGCGGAAGTGGATAGACCTGACTTCCAGTGGGTGGCACCTCCCTCCAAACAAACGGAAGAATCCGCGCTGGAACGGGGAGGAGCGCCGAACCCAACCGGCAGGTAAGCCACAAGTGAAGAGTATCCTTAGTTTAAAAAATATTGCTTTTCTCGTATTCTAAAAACACAGTCTACACATTAAAAGCTGCGACAAGTGAATAAAAAACACAGGAGAGCCCTTTCCCAGGCGCTCTCGAAGTAAGTATTATAGTGAGGGCAGAAGCGATCAGGAAGATTTACCAAATAAGTTTACAGGGAGCCCTTCCCAAGGCGCTCCACTGTTTGCGTGAATCAATGATGTCTCACTCTAGGCGCGTCCGCTGCGCGTCTGTTTGGGCATGGGTCTTATAGTGAGGGTAGTCTGAACTGCTAACCTCAGCAGTGGTGGAAGGCGGAAGTGGATAGACCTGACTTCCGGTGGGTGGCACCTCCCTCCAAACAAACAGAAGAATCCGCGCTGGAACGGGGAGGAGCGCCGAACCCAACCGGCAGGTAAGCCACAAGTGAAGAGTACCCTTAGTTTAAAAAATATTGCTTTTCTCGTATTCTAAAAACACAGTATACACATTAAAAGCTGCGACAAGTGAATAAAAAACACAGGAGAGCCCTTTCCCAGGCGATCTCGAAGTAAGTATTATAATGAGGGCAGAAGCGATCAGGAAGATTTACCAAATAAGTTTACAGGGAGCCCTTCCCTAGGCGTCCACTGTTTGCGTGAATCAATGATGTCTCACTCTAGGCGCGTCCGCTGCGCGTCTGTTTGGGCATGGGTCTTATATTGAGCACCTCTGTTGCTTCTTTCTGCACTTCTCTTGCTTCTTTCTGCACTTCTCTTGCCTCTTTCTCTACCTCTCTTCCTCCTTTCTGCAGCTCTCTTGCTTCTTTCTACACCCCTTGCCTCTTTCTCAACCTCTCTTCCCTCTTTCTGCACCCCTGTTGCCTCTTTCTGCACATCTCTTGCTTCTTTCTGTACCCCTTGTGCCTCTTTCTGCACCCCTCTTCCGCTTTCTGCACTCTTTTTGCCTTTTTTCTGCACCTCTGTTGCTTCTTTCTGCACTACTCTTGCTTCTTTCTGCACCTCTCTTGCTTCTTTCTGGACCACCCGTGTTTCTTTCTGCACCCCTCTTCCCTCTTTCTGCATCCCTCTTGCCTCTTTCTGCACCCCTGTTCCTTCTTTCTGCTCTTCTTTTGTTTCTTTCTGCACCTCTCTTGCTTCTTTCTGCACCCCTCTCGCCACTTTCTCCACCCCTGTTCCCCCTTTTTGCATCTCTGTTGCTTCTTTCTGCACTTCTCTTGCCGCTTTTTCCAGCCCTCATCCCTCTTTCTGCACCTCTGTTGCTTCTTTGTGCACTTCTCTTGCTTCTTTCTGCACCTCTGTCCCTTCTTTCTGCAACCCTTGTGCCTTTTCTGCACCCCTTTTCCCTCTTTCTGCTCCCCTCTTGCCTCTTTATGCACCTCTGTTCCTTCTTTCTGCACTTCTTTTGTTTCTTTCTGCAACTCTCTTGTTTGTTTCTGAATCCCTCTTGCCTCTTTCTCCTCCCCATTCCCCCTTTCTGCATCTCTGTTGCTTCTTTATGCACTTCTCTTGCTTCTTTCTGCACCTCTCTTGCTTCTTTCTGCACCCCTCGTGCCTCTTTCTGCACCCCTCTTCCCTCTTTCTGCACTCCTCTTGCCTCTTTCTGCACCTGTTACTTGTTTTCTGCACTACTCTTGCCTCTTTCTGCACCTGTTACTTGTTTCTGCACTTTTTTGTTTCTTTCTGCACCTCTCTTGCTTCTGTCTGCACCCCTCTTGCCTCTTTCTCCACCCCTCCAACCCCTTTCTGCATCTCTGTTGCTTCTTTCTCCACTTCTCTTGCCTCTTTCTGCACCTCTGTCTCTTCTTTCTGCAACCCTTCTGCCTCTTTCTGCACCCCTCTTCCCTCTTTCTGCTCCCCTCTTGTCTCTTTATCTACCTCTGTTGCTTCTTTCTGCACTTCTTTTGTTTCTTTCTGCACCTCTCTTGCTTCTTTCTGCACCCCTCTTGCTTCTTTCTGCACCCCTCGTGCCTCTTTCACACCCCTCTTCCCTCTTTCTGCACCCCCATGCCTCTTTCTGCACCTCTGTTTCTTTCTGCACTTCTTTTGTTTCTTTCTGCACCTCTCTTGCTTGTTTCTGCACCCCTCTTGCTTCTTTCTGCCCCCCTTGTGCCTCTTTCTCCACCCCACTTCCCTCTTTCTGCACCCCCATGCCTCTTTCTGCACCTCTGTTTCTTTCTGCACTTCTTTTGTTTCTTTCTGCACTTCTCTTGCTTCTTTCTGCATCCCTCGTGTTTTTTTCTGCACCCCTTCCCTATTTCTGCACTCCTCTTGCCTCTTTCTGCACCTCTGTTCCTTCTTTCTGCACTTATTTTGTTTCTTTCAGCACCTCTTGCTTCTTTATGCACCCCCTTTGCCTCTTTCTGCACCCCTCTTGCCTCTTTCTGCACATCTGTTCCTTCTTTCTGCACTTCTTTTGTTTCTTTCTGCAGCTCTCTTGCTTCTTTCTGCACCCCCTTCCCTCTTTCTCCACCCCTCTTCCCTCTTTCTTTACCCCTGTTGCCTCTTTCTGCACCTCTGTTGCTTCTTTCTGCACCCCTCTTCAATGTTTCTGCACTCCTCTTGCCTCTTTGTGTACCTCTGTTGCTTCTTTCTGCACTTCTTTTGTTTCTTTCTGCACCCCTCTTGCCTCTTTCTGCACCTCTGTTCCTTCTTTCTGCACTTCTTTTTTCTTTCTGCACATCTCTTGCTTCTTTCTGCACTCCGCGTGCCTCTTTCTGCACCTCTGTTGCTTCTTTCTGCACTACTCTTGCTTCTTTCTGCACCTCTCTTGCTTCTTTCAGCACCACTCGTGCTTCTTTCTGCACCCCTCTTCCCTCTTTCTGTATCCCTCTTGCCTCTTTCTGCATCTCTGTTGCTTCTTTTTGCACTTCTCTTGTCTCTTCTCCACCCCTCTTACCCCTTTCTGCATCTCTGTTGCTTGTTTCTGCATCCCTCTTGCCTCTTTCTCCACCCGTCTTCCCCTTTCTGCATGTCTGTTGCTTCTTTCTGCACTTCTCTTATCTCTTTCTCCACCCCTCTTCCCTCTTTGTGCATCTCTGTTGCTTCTTTCAGCACTTATCTTGCGTCTTTCTGTACCTCTCTTGCTTCTTTCTGCACCCCTTTTGCCTCTTTCTGCGCCCCTCTTCTCTTTCTGCACTCCTCTTGCCTCTTTCTGCACCTCTGTTCCTTCTTTCTGCACTTCTTTTGTTACTTTCTGCACCACTCTTGCTTCTTTCTGCACAACTCTTGCCTCTTTATCCACCCCTGTTCCCTATTTCTGCACCTCTGTTGCTTCTTTCTGCACCTATTTTGCTTCTTTCTGCACCCCTCATGCCTCTTTCACACTCCTCTTCCCGCACCCTTCTTGCCTCTTTCTGCACCTGTGTTTCTTCTTTCTGCACTTCTCTTGTTTCTTTCTGCACATCTCACTTCTTTCTGCACCCCTCTTGCCTCTTTCTCCACCCCTCTTCCCTCTTTCTGTACCCGTCTTGCCTCTTTCTGCACCTCTGTTCCTTCTTTCTGCAATTCTTTTGTTTCCTTCTGCAGCTCTCTTGCTTCTTTCTGCACCCCCTTGCATCTTTCTCCACCCCTCTTCTCTCTTTCTTCACCCCTGTTGCCTCTTTCTGCACCTCTGTTCCTTCTTTCTGCACTTCTCTTGTTTCTTTCTGTACGTCTCACTTCTTTCTGCACCCCTTTTGCCTCTTTCTGCACCCCTCTTCCCTCTTTCTGCACCCCTCTTGCCTCTTTCTGCACCTCTGTTCCTTCTTTCTGCAATTCTTTTGTTTCTTTTTACATATCTCTTGCTTCTTTCTGCACCCCTTGTGCCTCTTTTTGTACCCCTCTTCCCTCTTCTTGCACCCCTCTTGCCTCTTTCTGCACCGCTGTTGCTTCTTTCTGCACTACTCTTCTTTCAGCACCTCTCTTGCTTCTTTCTGCACCACTCGTGCTTCTTTCTGCACCCCTCTTCCCTCTTTATGCACCCCTCTTGCCTCTTTCTGCAACTCTGTTCCTTCTTTCTGGTCTTCTTTTGTTTCTTTCTGCACCTCTGTTGCTTCTTTCTGCACCCCTCTTGCCACTTTCTCCACCCCTGTTACCCCTTTTTGCATCTCTGTTGCTTCTTTCTGCACTTCTCTTGCCTCTTTCTCCACCCCTCATCCCTCTTTCTGCACCTCTGTTGCTTCTTTCTTAATTTCTCTTGCTTCTTTCTGAACCTCTGTCCCTTCTTTCTGCAACCCTTGTACCTCTTTCTGCATCCCTCTTCCCTCTTTCTGCTCCCCTCTTGTCTCTTTCTGCACCTCTGTTGCTTCTTTCTGCACTTTTATTTATTTCTGCACCTCTCTTGCTTCTTTCTGCACCCCTCATGCCTCTTTCTGCACCCCTCTTCCCTCTTTTTGCACTCCTCTTCCCTCTTTCTGCACCTCTGTTCCTTCTTTCTACACTTCTTTTGGTTCTTTCCTCACCTCTCTTGCTTCTTTCTGCACCCCTCTTGCTTTTTCTGTACCCCTCGTGCCTCTCTCATACCCCTCTTCCCTCTTTCTGCACCCCTCTTGCCTCTTTCTGCACCTCTATTCCTTCTTTCTGCACTTCTTTTGTTTCTTTCTGCACGTCTCTTTCTTTATCCCTCTTGCCTCTTTCTCCACCCCACTTCCCCCTTTCTGCATCTCTGTTGCTTCTTTCTGCACTTCTCTTGCTTCTTTCTGCACCTCTCTTGCTTCTTTCTGCACCCCTCGTGCCTCTTTCTTCACCCCCTTCCCTTTCTGCACTCCTCTTGCCTCTTTGTGTACCTTTGTTGCTTCTTTCTGCACTTCTTTTGTTTCTTTGTGCACCCCTCTTGCCTCTATGTGTACCTCTGTTGCTTCTTTCTGCACTTCTTTTGTTTCTTTCTGCACCCCTCTTCCCTCTTTCTGCACCCCTCTTGCTTTTTTTCGGCACCCCTCTTCCCTTTTTCTACACCTCTCGTCCCTCTTCTGCACCTCTCTTCCCTCTTTCTGCACCTCTGTTCCTTCTTTCTGCACTTTTGTTTTCTTTCTGCACCTCTCTTGCTTCTTTCTGTACCCCCTTGCCTGCTTCTGCACCACTCTTGCCTCTTTCTGCACCCCTCTTGCCTCTTTCTGCACCTCTGTTCCTTTTTTCTGCACTTCTTTTGTTTCTTTCTGCAGCTCTCTTGCTTCTTTCTGCACCCCTTGCCTCTTTCTCCACCCCTCATCTCTCTTTCTGCACCCCTGTTGCCTCTTTCTGCACTTCTTTTGTTTCTTTCTGCACGTCTCTTCTTTCTTTCTTTATCCCTCTTGCCTCTTTCTCCACCCCACTTCCCCCTTTCTGTATCTCTGTTGCTTCTTTCTGCACTTCTCTTGCTTCTTTCTGCACCTCTCTTGCTTCTTTCTGCACCCTCGTGCCTCTTTCTTCACTCCCCTTCCCTCTTTCTGCACTCCTCTTGCCTCTTTGTGTACCTGTTGCTTCTTTCTGCACTTCTTTTGTTTCTTTCTGCACCCCTCTTGCCTCTATGTGTACCTCTGTTGCTTCTTTCTGCACTTCTTTTGTTTCTTTCTGCACCCCTCTTCCCTCTTTCTGCACCCCTCTTGCTTTTTTTCTGCACCCCTCTTCCCTTTTTCTGCACCCCTCGTCCCTCTTCTGCACCTCTCTTGCCTCTTTCTGCACCCCTGTTCCTTCTTTCTGCACTTCTTTTGATTTTTTATGCACCTCTCGCTTCTTTCTGCACCCCTTTTTACCTCGTTCTGCACCCCTCTTGCCTCTTTCTGCACCTCTGTTCCTTTTTTCTGCACTTCTTTTGTTTCTTTCTGCATCTCTCTTGCTTCTTTCTGCACCCCCTTGCCTCTTTCTCCACCCCTCATCTCTCTTTCTGCACCCTGTTGCCTCTTTCTGCACTTCTTTTGTTTCTTTCTGCACGTCTCTTCTTTCTTTCTTTATCCCTCTTGCCTCTTTCTCCACCCCACTTCCCCCTTTCTGCATCTCTGTTGCTTCTTTCTGCACTTCTCTTGCTTCTTTCTGCACCTCTCTTGCTTCTTTCTGCACCCTCGTGCCTCTTTCTTCACCCCCCTTCCCTTTTTCTGCACTTCTCTTGCCTCTTTGTGTACCTCTGTCTCTTCTTTCTGCACTTCTTTTGTTTCTTTCTGCACCCCTCTTGCTCTATGTGTACCTCTGTTGCTTCTTTCTGCACTTCTTTTGTTTCTTTCTGCACCCCTCTTCCCTCTTTCTGCACCCCTCTTGCTTTTTCTGCACCCCTTTCCCTTTTTCTGCACCCCTCGTCCCTCTTCTGCACCTCTCTTGCCTCTTTCTGCACCTCTGTTCCTTCTTTCTGCACTTTTGTTTTCTTTCTGCACCTCTCTTGCTTCTTTCTGTACCCCCTTGCCTGCTTCTGCACCCTCTTGCCTCTTTCTGCACCCTCTTTGCCTCTTTCTGCACCCCTGTTCCTTCTTTCTGCACTTCTTTTGATTTTTTATGCACCTCTCGCTTCTTTCTGCACCCCTTTTTACCTCTTTCTGCACCCCTCTTGCCTCTTTCTGCACCTCTGTTCCTTTTTTCTGCACTTCTTTTGTTTCTTTCTGCAGCTCTCTTGCTTCTTTCTGCACCCCCTTGCCTCTTTCTCCACCCCTCATCTCTCTTTCTGCACCCCTGTTGCCTCTTTCTGCACTTCTTTTGTTTCTTTCTGCACGTCTCTTCTTTCTTTCTTTATCCCTCTTGCCTCTTTCTCCACCCCACTTCCCCCTTTCTGTATCTCTGTTGCTTCTTTCTGCACTTCTCTTGCTTCTTTCTGCACCTCTCTTGCTTCTTTCTGCACCCCTCGTGCCTCTTTCTTCACTCCCCTTCCCTCTTTCTGCACTCCTCTTGCCTCTTTGTGTACCTGTTGCTTCTTTCTGCACTTCTTTTGTTTCTTTCTGCACCCCTCTTGCCTCTATGTGTACCTCTGTTGCTTCTTTCTGCACTTCTTTTGTTTCTTTCTGCACCCCTCTTCCCTCTTTCTGCACCCCTCTTGCTTTTTTTCTGCACCCCTCTTCCCTTTTTCTGCACCCCTCGTCCCTCTTCTGCACCTCTCTTGCCTCTTTCTGCACCCCTGTTCCTTCTTTCTGCACTTCTTTTGATTTTTTATGCACCTCTCGCTTCTTTCTGCACCCCTTTTACCTCGTTCTGCACCCCTCTTGCCTCTTTCTGCACCTCTGTTCCTTTTTCTGCACTTCTTTTGTTTCTTTCTGCATCTCTCTTGCTTCTTTCTGCACCCCTTGCCTCTTTCTCCACCCCTCATCTCTCTTTCTGCACCCTGTTGCCTCTTTCTGCACTTCTTTTTGTTTCTTTCTGCACGTCTCTTCTTTCTTTCTTTATCCCTCTTGCCTCTTTCTCCACCCCACTTCCCCCTTTCTGCATCTCTGTTGCTTCTTTCTGCACTTCTCTTGCTTCTTTCTGCACCTCTCTTGCTTCTTTCTGCACCCTCGTGCCTCTTTCTTCACCCCCCTTCCCTTTTTCTGCACTTCTCTTGCCTCTTTGTGTACCTCTGTCTCTTCTTTCTGCACTTCTTTTGTTTCTTTCTGCACCCCTCTTGCTCTATGTGTACCTCTGTTGCTTCTTTCTGCACTTCTTTTGTTTCTTTCTGCACCCCTCTTCCCTCTTTCTGCACCCCTCTTGCTTTTTTTCTGCACCCCTTTTCCCTTTTTCTGCACCCCTCGTCCCTCTTCTGCACCTCTCTTGCCTCTTTCTGCACCTCTGTTCCTTCTTTCTGCACTTTTGTTTTCTTTCTGCACCTCTCTTGCTTCTTTCTGTACCCCCTTGCCTGCTTCTGCACCCCTCTTGCCTCTTTCTGCACCCCTCTTGCCTCTTTCTGCACCCCTGTTCCTTCTTTCTGCACTTCTTTTGATTTTTTATGCACCTCTCGCTTCTTTCTGCACCCCTTTTTACCTCTTTCTGCACCCCTCTTGCCTCTTTCTGCACCTCTGTTCCTTTTTTCTGCACTTCTTTTGTTTCTTTCTGCAGCTCTCTTGCTTCTTTCTGCACCCCCTTGCCTCTTTCTCCACCCCCATCTCTCTTTCTGCACCCCTGTTGCCTCTTTCTGCACCTCTGTTGCTTCTTTCTACACTACTCTTGCTTCTTTCTGCACCTCTCTTGCTTCTTTATGCTCTTCCTTTGTTTCTTTCTGCACATCTCTTGCTTCTTTCTGCACCCCTCACGCCACTTTCTCCACCCCTGTTCCCGTTTTTGCATCTCTGTTGCTTCTTTCTGCACTTCTCTTGCCTCTTTTTCCACCCCTCATCCTTCTTTCTGCACCTCTGTTGCTTCTTTCTGCACTTCTCTTGGTTCTTTCTGCAACTCTGTCCCTTCTTTCTGCACCCCCTTGCCTCTTTCTCCACCCCTCATCTCTCTTTCTGCACCCCTGTTGCCTCTTTCTGCACCTCTGTTGCTTCTTTCTGCATCCCTCTTGCCTCTTTCTGCACCCCTGTTCCTTCTTTCTGCTCTTCCTTTGTTTCTTTCTGCACATCTCTTGCTTCTTTCTGCACCCCTCATGCCACTTTCTCCACCCCTGTTCCCGTTTTTGCATCTCTGTTGCTTCTTTCTGCACTTCTCTTGCCTCTTTTTCCACCCCTCATCCTTCTTTCTGCCCTCTGTTGCTTCTTTCTGCACTTCTCTTGGTTCTTTCTGCAACTCTGTCCCTTCTTTCTGAAACCCTTGTGCCTCTTTCTGCACCCCTCGTCCCTCTTCCTGCTCCCCACTTGCCTCTTTATGCACCTCTGTTCCTTATTTCGGCACTTCTTTTGTTTCTTTCTGCAACTCTCTTGTTTGTTTCTGAATCCCTCTTGCCTCTTTCTCCTCCCTCCTTCCCCCTTTCTGCATCTCTGTTGCTTCTTTCTGCATCTCTGTTGCTTCTTTATGCACTCCTCTTTCTTCTTTCTGAACCTCTCTTGCTTCTTTCTGCACCCCTCGTGCCTCTTTCTGCACCCCTCTTCCCTCTTTCTGCACTCCTCTTGCCTCTTTCTGCACGTCTGTTACTTCTTTCTGCACTTCTTTTGTTGTTTTCTGCACCTCTCTTGCTTCTGTCTGCACCCCTCCTCCCCCTTTCTGCATCTCTGTTGCTTCTTTATGGACTTCTGTCGCTTCTTTCTGCACCTCTCTTGCCTCTTTCTGCACCTCTGTTCCTTCTTGCTGCACTTCTTTTGTTTCTTTCAGCACCTCTTGCTTCTTTCTGCACCCCTTTTGCCTCTCTGCACCCCTCTTGCCTCTTTCTGCACCTCTGTTCCTTCTTTCTGCACTTCTTTTCCTTCTTTCTGCACCCCCTTGCCTTTTTCTCCACCCCTCTTCCCTCTTTCTTCATCCCTCTTGCCTCTTTCTGCACCTCTGTTGCTCCTTTCTGCACTCTTCTTGCTTCTTTCTGCACCTCTCTTTCTTCTTTCTGCACCACTTGTGCTTCTTTCTTCACCCCTCTTACCTCTTTCTGCACCTCAGTTCCTTCTTTCTGGACTTCTTTTGTTTCTTTCTGCACCTCTCTTGCTTCTTTCTGCACCCCTCTTGCCTCTTTCTCCACCCCTCTTCCCCCTTTCTTCATCTCTGTTGCTTCTTTTTGCACTTCTCTTTTCTCTTTCTGCACCTCTCTTCCCTTTTTCTGCACCTCTGTTGCTTCTTTCTGCACTTCTCTTGCTTCTTTCTGCATCCCTTTTGCCTCTTTTTGCACCCCTTTTCCCTCTTTCTGCACCTTTCTTGCCTCTCTCTGCACTTCTGTTCCTTCCTTCTACACTTCCTTTGTTTCTTTCTGCACCTCTTGCTATTTTCTGCACCCCTCTTGCTTCTTTCTCCACCCCTGTACCCCCTTTCTTCATCTCTGTTGCTTCTTTTTACACTTCTCTTGTCTCTTTCTGCACCCCTCTTGCCTCTTTCTACACCCCTCTTCCCAGTTTCTAGACCTCTCTTGCCTCTTTTTGCACCTCTGTTGCTTCTTTCTGCACTTCTATTGCCTCTTTCTGCAGCCCTCTTGCCTCTTTCTGCACCTCTGTTACTTCTTTCTTCACTTCTCTTGCTTCTTTCTGCACTTCTGTTGCTTCTTTCTGCACTCCTCTTGCCTCTTTCTGCACCCTTCTTCCCTCTTTCTGCACCTCTCTTGCCTCTTTCTGCACCCCTGTTCCCATTTTCTTCAGCTCTCTTGCCTGTTTCTGCAACTCTCTTGCCTCTTTCTGCAGTTCTCTTGTCTCCTTCTGCACCTCTTTTGCTTCTTGTGCACTTCTCTTGTCTCTTTTTGCATCCGTTTGCCTCCTTCTGCACCTCTGTTGATTCTTTCTGCACTTCTTTGCTTCTTTCTGCACCTCTTGCAAATTTCTGCACCCTCTTGCCTCTTTCTGCACCTCTGTTGCTTCTTTCTTCACTTCTCTTGCTTCTTTCTGCACTTCTGTTGCTTCTTTCTGCACTCCTCTTGCCTCTTTCTGCACCTTTCTTCCCTCTTTCTGCACCTCTCTTGCTTCTTTCTACACCCCTGTTCCCTCTTTCTCACCTTTCTTGCCTGTTTCTGGAACTCTCTTGCCTCTTTCTGCAGTTCTATTGTCTCCTTCTGCACCTCTGTTGCTCCTTTCTGCACTCTTCTTGCTTCTTTCTGCACCTCTCTTTCTTCTTTATGCACCACTTGTGCTTCTTTCTTCACCCTCTTACCTCTTTCTGCACCTCAGTTCCTTCTTTCTGGACTTCTTTTGTTTCTTTCTGCACCTCTCTTGCTTCTTTCTGCACCCCTCTTGCCTCTTTCTCCACCCCTCTTCCCCCTTTCTTCATCTCTGTTGCTTCTTTTTGCACTTCTCTTATCTCTTTCTGCACCTCTCTTCCCTCTTTCTGCACCTCTGTTGCTTCTTTCTGCACTTCTCTTGCTTCTTTCTGCACCCATTTTGCCTCTTTTTGCATCCCTTTTCCCTCTTTCTGCACCTTTCTTGCCTCTCTCTGCACTTCTGTTCCTTCCTTCTACACTTCCTTTGTTTCTTTCTGCACCTCTTGCTATTTTCTGCACCCCTCTTGCTTCTTTCTCCACCCCTGTACCCCCTTTCTTCATCTCTGTTACTTCTTTTTACACTTCTCTTGTCTCTTTCTGCACCCCCTTGCCTCTTTCTGCACCCCTCTTCCCAGTTTCTAGACCTCTCTTGCCTCTTTTTGCACCTCTGTTGCTTCTTTCTGCACTTCTATTGCCTCTTTCTGCAGCCCTCTTGCCTCTTTCTGCACCTCTGTTGCTTCTTTCTTCACTTCTCTTGCTTCTTTCTGCACTTCTGTTGCTTCTTTCTGCACTCCTCTTGCCTCTTTCTGCACCCTTCTTCCCTCTTTCTGCACCTCTCTTGCCTCTTTCTGCACCCCTGTTCCCATTTTCTTCAGCTCTCTTGCCTGTTTCTGCAACTCTCTTGCCTCTTTCTGCAGTTCTCTTGTCTCCTTCTGCACCTCTGTTGCTTCTTTGTGCACTTCTCTTGTCTCTTTTTGCACCCGTTTTGCCTCCTTCTGCACCTCTGTTGATTCTTTCTGCACTTCTTTTGCTTCTTTCTGCACCTCTTGCAAATTTCTGCACCCCTCTTGCCTCTTTCTGCACCTCTGTTGCTTCTTTCTTCACTTCTCTTGCTTCTTTCTGCACCTCTGTTGCTTCTTTCTGCACTCCTCTTGCCTCCTTCTGCACCCTTCTTCCCTCTTTCTGCACCTCTCTTGCCTCTTTCTACACCCCTGTTCCCTCTTTCTCACCTTTCTTGCCTGTTTCTGGAACTCTCTTGCCTCTTTCTGCAGTTCTATTGTCTCCTTCTGCACCTCTGTTGCTTCTTTCTGTACCTCTCTTGCCTCTTTCTGCACTTCTCCTGCCTCTTTCTGCACTTCTCTTGCCTCTTTCTGCACCTCACTTACCTATTTCTGCTCTTCTCTTGCCTCTTTCTGCTCCTCTCTTGCCTCTTTCTGCACTACTCTTGCCTCTTTCTACACTTCTCTTGCCTCTTTCTGCACATTTCTTACTTTTTCTGTACCTCTCTTGTTTTTTTCTACACTTCTCTTGCTCCTTTCTGAACTTCTCTTGCCTGTTTCTATATTCAAATGGGAAGTGCAAGCTGTCAAGTTTAAAGGTCTGTGTGCTCTCGTGACTGAGGTATATGTCTACTTGCACATGTATTCTCACATGTGTTATGCATCTGAAGATGGTAGCTTAAAAAGCGGGTAGCTTCTCTTATAGGTGGTCAAATCCTCTTAGTTCTGCTCTGTCATTCGGTTGCACAGGCAGACATGTCTTATGTATATATGTGTTATAGAGCCCCTCAAATATACTATTGAATACCCATGTTATGTTATGTTATATTATTGGTGATTTGTAACGGACACGGCTACTCAAAAGAGTGTCCCGGCGCGAGCCCAGCAAATGAGAACAGAAACAGAAGGAAAAACAGGCATTAATTGAATAGGAAAGTTTTAAGCTTTTTCCTGAACTGAGAGGGGTTTTGAAGCCCTGTATTGTGAGAAGAAAGAAATGCATACACCTTTTTTTACACAAATTTGCAGAGTATGCTGTTTGTAACACACCTTTCTTCCTCTTTATGGACTTCTGTTGCCTCTTTCTCCATTTCTCTTGTTTCTTTCTGCACCTTTCTTCCTCTTTATGCATCTCTCTTGCCTCTTTCTGCACTTCTCTTGCTTCTTTCTGCGCCTTTCTTACCTCTTTCTGCAGATGTCCTACCTATGTAGGCATAGTTAGAAATTAGCATTTAAAAAACCTTCGAAAATTCACTGAAAAAACCATAGGTTTCAGGGACGTTATAGTCAGAAATTAGCATTTAAAAAACCATAGAAATTCACTGAAAAAACCACAGGTTTCAGGGACGTTATAGTTAGTTGGACATTTCATTCGTACAAAACCAGAGAAATTCGGCCGCTATAGTTAGTTGAGCTAACTATAACTCGTGCCCCCGCAATGCACTGATGATGACGTCACATATTACATCACTCATGACATGGTCAGTGACATCACTGATGACATCACTGATGACATCACTAATGACATCATCCAGTGACTGTGTGTTTCTGAAAAGTTTAAGTATGTTTTATATATATGTATATATATATACACACCAAGGTGTATTGAAGAATGAGTGGGTGTATGAGTGTCTGAATGGATGATTTAGTAGATGCATGACTGACTGTATAAGTGAGTGATTAAACGTGTTTTACTGAATGTATGGGTTAGTGACTAATCTGTGTGAATGTCTGTATTAGTCTGTCAGTTGGTGTGTAAGCAGCTGCATGGGTTTATGAGTAGCTACATGAGTGTCTATATGGGTTATTGATTGGTTGTCTGAGTACCTGTATGGGTGCCTGAGTGTCTGTATGGGTGGGTGGGGGTGTATGACTCCCTCCATTGATGTGTGAGTGGGTGATTCACTGGGTGTATGGGTTCAAGATTGCAACTGTGAGGGGCGTTATGGGTGGGTGAGTGTGTGTATGGCTGTGTTGGTGAGTGAATGGATGTCTCAGTGGTACATGTGTGAGTAACTACATATGTGAAAGGCAGTATATGTGAGTGTTGTAGTATATAAGTGACTACATGTGAGAGTGAGTGATTGTGAGAGTGGCTGTATGGATGAGTGTGTGCCTGTGTCAGTGATTGTATAAGAGAGCAAGTATGTGTTAGTATCTGTATAAATAAGTGAGGTGGTGTGTGTATAACTGTATAGGTGAGTAAATGGGAGTGTGATTGATTCTTTGCATGACTGAGTAGGTGTGTGAGTAACTCTATGGGTGAGTGGTAGTGTGTGAGTGTCTGTATGGGTGTACAAGTGCATATGATAGTGGCTGTATTGATGAGTGACTGCATGTATGAGTGACTGTTTGGGTGAGTGAGGGGATGTGTGTTTAGACCTAGGAATCAGTGAGTGGGTATGAACTAACTGGTATTGGTGTGTCTATGGTTTCGAGAATGGTAGTCTGTATTTTAGAGTGGGTGTATCAAAGGTGATATTAGGGTGTGAGGAGGTGCATCAGATGATCATGTGGATGATGTCATCAGTGATGTCATCAGTGATGTCATTTGAGATGTCATCAGTGATGTCACTGACCATGTCATGAGTGATGTAATATGTGACGTCATCAGCAGTGCATTGCGGGGGCGCGAGTTATAGTTAGCTCAACTAACTATAACGGCTGAATTTCTCTGGTTTTGTATGAGTGAAATGTCCAACTAACTATAACGTCCCTGAAACCTGTGGTTTTTTCAGTGAATGTATATATATATATATATATATATATATATATACTTTTTTGTAAAGTTTCGTGAAGATTTGTCAAACGGGCTGAAAGTTATTGGCAAACCAAAAAACGCTCTGTCTATGGAAAAGCAGACCTAACTATAACTCTATAAATACCCAGTGGTGACTGCCACCAGGTTTATATAAAAACCCGGTGGCGGTAATGCAACCATCAATCTGTATTCAGAAACATTAACCTTTTCAATAAACTCACGAACTCAGATAATTGGTCAATTTCAGAATTCAACAGTTTAATGAAATTCACAACATATATATTAAAAAATACTAGTCTCATTAAACATGTTTTTGTTTTCAGATCCTAGTAGCATGCCATAAGGCCTCGCTACAGACAATGTGGCTTCGCATGAAATTAGCCACAATATCCTCAAGGAACATGAATAAGGACATGACTGATGACATCATTTAATTATCCTGTTCCATTACCTAGTGAAAATGCTGGAAGAGTGCTTATGTGCCTATATTTTCTGTCAGTTATGATGGCAAAATTGAATGGCCTGAATACAAACTTTTCAGTAATTATTACTGGTGGGCCTTTCCATACAAAGGGTTAACAGGATTACAAGCAGCATAGGCATTATTCCTCACCTCTATGGCATTAACTTGTCAAGGAGTGTATTACGCTACACTTTTCTACACAGTGAAACCTTTTCTGAATGAACTTCTCCTGTGATTCGAGTTACTTTCTGTATACAAAATATACAAAACTTTACCTCTCTTAAAGTCTCATTTACTAGTCAATTGCTTGATATGATTCACTCGGTCTGCTTAAATTAACAGATTTCTTCAATTATTTAAGGGGAGGGAAACTTTTAAGACTATTCCTAAGGTAAGTAAAGATATAATCTCAAACCTTCGAGTATGGCAGTACTCTTAGTGATATTAAATCATTTTGAACGTCATGGGCCACATCTGGATCTAATTGGGTAGTATAGTCATGATAGATGCCTAGCAAACTCCCCTATCTTCAACAAATTATTAGTTAAAGCCCTTACTAGAACAACACATTTGACTATAGACACTTTCTAATATTTGCCTAAAAAAATAAAATCTAAAATCTTTCTGGCAATTGTGTATCTCTCACAACACAACATGTCTACCAGACATAGATCAGGACATAAAGATAATGCTGAGTATCTATGTTTAGAAGTAAAACTTTGTTTGTTTGTGGACGAATCTTGAAATGGGTTGAACATTAGAGTCACCCACACCATTATAAGAACCAGACTTAGGAGCAAACACCTTTAGTAGTTTATAGCCATATTATTAAGTCCAAGTGGAATTTCTGTGACACTGGTGTAATGTTGAATCATGTTGTAAGTTCACATTGTGTGTGCTAAATGGAATTCCTGAAACAATGCAATTTCTATGTGATGAAATTATGAGACATTTGTGCCAAATACTTGAAAGCAAGTGTACAGGAACACAAATAACCAGAACACAAGTCACTGCTCTTTGTGGCACTTGTGTTTTTTCACTATTCTTTAGCATGGACGCATATCACAATAAAATATAATGACCCCACCACCCTCAGCCTACTCCTCAACAGCCCACCCACTATGCCTTTCTCTTTTGGTCTTTCTTCTTGTTTCTTTGGATTCAGACCCCCTTTCTAACATCACTCTCAACTAGAGAACTCTTCTGGCTATAGTCTCTACAACTGATAGATGTGAGGTGTTATATACTACCGAGTGTCATCCTGCCTTAACATGTCCAGTGATTTCGCCTTTTACTGTGTATTATTTTGCACTGTATTTCTAAATAAAGATATATAAAAAAAAAAAACATAGTACCAAATGCCTCCTTTGCATATCGCATAAATATGTGTAATTTTGCGTAAGTGTTCCGAAATGTCATGTAATTACGCAAATGCAAATTATGCACACTGTGTTATAACTGCATCAATTACTATACATCAATTTTTCTCATCAGAGAGAGTCTAAAATTTCGAGGTCTGATTTTCTCTTTAAGAGCAAAGTTATTATTCTCAAGTTGAAAATGCTCATTATGAGCCAAGTTCCTCTATCCAAATTGTTATTGGACTCATCCAAACACGTTCAATCTTTACTTGTGTTTTCTTTTAAATACTCTGCATCTCATTTGGAAAAGTGCAACCATTTTACTACCACCCGAAAGAGTTAAACTATTGCTCAATGTACTATTTTGCCTGTGGCTTTTGTTGTAAATGCTCAGAACTAGTAAACATTAGATTGATGCTCTATTGAAAAATAGATGTTGCTTGGGGCATTTACTGCAAAACAAACTACAATGAGGTGATTATGGTGATTATGGAGTGGTGTCTTTT
Source organism: Calotriton arnoldi (assembly GCA_963921515.1). Taxonomy (NCBI): domain Eukaryota; kingdom Metazoa; phylum Chordata; class Amphibia; order Caudata; family Salamandridae; genus Calotriton; species Calotriton arnoldi. The sequence continues at coordinate 597,629 of CAWUFW010002826.1, read as the reverse complement.
TGTGTCCCGTCTTCAAAACACCTAATCAAAAATTCATGGAGCTTCTAGTAATGTACATGATGTGCTTGACAACAATACCTTTGAGAGAACATCTAGATTATGGAGGAAGATGATGGAAGCATTGTTTCATAATATGCACACACGTTGTCAAATGATTCACAAACACACATAATACGTCTTCAATAAAATGTGCAATGAAAAACATTGATGCATTGCAGCTTTCTAGCTATGCCCAATCGAAATTGTAGAGTTGTCCAACCCTAGCAGTTGATAGAATATACTGTTAAACTACAACAAGGGATGCTCAAGCTAACCGATTCTTCAAACTCAAGAGTGCCCGCAAAATGAATGCAAACATAAATAAACAAATACAAGTGTTGTTAACTGAGTGGGGTTAAAGTGGTTGGGAAATTTGCCTATTGGAGAGTATTTTTCAAACACTAAGGGCTTAATTACGATGTCGGGCAGAAAGCCTCTGACCAGATGTCGGAGGCTTTCCGCCCGGCATCGTTGGTTTCAGTCTGACTGCCGTATTAGGATGACGGCGGTCGGAGTGAAACCTGCGGGGGGATTCCAGTGCGTCGGAAGGTACTATAATCCCCTAATGACAGCAGAGCCAGGCTCGGATCCGCCATCGGGATTATGATGGCGCTTTCTGCCTGCCCTTTCATGGCAGTCCACCTGCCATGAAAAGGCAGGTGGAAAATGACTTTGGGGTCCCCTAGCAAGGTCCACTTTCCCCTGGCCTTCCACTATGAGGACTGGGGGGCACCTATGGTGCCCCTCTAAACATCCCTGCACCGTGTGGCAGGCACCATGAGGTGCCTGCCACACGGTGCAGGGATGTATCCAAACATCCATTTTGCTATGGCATCTTGTGCTGCCACCCTTTTTCACCCGCTGCACACGCTGCCATAGCAACATGGATGTTTCTGACCACACTGTGGGTGGGTTATCCAAATTGTGAGGTTGGAACCACTGACCTATGGTCGGGCAGTTCCAGACTGATACGGTGCGTCTGCCCAACATCATAATTAGGCCCTAAGTGCATTTTGAGCCTCTGCTGCACTTTACAGCAAAGTATTTTCATGCTCACATTAACTGATAAAAGCAATATACATGTTCTTGTTAATTGGGGTTCTACTTATGTTGCTTATACTGTCGCAATACAATTGTTTCAAATACAAACCGCACAGGAGTAAAAGGCTTTAATGTTCTCATGCCTTGGTATTTTATTATGAATATACCATGGAGCACATTTCTAGCAGGCAGGGCACACAAAAGTTAATTCACCTATTGGAAAAAATGTCTGTCTACACTATAGGTCACATTAACAGATCACACGATGAACACAACACATTATTTGTGAAGCACAATGACTTTATAATACTTTTCTATAAAAATATGTTCTGCAGTTTAGGAAACATTACTAAATCATGCTGTTCAGTCATTTTGCCCTTTGTTTCGGTTGTGTTTATCATTAACTGCTTTACTTTTCTCCCTCCTTCACTTTTACATGAGGTGGCACATATTTTATTTTGATTGACGTAAGAAGTGCCTCCCACTTTGATTCGTAGCCCTTAGCACATACGTTCCAAGAACATGTAAGTATACATATAACTATCATGCTGTATCTTTCTAGGAAATTTTACATTTTCTTGCATTAAAAGCTGTATGATACGTAGGGAATGAGAAAACTCATCATAACATTAGGTGGTTTTACTGAAAACCATTTAGATAATGACACATTATTTGGCCAGTATGACAATACTTACACAACCTAAAGGCCACTTCAGTCCATCATTACACTTTTTCGACCCTTCCCTCTATGGAATCCTGAGAGTAGTGTAGTCAAACTTTTGTGGGTATTCCGCCACAGATCTTGCTTACTTAAAATCCCAGTTTCCTGACATTCGTCGACCTCTGGGTAGGGAGCGTCTGTTAACAAACATCTCACTGCATGTATTGTACCCTTAAAAATGGCTACTGAATTGTACATTCTAAATACTATGCATATATTTGTAGGTGAGAGTAAAGTAAAAATGCACAATGACTGCAAGAGTTGCATAAAAGTACCATATGCAATGAAGATGGAGGATGACACCACCCATATGTGGGACTAAAAATGTAGCTAAAGGGATGATTGTCAAAGCAGGAAAGTTTATGTGACAAATCTACCTGTTTTCACATATTTAAACCCCAAACCGACATTAAATAATTCACATATAAAGTATGCATTGAGGCCCACAAGGCCCAGTTTCACATTGGTCATAAGTTCAACATGGTCCTTATGGTAAATTACATGGCACAGGGCACCAACGGTCTGCAGCGGTTTTCAATTGACAAAGATTCAGTGGTGGCTCCTCTGCTAGTCGGATGAGCGTCGCCCGACAATAATTTTTTTTTTATAATAACCCCAGGTTATTATCATTCTATCGTTCCCTAGCGGATCTCCAGGGGCGGGGCTGGGCTGCCCAAAGAGCAGAGGAGGAGTGGTAGGCAGTACCCAAGTGCGCATGAAGGTAATGCGCACTGCGCATGTTACCCACCAGGCTGTAATGCTCAACCTGAAGAGGAACATGCCCAGGCTCTCATTCCCCATTTGAGCGCCAAGCCATGGCACTCAGACCAATCACGGCGCTGCATAGCAGAGTAGTGATTGGCTAGAGGAGTCTCGAAGCCTGGGTGCTTACTCTTCCTGCATCGTGGAAGAAGGACGGAGGAGAGGCGGCCGCCGGCAAGGTAAGTTTATTTTCTTTCAAATTTTTCTGTATTTTTTTTTTAACCCCTCACCCCCTCACCACTCATGCCCAGTAGCTGCCGCTACTGCAAAGTTTGCTGGTGTTTAAAAAAAAGTCTTTGTCTCTTAGTTTAAGGAGAAGCTTGGAATTTCATTTCTGCGTCAGCCACAATATAATTCAATTCTAAACTTAGATCTTTAGTTAAACAGTGAAAAAAAAGATTTGTAGGAGTGTTGTTAAATTCTTTCATTTGGAACTGAAGCTAAAACAAATATATCCTGGTAAGGATCTCCGACAATGAATTGTTATTAGACTTCACTCAAGGCTCAAAAAATAGGAGGAGACTTGCAATCCTTGCATAATTATTGCACTGCTTGGAGACAATGGGGCTTTTAGTTCAGTGGCCTCTGCTGTGTGCTCTTCATTAGCAACACCAAGAAACAGTTACAGATACTGACATAGACAGGACAAACTGAGCTCTGCAAGTAATTCTGAGGGGAGATGTGGCTGTTTGAGCAATTGAACCACATTAGGCAGGTCTGCTGTACACCTTTTCTTGGTTACTTATCAGAGGCAGAACACATCAAGGAAGGATATATCTGGGAAGGACTTCTGAGACAGACTTCACATAGACAAACTTGCACCTCAATAGACAATAGATAGGTGACCAGCATAATAGTATTTCTTAGTAATGGAGAAGTTTCTACCCAATTCGAACAGGCAAATCCTGCTAAAGGATATGAACCTCGTTGATAAGGCCCAACAATGCAAACAGTTCTTTGGTCGCCTCTTTTTCCATTTAAAAGGGGGCCTGGCTTGGCATCTTGGGATGGACTGTTTCTATTGAACCAGGACCACATTTGATTTGCATATAGGCATATCCATCTTTCTAATTGTGATGGGTATGGCAAAATGTTGGTCTTATGCACACTGTACCATAGGACTCAAAGTTCACATCTCTGATGAGGCTCAACAAGAGCAAGATTACTATGGGATTACTTCTGCTCCCATCTAGAGGAAACTTGGGTTGTCCTTTAAGACTGGACTGACCCTATTAGAACAGGAGAAAGTCTTGTTTGCATATGGCTAGTCCCTGTATGGAGTAGCATAGTTGCCAAAAACCAATGGACTGGAATGTAGCCCTGAGCAATTGCCAGTGACTGAGGCTTTTGCAAACATTCTACTCATCACCTTTATGCTTCAGTGATACATCAAGCACCATTTTGAAAAGACCAAACAAAAGGCTTTGTTTGATATCTTCTGCCAGGAAAAGAAAGAAGTTCTGCTATATATGTGTGGAAATGTTACAGTGTTGTGTTTTATGTATCAAAACAAGATGATGGACGGAGTGCTGAAACTTTTCAACCACTCACCCCCAGCCACAGATATGGGCTGAATCCATCGTTCTTTTGCTCACTATGCCACATCAGTTTGGACCCAGCAATTTGCAAATTGGCCTGGACTCTGCTCCTTATGGGAACAGCCCATCCCAAACTGTGATGCCAGGTCCTCCTTAACCAGGAGCATAATCTTGGGACCGGTTTGCGGATTTCACCCCTCATCAGCCAGGCTAGTTTGAATCCAGTGGCACAGTGAGCAAGAGACCCATGTCTGGGCATACCCTTGGCCACAAGATGATGGACGGAGTGCTGCAACTTTTCAACCCCTCACCCCCAGTCATAGATCTGGGTTGAATTCATTGTTCTTTTGCTCACTATGTCAGATCTTTGTGACTGGGGGTGAATGTTTACATTGTTCAGCATTCCATCCATCATCTGTTCCTTTTATTTTTGTCACCCTGCATGGGAAGGGTATGCCCAGGCATGGGTCCCGTGCTCACTGCACCACTGGATTCAAGCTAGCCTGGCTGATAAGGGGTGATGCCCTGAGACCGGTCCCAGGATGCTGGTTTCTGTTCCAGGGAGGACCTGGCTTGGGAGTTCCAGCTGGACTGTTCCCATGAGGAGCTGGGTCAAGACTGATTTGCATATGGCTTGGTCCAAACTGGGGTGGTGTGGTGAGCAAAAGACCGATGGATTAAATGCAGATCTTTGTGACTGGGGGTGGATGATTGCATTGTTCAACATTCCGTCCATCACTTTTTCCTTTGGCGTTTTAGGTATCCCCGCCAATCATTTCTTAACAGTCCAATGAATCATGACCATCACCAGCTGTAATACTGAATGCTGCTGGAACAAGGATGGAAATTAGATACCTGCATGTATTGTTGATTCCCTGCCCTGTGGAGTGATTCACCTGTGTTCCTCAAATGTGGACCTGAAATGGAAGTTGGGAAAGAAATCTTCCTTGTTCAATAATTTCAATTATTTTTTTAACTTGGAATTTGTGAGTGTTCTATCTGCAGACTAACGGTTCAGATAGCTTTAACTTGTAACCCTTGAAAGCCCACTGAGGACATTTTGAAATACTAATTTCTTGAAAAGTATTGAACCGATTTACCTGACACCAAACAAAGCACTTCCTCGAGTAAAGTTCTGCTTTTATGTCAAGTTTGGTGGAATTCCTTTGCACTGTTTTTTTAATTGAAAATGAGGTCTAAGAACACTATCACAGTTAAAGAGGCAAAAGGCACTTTTTATCCTTTCCTTTCACCGAATGTATCTGGACAATACCTGGAAACCCAATTGGAACTGGTTTTTTAAAAGTTCCATGCATATTTTTTCAACTATGCCCAAATTATTAAGAATCCCAAAAATTGATTTTCAATGGAAACTCCTAACCAAAACTACACACTGTTTGTCACCAATAGTATATATATATGTGTGTGTGTATATATATTCACTGAAAAAACCAAAGGTTACAGGGGAGTTAGAGTTCACTCGTACTAAACCAGAGAAATTCAGCCGTTATAGTTAGTGTGCTAACTATAACTCGCGCCCCTGCAATACAGTACTTATGACCTCACATATTACATCACTCATGACATGGTCAGTGACATCACTGATGACATCACTGATTACATCATCCAGTGACAGTGAGTGTGAGAACAGTTTATGAGTGTTAAATATATATACCAAGGTGTATTGGTGAATTAGTGGGTATATGAGTGCCTGATTGGATGATGAATCAGTGGGTGCATGACTAACTGTATAAGTGAGTGATTAGGTGCCTCAGTGAATGTATGAGTGAGGGACTGGTTGTGTGAATGTCTGTATCTATCTGTCAGTAGGTTTCTAAGTGGCTGAATGGGTGTGTTAGTGGGTACATGAGATTCTGTATGGGTGAGTGATTCGTTGTCTGAGTACCTCTATGGGTGTCTGAATGTCTGTATGTTCAGTGAGGGGGTGTGTGTGACCTCCTGTATGGATGAGTGACTGGGTGAGTCAGTGGCTGTTTGGGTTAGTGAGTACATGTGAGGGGCTGTATGGGTGAGTAAGTGTGTGTATGGCTGTGTCGGTGAGTGAGTGCATGTGTCAGTGATATCTGGGTGAGTAACTGGGTATATGAAAGGAAGTATAGGTGAGTGATGGGGTATGTGAGTGACTGTATGAGTGAGTGAGCGAATGTGAGAGTGGCTGAATGGGTGAGTGTGTGCTTGTGTCAGTGACTGTATAGGTGAGTGAGTATGTGTTTGTATCAGTATGAGTGAGTGAGTGTGTGTGTAACTCTATGGGTGAGTGAGTAGGTGAGTGAGTAGGTGTGTGAGTAGCTCTATGGGTGACTGACTCAGTGTGTGAGTGGCTGTATGGTTGTATGAGTGGATATGTCAGTGGCTATATTAGTGAGTGAGTGGGTGTATGAGTGGCTGTATGGGTGAATGAGTATGTGTGTGAGTTGATCTATGAAACAATCAGTGTCTGTGTAAGTACTGGTATGGGTGTGTAAATGGGTTTGAGAATTGTATTGTGGAAGTTGGAGTGGGTGCATGAAAGGTTTTATGGGGGTGTGAGTGGGTGTGTCAAAGATTCTGTGGATGATGTCATCAGTGATGTCATTTGATATCATCAGTGATGTCATCAGTGATGTCACTGACCATGTCATGAGTGATGTATTATGTGAGGTCACAAGCAATGCATTGTGGGGGCGTACGTTATAGCAAGCCTAGGTAACTATAACTGCTGAATTTCTATGGTTTTGAGTTTGTAAAATCTGAACCTTACTATAACATTCCTGTAACCTTCGTTTTTTCAGTGAATTTCTGAGTTTTTTTTATTCTATTTTCTGTAACCTTTGAGAGTGGGTGTGTGAGTGGCTGTATAGGTCAGTGAGTGGGTGTGTGGTTGTATGTATGGACATATGAGTGGGTGAATGAGTAGTTTTGAGGGTGTGTGAGTGGGTATATGAGTGGATTTGTGAGTCAGTGAGTGAGTATTTTAGAGGCTGTATGGGTCTGTGAGGGGATGCACGAGTAGCTGTCTGGGTGGGTGAATAGATTTATGAGTGGCTGTATGGGTGTGTGTAAGTGGGTGTGTGAGTGGGTGTGTGATTAGCTGTATGGGAGTGTGAGTGGCTGTGTGAGTGGCTGTATGGATCTGTAAGTGGGTGTGTGAGTGGCTGTATGGATCTGTAAGTGGTTGTGTGAGTGGCTGTATGAGTGAGTGAGTTGGTGTGTGAGTAGTTTTGCAGGTATGTGAGTGGGTGTGTGGGTATGTGAGTGGGTATATGGGTCTGTGAGTGGGTATGTGAGAGGCTGTGTGGATCTGTGAGTGTATGTGAGAGTGGCTATATAGGTCTGTAAGTGGGTTTGTGAGTAGTTATGTGGGAGTGTAAGTGGGTGCATGAGTGGTTTTATGGGTCTGTGACTGTGTGTGTGTGTGAGAGTAAGTATGGGTATATGAGTGAGTGTGAGAGGGTCTGTGTGGTTCTGTGAGTGTATGTGAGAATTTCTGAATGGGAGTGTAAGTGAGTGTCTGAGGGTCTGTGTGAGTCTATCAGTAGCTGTGTGAGTGACTGGGCCAGAACAGAACATCGCCTGCCTCTTTATCCAACAAGAGTCCACAGTTTTGCACAAAATGACTACCCAAATGGAGTACTTTCTATTATTTAATTAGTAAGTGCTACATCATTCGGTAAATGTCTAGTACCTATTTTACACTACAGCTGGCTGCATAAAGGACCATGAGGAAAATGTCTCCAGCGACCTTGCGTGCATTTCAGCAATGTGACTGTTCCTTGTGTCTCTTCATCCAGAAATATGTGATAACGTGAATGTTCCAGGAAAGTAGACAACAATACTACAAAGACGGTACTTCTTCTTAACCATATATAGCAAGGGCTTCTTTGTTTGGTGGAGGTGTCCTCATATTCCTCGGCATCAAGAACGTGTGACTAAAACCGACGGGAAATGCAGTGGGGGGCTTTATGGCAGGCTGTCTACCATCCTGATCAATAGCAGGAAGGCCTTTGCATGCTACTAAAGTGGATGGGGCTGTGCCTAACGGGCGAGGCTTCCAGTTGATTTTGCACATTTGCATATTTGCAGTCATTTAAAGGGAGAACCATGGGATCTGCACTCACCAGGGGAGGACAGTAAAGAACCCACTCATAACAGTCACTGGACTGCACTCCAATAGATCAATGATGCATTCACCTCCACCAAGGATTTCAGATAGTTTTCCAAAGAGGAACTGCAGAGAAAAACACTTGCTTTGCCTTCGCCAAGCCCAGGAAGATAGGATCATTTATCCTTTAAAGAAGGGGAGGGAGCTCCTTGGCCCCTCTCCAATGGCTGATTTTTGCCCTGGGGAACCATCCTCCGGGGCCCAGCCACTTGATGCTAGGTGCCCTGGAGTCCACCCAGGGCACACACTCTGTACTATTGGGGAACGCTGAGGGAGCCCCAGCGGTCTTTGCAGGCTCCCTGCCTGTTTCACGGCGCCGGCATCGCTCCTGCATGTGGGGAGCATCAAAAAATGCTACTTCCTGCATGTGGGAGCAATTCTTTCATCTGTTTTCCTGCCGGCGGGCAGGAAAGTGAATGAAAAGTCAGCTCCCAGCAGGAGGGAGCAGTTTTCCTGCTCCTGCTGGAGATATTCAGCTGGTTTCCTATTGCTAAAGATCATGCAGGTGTAGCTCTTTTAATCTGTCGCTTTCAGGGACTCCACTCGTTCACTTTTCAAAGCAAGGCAAAGTGTGCAGCAGGTGCAGTCATTCAGAGTTCAATCCTCTTGGTGTAGGCCAGTGTTCCAGCAGGGCAGTCTTTCTTCTTCTTACAGCTTCAGGCAGGGATCGGAGGTGCTGGGCAGCTTTTGCATATTTATCTGTGATTCTGGGGCGACAAGTAGTGGGGCACCCCTGACCAATGGGGTGCAGGGTGCCACCCTCAGGTATGACAATTTCCTCCACAGTATGTTATATTCTTGACTCAGAAAGCAATATTTTAAAAAAATCTAAAATGGAGAACTCTCTACTGGAGGTTGCGATCTGGCCAAGCCAACCCACTGATGTGGCTAAATTTCCCTAACGCTCCCTTTACAGCCCCTCTGCTAATTCAATTACTGGGGCTCCTGTCAGGTTGGGGGTGCAGGAAGTGGGGGTGAGCATTTGTTCTGCCTTGTCATTCCCTCTTTGGAGACCAGTTTGGCTACTCCACCCCTATCATGCCTTTTGCTCTGCAGCTGCAGATCTTCTCCCACCAGATGAGTTTTTTCTCTATGTAAGCCACTTCATACCTCTTCAGAGCAGTTTGACCCAGCATGTGAAAGGCTGACTAATCAGGAGAGGCTGCTAGAAGGCTAGATTTTGGTTCATCAGAAAAGCAAGTTTTAGTACTTATTTTCTGTTACAGAATACAGCTAAGGTTGGCAAGCAGTGGGCTTTATCATAACTATTCTTTTAAGTCTTTGAATTAATATTTTAGCTCACTCCTGTCAATAGATATACTTTATTAAAGTGTTCCTATGTTAGCCTATGGAGCTAATGTACTACAATGTGGGAAAACGAAATTAGCAGTTTTTCCCTTACCAGGGCATAAAAAACATGTTCTATAATGCCCCTGCTTATAGTTACAAGGCATACTCCCCCTGGGGCACCAAGGGGCGGCCTTAGGGGTGACATCTATGTAAATATAAGGTAGTTTAAGACTTTGGAAGTGCCTTTAATTCCAAAGTCGACTTTGCATATAATTTAATTTTAAAAGCAGCCTGCAAACAGGGCTGCTTTTAAAATGACAGCAGGCAACACAGCAGTGGACACTTAAGTGTGTTAAATGTATTGGACCTCTAATCCTACATGCCCTACCATATATTAGGGGCTTACAGATAGATTCTCCTACCAATTGTAATTACACCTAATTACCATATACCTTTTGCACCGAGCACTGGCTCTGGGTCTGGTTAGCAGAGCCCTGGGCACAATCAGTCAGTAACCACCAGTATCAGTCAAAAACGAGGGTTTTTGGTTTGCCAATAAGTTTGGCATCATTTGACGACTCATCCCGAAATGTTTCCAAAAAAGTACCCTCCTATGTCTTGCTGTGCATGGAAAGTTTCGGGGTGATTCATCAGGAGGGGGGTGTCAAAAAAAGTGTTTACAAAGTTAATTCCCATTTAGATTTTAGACACAACTACAGCCCAAACTGGAGAACGCAATTACGCTAAATTTGGCAGAAAGCTAAATCATGGTCCAGAAAGAGAGCTTTTGTGATTTGGTGTAAATCCATTCAGTAGTTTTTGAGATATTAAAGGAAAAACAAATGTATATATCTAGAGGCACGGAGCCTTCGCGAATCCAACAGATCTCATGCTGAGATCTGATTGGCTGCCAACACTTCAACCAGGAAGTGTTGGCAGCCATTTTGGGACTCGGACTCAGCGGAGTCTCAAAAAAAGGTTAAAAAAAAGAGAATGAGGCAGGTTAGGAATACCCTCACGCCCTACGCCTGATGGTGGGATCGCAAAGGGACCCCCCAAGGCCAAAAAATCATTTTTTTAAGATTGTGCCACGATTTCATGGTGGATTTGTGAGTTCACAGCAAAATTGGAAAAAACAATCAAGCGCGGTCTTCTGCGCTTGTTTCTAATTGAGCCCCTCGGTGGCCCAGGTCCGGGGGCATATATTAATGTATATATATATTCACTGAAAAAACCATAGGTTTCAGGGGCGTTATAGTTAGTTGGACATTTCACTCGTACAAAACCATAGAAATTCCCCCATTATAGTTAGTTCAGCTAACTATAACTCGCGCGCCCGCAATGCACTGCTGATGACGTCACATATTACATCACTCATGACATGGTCAGTGACATCACTCATGACATCACTGATGACATCTCAAATGACATCACTGATGACATCATCCTTGTGATAGAGTGGCAGACCTCCTCTCACCCTAATATAACCTTTGATACACACACTCAAAAATACAAACTAACATTTTCAAAACAATGGACATACCAATACCAGTTACAACACACCTATTCAGTAATTCCAAGATCTACACACACATCCACTCATTCACCAACAGTCCCTATACAGTCACTCATACATGTACTCACTCATCATATGTACTCATACACCTATACATCCTGTTACACACCGCCACTCATCCATAGAGTTACTCACACACATAGTCACACATCCAAACAAACTATCAAACATCCATTTACTTGCATATACAGTTATACACACACTACCACACTTACTTCTACAGAAACTTACACATACTTACTCTCTTAAACAATCACTTATAGAAACACCTACTTATTTGTACAGGAACTCTTCCAATCTCTCACTCTCACATATACTCACTTATATACACCAATACTCACATATACTAGTTTAAAACATATGTAGTTACTCATAAAGACACTATTGAGACAGTCATTCACTCACTAACACACCCATACACATACTCATCCACCTATACAGTCCTGCACACATGCTGTCTTCAACACATACAAACAGTGAGTCACTCATTCATGCATCTATGCACTAAGTAATACCCCCACCGAACCATACAGACACTCATACTGATACTCAAAAACCAACTAATAACCCATATAGACACTCATGTAGCTACTCACCAACCCATGCAGCCACTTATACACAAAGTGAGAGACTGATACAGATATTTTCATATTTAAACATTACTCACTAACCCATGTATTCACTAAGATACACTTAGTCAGTTATACAATCAATTTTACAAAACAAAATCATCCATTTAGACACTTATATACCCATTTATTCTTCCATCGACCTTGAGATATACATATATAAAACATATTTAATTTTCAGAAAAACACACATTCACTGGATGATGTCATCAGTGATGTCATCAGTGATGTCATTTGAGATGTCATCAGTGATGTCATGAGTGATGTCACTGACCATGTCATGAGTGATGTAATATGTGACGTCATCAGCAGTGCATTGCGGAGCGCGCGAGTTATAGTTAGCTGAACTAACTATAACGGGGAATTTCTATGGTTTTGTACGAGTGAAATGTCCAACTAACTATAACGCCCCTGAAACCTATGGTTTTTTCAGTGAATTTCTAAGGTTTTTTAAATGCTAATTTTTAACTATAACGTGCCTGAAACCTATGGTTTTTTCAGTGAATTTCTAAGGTTTTTTAAATGCTAATTTCTAACTATAACGTGCCTGAAACCTATGGTTTTTTCAGTGAATATATATATATTTATTATACTATGTATACATGTGAAAATGTCTCGGTCCCCTGTTTGCCTCGGTGGCACGGACAAAATGGGTGGAACTGACGTCAGCACGCCGACGAGGTTCTCTTATGGCTCCGATGACGTCATACGGTGTCGCAAGCGGGGGTCATGCTGGGGGTTGTGTTTTAGGGTTTAGGGTAGGGCAGTGGTGTTTGTGTAGTGTAGGGGGTAGTGTTTTAGGGTTTAGGGTAGTGCAGTGGTGTTTGTGTAGTGTAGGGGGTCATGCTGTGGGTAGTGTTTTAGGGTTTAGGGTAGTGCAGTTGTGTTTGTGTAGTGTACGGGGTCGTGTTTTAGGGTATAGGGTAGTGCAGTGGTGTTTGGGGTAGTGTAGGGGGTCATGCTGGGGTTAGTGTTTTAGGGTTTAGGGTAGTGCAGTGGTGTTTGGGTAGTGTAGGGGGTCGTGCTGGGGTAGTGTTTTAGGGTAGTGCAGTGGTGTTTGTGTAGTGTGGGAGGTCATGCTGGGGGTAGATTTAGGGTTTAGTGTAGTGCAGTGGTGTTTAGGTAGTGTAGGGAGTCATGCTGGGGGTAGTGTTTTAGGGTTTAGGGTAGTCCAGTGGTGTTTGTGTAGTGTAGGGAGTCGTGCTGGGGGTAGTGTTTTAGGGTTTAGGGTAGTGCAGTGGTGTTTGGGTAGTGTAGGGGGTCGTGCTGGGGTAGTGTTTTAGGGTTTAGGGTAGTGCAGTGGTGTTTGTGTAGTGTAGGGGGTCATGCTGGGGGTAGTGTTTTAGGGTTTAGGGTAGTGCAATGGTGTTTGTGTAGTGTAGGGGGTAGATTTAGGGTTTAGGGTAGTGCAGTGGTGTTTGGGTAGTGTAGGGGGTCGTGCTGGGGGTAGTGTTTTTGAGTTTAGGGTAGTGCAGTTGTGTTTGGGTAGTGAAGGGGGTCGTGCTGGGGTAGTGTTTTAGGGTTTAGGGTAGTGCAGTGGTGTTTGGGTAGTGTAGGGGTCAACCAACATGAATTTGTCCTTGTGTGATGTAACCAATGCTCATGTAAAGCACTCCAATTCCTGACCAGTCTGTACTATATAAAACTGCAAAAAAACAAAAAATAAAAAGTGTTTTGCACACTTCTGTCATTGGGCTATACGTGGGCTACCTCTGGGTGATATTTGTGCTACATTTGGGCTCTTTTGTCTCTGGTGGCCATCTTGGGAGACTTATTTGTTATGAAGTTTCCTAATTTCCTCATTTACTACAGTCTCCTCAGTAGGAAATGCTTTCAGTTTTTTACTTTGATTCCATCAAGAAGGCATTCAGATGTGTCACACATTTGCCATAAATTCAGAATGTTAGCACTCTAGTTGTTCATTAGATCACTGTAGTAAAGCTACTGCTCACCAAGGAGTTAACTGGAAGTCTACTGCTGGTATTGAAAGTGATTGTTTCAGTCTGCATGTCAGAATTTTCTAATGAAATAGAAGAGGATTTGAGATCTCACTTAAAACATGCCCTAAATTTTCTTTTTGCAGCACTAACCATAATTTATATGGCAAAATGAACCCCCTCATTTTGTTCCTTTTTAAATTAAATGTTTTAAGTGTTACCAGTTTATTCCAATCAAGATGGCTTCAGGTGTGCCATACTTTTGTCATAAGTAAGGCTGTTAGCACTCTAGTTGTTCTTTAGAACACTCTGGGAAGCTGCAGTAGAACACAAAGGCATCAACTGACAGGCTGCTCCTGTTGAAATATAACAGGAAGATATTTGAGATCTCACTTAAAACATGTCCTAATTTTTCTTTCTACAGCACTAACCATAATTTCTATGGCAAAATGAACCCCCTCATTTTGTTCCTTTTTAAATTAAATGTTTTAAGTGTTACCAGTTTATTCCAATCAAGATGGCTTCAGGTGTGCCATACTTTTGTCATAAGTAAGACTGTTAGCACTCCAGTTGATCTTTAAAACACTCTGGGAAGCTGCAGTAGAACACAAAGGCATCAACTGACAGGCTGCTCCTGTTGAAATATAACAGGAAGATATTTGAGATCACACTTGAAACATGTCCTAATTTTTCTTTCTACAGCACTAACCATAATTTCTATGACAAAATGAACCCCATCATTTTGTTCCTTTTTAAATTAAATGTTTTAAGTGTTACCAGTTTATTCCAATCAAGATGGCTTCAGGTGTGCCATACTTTTGTCATAAGTAAGGCTGTTAGCACTCTAGTTGTTCTTTAGAACACTCTGGGAAGCTGCAGTAGAACACAAAGGAATCAACTGACAGTCTCTGCCATTGTTGGATGTACATGTTTTACTGAGAATGTCAGACTTCATTCTCACATGACTGAGAAAGATAATGTGAATTTACAGAAAATATGCTCTCATTTTAGCTTCTGGAGCACCTTCCAAAACTGTATGGGACAAGCATGTGAAAATAGTTTTCTCTCAAACATGATTCATGATATCCCAGCGGAAGGTTTTTCACAGGGTAAAATCACCTTAGAACACACCACAATTCCTGAAATTAGTATGGTACAATCAACAAATGAATTCTAATGTAACTAAAGTCTGTTATCACGCTTTATAGTTCTCCTTTTGGTAACCCTCAAAATCTTCGATTCACTACAATGCATTTCAATAGGGTACTATCATTTATATTGGTCCCAAGATGGCTGCCAGCAATTTCAGGATGAAGTGCTGACAGCCAATCAGATCTCACGATGACATGTGTGGTTAGGCTCCGCCCAGATATATATGTGTTTTTACTTTTGATTTTCTCAGCAACTACTGAACGGATTTACACCATTTAACAAAAGGGTTCTTTCTGAACCAAGAACTACCTCTTTGCCAAATTTGGTGTAATTCCGTTGAGCAGTTCGGGCTGTAGCCTTGCATAAAGTTTCCTATGGGAAATTGATTTTTTGAATCTTATTTTTTAATTTCTCCGCAACTACTGAACGGATTTACACCATTTAACAAAAGGGTTCTTTCTGAACCAAGAACTACCTCTTTGCCAAATTTTGTGTAATTCCGTTCAGCAGTTCGGGCTGTAGCCGTGGCTAAAGTTTCCTATGGGAAAATGAATGGGGAAAACACGTTTTGGGACCCCCTTTTTTCTCGGCCCCCGCTTGACGAATCACCCCGAAACTTTTGGGGTAGGAGCGGACCGGAGCGGTCCATAAAGTTTGAAAATTTCGCGAAGATTCGTCAACCGACGCAAGAGTTATTTCAAATAGAATGTTGCGTATTTCCTATGGAAAATAGGTCCTAACTATAACTATCTACTGGCGACCGCCAGTAGATAATATATATATAGAGAGAGATAGACATATATATATATATATTCACTGAAAAAACCATAGGTTTTAGGGACAGTTATAGTTACTTGGACATTGCACTCGTACAAAACCCGTGAAATTCCCCCGTTATAGTTAGTTCAGCTAACTATAACTCGCGCCCCGCAATGCACTGCTGATGACGTCACATATTACATCACTCATGACATGGTCAGTGACATCACTGATGACATCACTGATGACATCTCAAATGACATCACTGATGACATCATCCAGTGACTGTGTGTTTCTGTAAAGTTTAAATATTTTTAAAATATATAGGAAAAGACGTATTGAAGAATGAGTGGGTGTGTAAGTGTCTGTATGGATGATTTAGTAGGTGCGTGACTGACTCTATAAGTGAGTGATTTAACGTATCTTACTGAATGCATGGGTTAGTGACTAAACTGGGTGTATGTCTGTATCCGTCTGTCTGTTGCTGTGTAAGTGGCTGCATGTGTTTGTGAATAGCTAAATGATTTTCTATATGAGTTATTGAATGCTTGTCTGAGTATCTGTATGGGTGCCTGAGTGTTTGTGTGGGAGGGGTGTGTGCAACTCTGTGCATAGATGTGTGAGTGGGTGATTCACTGGGTGGATGGTTTCAAGAGTGCATCTGTGATAGACTGTATGGGTGGGTAAGTGTGTGTAAGAGTGTGTTAGTGAGTGAATGTATGTCCCAGTGGTACATGTGTGAGTAACTACATATGTGAAAGGCAGTATATATGTGTGTTGGAGTATATAAATAGCTATAAGCAAGAGTGAGTGATTGTGATAGTGGCTGTATGGATGATTGTGTGCTTGTATCAGTGATTGTATAAGAGCGTAACAATGTGCTACTATTTGTATGAGTAAGTGAGCTGGTGTGTGTGTATAACTGTATAGGTGAGTAAATGGCAGTGTGTTTAATTATTTGCATGACTGACTAGGTGTGTGAGTATCTCTATGGATGAGTGGCGTTGTTTGAGTGTCTATATAGGAGTAAGAGTGCATATGATAGTCCTGTACTGAGTGACCGTAAGTATGAGTGACTGTACGGGTGAGTGAGTGGATGTGTGTGTGTAGACCTAAGAATCAGTGAGTGGGTATGTAGTTATTGGTGTTGGAGTGTCTATGGTTTTGCGAATGGCAGTCTGTAATTTAGAGTGGGTGTATCAAAGGTTATATTAGGGTGTGAGGAGGTGCATCAGATTATCACGTGGATGATGTCATCAGTGATGTCATTTGAGATGTCATCAGTGATGTCATCAGTGATGTCACTGACCATGTCATGAGTGATGTAATATGTGACGTCATCAGCAGTGCATTGCGGGGCGCGAGTTATAGTTAGCTGAACTAACTATAACGGGGGAATTTCACGGGTTTTGTACGAGTGCAATGTCCAAGTAACTATAACTGTCCCTAAAACCTATGGTTTTTTCAGTGAATTTCAAAGGTTTTTTAAATGCTAATTTGTAACTATAACGTGTCTGAAACCTATGGTTTTTTCAGTGAATTTTAAAGGTTTTTTAAATGCTAATTTGTAACTATAACGTGTCTGAAACCTATGGTTTTTTCAGTGAATTTCAAAGGTTTTTTAAATGCTAATTTCTAACTATAACGTGCCTGAAACCTACGGTTTTTTCAGTGAATTTCAAAGGTTTTGTAAATGAAAATTTTTAAATGTATTAATTGTTATATTAATTTTTTTCATACTGATTTACTACATTTTTAGAAACAATTTTTTTTTACATATTTTATTTGTCAAATTACATTGTAATTACATTATACATTACATTACAAAAAATACTTTCTCAGAATGAATTACTTTAGTTTAAATACTTTGCAGATAGGCAATAGACTTTTAAGTACAGTAGTTACAGTTGTTGCAATGGGCAACACATTTTCAAACACAATGCAACATTCAGCTCAATGTGAATTTCTAGTTAAATGCAATTAGTTACTTTATGGATTACTTTTGTAACCACAGGACTGGATCCTAGATTCAGTCCTGGTACATCTCCTGTAAACAGTTGAGTAAAAGCGTTTTGGTTACAGTCGTGATTTTTAAGGAATATTATTGTATTTTAAAAGTTGACACTTTGAAACTTTTTCTCATAGAATCACCAATGTTATCCTATGGAAGGAAATTCACTTAGCAGGTAAAAACTGTTATCGTTACTTTTTCTTACTCAGTGTTGGATCCTGGATCCAGCACTGGTGCATCTCCTGTAAACAGTTGAAAGAATGCGTTTAAGTCATACAGGCGATTTTTAAGGAATATTTGTAGTTTGTGAAAATCAACACTTTGAAACTTTTTTGCTGAAAACCAGTCAATGTTAGCCTATGAAGGAAATTCAAGTTACCGGTAAGTACGGTTAAAATTACTTTTGAGGATCAGTACTGGGCTGAAACATGCAGCACTGAGGTCTCTCCTGATAACAGGTGAGTAAATCGGAATTCGTATTTCGGCTGATTTAAGAGGAATATTTTAAAGTTCCAAAACTCCACACTTAGAAGAATTTCCAAGTGAAACCAGTCAATGTTAGCCTATGGAAGGAAATTCAAGTTACTGGTAAGTACGGTTAAAATTACTTTTCAGGACCAGTACTGGGCTGAAAGATGCAGCACTGAGGTCTCTCCTGATAACAGGTGAGTAAATCAGAATTCGGATTTCGGCTGATTTTAGAGGAATATTTGTATGTTTCAAAAATCAACACTTAGAAGAATTTCCAAGTGAAACCAGTCAATGTTAGCCTATGAAGGAAATTCAAGTTACCGGTAAGTACGGTTAAAATTACTTTTCAGGATCAGTACTGGGCTGAAAGATGCAGCACTGAGGTCTCTCCTGATAACAGGTGAGTAAATCGGAATTCGTATTTCGGCTGATTTTAGAGGAATATTTTAAAGTTCCAAAACTTCACACTTAGAAGAATTTCCAAGTGAAACCAGTCAATGTTAGCCTATGAAGGAAATTCAACTTACCGGTAAGTACGGTTAAAATTACTTTTGAGGATCAGTACTGGGCTGAAAGATGCAGCACTGAGGTCTCTCCTGATAACAGGTGAGTAAATCGGAATTCGTATTTCGGCTGATTTTAGAGGAATATTTTAAAGTTCCAAAACTCCACACTTAGAAGAATTTCCAAGTGAAACCAGTCAATGTTAGCCTATGAAGGAAATTCAAGTTACCGGTAAGTACGGTTAAAATTACTTTTCAGGACCAGTACTGGGCTGAAAGATACAGCACTGAGGTCTCTCCTTATAACAGGTGAGTAAATCGGAATTCCTATTTCGGCTGATTTTAGAGGAATATTTGCACAATGGTGAAGGGAGGGGGCGGGGCCTGAGGTGACATCTTTGCAAACGCGCCCGTGGCGCGTTTTAAGTTGGGGGATTAAGTTCCCTTGAATCCTGAGGGTCCCTAGGGGCCAACTAGACCACCAGGAACCTCCAATATGCGCCAGGGGCTGCGTTGCAGAGACGTGTAGAGAGGCCACACCCCTTTTACACCTCTCTGCAACGCAGCTCTGTGGCGCTTTCTGGATGTACCTGTTGGGCTAGTTGGCCCCCAGGGACCCTCAGGATTGAAGGGGATTTAATTCCCCATCTTAAAACGCGCCACGGGGCCTGTTTGCACACATGTCACCTGAAGCCCCGCCCCCTCCCTTCACCACTGTGCAAACGCGCCCCGTGGCGCGTTTTAAGTTGGGGGATTAAGTCCCCTTGAATCCTGAGGGTCCCCGGAGTCCAACTAGCCCACCATATACCTCCAAAACGCGCCACAGAGCTGCGTTGCAGAGAGGTGTAAAAAGGGGTGTGGCCTCTCTACACCTCTCTGCAACGCAGCCCCTGGCGCATACTGGAGGTTCCTGGTGGGCTATTTGGCCCCCAGGGACCCCCAGTATTCAAGGGGAATTGTTCCTCTCTGCAAACGCGCCAGCGCGTTTGCAGAGTGGTGAAGGAAGGGGGCGGGGCCTGTGGGCCGATCGTTTAAAAAAAAAAAAAAAATTTGTCCTCTGAAGGGGGCTGTGTGGCCCCCTTCCTTTTTCCTGTTTTTATGCCCTGGGGACCCCATCCCCCAGGGCCTTACCCCTTTTTTTAAATTTGTAATTTAAAAAAACGGGAAGGGGGCCGCGTGGCCCCCTTCCCTGGGCCTGTATTGGCCCCGGGACCCCATCCCCGGGGCATGGCCTCGTTTTTATTTATATTCTTTGGAGGGGGCTGCGTGGCCCCCTCCTCTGGCCATTTAAGGCCCCGGGGACCCCATCCCCGGGGCCGGCCATTCCGTTTTTTTATTTTTTTATTTATTTATTTTTTTGGGGGAGGGGGCCGCGTGGCCCCCCTCCCGGGCCACTACTTGCCCCGGGGACCCCATCCCCCGGGGCCTGGCCTCTCGTTGGGGACTGTGGGGGTCCCCAATCCCCCACAGTCCCGCCGGCTCCCCGCGTCCCTAGGGTGCCGGCATTGCTTTTACACATGGGGAGCAGCTAACATGCTGCTCCCCATGTGTAAAGCAGTCGGCTTTGGATATTGGAAGAGAGAGCAGGTTTCCTGCTCTCTCTTCCAATATCCAAAGCAGTTTGTAATGACAGGACGGGAGCCGCGAGGCTCCCGTCCTGTCATTGCAAACAGCAGTGTCCCGGGGTAGGCACCCCGGGACACTGCAGGAGCCGGCCCTGGGGGTGGTGGTCCCCAGGGCCATCAAGGGCTCCAGGAGGGGGCCGCGCGGCCCTCCTCCCATTCAGTACACAGCCCCGGGGAGGTGGTGGTCCCCGGGCTCTGGGGTCCATAACGGACCCCCATATTAAAATGTTTAGTGCCCCGGGAGGTGGTGGTCTCGGGCGTGTGGGGGCTGGAGCCCCCCACACAGGTTTAATAATTTAAAAAAAAAGCCCCGGGGAGGTGGTGGTCCCGGGGCTGCGGGAGGGCTCAGAGCCCTCCCGCACCATTTTTTAAAAAGCCCCGGGGGTGGCGGTCCCCGGGCTTGGGGGCCCTTTGAGGCCCCCACACATTAAATTATCCCCCACCATGCCCCCGGGACTTGGGCCACCCGGGGCCAATTAACATCGAAGCGCGGAGACCGCGCTCGATTTTTTTTTTTCGGCAGGATTCGCGCACCCTGAGCGCATCCTGACGATTTTTAAAAAAAAAAATTTTTTTTTTTTTGCCCAGGGGGTCCTTGTGGGACCCCCTGAGCAAACCTAGGGGGTCAGGGTGTTTCTACCCTCCCCCTTTGTGCGCTTTGCGCACTTGTTTCTGTCCCTCGGTTCTACCGAGGGATAAAATGGCTGCCAACATTTCCTGAATCGGAATGTTGACAGCCAGCTGACAGCCAATTAACATGCAGCTCGTGATCGGGACGGTGCGCGCAGGGTGCGCTCAGGGTGCGCGAATCCTCCGTGCCCATAGATATATATGTACTTTTACTTTTTGATTTTCTCAGCAACTACTGAACGGATTTACACCATTTAACAAAAGGGTTCTTTCTGAACCAAGAACTACCTCTTTGCCAAATTTGGTGTAATTCCGTTCAGCAGTTCGGGCTGTAGCCGTGTCTAAAGTTTCCTATGGGAAAATGCATGGGGAAAACGCGTTTTGGGACCCCCTTTTTCTCGGCCCCCGCTTGACGTATCACCCCGAGACTTTCAGGGTAGGAGCGGACCGGAGCGCCCCACGAAGTTTGAAAATTTCGCGAAGATACGTCAACCGGCAAGAGAGTTATTTCAAATAGAATGTCGCGGATTTCCTATGGATAATAGGTTGTAACTATAACTATCTACTGGCGACCGCCAGTAGATAATATATCGGTTATTAGTCATTGAGGGGGGTGACTACCCACCTTAAGTAATAATCTCAATCCTTATCAGGGTGAACACTCTCAGTCACTAAGTGGCCATGAGCTCAACCCCTTGTAGCTATGCCATAGAGCTGACAGCCTTAACTTAGGGCAATCAATGTGCAAAGCATTTGTGCAGTAACAAAATAGTAATAAATTCAAAATCACAACACAATAAAAATCCCAAACCATACTAAAAAAGAAGAGTAATACATTTTAAGAACTAAAATGACAAAAATCCATTTAGGGGAACTGGAGATATGAGTTTGTTAAATTGTAAATAAAATTAGGGAAGAAAAGCATTTAATGTCAACGAGGTCAAACGGTCACAGTAGACCGGCATGTAGCCACAATTTGAGAAAGAACACGATGGAGCAAGGGTCAGATACAAAAACTAGTTCCGACCCGGTCAGAGGTTTCACCTTGGGACATAGGGCCAGATGTACTAAGGGCTAGTCACAATATACTCCCTTTCAGTCCTTCCCTTTTCAGTTCATAAGACTTTAATGGCCATTTTTAACAACTGTAGCTCACAGTACATGGTTGTTTTGACTAGTCATGTCTCCAATCGAACACTGTCCTTAATGAAAAAGAAATTGGCTTACATTCAGCCATCTATCAATAGCAGGTCACCCCCAACTATCTCTCCTTGTGTTCCTCTAACTGTATTACACTCATGCTAATCTAACAACAGGGATTCTCTTCTTTTTAAGCCCAACTAATTTGTCCTCAAGTTATTTTCTGAATCTGAAGATACAGATGGTGTCTCCTAGATGGAGCTCTTGTGCTTTCGACACACTAAACTTTTAATTATTTACTCATAAATTCCCACTTCAGATCTCGCATTTTATATATATATAAAACCACATTATCGCCCTTCCATTTTTGTATTTCGTTCTGAAATCAGGCACACAAACTGGCAAATAAATTAGCTGTGTTTTGTTCTTGTACAATATGAATTCTCAAAAGTTCAATCAAATGGCTGTGAGGTTTGTCATTTAGACACTACATAGAAGGATTCTGCTCTTGCGTCTACAATGCTGTTGGCATGGCTCAGCACTTATATTCTGCTGCCGCTACTGCAAATTTATTGATTGCCCCCCACTTTATATATCAATAGAATAATGAAGCCAATGGCTCTGATAAAAATAAATAATAGCATGATGGCTTGTTCTACTTTAGGCCACTGCATCATCGCATGGACATCAAGCTTTACCCTATCAGAAGCAGCAGATAGTGACTAAGATTGTCTGCCTTCATATATAAACTTTCTAGCCTTGTGTGCTTTTGTCATTTACCTCATTGTTCTAGAATACTACTGGCTAAGCACAACACTAATACAATGATTTATTTATAGGTTTCATCTTTAAACATACATTATTGGTGTGCCAGAAAACATGGTTTACTGAGTTCTTTTAGGTACAAAATTCTATTATTTTTCATAGCTCCATCACTAGAGGTGTGAGGAGGACAGCCACTTCTACCTGTGGAAAATGTTTTCCCATTACCGCAGTCATAATTGTGGGTTCTCTGTGATCACTGTTGTTTTAAAGTTCATAGTATTTTATACATTTTCAAAGTTAAAAGTACAATACATAAAATTATACCAATATAGTACATTCGATAAGTGACGTAAAGTTCTCAAGTCCTTCTCTACCTTATGTAGGCCTCAACTCCATCTTGACTAAGGGAGGCTGCCGTCTTTCCACTCTCAAACAATAGAAGTTGCTGTATTTCCCAATTTGTGCAAAATCCTTGCTTGTCTGCTATTAGATGCATTTGTCACCTGACCATATCTTGTGAAAGCGTCATGCCATTATATCGATCACACAGATACAACCATCAATGCAACATTTGTCTGGGTCAAATGCCTACTTTCCACCACATCAAGGTTGAGTAGGAACACCTACGGACAGTAAACCAAAATAGTGTAGTCTGAATTGACGTCCTTTTACCTTATATGTTCATTAGAAAACATCTAGGATGCATACCTTGAGGCACATAATTTATGTCAGACATTCTTAAACTTATGTCAGAAATGTAACTCTCTGGTAAGATTTAGTATATAAGGATGACCACTTGACCACTAGTCAGGAGATGTCTTTCACACAGATCATCGTCCGAGATTCTGCCAGAGATGGTCTCACTTACTGCTAGCACAATCCGCAGATACTACATCCTGCTGAAAGCTGATAACGCTAAGTCCCGGAAGAAGACTTAGCTGACTGCTACCTCAGTATGTGTTTGCATTTTGCAGGAAACACTGCCTTCATGCCTCCACTAATATAGACAGCTTTTGCTGTCAACAAGGTATGCAGTACGTCTTTTCTCCCTAAAAACTCTAGACTACAAGTTGTTCTGCCTTCCATGCTCTCTTAATATAGCGCATAGAAGTATATATAAGGGTGTTAGGTTCTAGATGATATGTTTAATGACATTTTAACAATGTTGAAAATGTTCATTCTATTCTTGTTATTCATAACGTGCCTTCTTGCTATTTTATAATATTTTGTGTAGTTGTTTTAGATGTACTGAGAAACAGATTGTTCCCATAGTCATAAATACTTTTAACTTAAAAGTGTTCATTCTTCTCAGTAAAGTGTGCATGATACGGTGAGTACCAAAATAAGGTTTGTTGCTGTTTCCACGGTGCCCCTATCCCTATTAAGGGTTTGTTATGAACCCAAAAGCAATACTTATATGTCAATTACACATTGAATAGTGTTTTGCAGGGCTACAATAATCTGTCTTTCACATTCATTGCTGATGCATTGAATTGAGTTGGCACCCAACGAGGGGCTTGTATCTTACAGCTATGCCTTAAGGAGTTTTTACCTATTATAAACATGTGAACCATTATTACAGAGACGTCCGTAATAATCAGGGTTACCTCCTACTGGAGATAAGAGAGCACCTATTTCTGTAGGTTTGTCAAGCTTGACTCATAAAAGGTTGTTCCCCATTCTGTGGGTTTTCGAATTCTTTGATTCCAATTTTCAAAGGAAACCATTCACTATGGAGGCACCTACAGGTATATGGCTCAAGTGTAGGGAAGGGAAGTAGTCATTCAACATCTCAAAGCGCATGGTGTCCCCGATGAGGGGTGCAGTTACTTTTTTAGTAGCTGCACATCCAGCATATGCCTTTGAAACTTATTAATCTTGGGTTGAGTTTGAGCCTATTGATGCTGACTCAGGGCAGCTTCAGAAATATGCAGCGTTAGATCCACCGGCACACTTACAAAGATTTGGAATTTCCATTAACTTATCATGAACACCAAAACTGGTTTGGCGGGCAGTTGCTGCATATGTACATGTCTGTTTGGGGCCTCTGAGCAATGATGGGGCTACGTGGCCAGTCTTGGCTGGATACACTCCTGTTCCCCGCCCTGACAACCTAACACAGGCTGAGGTAGTAGGGGTTTTAAACTACACAGTCCCCATATACAGGAGGCTCATACAGTTTCTGCAATGTATGTTGAGCTCCAGACCTGCTGTCATGGCAGGGCCTGATGCTCCTGCATTGACAAAAACTATTAGTTCTCAGACTGTTAATGCTATCATAGGAAAAGCACCCACGAATTAGATAAAATGGCTTTCTGGATTTCTCGTAAGACCAATCAGTTAGAAGCAGTGTATCCATACAATACCCCCAGGACAAAAATAGAATATTAACTATGTGTCCCTCTTGGGATGGTACCTCCCAAAGAGGACTGTAACACCTGAGGAAGCATCTTTGCATGCATTTATACCAGTATGCATAGTACGCCTTCATTGGCAGTCCTCCCTATTGTACACGGAGAAGTACAAAACTAGCACTGAGCTGCACCAGCTCTGGACTTAGGAATAAAGTTAATAGGGAACTTCTCAACAGTATCCTCTATCATCCTAAGCAATATTAAGGGAGAGGCTTCAGTTCTGGCTATACGTCAGAGACTGGAAGCAGTTTCAGTTCATAACCAGTACTACCAAAAATAATTGCATTAGTTTATACCTCTGTAGGTAGAGATACCCTCGGTACTCGACCCGTTAAGCCATATTTAAAACCTAAAAATGTTACTGAAGGTTCAGTTAGAGAGAAATCTGCAACGGAAGGAAAGAAAAAACAGAAAGACGAAGAAAAAAGACGGACTTGATCATCTGCCTCTCGGGAGTCCAGCAGGGGTGCTCTTCACATTTTTTTCAGGATACTGAAGGTAAAAGAACAGAAAGGTGGAGCGGATCTATGAAAAAGGATTTTAACCTAAAACCAAAGTAAAAAAGAAGAAAGTAGCAGGACTTTCTAAGAAACATGCTGATCCAGCTGCAAGTACTCCTGTGAAACAGGACTTGGGTGAGAGCACTTCTAGACAGTGCCGCAGACGTCACGATAGTACATCAGACACTTCAGAGGTTTCTGGATGTGAATCAAACTGATGAATTAATACAGATTGAGACTCCAGATCAACATTTAAATCCACACAATAGGGCTCATAATTTAAACATGCAAATTGAAGGGAACCTGCCACGTATAATTAAAGCAGTTTTCTGGACACAATTATCTGTTGAATATGACATCATCTTAGCGAAAGAAGACTGACCACCAGCCTTCATTAGGGAAGCACCCCGGGGGGAGGAAGTCATAAGGGTAGACTTCTCTCCTATAGTACCGGAGGATGTTAGGGAAATGTATGATAGTGAATGGGCCATGAGACAGGTACCAGCCTTATACAGAAACCAAGCGGGGTGGGATGAATACTCTAATCCACATGTTATTCCTTTACGTAGTGAACCACAAGCACAATACCCTTTAAATACAGAAGCAAAACCCTTGGCCTAGTATAAGCATGAAATCTATGCGTTTTGGTAATTTTGCACAAACTTTTGTCTGTTCTGTTACTGTTCTGTTACAAAAAGAAGTCCCTTTGACTTCAGCAGTTGAAGTTTATATTCTGCAGACAGACAGAACTGCTTCAGAAATTCAGAGGCTGTTACACACACAATATCTGACGCATTTTGCAGATATAATGCACATGGTATTTAATTTGCCTGTGACAACCAGTATTGTGCATCTTTTTAAAAATATTGGATCTGGTCTGGTGACTGGATTTAAAGCAATATTTGGATTGATTCTTTCATTTTCCATTCTCTGTTCTCCAACCTTTTTAAAGGATTTCCAATCCTAATATTGCTAATCGGCTTTGGCATCATCATCTTTCTCCTGTTCTGACAAAGAAATCAACATGGAGTACACATATCCACCTGAGCAAGGTGGAAAAAGAGAGACTCTGGGCATACTACCTGGGACATCCTTGGCTATCTGAACTCAGTGGAAACTGGTTGCCCGCATTCCGCAAAATAGATGCTACACTAGTAAACCTGTGTTCTGGTGCATAAACTGTCCAACTGAAGTGATTTTGAATTTACATCTGGAGCAGCCCCCAGTGGTGTATCTCGATATCGAAGCAGTTATTCAATCTCTGCATGAGCACCAGAATCAATGCCAAGCAATGTATCTGTCCCTGCTCCAGGATGCTACCTATGATAGAGCAACATCATCGGTGGCACTATCAAAACAGCTCTTGATGAGCGGCTTGACTCGCTTTTATCTTTTGAGCCCCTCGGAGTAGAGCCGTACTACCATCAAGTGTTCAAAACGAGCAACCAATTGCTGGTCCCTCAAATACACCAAACATTGACTATGAACATGCTCTGTATGATTTTCACAAAAATCACATGTATGCTGCGTGTGCACCTGATGAGGTGATAAGTCCTCTGACAAGGAATGAACTGAACAAATAAGTCAACCAACGACAAGATTTCAGCAAATACACCACAAAAGCCTGAATGAACTATGTTCTTTTTAAAAGACCCATTTTAGCTTTTTGTCTTTTATTTTTACTGCATATTTTTAATTTGACCTATTCATATCATCACTGGTATGTTTTAATCTCCAACATGAACATATTATTCTAGATAGACTACTATATATGTACCATTTATCTGAAACAATGCAAGGTTTTAAAATACTTGTGCTTAGCTATTACAGTATCAATTCTGTCATTTGCCATATATAATATATTACTTACCTTTGTATTAGGTTTCATTTATATGTTTGATATTGAATGCTTTCATTACATTTTACACACATTATTAAATGCATATTTCATCTTGGGTATTTTAAACCTTAGTAAATTTGAGAGCATGGATGTTTCTATACCTTATATAAATCACTATTTATTAAATAGTCCCCTATGACATCATTCAGGCATACAAGCCAGGGATGACGTAAAGTCCCTATGGTCCAGCTCCATCTTATGTAGACCTGGACTCCATTTTGACTAAAGGAGGCTGCCATCTTCCCTCTCTCAAGCAACAAAAGTCGCCTTCTTTCCTAATTTGTGCAAATTCATTGTGATGTCTGCTATTAGATGCGGATGTCGCCTGACCGTATCTTTCTAAGAACTGTGAAAGCGTCAAGCCCTTGGATCGATGGCACAGATATAACCATCAATTTAGCATTTGTCTGGGGATAAATGTCTACTTTCCAGCAGGTCAAGGTTGATTAAGAACACATAAAAACATATCACCAAAATAGTGTAGTTTGAATTGACGTCCTTTTACCTTATATGTTCCATAAGGAAATGTTAGATCCAGCAGTTTAGGGCTGGCTTGGACGCATCGAAGCCAGTCAGAATCCACTGTTCCAAACAGGATAAGTATGATACACTTGTCCGATAACCTGTGCTCACCCTCTGGTAGCTTGGCTCAAGTGTAAATTTTGGCACAACATCACCCTTGCAACACACTGCGTATGTCACAAAAAGACTCCACACTGTATGTATAAAACACTTGTCTTTGTTTTACACGCACACTGAAATCATAATGAGATATACATTATATATACACTCTACAGTTATACGCCATTGTCAAACTTCTCCATTGAAATCAAAATGAAACGCACATTGTATATACACTTCACAGTTATGTGCAATTGTCTGACTTTCCCACGAGCAGAAAGGTCAAACCGTCACAGGTCTTTGACTACGCCCGTGACCCAGCCCCTCAGTCCTTCAACCCCACCAGCCAATGATACACATTGCCCTGGCTGGCACCCCATTGACTAGACAGTCGGAACCACCTAACATGGAAAGAAACAGTTACTTAGTTTCATCCATCCGGATTGAACCTTCAGTCGTCCAATGGCACCTCACAGGTGCGGGATCATGATCCCCGTAGACAAAAGGTTGTGACTCAGGAAGCTGTGCGCTTCCAAGTATGAAGAAATGTTTTCCCCTCAAGCAGAGGTGTGACCTGCCGTAGCCTTCGACAGTCAGCTGCAAAGTTCCCACAAGGCACACAAAACCCCTCGGGTCTCGTCACGGTGTTCTCTAAAACAAAGCACCTTGTGGTAATGGGTCCAGGGAGAGGGAGCCAACGAACTCGGACAGAGGCCGCAATTTCAGGCACTGTCGTCCTCCCGATCTGGAGGCCAAAGACAGTCTCAGCTCTCGGCTCAGGTTCCACCAACACACCTCGGTCACCACACGCTCTGCAGTGCAAGCAAGCACAGGTCCCCTGGTTGCAAGCACAGGTCCCGCGGACTCTGCAAGCTTCCCCTACACTCCTCATACTCCTCACTTCCCAGCACCCCAGGTTGCTGCTGATCTTTACAAGCACACTCCTCTGCACAGTGTGATGATGGAGTAAATTAGGAGGGTCCTTGTCCCAACTAATGAGCACTTCCACCAGTCTCCACCGCAAGCAGTGCGGACCTTACAATCTCATGGAGACAGTGAGATCCTTTGTGTCCCTGGAATCTCATGGACAGGAGGCCAGCTCACCGGCCCTTGGAGAGTACATCGGGACCCAGGCCACAACTGTTGCCACTTAGCTACAGGCCAGCAACGTCCAATCCAAATCCACCAAGTGATAGTCCCCTTCCTGGAGCACAACAAGCTCCAGGCCACCACAAGTCTATGGATAGTGATATTGCAGTCCCTCCTGCCCTTTGATTCCTCGTGTCGATGTCCCAGCATCGAACCAGCGTGGTATGGTTCCAATTCCAAAATCGTCTCTACTTTTGGAGGTCAGAGCCCCAGTAGTTATACCCACATCGGCCTTTGAAGCTATGATCAGTTCAAACGGCCGCCTTTGAAATGCACAGGCCCTCTCTAAATTGTGTCCTGTCTGCCATCCTACCCCAGGAGTTTTGATCACTATATTTAGTGGGGCCAAGACCCTGCCCCGTGGAATGCAGGTAGCAATTCCACCCCCACGTAACTGTCCCACAAAGGCGTCTCAGGGTCAGAGGTCCGCAGTTTCCCTTGAGCCCCTAGTTTATGGCCTTCTATCAGGAATGCAAAGATGTAAGTGTCCCCCTAGCATCCAGAGGTGAATTAGGAGACAGGCCGACAGGTCCACAGAGCCACGAGCATCGAAATGCCCACTTTCCCAAAGTGACATTTCCATCCCAAAATGTCAAACCCTCTAGCACTAACAGAGAGGATTCACCATGACGAACTCATCTATATCAAACACTTGACTGCTACTATTCTGCCCATAGGAAATGATGCTCAATTGCCTTTCCCTACACCCCCTCATGCTAATCCAATGCAAGAAGCTGGCCCTATTGTACCAAACACCCCACCCAGTGCCATTCATGACCCTTGCAGGTAGCGCATACACGCACATGCCCAACCTCTTCCCAACACCGCACCCTGTGACTAGGGAGAACTCCGATATAGCAAGAGACATGCAGAATGTTGGCATGCAGTTTTTTTAAATGCCAAGGTGAGTAACAGTAACCCTTGCACACAGGCCCCACCAGGGCAAACGTGTGGCACAGTCAATGAGCTACCTCTGTGGATGGCACAACCAGTGAGCCAGGTCCACGGAGGAGCATTGAAGAAACATGCTTTGGGTATGTGTTACCCCTTGACAAGAGACTTACAACTAACGATTTAAGATAACTATGAACAATCTACATATATAGGAAAAAACATAAAATGCACAATGCAATATAATCATCAAATGGTTGGCAAAATAATTGAAAAGTATGCCAGGGCATAATATTCTGCTCCGCTCACGGAGCTTGCAGAATTCGGCAATTCCGCGTCCTGCGGAAAACGTGGAGTTACCGATAAACTCTGCGCTCTGCAATGGAGCAAAACATTTTTGTGCTGTAGGTGAGTGCGATCGAGGGCGAGTGACCGAGGCTGCAACCTGTAGTGCACCAGGAGGCCCCTTTGCAGAGTGGTTGAGATGGGGTGTGGGGCCTTCGACGACATCTCAGCAATCCGGCTGTGGGGGACTTACTTGTGGCAACAATAGGGGTTCTTGGCCCCCAGTGACCCTCAGCAGCCAAGGGGACTTGATCTCCCAACCAGTAGTGTGCCAGGAGGGTCCTTTGCAGAGTAGTTGAGAAAGAGGTAGGGGCCTCCGACGACGTCTCAGCAATCCAGCTGTGGGGAACTTACTTGTGGCAAAAATAGGGGTTCTTGGCCCCCAACGACCCTCAGCAGCCAAGGGGCTTCATTAGGGGTGGCCTAGCAATACTCCGCCCGCTCACGGAACTCCGCAGAATTTGGCTGAGTTTTTCAGCAACTCCATGGAATTCCACAGAGTGTAACTCCACGAGCTCCACCCAGGCCTATTGAAAATAAGAGCTATACCAGTAATAAATAACTGTGCTCCTCGCTTAATAAACGTGATCCAGGACCACCAAGTATCAAATGATAAAGAAAATGTATTTTCATAATAATGTCCCAAACATCTTTCCAAAACTCTGAAAGAGCTTTGGAAAATATGCTTTAAAGAACCATCAACCATTTTACAATGCCAACATAGTTAAGAATCTACGTTTAGCTTTAAATGATGTCTATAAACAGCTGAACAATATAAAAGTATTTGTTTGATATTATGCATTAGGAATTCATTCAGAGATGTACCTAGAGAAAAATATCCTGAAAATTCCTTATTCCAGAAATTACTAATGCAAATTAAATTAGCCTCACCTGTATTATTTAATATTTTGTAAAATGTAGAAACTGCATGTACGGTAGCATTAAAAGCATTGATGCATATTTCTGAATCTGAAATTATAATCTTGAGTAAAGTGCTTTGAAAATAATTAATTATGGAGGTACATAAAAGTTCACGAAAACTGAGGTTGTAATTCTAAAAACGATAAAAAGAAGTCTTTATCACAAATACCAGCTATGTAAAAAAATACCAGGTTTTATCCAAAATTTCCAGAGTTTGATAGTATGATTACATTTCATCATGGGGTTATGTCATGAAGGTAGTTTAGTAGATGCAGATACAGGTGACTGAAATAGTCTTGTAAAATGAATTTAGTGGATGTGATAATTGCAGATGATTATATAAGCCTATTACAACTGAACATGGATAATAATGCTGCTAAAGGAAAGGGTGAAACTAATTGCTGCTCCACTTGAAGCCATTTGGTTGAGTTAGTTGGATCAACCTGTTTGAACCATAAAGAACCTTGTTTTAAAATAAATGCTTTATGGTACTTAAAAAATCATATAAACCAAACCCACCATTAATTTGAGTTTGGCATAGCTTAAATGTGGGGGTTTATGATTCCAAAACAATGTAAAAATAATTCTGTCCAGTTTTTTTTATAAAAAGTGGGAGGTAATTGTATCAGGAGAATAGATAAAGTATAAAATATATGATGAATGTGAGAAATTGGGTTGTTGGTTGACTGGGGTGTGAGCCCTGGTCAAGCAACAGCCACAATCCCTTGCAGGGTGAACCACAAAAGGTCACTAATTTAACTTGTGCTTAACCTTGGGTAGCCTGGCACAAAAAGCAGTCAGCCTTAACTTAGAGGGCACGTGTAAAGTATTTATGCAACACACAAACAGCTATAAAGTGAAAGCACAACATAAGAAGAATCCCACGCCAACTTAGAAAAATAGAGTACATTTTAATAAATTATTTGACACCAAAACAGCAAAAATCCAATCAGTAGAACTGGAGTTATGAGTTTCAAATGTTTTTAGTAAAAACTAGCACCTAAAAGATCAAAGCGCCAACAGCAGACACCTAGTCACGTGAGTCTGGGTCAAAGATGCAAAACATGGCTGACCGAGATGGAGCTCGGTACAGATACAATAAGTGATTGGGCCTGGTCAGTTCTTACCATTGGACTTAAAAGAAATTCCAGGAAAAAGTGTTCTGAAGAGGTAAAGTTCAGGGCTGCCATAACAGAATAGTCATGGGCTCTAGAGCCAAGGAAAACAACAGGGGAAAAAGGGGACTGCCCTGTCTAGTGTCCCCACCCATGCATCAGACAACGTACCGCTCACCTGAACCTGGGCCATTGATGCTGTATACAGTATCCGCACCCCATGGCAAAACGAGGGCCCAAACCCCATAGTCTCTAACACCGCTAGCAAATATGACCACTCAACCGTATCAAATGCTTTTTCCAGATCAATGGCTACTAGCGCCATTTCCTGGTCTTCCTCAGCAACTTCGTGCAACACATGTGTCAGCCTACGTATGTTAAGGGCTGTGGCTTATCTGTCTTGCTATGCCATTGCTCTGCCAGTTGCTCCTCACAATGCACCACTTCCACCTCCAACTGCTTCCTTATCCTGTATACTGCCCCCAGACACGCTCCCCTTATAACTGCCTTCTTCACCTCCCAGCTGTTTGCCCTGCTAGACGTGGTGTTCCAATTAAGTTCCATATATGTTGTCAGAGTGTTGGCCAACGGCTCCCGGCATTGGGAGTCCATAGAATGTCCGGGTATAGATGCCATTGCCTCCCTCCCCTTTCACCCTCCTGACACAGACATCGACATAGGTCCGGAGCATGGTCTTTCAGACATCCTGGTTTTGCTGACATTGTTTTTGCTGGCTGTTAGAAATGGGGTTTCTGGTTGGCTAGGGCGTACGCCTAAGTCAGGCAGAAACCACCACTCTAGTCAGGGCAAGGGAGTTACAAGCTGAAGATAACACCTGCTCACCTCCTTTGTAGATTGGCAGAGCACTCAGGCTTATCCCAGAGGCAATGTGTAAAGCGTTTGCGCAACACACTCACACAGCAGCGACACACTAGGCACACCACAAAAGAAACTCCACACAAGGTTATATAAAAATAGCCTTTGTATTATCCATAAAAAAACATTAGAAACCAATCACATTACCGTGCCACTAGGCACTTGTCATGACTTTACAGGGATTACGTAAATTGCTTGGACAATCGGGCCATTAGGATAATCATATAGACCATAAATCACTTTGCCATAAGGCAATTGTCATAACATCCCCTTCAGTGTACTAAAGTAAATACATATAGGTGGCACCAGTCATGACATTATACAAAACACCATCACTTTGTATAATAGGCAGATCTTGCAATAATACTCGTTACCCTGTCACCACAAGGCATAAATTACATTTACCCTAACATCAGGGGATGAGCTGACGTAGGCATCCTGTCTAATTACACCCCAGAAAACAGGGTAATCACCATATAGCACTGCGGCAGAGCATAACATAAATCCTGTAGCACGTAAGGTTAGAACAATACATTTGCCCAATATGCTAACTGCAAACATCGGGTCTCCCCTCTTTCACTGTAAATGCACGACATCGAAGTACTTTGCACCTCTATTAGAAGCATGTGGTAATCTCACTCCATGCTTAGGTATCAGAGCCTCCTGTCTACCTACGACAGCAAATGCGGTAGTGTATGGACCCAAACTGGATCAGGACCTCCACAGCAGGTTTACCCCGATCGGCCAACGGGAATTCCAGTGCCCCCCTCCCCACCCCCAAAAGGTAGGTGCAGTCACAGGGGGGGCAAAGGAAGGACCTGACCACCTGCTCGGCGGGGTGACCTCTCTAGGTCCCCTGCGCCTGTAATCCAAAGCTCGACCCCTGACAGCGTGGAGCGCTGTGCACCACCTCTGTGACTGCTCGGGTCCGGTACTGAGGGCCTTCAGGCCATCACACAGGCGCTAGGGTGCAGAGGGGCACAGAGACGCCATAAGGAGTGCCCGGGCCGTTCTCAGCTGGCCCTTGCAGACCCCACCTTACTTTTGCTAGAGTCAGGGAGGGACGGTGCAGACAGCACTGACCTCGGCGAGTCTCTGCGCGGCTCCATCCTCAGCAGCACCACAGTGAAGGCCCCTGGTTGCAAGAGAGCGTCCTCGCTGCTCTCGGGCCGCAGCTTTCTTTTAGTGTGGTGGTGGAGTCACCATATGGACAGGGGCGATCGGCACGGATTCCTCTACGTGCTGATCGTTGCGTCACCCATCTGTAGAGATGCGTTCAGACTGTGGCCAGCGGGTGCAGGGCTGAGGCGGCTCAGAGCCGAATGCGATGAAGCTCCCAGCCACGGAGCTGGCACAATAACAAGGAGTTACAGACCTACAACCCTTGGCCCCAGAAAGAGGCACTCCTTATTCTCTGCACAAGTATAATTAATAAAAAAACAACACAGTGCTCCTTTCTTCTTGGTTGCAAATGAAGCACAGGGAGGTTTTCAGGGACCTAAGGTAAAGCGCTTCACCATGCGCTATTAGCAAACAGGGAGGGCAGCACTACCTCGTCCCTGGAGACACTTGGGCAGAGAACTGGGTACAGGCAGGTCAGCACTCAGGGTCACTTAGCAGAGTGGCCATCCCTTCAGCCACCCAGCAGGCAGCAGGTTAGTCCCACAAACAGATAGTCCCCAAATGGCGGTTCCTCCTGGCACACAGCAGTCCTCTGGACACAGTGCACGCAGTGTCTTCCCTTCTCTCAGTTCCAGTTCACCTAACATGGTGTCACAGCCCCAGTACTTATAGTAAAAATTCTTTGTTCCCCCCTGGCACAGGGCTTTGAGCCCAGTCCAAACCAGTTCTGGGGGCACTTTACAATTACATTCACAAGTGCACAACAACCTCCATTGTTAGTGTGAGCCCTGGCTCTAGACACACCACAGGGGGGCAGAGCGATCATTGTGGAAGGCAGGTACAGCCCTATTCAGGTGCAGGTGCTACTCCTCCCACCACTCCAAATGCAGACCAGGCGTATTCATGTACCAGGGGCAACCCCTCCCGCTACTCTAAATTCAGCCAAGGTCTATTCAGCCTAGCGATGAGACACCCAGGCAGGGCAGGACACACCTCAACCCCCCCCCCAGGGACTGGCTGGAGTAAATGCACCTCCCCTCTCTCCTGTCAGTTAGAACCAGACGGTCAATACAAATCAGGCAGGCACAAAGACATATAGCATACAGAAATGCCCACCTCTAAAAGTGGCATTTCTAAAATAGTAATAATAAATCCGCTTTCACCAATAAGCAGGATTTATCTCTGCTATTCCAAACATACCAAACTTGATCACGCTAGCCCTCTCAGATCAGGAATTACCCCTGAAGCACATATCAGGGAATCCCCAATGCATTCCTATGAGAGGGCAGCCTCACAGCAGTAAGAAACCAAATAGACAAGAACATGCCACACAGTTAAGGCACATGTCCTACCTTTTACCTACACTGCACCCTGCCCATAGGGCTAGCTAGGGCCTGCCTTAGGGGTGACTGATATGTAGTAAAAGGTAAGTCACAGACATGGCAACTACTTTATGTGCCACGTCACGGCAGCAGTAAACTGCGCGCGCAGGCCCTGCAGTGGCAGAGGCCTGAGACAGGTTTGAAAGGCTACTTTGGTGAGTGGCGAAAGCAGCGCTGCAAGCCCACCAGTAGCATTTAATTTACTGGCCCTGGGTATATGGGATACCACTGTACAAGGGACTGATAGGTAAATCAAATATGCCAAACAGGTGTAGACCATTCTTACCAAGTTTACCATAGAGAGCACATGCACCTTAGCACTGAACAGCAGTGATAAAGTGCCCAGAGTCATAAAACCACCAACAACACGTCAGAAAAAATACAGGAGGAAGGCAAAAAGTTCTGGGATGACCCTGTAAAAAGGGCCAAGTCCAACACTGGCCTTAAGATTCTGTACACTTTATCACTGCTAAACAGTGCTAAAGTGCTTGTGCTCTCCCCTTAAAACATGGTCATATTGGCTTATCCACAAATGGCATATTTAATTTACTTATAAGTCCCTAGAAATGTGCACTACCCATGCCCAGGGCCTGTAAAATAAATGCTACTAATGGGCCTGCAGCACTGATTGTGCCACTCACTTACGTAGCCCTTTAAACAGGTCTCATGCCTGCCCTGTGTGTGCAGTTGTAAACTGCCATGTCAACCTGGCAAGTTAAACCTCTTTAGCAACACAAAAAGATGATGGACGGAATGCTGAACATTGTCAAACATTCACCCCCAGTCACAGATCTGTGTTAAATCCATTGTTCTTTTACTCACCATGCCATTCCAGATTGGACCCCGTCATATGCAAATCAGTCTTAACCCTGCTCCTCATGGGACAAGTCCAGTTCTAACTGCCAGGCCAGGTCCTCCCTGGACCAGAAAACAAGCATCCTGGGACCGGTTTTGGGGTGTCACCCCTCATCAGCCAGTGTAGCTTGAATCCAGTGGCATAGCGAGCATACTACCCATGTCTGGGC
Organism: Calotriton arnoldi; assembly: GCA_963921515.1. Lineage (NCBI taxonomy): Eukaryota > Metazoa > Chordata > Amphibia > Caudata > Salamandridae > Calotriton > Calotriton arnoldi. The sequence continues at coordinate 560,617 of CAWUFW010002826.1, read as the reverse complement.
ATACCCTTCCCACTTAGGGTGAATATAGCAACACAAAAAGATGATGAGCAGAATACTAAACATGGTCAAACATTCACCCCCAGTCAAGACCTAGGTTAAATTCATCGGTCTTTTTGTGTTACATCTTTTTGTGTTGCAAGTTAAACCTCTTGCCAGACCCAAACCTTCCTTTTTAATACATATGTCGCTACTAGGTTAGGTCCTGGACAACCCAGAGGGCAGGGTGCAATGTATTAAGAAAGCAAGACATGTACTTTTTAAGTTTCACATGCCCTGACGAGGAAAAACTCTTACATTAGTTTTTCACTACTGCAAGGCCTACATTGCCCATGGGATAACATTGGGATTACCTTATTAAATTTTATAACCTTAATTTTCAAATGGGATTATAAAACTGGCTCATGTTTGGTTTCTATGGAACCATAATTTAAAATCCTCACTTATGGTGAAGTTGGATTTTAAGTTAAAATTCTGAAAATGCCACTTTTAGAATGTTGGCATTTCTTATTTTAGCCATTTGGTGTTTGCAGCCTGTCTCTAATCACTTGACTGGGTGTAAATGGCAGTTGGGCTTTGTGTATTCCACCTAGACAGCCACACACAACGGGAGCATAGATGTGACTTAGTGAACTATACTGACAGGATGGGAGGGAGGAGCGGGGCCCAGCCTCACTTATAGCTGAATAGGCTGTGTCCTGTCCCCTCACAGAGGGTTGCATACCCCCTGTAATTAGTCTATATCCAGGAATGGCAGGGCAGGGCATCTGGGCACTTCAAAGGCAAGCCTCTACTGATTCTTCCCACTTCAAATGCACTACTGTGTATATAAGAAGGATCTCAGACACCACCACTTCTGTACACTTCTGGGCCTGTGGATACTCTGTTAGGAAGGACTGCTGTGCTGCTGAAAGGACTGCCACTCTGCTAGACTGCTACTCTGCTGGACTCCTGCTTTGCTCTGCTGACCTGCTGCCTGCTACCCTCCTGCCTGGGTGAGAAGAACTGGACCTGCATCTCTTGAACCCAGAGTAACTCCAAGGGCTAGTTGGCTGGCCTTCCGATCTGAAGCCTCAGGGACATAATAGGCTTCCAACAACCTTGCCTCTGCACCTGGACTCTGCCATCAGTGAGTCTGCCCTGCCAAGTGGTGCCTCGCCAGTCCTGGACCCTTGGAAGTGGGCTTAAGGTGCTCCTGAGCGGCGTATCCTCTAGCCAAACTGATGCATCTCCTCGGCTGAGCAGTGCATCCTCGAGAAGAACTGATGTATTGTTGCTGTTGAGTAAATTGAGGTCGGGCCAAAAGGTATGCATCACCCTCGCATCTTTGGAATCGACACATCACTGACAGCATAGCTCATCTCCGACCTACGTTGTCGCATCCCTCATCGATGGCAGCTCGACGACGGCTTCAGCATCGCAGACTCACAGCTCATTGTAACCGACGCATCGCACCGGTTGAGTGCCACTTTCTCAATGCCCGGCCGTCACACCACAACCCCCTTCAATGAGATCTTCAACGTTGACACAACGTACCTCGCACCGGAGTCTCCATCATCTCGGAATGGACGCATCACTTTGACTGTGCAAAGCTTCTTCACCTTGTTTCTATGCAATGCTCTGCAACCAGGATTTAAGGTACTTGGTTCAGCTGAACTAACATGGTCCCTGTAGCCGGTCCATGCTCCATCACGGTTGGCATGAACTTGTACTGGGACCAAAAATTTCTTGATAGCACTTTGTGCCTTTTGGCACTATTTTACCTGAAAATGTTAAAATTCAATGTCTCCAGTTCCACTAATTGGATTTTGTTGTTTTGGTCTTGTTATATTTATTAAAATCTACTCTGTTCTTTAAACCTGGTGTGGGATCTTTTTGCATTGTGTTTTCAATGTTTTTACTGTTTGAAGTGTTGCACAAATACTTTAGATATTGCCTCCCAGTTAAGCCTGATTGCTCTGCTCCAAGCTACCAGAGAGTGAGCACAGGTTAACTGGGGGTTGCTTGTGCCTTAGCCTGACTAGGAAAGTGGTTTCTGCTTGAGCAGGGCTCACATCCCAGCCAACCAACAACCCAATTCCTAACATTGGTGATCAGCGGTGAGGATAGGACTTGGGTTTGTGCAGTGCCGTATATTGATTTGGTGTACACTGCCATCCCATATCTAAGACCAATTTGAGGAAATTCTCTTTGATTGGCTGTGTTTTGCTTTTTCCAAATTTATTCTCTCTCTATCTGGCTATTGTGTCTGTGACCTCACCTGCAAAGATGGAGTTAGAGCTAATCAACCTGGAGAGCAACACCGTGGTCCAGCTCAAGGAGGTTTGTCAGGAGAAGGGGTTGTCTGCCAAGAGGAGCAGTAAGAAGGCAGAGCTCCAGAAAGCTTTACGGGAATGGGCCCAACTCCCAACCTCAGAAGATGACCAGGAGGATGAGTAAGGGTCAGAGGAAGACCCACAGCATGGTCTTGGACTGAGACCTGATGAGGAAGGGGGTAACATACTCCCAAGATTGGAGATCACTCCCAGAGGAGTTGGAGAACAGGAGGCAAGAAAGAAGGCTCAAGTTAGAGCTGGCTAAATTGATATTTAAAAAAGAAAGTGCATTAGAGGATAAGTAACTGGCCATGGAAACAGAGCAAAAGAAATTGGCTATGGAGGAGAGAATTAACTTGGAGTGTTTGGCTCATGAGAGGAGCCTTAAGGAGTTGGACCTCAAGGCCAGACAAGCAGAGTCCAGCAGTGATGGTGGCAGCATTTCTTCAGTGCCCTCTGGCGACAAGAGGATCTACATTCCCAAAGGTCTTGTGCCTGACTTTGTTGTGGGATACAACAATGGTAAGTGGTTTAAGGCTTATGAGATTGCCTTACAGATGCACAGGTTCCCTGAGGAAGATTGGGGGGCTAGTCTGTGGAGGCATGTCTCTAGCGAGGGGAGGAACACCCTATTGGCCCTAGACAAGGTGGACCGGATGAGGTTTCCATCCGTAAAGGAAGCCCTTATCAGAAAGTATTGTCTGACCCCAGAAAAGTATAGGCTCAAATTCAGGGACAGCCAGAATCTGCCGCAGCAGTCCTGGGTGGATTAAATGGAATCTTTTTGCAAGGCACTGTAAGGTTGGGTGAAGGGCAATGGGGTGCATGAATACAAAGGGCTGTATGATCTGTTTGCAGATCTGTTTGCAAGAGATCACATTGTTCAGTAATTGTTTTCCAGAACTGCCCCAATAATTGATAATATGCTCACTGACTCCAGGGTACCTGCTAAGGAGGTGGACCGCTGGCTCAGCATCAGGGTCCATGAGAAGGTATCTGGGGCATCACCACAACGGTGGGCAGAGACCCCATCAGAAGAAGGAGGGGAAGATAAAAATAAAAGCAAGAAGTTCTCTAAAGGGCCCCAAACTAGTTCCTCGGGGCAGAACTCCCAACCCCCAATTGGAGATGGTTCCCTGACAGTAGGTCTTCAGGGAAGGCACCCCCTAACTGCTATGAGTGCCGACAGGAAGAGCACTTCATGGGGGTAGGCAAGTGCCCCAAACGGGCACAGCCCCCCACCTGTTGAGTTGGCTACTGTAGCGCTTGGGCAGGGGATTGTCCCAGATAGTGTGGGGGACAGAGCAGATGTTATCCTAGTGTACCAGGGTGATGGAGAGATGGTGCAGAGAAGTCAAATGCCTAGGAGTATTAGGAAATATAGGAAGTGAGTCACCATCAATGGGCAGAAGGCCCCCCTGGAATGTGGTCAGAAACATGCTTGTGCTCTGCAACCAGATTGTGCGCTTTCGTAAGCTCGCCAATGAGAATCTGGAAGCCAGCCAGGAGGACATGAAATGGCGTTATGACCAGAATTCTACTCTGGTCAAGTTTGAACCTGGTCATAAGGTGTGGGTGAGGGAGCCTGTGGAGCCCAGGGCCCTGCAAGACCAATGATCTGGGGCTTATGAGTTGAAGGAATGCAAGAGTGATGTCACCTACTTGGTGGACCTAGAGGCTCCCAGGAACCCTTTAAGGGTCCTTCATGTCAATTGTCCCACATTGAGAGGTCTGAGCTAAACAAGCTACTAGTTACTGATGATGGGATGGAAGAGGAGAGTGAACCTCTACTGACAGCCTTTCTTCTAAGGAGAAGGATGGGTCAGTGAATGGTGTCAGCCTATCCCCTACACTGACACTACATCAACATAGAGAACTGCCGCCAGTTGCTGGGGCAGTTTGCCTCTTTATTCTCCCTTAATCCAGGACTCACTACAGGGTGTACTCATGACATTGATTGTGGGGACAGCATGCCTGTGCAGAATAAAATGTAGAAGTTGTCTAATAAGGTGAGAGACAGCATTAAGGAGGAGGTCTCCAATATGCAAACGTTAGGGGTTATTGAGCCCTCAAACAGTCCCTGGTCCAGCCCAGTGGCGTTGGTCGCCAAGGCTGCCCCTCCAGGTGTCACACCCAAACGTAGGTTCTGTGTGAACTGTTGTGAGCTCAATGCAGTCATCAAAACTGATGCACACCCCATCCCCAGAGCTGATGAGCTCATAGAATGGCTAGGAGCTGCCACGTACCTCAGCATGTTTGACTTAACGTCTGGGTACTGGCAGATTGCCTTGATTGAGGGGGCCTAAGAGAGGTTTGCATTCTATACCCCAGAAGGGCACTTCTAGATCCAGTTAATGACCTTCAGATTAAAGAATGCCCCCTGCCACCGTCCAGTGGTTGGTCAACCAGGTCCCGGCCGGGTTGGAGAATTTCCGTGCTGCCTATCTAGATAACATTTGCCGTCTTGAATTCTAGCTGGGAGGATCACCTGTGCTACCTCAAGGAAGTGCTTCAGGTTCTGCAGAGGACAGGCCTGACTATAAAGGCCAGTAAGTGTTAGATTCAGTGGTCTACTTGGGTCACCAAGTAGGAGGAGGTAAGGTGCACCCCCTTCAGGCCAAAATTGAAACCATTCTGGCTTGGGAATCCCCTAAGACCCAGACAGAGATGAGAACCTTCTTAGGTCTCACTGGCTATTACAGGAGATTTACCAAGGGATTTGGCACTGTTGGTAAGTGGGTTATTGGTAGGGGAAAGTATGCACTTACCACTGGCAATAAGGCCACCAACCAGTATAAGGTCCAGTAAAGGTCTCAGTAAATTAGTCCCTTGCTCAACCCTTGGTAACTGACAATGAGCAGTCAGATCTAACTTAGGAGACAGGTATGTAAAGCATTTAAAAACACCAATACATCAAATAAGTACGACACACCACACAAACAAAATGCCATAGCAATTTATAAAAATAAGAATTAGTTTTACGCTTAAAATGACACCAAAATGACAAACGTCCAATGTAGGGAACCAGAGATATGAATTTTTAAAGATTAACCAGTTCATAGTGCTAAAAAACATATAGCGCCACTCTGAGACATCTGGCCGCGCTTGACCAGGAAAAAGTCAAAATTTGAGGCCAACTGTATTGGAGCCCTGGTCAGATACACTAAGTGGGAGGCCCCGGTCAAAATTTTACCTTCACACCTGGAAACTTTTCTGGAGCTTTTTCTTCAGACGTCGCTTGACCTTCCACAGCAGACCGGATTAGGTGTGGGTTTGCTGGCTTGACTTTCTGCGAGGCCCCGGTCAAATCATGGAGGTCCTGAGCTCTGGAGATTTCAGCGGGACGATCCTGAAATCCTGACCGGGTCACGTTGAAGGTAGTCGGCTCGACTCTCAATGTCGGGGCGGTCACCTCATGGAGCTTTTTCACAAAAGTTCTCTAAACTTCTGCAAACTTTAAGAGGTGCTTTCAGAAGGTCTCCTTGTAGGTTCAAATTGTCCAAAACACCAATCCAAAGGTCTGGAACCTCCTAGATGGTCTCTGGGATATCTGGACTACAATTCCCATAATGCACCTGACCAAATCCTTAAAAGTCCACTGGACGCACTCCAGGATGGGGACTCTTGGTGGAGATGATGCTGGTGGCCTCTGTTAACCTGTAGCTTCTAGGGAGTCCACTCCTTTATCCTTCTTGAAGCAAGGTACAGTCCCCAGGGATGTAGTACCAGATTGTGCAGCAGGCCCAGTCAGTCAGAGTGCAGGCCTTTATGTGCAAATCCAGATTCCAGCATGGCAGTCCTTCTCCTTGTAGTTTCAGGAAGCAGATCTGAGAGACTATGCAGCTCTCACATATGTATTCAGTGCTATGGGGCGACAAACAGAGGGATATCTCTGTCCATTGAGATGCTGGGTGCCACCCAGAAGCATGACAACTTCCTCCAAAGTGTGGCATCTTCTTGTCCCACAAAGCACTGCACTTCCAAAATCCAACATGGATGATTTGTCTCCAGAGGAGTTAGAGCTGGCTAAACCAACCCATAGTGTGGCTCAATTCCATTAGCTCTCCTCCCCCTGACCTCTGCAAATTACTGTCCAAAGCCTGTCATCTGGCTGGGGCACAGGATTTGGGGGTAGGTACGCCTGGCATTCCTTACTGATCTGCTCTCTCATTGAGATCAGTTCGATTTACCCAGCCCCCTCTTTATGACCTATCCGCCTCAGCTTCAGAGCTCCTTCAATTAGATAACCTCTGCTCCAGCTAGGCCACTTATCTCCTAATCAAAGCAGCCTGGCTAAGCCTCTTAAGGCTGACCAATCAGCAAAGACAACTAGAAGGCTGGGTTTTGGCTTACAGAAGAGAAAGTTCTATAACTTCTCTTCTGTACTAATTATGATAAATTCAACAGAGGCAAGTTGTTGAATTCAAGAATACCAATTTTTTAAGTCCTTGAAAGATATTTACTCCTTTCCTAGCATTAGTTATACTTATATAAAGTATTGCAATATTATCCTATGGAGTGAAGTATCTGCAATAGGGAGAAATGAAATGGCAGTTTTTCCCTCACAAGGGCATATAAAACATTTTATATGGCCACTGCTTATAGTTACTTGCCCCCCCACCCAAAGGACACCAAGGGGAGACATTGGGGTGTCTAATATGTAAAAATAAAGTAGATTATCACTTTTAGAGTGTCCATACCACCAAAGTCGAATTCGCGCACAATTGACTTTTTAAGACAGTCTGCAAAGCCAGGCTGCCATTAAAATTACAGCAGGCACTCAGCAGTGCACACATGCACATGCAGGAAATCTGCTGGGCCTCTAAACCTCCATGCCCTATTATATACTAGGGACTTATAAATAGTTTGAACTCCCTGGCCCTATTGTCTACTAGGGACTTAAAAGATCTGTCATTGCCAATTGTAAGTGTACCCTACCATATGTACCTTTTTAAACATAGCACTGGCCCTGGTTAGCAGAGCCCAAGGTACAGTCAGAGTCAGTTACCACCAGTATCATTCAGCAAAAAATGGGGGTGAACAGGGCAAAAGGATGACTTTCTAGCAGGCACCATTGCTGCTCCCATGACAGAGCTGACTTCCAAGAAGCAGCCACGTCAGGTGATCTGGACAGAGATGTGCCAGAAAGCTTTTGACCTCCTGAAGGAGGCCATGTGCACAGCACCCATGCTCAAGGCTTCCGACTTCTTCCAAGAGTTCATTGTGCAGACTGACGCCTCGGGCATGGCATGGGGATATGCTCCCGCAGCTAAATGAAGAGGGTCTAGATCACCCTGTATCCTTCATCAGTAGGAGTTTACTTCCCAGGGAATAGAGGTGTAGTGCAATAGAGAGGGAAGCCTTTGCAGCAGTCTGGGCACTGAAGAAGCTGAGACCATACCTGTTTGGTGCTCACTTCCGCGTTCAGACAGACCACAGACCCCTCATATGGTTAATGCAAATGAGGGGTGAGAATCCCAAACTGTTGAGGTGGTCCATCTCCCCATAGGTAATGGACTTCATGGTGGAACACTGTCCTGGAACAGGCCACGCCAATGCTGATGGTATCTCCAGGTTCCTGCACCTTAGTGAGGGAACTCCCAAGGGGATGGGTAGCTCTCTCCATTTTCAGCAGGTTGGGACACGTATTAGACCTGGAATCCTTGGCATGGTTTCCCCTAACTTTTTGCCTTCAGACTACCTGTTTCTGCTGACTATGTTTTTGCTGGCTTAGGGATTCTACACACTTTACCACTGATAAACAGTGCTAAAGTGCTTGTGCTCTCCCCTTAATACATGGTCACATTGGCTTATCCACATTTGGCACATTTAATTTACTTAGAAGTCCCTAGTAATGTGAACTACTCGTGCCTAGAGCCTGTAAATTAAATGCTACTAGTGAGCCTGTGGCACTGATTGTGCCACCCACTTAAGTAGCCCTTTAAATGAATATGTGATGTTACAACGCGATCAAAATGATCGCGGTATGTAACATCGCAGTTTTTACTACGCAAGTCGTTACAACGACTTGCGCTGGAGGGCGCTGGACTTAGGAGTAGTAAGATTTACTATTCCAACACCAGTCTACGTACAGTAGGGAAGGTGTTGGAATAGTAAATCTTACTATTCCTTAGGTTATAGCGCCCTCCAGTGCAAGTCTATGTAACGCTTGCGTTGTAATGGCAGCGTTCTAAATGCATCGCGGTGTAATCACCGCGATGTAAATGATGTTTCCCCTTTAAATATGTCCCAGGCCTGCTGGGCCATCAACAATATAGAAAATGAAATATGTGGCTATAAGTAAATATATTTGTTGCTCTCAAAAAGTACACATTGCCACAGTAGTTGTTGGCACTGAAGGGAACGATTTAGTGTGCAGATTTGCTCTCTGGGAACAAACTGAATTCTCTCACTCACAATGAGTTGGCTCTGTGGCGTTGCTGGACCTTTTGCTGCCTGTGGAGGTCAAGGCATTTGCCGCCTGCGACGGCCACAGGTGAGAGCGGGGGTGGCGACGGTCCCTGCGTCTGCCGCCCCAGCCCCAGTTTTGGGGCGCCACTGCCCCAAACCTAGTGTGGCCCGGGGCGGACCCCCCCTTGCTACGCCACTGAGTTGGCCAATGGCTGAAATAGGCTGATCTATTGACCCATGCTTAATTTAATGCTGTGGCAGGCAACAAATATGTGTGATTGACACGGCAACATACCGATGGAAGAAAAAAACTGGGTGAAAGACGCTATAAGTATATTATATATGTTTTGGTAAAATCAAAATAATTTGGCTAATCCCAGACCTAAGAAGTAGTGCTCAACTTGTCACTCAACATAGAAGCACTGTGGTGACCACAAGTGAAGAAATAGACAGATTTTCACAGGTATGTTATTTACTTATGAAAAAGAGGCAGCTTACCAACCAACCACCAGCTCTTCTAACTCCAACTGAAATTCCCCTCAAAACACATACAATATTCTAAGAATAATAGAATTATCACCACCCCCCAAATTCTAAACACAGTTCCACAAAGCTGACCACAAGCACTTACGCTCAAAAGTAGCCTTAGATTACAACATGAATCCTTAGATTACATCTTGAATCCTGTGACTGCAGGGCACAGCTGAAGAGAATCATCTGTGCGGGGGTTGCGTGCTCGGTGTATGGTACCAGAATATCATAACCAAACTATCATCTGACAGAAATATCATGACCTACATACTGTTCACAAAAGCGTCCCACAATGTGGGTTCGAGCCTCTAAGGGTTTCAATTTTCCGAAACTGAACCCAGTTTATTTTTTAAAAATCAAGCCAAAAATAACCCAGGGATTGTGATGTGCTTTCCTTCTCCTATATGTCCACATAATATTGTTCAACAAGGTGTTTCATCAGTTCACGAATCTGATAATAATAGCTGTTTAGAGCTGTTGTTTTCCACACTTTAAGTGAGCAGAAAACATTTACATTTAGGCTCATTAACCGAGTACGCCAATTCATGGATCTTTCTTCGCAATTTAGTATTCGTTTATAGGAAAGGTGCATTTCCCACACCTCCCTGATATGCTTTCACCCATCTGGGCAGTACATAAATCATTTGTTGTACCTTATAATGTTCAATGGTGGCCAAAAAGGGAATCTTTCTTTGTCAATCAGGTTACATTTCTCATTACAAAGAAGCACTTCACAGACTGGTTTACAAATGGAGCTGTTCACAGGTACATATGCTTAGTGTTGGAAATGGCCCTTTTGCAGGGTTATCCCAAAACTTTTTGCTTCTTCCTCCTTTGTTTTTCCTGACCTGTGGTTGTTGGCTATAGGACTCTGGGCACTTTACCACTGCTGATCAGTGCTAAAGTGCATATGCTCTCTGTGTAAATTGTGATTGTGATTGGCTATCCATGATTGGTATATTTGCTTTACCAGTAAGTCCCTAGTAAAGTGCACTGAGTGGGCCAGGGCTGGTGATTCAAATGCTACTAGTGGGCCTGCAGCACTGTTTGTGCCACCCACAGGAGTAGCCCTAAAATGGTGTCTCAGGCCTGCCACTGCAGTGCCTGTGCGCAGTTTGTGAACTGCCATGTTGTCCTGGCCAGTGTACACACTTGCCAGGCCTAACCCTTCCCTTTTCTTACACATTGGATACCCCGATGGTATGCCCAAGGTACCCCCCTGGCAGGGTGCAGTGTATGTGAAAGGTAGTGTTGTATTTCCTCTTAGGGTGTCCATAACGGGCTTTCCAAATATCCTGTCCTTATATAGGCACAATTCACCCTGCCCTTATATAGGCATAGAATCCCAGGCCTTATTTAGGCATTAAACCGTGCACTCCAAATACAGGCATGGTCTCTGACATCCGTCCACCCTAACATCACAACGAGTTCATGAAGAACAGACCCTTAGGCTGCGGGAGTTTCCCTAGTCCAGGACTATTGATTTCTTCAAGGACTCCTATATTATGCATGAACCATTATTCCTTAGGGGTTCATTCATGACGTCTTTCATTGTCCAATTCACGTCAATGCTAACATTCCTAAGGTACTCTCAGGTATAAATATACCTTCCCTAGCCCCTGTAAACCAGAGGAGACCTCGACTTCAGAGGAGCCCGTATCCCGGCCTGACGCACTGAGAAGACGCTACCATTCCCTGCACGCAGAGAGCCCAGCTTCCAGTGATCTGACTTCCCTTGCGGGGTGTTGGAGTTCGAGTCTGGCAAAGAGATTCCAACCTCTCTCATTCTTCAGGTATGGAGCTGATAAGAACCTAGAGGGACACTTGGCATACTAGGCATACTAGACTTAACATACTCTTAGTATACCATAGTAAGGAATACTTCACCTACTTCATACCTTGTCCTACACCTAGGTTAGGTTAGGTACACTGGGGTAGAACTAGCTTAGCACCGCATCGTATGAGTACTCGCATTTTTAGTCTGTGTTATTTATGTAACAGCATTTGTACTATAAAATAATGCTATTGCAGTATTATTTATTTCTACTGCTCACCCTGTACATTATTTATCTCGCATACTGTCTTGTGATCGTAACAGCACATTATACTTACACCAGAAACAAGACTGTTCAATAAATCTTTTATTGAAAACGCCCGTCTATTATTTCTGTGTAACTCTGAGGAAAACTAAGCATGCACGACTGAGCTGAGTGAAATAGTTATCTAGTGTTTCCACGACTCTGGGACACGTTCTGATTCTAAAAGGAAAACATATTGGTCATGTTTTGCGGCTGCCAGAAACTACTCCCTTCTTGTTGTCAAGGAGTTTCTAGTGGCCCCTGAGCTAGCTGGCACAAGTAATTAAGTTTAATATACTCGATAGGGACATACCGACCTTAGTCCTATGTCAAACCTATAGGATATATTATTCCAATGCGCAGAGCCTATTAGGGAAATAGGAGCTACACTACATGGCGCCCAACGGTTTGGTTAGGCAGTAATTCAACTTTAGATACTGAGTAACTCAGCCGTGCTATTTTCTCTCAAAGACCCCTACCCATATACTCCAAAAGACGTCTGGAATGGGCAGGGTTAAGTATCCACCAAGGCTACATAGGGAAGCACCCTATATATTAGCTGTTTGGTTTGCTCAATGTTGAAGGATACAGTGTTCCAAAATATTGTGCACCTAATCTTTGTTTCCTTGAAACTTGTTCTACATTTTTCAAACAACAAAAATGCCTGACGGTGACAATGAAGCCGGAAACGGTGGAGCTGCGGCTGATGCAGCCCAAGCAGCACTTTTTAACCTTACAGGTTTAAATGAAACCGAGGAGGGTGTGGTACACATCCCTCAAAACTTAAGAAGAGCCATAACTCTAAAACTTATAAAACATGGCCTATCGCCAAGAGGAGGTAGAGCAGTTTTCGTGATAGAGGCACATGAATCATTTCAGACAGAGGTATTCTATTCATGGGTACTACTTCCGGAATGCAATCCAACATCACAAACATTTCACTTCTACAAAGAAGATGATCTACCAGAGGAATACATTCCTTTCGAGGATATTGAAATTCCATTAACATACCAAGAGCATCAGCTCTGGTTTAAAGGCGCCCTAAAACATCACAAAAACATTACCAGGCTCGGTCCACTAGGTAGACCAGGAGCAACATGGCCGATTTTAGCCGGCTACACACCTCATCCTGAACTGGATATAATGACAGATGAGGAATTACATACTCAAATAAAAGAGTTAATAAAAATATACAGACAATTGGTCCAATATGTCATGCAGACTTTTACAGTCCGACCACCATTGACATATCCAAATCCAACTCCCCAACAGGGGAATACACTAAAAATTACACCACAGACTCTCAACTCAGTCATGGGTAAAATGCACACAAAACGTGAGCAAATTCCGTTTTGGATAGCTCCAAAAATTACTCAAATCGAAGCAGTATTTCCAAATACTAGCCCACATGAGAAACACAGAATCCTAACAATCAGTTTACCGATGGGGATCACACCACAACTGGAAGACTGCACCACTTGGGGCTCAGTCTTTGCTGCCATCTATACCATTAGCGGTCGGTGGTAGGAGTGCCGGCCGGGCGGTGACGTGGGCGGGGAGGGGCAGGGTGGGGGTAGAACCACGGATTACGGCCGAATACAGGTAAGTCAACATTTAAATAAATAAAACGAATTTCGTTACGCGCACTGCATCGCATTTGGCGATGCAGCGCTCACAACGAAATTCGTTTTATTTATTTAAATGTTTACTTACCTGTATTCGGCCGTAATCCGTGGTTTACTACCCCCCACCCTGCCCCTCCCCGCCCCACGTCACCGCCCGGCCGGCACTCCTACCACCGACCGCTACTGATCTATACTAAAACACATGGTATTCCGTCAATTGCGGTAATACCTGATGTCCTAAAACAAATTCAAAATGAATATGGGGCAGAGCCTGCTCTAAATTTAGGTATGAAGTTACTAAAAAATTTCGAGCAGGTATCAACAATAATATTATCTAATATTAAAGGGGAGGCAGCAGCAGTGGCGATCCGCCAAAAATTGAGGGGATTCGATGTTACAGAACATCAAACTGAGCTACCCAGAATTATAGAACAATCTTATGCAGAATTAGGCAGAGATAGTTTGGGTGGAAGACCACTGAAGCCGAAACTATCTGAAAGTCCTGAGAAGGACTCAATAAAACAAACTCCTACAGCTTCTAAAAAGAAGTGGGAGTCTACTAAACAAAAATCAAACGAGAAACGTTCTCAATCCCGAGGTAGGTCTCCTCAAAAGGAGCCCTCTGAAAGGAGGTATAACCTCAGGAATAGGGATAATTTGAGAAAACCTGATAGGTATCATGATACTGATACACGTTCCTCTCGTCCCTTTCAGATCTCACCACAGACTTCGGAAAGAAGAGGACGGATGGAACACAGAGAAGAACGCGTGACATCGAAAGACGACAAACACGCTCCAAAAACTAAAGTAAAACCTCAATTCTCCAAAAGAAAGTAGCAGGTCTAAAAATAAGACATGCCGAGAATACTGAGATCACAACTCAAGAACGGAGAATGGGCTCAGACCATGCTGGACAGTGCAGCAGAAGTCACAATAGTTCGCCAGAACCTGAGGGAACTTCTGGAGATAGTGGACTTGAATGAGTACATCACAGTAGAGACTGTAGACACCAGGGTTAGTACTCCACAAAGGTTATATGACATAACACTCCGGATGGAGGGAGACAAACCTAGACAGGTGAAAGCACTTTTTGGGAAAGACTATCAAAGGGCTATGACATACTTCTAGCAGAAAAGGACTGGCCACCACAATTTGTCAGGGAGTGCCCACACGGCGAGGACATTATTATGCCTGCCTTCTCCAACCATATTCCAATTCACCTAAAATATACATATGCCAGGAAATGGGCAGTGGCCCAGGCCCCAGCATTATATAAAAATCATGTAGGATGGGATGAGGATTCACCTCACCATAAAATACATCTGAAACATGAACCAACTGCACAACGGCAGTATCCTATTAAGCAAGAAGCTAAAAAACAGGTCAGGGAGATCTTAGATCAACTTGACTACCAAGGGGTGATTGAAACATGCACCTCCTCAATGAACAATCCTTTGTTTCCTGTCACCAAACCAGACAATACATATCGTTTAGTTTTGGACTACAGACACCTAAACACTTGTTCTAAAACTTTTGCAGTTCAAAATGCACATAGCACAACATTAATGAATAACATTGTGCGTAAAAAATATCAAACAACATTAGACATCTCAAATGGTTTCTTTTGTCAAAACATAGCACCTGAAAGCAGGTACTTAACAGCATTCTCCATAATGGGGACCCAGCGTCACTTTTGTCGACTCCCACAAGGATTCAAAAATAGCCCAGGTTTATTCTCAGCGAGGGTAATGGAGTTACTACAAATTTATGACAATGAGGCATTGTCCTAAGTCGATGACATATATCTGACAGACGATGACCTAGTAAAACACTTATACTGGGATTCGCCTCTGAGGGTTACAAATTAAACTTTAAAAAGTCCAGAATTGCCCATCTCAATGTCCTATTTCTAGGATATGAGCTTTCAAGTGAAGGCAAGAGCTTGGCAGCTAACTTTTAGAAAAGTGTGCGCTGCTCCAACCTCCAAAAACGCTAAAAACTTACAGTCAACCCTGGGTTTCTTAAATTTTGGAAGAACATACATTATAAACTATGCAGAAAGGGTTAAACCTCTCTACGCATTAATCAAACCTGATTTTTCAATCAAAAACTGGACACAGGAACACACAGAAATTTTGCGTTCACTCCAGGCTAACATGTTAGCAACAAATCACTTACAAACACGCGTAAATGAACGAAATTTGGTGATCCGAATAATTTCGGGTCAATGCGGATTCACCTACTTAACTTTCAATGAGGGTGAAAAAATACCAATACCATATAAATCACACCTGTACACACAAGCGGAAATGCGCTTCAGTTCTACTGAAAAAATTCTAACTACAGTTCAAACCGCTGTAGCAAAAGAAAGAGCCTTAGCCCAAGGAAACCGCATTATTATCGTAACCCCAGTACCTGCTTTAGAAGCGGTTACAAAAGCAAGCATTCCAAATGCTAAGGCATTGCATCCAAGATGGATACAATGGGTTAATTATCTTGCTGCAACAGATGTTGAATATGTTTTTGATCCAGATTTAAAAACACAAGCCTTCCTGCAGTACGAACATGAATGTCCCCTGCCTACTGAAATTCTGCCTCTCGATCAGTACGAATTCATAATTTACACTGACGGATCCGCACAACCCGCAATAGGGGGTAAGCAAGCTTACAGTGCAGCGTGTGCTATCGTTAAAGGTCGCATGCGAAATGGCATCTTCAGACCTATGGTCACTAAAACGCAGTCTCTAGGAGATTGTACAGCTCAGCGAGCTGAACTACAAGCATTCAAACTGGCACTTGAAAGTACAGATCAAGAATTCCCCACACTAATCGTGTGCGATTCCTTTTACTGTGTGCAGTCGTATAATGAATATATACAAAACTGGCTTGAAAATCGTTTCAAAGATGCGAAAGGTGGCACAATAAAGCACAAATTGCTTTGGGAACAAGTAGTTCAGTTGAAAAACGAACTACCAAAGGCTCACGTGATCCACACACTGAGTCATCAACGTGATGGCGTTCACGTTGCAGGGAATTCATTGGCTAACGAAGCCGCAAAGGGGGCTGTGCAAACGGCTTCCGTAGCTGCGATCACTCGTTCAAAAACAAAAATAGACGGTGAGATAATGTTGGCTGTCAATGCATCAAGCAAAGGCAGCAGTGCAGCGTTACCAAAAAAGTTTCCACTCAAGTACTCTTATGTAATTGATGCGAACAACGTTCCTTTGCTCAAATCCCTGGAGTGGGGGATAGGGTAATACCAAACAAGGAACGTAGAGCAGCCTTGATTTATGAAACACATTTGGGAGAGGGTCTGTCACATCAAGGGATCTCTAAATCTATCTTGACTTTAAAAGAGATGTACTGGTGGCCTGGGATGAATACAGAAATTCACATATTCATCAACAACTGCTTAGACTGTAAATTACAGCGAGAGAGCCACCAGAAACCATGCTGCGAATGCGGCAGCCCAGTACAGACACCACTGTTAGACAGCATTCGACTGTCTACGCGCCTGCGTCCTACTGGACAAAGGCATTCCCGCTAATACTGAATCTAGGTTCCTATGGTTATGGCCTCAGCGCTCAGCTGACGCTCGAACTGTTATAAAAGATTTGCGAGTCTTTATCGGCATATACGCAATAGGCACGCTACATTCTGACCAGGGTCCTGCGTTTAGCTCTCGGGCTTACAAAGACGCCATGGCCAGTCTGGGCGTTGCATTGCAGTACTCCTCTCCATTCCATCCTGAGGGAAATTCGGTTGTGGAAAGGAAAAACCGGGACATAAAGCAGTCTATAACAGCTAGAGTATTAGGCTCGGGTGACGGGTGGGTCAAACACCTTAGTGGAGTTCAACGTGCACTTAATAACCTGCCAAGAAGTTCTCTAGGGGGTCACTCCATATGAGGTCCTATTTGGGACAAGAATGTGGGTACCGGACTTAGAAAACGTAGGCACAGTGGTGGAAAATAAACCCTTTGATATCAAAGATCGTTTGGCTGTTTTACAGGACTTAAACAAATTAAGAACAAAACAAAGCAACGTATTCCTACAGTCAACCACCACTGGGGATCAACCGGATGTCCCAGCAAGGCCTGTCTGGATTCCTAAAGTTGGGGATCTAGTCAGAGAAAAAATTGCGGACAAGAAGGAATTTGGACCTTCTTACAGACAACCAGTACCTGTCCTAGCAGTTCAAGGAACAAGAACAGTACTACTGCCGCCCCTTGCTGGAAGAAAGGAGAAAAGATTTGTGTCCATCGACCTGATCAAAGCACAGTATGTGGCCAATACTAAATAGTAGGCCTCGTGGACTCCGACCTAGTAGCAAACGCACTCCTCTCGCTACTATCCAAGAGGTTCATACTGAAAGACTGATAACAATCGAGAATTCAGCTGAAACAAATGAAGGACTATGCAACAACGCTATGGAACTCATCCCTCTTGAAGAACAAGTAACAGTTCGTCCAAATACACCTGTCTACACCAACGTAACAAGTGATGAACTGGTTCCAGTGATTTCAATAAATCCTGATGTAATTCCAACAATTGACAGAACTGCTTCTGGCTACTTCATTAACTTTGATACGTTCTCAGAAGATCCGAGTGAACCTGAAACGATGCGAGTGTCATTGAAATTCAAGCAGCAAATACAAGACTTTCTTCACTTTCTGAAAAAGACTTATTTGGTTTCTCCATGGATTGAACTCTGGATTACATCTGGACTTTTTGTTTTCCTGCTCTGGCTAGCTTTGGTAACAACTATAAGCGTGCTTATAAGTGGCAGATACATCCATGTGAACACTGAAGGAAAAGACGTAAACGTACTTTTGAAACCTCATAAATCTTCCCATCGTGAAGCAAGAGACTTGTCATCAGTGAACATCACAGCTGTTCCTATACACGATGGTATAGTGTGGGACAAAACAGATTTTGATATATTCGGTCCAACGGAAGAATTGAACATTCCACATTTGTTTAAAATTTCACTAAGTGATCTAATCACGTCCAGTACCTATTCTGATGATTGGGACTTTGAGACTGTGACTGATATTATGTTTGACCTAGAAAAATCTGCTGCATTTTCTAAAAATGAATATTTAGAGGGTTCATCAGACTATGAAGAACTGTATTGTTATAATCACTATGGTCATCATTTTTTGCATAAATCTGCATATCCAAGAAATGTGTTTATGTTTAACCAATGGGAACATTGTCCTACACCACCTAAAGGTAGTTCACAAACATTTGCCAGTAAATTTCCATATTTTTCAGGTTACAATACATCTGATCCAGAAATGTTTTACTATAAAAATGTAAACAAAACAGGACTGAAAATTATGTTAACAAATACAAAACAGATTTATTCTGCATTATTCAATGCCCAACTGTCTAGACAGGGTTTCTACTTTTGGAAAGACACAATAGACACGAAAACGTTGTGGGGTACTAAAGAATGGCAAGTACAGGGGATAGAAGCTTTATTCAGAGCCTGCATCATCCCTGAACAAATAATGTTTTTGAATGAAACTATCCAACAAACATCTTGTCTTGGATTAGCCAAGATCAAAGAGATGAACACACCTTCTGTACCAACTCCTGCAAAAAATAATGTAACACCAGCAGTGGTGACAGTCGACAATATACTACAACTCAACAGATCTAATCCTGATTGGAAAAAATGGTTGATCTGGCCCATAGACACGAATAACTGTCAGGAAAGATTCCTGAATAAAACTCAGGGCTTTACTATTCATAGGCCAGACCCAAGATACGTCCAAAGACAACATCCGGGGATAGAAACAACATACAGTGTAGGGAAATTATGCCTCGATTGGCTGCATACATCTACACTACAGGATGTGAAACAACACTTATCCTTACTTGCAAAAGACGCAGATCTTAGGGATTTCTTGCTTGGACCAAGAAAACCGCGTCAAAAACGTTTCATATATGCCGGCATTTATGCTGCTTATAATGAAGCTTGGAAGGTGTCACAGATAGAGGCCGCAGAACGAATACGTGAACTTGATCGTATTAATTTAGAGAAAACACTCTCTGTGGTCGACAATGGGTTAACAACTTTGTCCTCCAGAATATATTCATTGGACGGCATTGTATCCTCTGCTATCGACATTCTAGAACAAGATTTGGCGATGTTACAACAAGGCCAATCTCAAATACGTTCTATTATGTTATTAAGCTGGACGCTGCAATCATTGCGAGCGGGCTATGTGCCTTGGCGTTTCATCAACACAACGGCTCTGTTTGCAGAATACAATCTAACTGATAAACAGATCGAAATGGCACAGAGAGGAGCAAAGTATACAGTGCTGAGCATTGAAAAACTGGAAAAGTTACTATTCACAGTGGCAGAAAAACCAGCTACAGAATGGCTTATTCATGGCAAAATTACACTACCTGTGACTACTTTTCAGTTTCAGTATTGCCTCAGACAAATGCAAGCAGGCAAATATGAAAGGTTGGGTAAGGAATACATTAAGACATCTTGGGCTTTACCGTATACATATAGATGTTGGAGCGGGGATCGTGAAGTGTTTTTAAGCGGTAAAAACTGTAAACGTGCACTAAGCGGTTCACTAGTATGTCAGGACATTTCCTTGCACGGGGCTTGTAATGGTTCTGTGGCAAATTTGTCTTGCCATCAGCAGGGTACACCAGCTGCTGTGATTAATCCAACGTTCGGACAACTTTCTAATGGGAGTTACCTCATGTTGAATGATCAGAGTTGCTGTGGCATGCTGCCAGGCATCCCATATCTAGTAACGGTCAACTCCAGGGTCACTTGCTTTATGCAAGTATTGTTTGCCCCAATAGACACAGTCAGGGAGTCGCCTTTATGGCCTTCGCTGAACGTCTCTTTTATAAGATTTGATACTTTAAGCAGAATGAAAGCCATGCTTTTACAACAAACAGTGCCTCTGACCTCGGCCATAGAAACCTATGATCTGCAAATTGCAAGGACTTCGGCTGAGATACAGACTTTAATACGTACAAACTGCCCTATACATTTCGTGGAAATGATAGGACGAATTTTCAACATGTCTGATACAACAGGAATTGTACATGTATTTAAGGGCATCTGCTCGGGTCTGTTAGCACCTTTCCAGGCAATACTCGGAATCATCCCGAACTTTGCACATTCGGTGTTTGGTGGCATACCATTAATTCTAGCACTCGTTGCCGGAATTCTATTTCTCTTCCTGCTATTTCGCTATGGCCAGCCAATTCGCCGACATCACTCCGAGCGACATGGAGAAAGCTCTCCTTGAACGAAAGTGCCGTGAGCAAATAGTACAGCTTTTGGGCATAAATCGTCTACGGGACCTTAATACCACATGGTTCCTGTCCTTTAGACCAATCTGGCAAGATTGCATCTTACCTGCTCTACGATGCCTGCTATGCGGTGTAGAATGTGTGTTGGACACCTGTCTAACATTTCCATCGGATGCGCCAACGGACGTCGATACTCTGCTGAACCAGATAACGGCCCATGCTATGTGTTGTCCCCAGCGGCTTCCTATCCTGATGACAGCATTCATTGAGATCTCACAGACGCTTCCGGCAGCTGCTGAGGTACAAGAAAGAACTACAGGCACACAGGTAACAACGGACGCGAACGTTGCAACAATTGAAAGCAATGCTTCACATCTCTGTGCAATTAACCTACTTGACGAGGTGTTCCAACTCACACCAACTACAGTGGATGATGTTTTGTCTATAGAAATAGATGATCTAATGTTTACACCAGACCCGTAAACTGACTCTGATTCAGCATACAGTGTTCCAGAAATACAGCAACAATTTGGCCTTCATTTTTCAAAAACTTGGAACTCTACCAAAATTGAACTTTTTCCCATTTTTCGAACGAAAATGGTACTTCAATCTGCTTAAAGAAGAACTAGCCTTATAGTACAGACTTGGCGGTCCTTCCAAAGACATTTAGTCATCTTATGTGTCTAAAAACAGTTCATTTAATTTTCATGACATAAAATGACTTTGATTTTTGAATAACTTATCGATCAATTTTTGTCAAATGTAAATATTACTGCTTATTTCATTTCAATTGCATTTATTTTTGAATTTTATGCCTGTAATGAAAAGCAATGCTTCAAATGTACAGTACCTTTTGCATTCTAATAGGTTTTTTAAAGAAATGCCTTTTTTTAAAATGGTTTTATGAAAGATTTTAGAAATATGCGGTACTCCGTTTTAATGTTTAGCATTCTTAATGTTTAGCATTTTTAATGTTTAGCATTTTAGTATTATCATACACACGAAAGAGGAGTGGGTGTTGTATTTCCTCTTAGGGTGTCCATAATGGGCTTTCCAATATCCTGTCCTTATATAGGCACAATTCGCCCTGCCCTTATATAGGCATAGAATCCCAGGCCTTATTTAGGCATTAAACCGTGCACTCCAAATACAGGCATGGTCTCTGACATCCGTCCACCCTAACGTCACAACGAGTTCCTGAAGAACAGACCCTTAGGCTGCGGGAGTTTCCCTAGTCCAGGACTATTGATTTCTTCAAGGACTCATATTATGCATGAACCATTATTCCTTAGGGGTTCATTCATGACGTCTTTTGTTGTCCAATTCACGTCAATGCTAACATTCCTAAGGTACTCTCAGGTATAAATATACCTTCCCTAGCCCCTGTAAACCAGAGGAGACCTCGACTTCAGAGGTGCCCGTATCCCGGCCTGACGCACTGAGAAGACGCTGCCATTCCCTGCACACAGAGAGCCCAGCTTCCAGTGATCTGACTTCCCTTGCGGGGTGTTGGAGTTCGAGTCTGGCAAAGAGATTCCAACCTCTCTCATTCTTCAGGTATGGAGCTGATAAGAACCTAGAGGGACTCTTGGCATACTAGGCATACTAGACTTAACATACTCTTAGTATACCATAGTAAGGAATACTTCACCTACTTCATACCTTGTCCTACACCTAGGTTAGGTTAGGTACACTGGGGTAGAACTAGCTTAGCACTGCATCGTATGAGTACTCGCATTTTTAGTCTGTGTTATTTATGTAACAGCATTTGTACTATAAAATAATGCTATTGCAGTATTATTTATTTCTACTGCTCACCCTGTACATTATTTATCTTGCATACTGTCTTGTGATCGTAACAGCACATCATACTTACACCAGAAACAAGACTGTTCAATAAATCTTTTTTGAAAACGCCCGTCTATTATTTCTGTGTAACTCTGAGGAAAACTAAGCATGCACGACTGAGCTGAGTGAAATAGTTATCTAGTGTTTCCACGACTCTGGGACACGTTCTGATTCTAAAAGGAAAACATATTGGTCATGTTTTGCGGCTGCCAGAAACTACTCCCTTCTTGTTGTCAAGGAGTTTCTAGTGGCCTCTGAGCTAGCTGGCACAAGTAATTAAGTTTAATATACTCGATAGGGACATACCGACCTTAGTCCTATGTCAAACCTATAGGATATATTATTCCAATGCGCAGAGCCTATTAGGGAAATAGGAGCTACACTACAGTAGGACATGTACTAGTGTGGGTAACATGTCCTGATAGTGAAATACTGCCAATTTCGTTTTTCACTATTGAAAGGCTATCTTGCCCATAGGTTAACATGGGAAATGCTGTGTAACATGGTTACCTGCATATCTTCCCATAGCAGCAAGATAGAAAGTTGGAATCTGGTACCCCCGAACTCAGAATTTATTTACACATCTTTTAGTGAAGATGGTTTTTAAATTCTGAGTTTGGAAATAGCACTTTTAGAAAGTGGCTATTTTCTTGTTCAACCTTTCTGTGTGCCTCTGCCTGTTTGTGAATTGACCGTCTGGTTTGTGAGTGACAGGGGCTGGGGGTGGCTGCAGCAGGCTGGGTGAGTCAGCACTAGGCTGAATAGACCTATCTACATGTAGAGTGGTGGGAGGAGTTGCACCTGGGTCTGAATAGGGCTGTGCCTACCTTTCACAATGCTGGCTCCACCTCCTGCGGTGTGTCTGATGACCCTGGCCCACACTCACAAAGGAAGGAGAGGTGCCCTGGCAGAATGCACCCTGAACTGGTTTGAACTGGGTCCAGGACCCCACACACATGAAGAACAAAGACTTTTTGGGTATAAATACTAGAGCTGAAACCCCTGAATTTTAGACTACTTTTACCATCAAGAGGAATCTCTGCCAAAGAAGATCAGCTGAAGAGACTGAGAAGGAAGACTGCCCTTGCTGTGTGTTCTGGGGCTGACCTGCAGTTTGCTGTGTCCACTGAGGAAGAGGAAAGGGGACTTTGCTGTGTGCTGTGTCCCACCCACCTGCTTGAAGAAAGGACTTTGCTGTGTGCTGTGTCCTGAAAGGAAAAGTCTCCAAGGGCCTGAGTAGAGCTGGCCTCCTGTTGCGGAAACACAGGGATATAAATGTTTCCAAGATTAGACTACTTTGTGATCAAGAGGAATCCCTGCCAAAGAAGATCAGCTGAAGAGACTCAGGAGAAGTACTGCCCTTGCTGTGTGTCTGGGGTTGGCCTGCAGTTTGCTGTATCCACTAAGGAGAGGACTAAGGGACTTTGCTGTGTGCTGTGTCCCCCTGCTTGAAGAAGGACTTTGCTGTGTGCTGGGTCCCTCTGAAGAAAAGTCTCCAAGGGCCTTAGTAGAGCTGGCCTCCTGTTTCTGAAGTCCCAGGCACAAAAGGACTTCACCCCCAGCTTCCCTGAACTTCCTTGCTGGGAGTTCCAGTCTGCCAGGAGGGCCTGTAACTGTGTGTGAGGCCTTTCTGCTGTTGGGAGCTGAACAAGAGTAAGAAGAGGAAGAAAATCTGTTTTCCGACGCCGTCGACGCCGCCGCTGTGACGCCGCGACCTGCATCAAGGCCCGGGGAGCCTCTCGCGAAGTGTCGACGCTGCGCCTGGCCTGCTCTGCAGCTCCGCGCCCTACGACGCCCGCCGACACCAGCAGCGATCGGCCGTGACTGACGCCAGCGCTCGCATCGACTTCGTGTCTTCGCCAAGTGCCGTCCTCCTGTTATCGCGGCGCCGATAACTGTCGAGGGTGACTCGCAAGAACCTCCGACGTTGCATCATCACCGGAGACGACATCATTCTTGGCCGACGCTGTGCATCGTCACCGACTTCATTTTACTGAGTTTTGTATGTTGGATTTTTGTCGTTTTGGTCTTGCTTAAGTTTAGTAAAGATATTTTATTTTTCTAAACTGGTGTAGTGTCCATTTGTGGTGCTTTCACTATGTTACTGTCAGTGTTGGTACAAATACTTTACACATTGCCTTTGGGATAAGGCTGTCTGCTCGTGCCAAGCTACCGAGGGGGTGAGCAGGGGTTATCTAAAGTGTGTATCCCCCTTACCTGACTAGAAGCAAGGGTCCCTATTTGGACAAAGGTACCTACCTCTGCCAACTAGAGACCCCCAGTTCTAACACTTAGTAATTGTTCTTTTTCAATTTTCGAATAAAATCTATTTAGCAGCTTTTCTCCAAACCAGGCTAATGCAACTCTTGTTGAACAAGATGTAATTTCACCCCAACGTTTGTGTAATTCTGGCACGCAAGTATTGTTGTGGGATAGAGGAAAAAACACACAGGGGACTTTAAATTGGAAATGCATCGTGTGGGAATGTCTATTCCTGTTCCATTACCTTCTTGACTAGCCTGTACACCATTTTGAAGTTTCAACTTGAAGTGCATGAATAGTTTCTTCGAACGTTTTGTTAAGATTCATCAAATAGAGTTAAAATTAATAGATAGCTTCCTATGGACCAAAACAAAACTAGGGATGTCTAATTCCGGATCTACAATACAAATGTACAAAACTGTTGTTAGCTAAACAATTGGAAACTCTGAATCAGTTATAGCCATCGTACAATGATTAACATTCATTAGTCAGTCCCAGATCTTTACCACACATGCTCACACCCTGCAATATGTTCTTCCTGATGCCGACAGTAACATTTCGGTATTGTCAGGTTTATTTTAAAACTTGCACTGTAATTCGAATGTCCTACTACTAGAACAATATTCTTACTTTCGCAAATGCTAATCAGATCTCAGTATCTAAAAAAGTATGCATTGAAACTAGAAAGGTAATCGTAAACATTGTGGTTCTATAAATGCTCTTCAAGACCCATTACTTTTGGACTCGATTCACAAAACATTTTTACCCCAGTTCACATTGAAAATATTACAGTAAAAAATATTGCACACAAAGATGTACATCTATAGCATCATGGAATATCCCGAACACATGCTATTCACAAACATTAGATGAAGGAACGTGCCTAAGTGCAGAGGAATGTGGACCCCCCTCCCCTTTCAACAATGCAAAGAGGGGGCGTTACAGTATTACTCACAAATATAAATATTCCTCCTCATTGAATCTTTGATATGCCAGTTTAATTTCTAAAGTGGTATCATAGTCAGGGAAAATGCCCAGGCATCAAGCAGCCAATCAATCAGAGGATCTTGTAAAGTGCGCCTTGTCACCCCGGGAGGTCTACAGGTGCTGGGGTTGTGCAAGCGTCTGTCAAATGGCCATGATGGTCGAAGAGCCAAGTCTTGAGCTTCTTCCTAATGTCTTCCAGTGATGGGGAGGTGCGAAGGTGAAGGGGAGGTCGTTCCAGAACCTGGGGGCAAGGTAGGAGAAGGAGGGACCTACGCAGCAGCTTCGACAGATGCAGGGGATGTGCGCCAGGGCGAGGGTGGAGGAGCGGAGCTCCTTGGCCGGTTGGTGGAACGTCAGGTGGCTGTTGATGTAGGTGGGTCTAGTTTTATGGAGGGCTTTGTGTGTGAGGAGATTGAAGAGGCATCTTTACTGGACCGGGAGCCAGTGGAGAGCCCTGAGGTGAGGAGAGTTGCTGGTTGTTCTGGGGAGGTTGAGGATGAGTCTTGCTGCTGTGTTCTGGGTGGTCTGGAGGTGGTTTAGGAGCTGTTTGGTGGTTCCGGCGTCCAGTGAGTTGCCATAGTCGAGTTGCTTGGTGACAAGGGCCTTGGTGACTGTCTTCCTGGTTGTGGCGAGGATCCATCGGAAGATCCTGCGGAGTATGCGGAGGGTGTGGAAGCAGGCAAAGGAGATGGTGTTGATCTGCTGCTTCATGGTCAGTTGGCTGTACAGGATGATAATGAGGTTGTGTGCGAGGTAAGTGGGGGGTGGGAGAGGGGCTGGTTGCTGTGGGCCACAATGAGTCATCCCAAGGGGAGGGCTTGTTTCTGAAGAGTAGGACCTCTGTTTTGTTCAAGTTGTGTTTTAGGCAGTTGACCTTCATCCAGGTGGCGATGTCAGACATGGTGTTTCGGAAGTTGGCTAAAGTGGTGACAGTGTCTTCTGTGAGGGACATGATGAGCTGAGTGTCATCGGCGTAAGAGATGATGTAGAGTCCATGGGTGTGGGCAATGTCTGCCAGTGGCGTCATGTATGAGTTAAAGAGGGTGGGGCTGAGGGAGGAGCCCTGGGGGTGCCGCAGATGATGTCTTTGGGTGCGGAAAAGGGTGGTAGTGAATCTTCTGTGTTTGGCCAGAGAGGAAGGAGGAGATCCAGCTGAGTGCGTTGCCTTGGATGCCAATGTGGTGGAGCTTGGTGATAAGGGTGTGGCAGGAGATGGTGTCAAAGGTGCTGAGAGGTCGAGGAGGATGAGAGCAGCTGTTCCACCTTGGTTGAGGAGGCATCAGATTTCATCCGTTGCTGTGATCAGGGCGGTCTCTGTGCTGCGGTTGGGTCAGAAGCCTGATTGAGAGGGGTTGAATAGGTTGATCTCCTCCAGGTAGTCCGTAGGCTGGCTTTTGATGGCTTTTTCCAAGACATTGGTGGGGAAGGGGAATATTGAGATCTTGATTTCGTTGGGGTTAGCGGAGGGTTTCTTCAGGAGCGGTTTGACCTCCTTGTGCTTCCAGGTATCGGGAATGGTAGCTGTGGTGATGGAGGTGTTGAGTAGTTCTGTGAGGATCCTGCTGATTACTTTCCTTCCTAGGTTGTAGATGTGGTGCAGGCAGGGGGCCGTTGGTGCTCTGGAGTGGATGAAGTTTATGATGGAGGTGGTGTCTTTGGTCGAGAGCTGTTTCCAGTTGGTGATCAGGTGGGAGTGGGAGGCGTCGGTTTGGGTGCGGAGGTGGGCAAAGTCAGCGGAATGGGGTCGAAGTTGCCATAGATGTCAGTGATTTTGTGGTGGAAGTAGTTTGCCAGGGTGTCACAGAAGGCTTGGGAGGGGTGGATCATGTTCTCGTGGCGGAGGGGCAGGAGAATTCCCTGAAAATGGTAAAATGTTCCTTGGAGTGGTTGGTGCTCGCCTCAATGCGGTTGGTGAGGGCTTCCTTCTTGGCCTTCCTGAGATGGATATGGTAGCTGTTGAGGGCAAAACTGAAGGTGTCGAGGTTGGCGGGGGTCTTTCCGGAGTGCCAGTGTCACTCTAGTTTCTTGCAGTGGTGTTTAAGGGTCAGTAGTTCAGGGGTGAACCAACAGGCGTGCTTGGCAGGACTGTTGCTGGTGGTGTTCTTCAAGGGGGAGATGTTGTTGCCAGCTGTTGAGATCTAATTGGAGAAGTTCTGGATGCTGAGTTTGAGGGTATCTGAGGGGGGAGGGTCTTGATCCTTTGATGTCGGTGATCCAGAGGGGTTCAGTGACTTTGCTCCAGTTTCAGCATGGGTGGGTGGGTGGAAGGTCTGGTTGGGGATTCTAGTGGGCCATTGAGGGTGAAGTGGACGATTCTGTGGTCTGTCCAGGTCAGCTCGGTAGTGTAGGAGAATTTGACTCTGTTGCTGGTGCAGAAGATGGGGTCCAGTGTGTGTCCTGCGCTGTACATGGGGGTGGTGACCAACTGTGCGAGGCTAATGATGCTCATGTTCTCTAGGAGGGTAGGGAAGTTGGCATTGTTGGGGTATTCTAGGTGGAAGTTCAGGTCTCCCAGGAAGAGATAGTGGTTGGAGTCAATTGCTAGGGGAACAATGAAGACTGGGATGGAATTGCAGAAGCTGGAGCAGGGACCCAGGGGTCTATTGTCAAGGGTTCCTCTGATGGTGGTTTTGGTGTCTATCTTTATCTGGAAGTTGAGGTGTTCCATGAACGTCATCCGAGGCGGTGCATTGGAGGGAGTTCTTGTGGATGATGATGATGCCTCTGCAGGTCTGTCGGTGCAGTCACGGTGAATCATCTTGTATTCAGGAGATGTCGCAGTGGCAGTGTTGGGTGCCGATGAGGGGGTGAGCCAAGTTTCTTTGATGAATATTACGGCAGGGCGAGGGTGGTTATTGTGTCCCAGATTTCCGTGCATGCGTTCATTAAAGTACAACACAATACCATACAGTCTTGGTCAATCACTTCATAATCTGATTCATGTCTAAATAGCGCCTCTCTACATATACCCTCATTTGAACTACAGTAACAAGTATTTTTCCACTGTTCTGGTGGTATGAACCGCAACAGAATGTTGCTGCACAGGATGTGTGGGCATTACCACACACAGTGAGGGAGATAGGAAGCACAAAGGGAACATGCTTCTGCTTCCTTGCAGACTCATCAGCCCCATCCTGCTACATGTGTCAATGATCGGTTATGGTAACTACACTCAAAGACATCCATGCCCTTCTCCCTTGTAAGGTTTTAAACCACCACAACAAGTGGTATTGTGTTGAATCATGGTCTGGATACTACAGAGTCTATATCAACGACAATTCCTAATCCATTCATCGATCTTGGGGTCGATGTAAAATGTTTAGAGATTTGTAAACCAGTGACTAATTGGTTTGTGAAACCATAAAGCGCATCAGTATGTGCTAAACTTAAAAAAATTACCACATTTGCATAGTGAAGTGAAAATATTACATTTTGCTACATGCTGAATTGAAATAATGCATTGCTTTAACGATTCTCTAATAGTGAATCAGTATTATCATGTATGGCACATTCACATATTGCAAAGTCACACTAGTGGGTCTGCAGGATTGATTGTACTACACAATTAAAATTGCCCCTTTAAACATGTCTCAGGCCTGCCACTGCAGCCTGTGTGTGCAGTTTTTAAACTGCCATTTCGACCTGGCAAAATAAACCTCTTACCGGACCCAAATCTTTCTTATTAATACATATAAATCACAACTAGGGTAGGCACTGGACAGCCCAGAGAGCAGGGTGCAGTGTATTTAAAAAGTAGGGCATGTAATGTTAAATTGTACATGTCTTTGTGGTAAAAGATTCTTAAATCCGTTTTTCACTACTACAAGGCCTACTTCTCCCATAGGATAACATTGGAGTTACCTTATTATATTTAATAAGCTGTAGTATTCAAATGGAAGCAGGTAACCAGTTAATTTTTGGTGTCTTTGGAATTGTAATGAAAAATCTTCTTTCATGTTAAAGTCAGATTTTAAATTACAATTTTGAAAATGCCACTTTTAGAAAGTTAAAGACAAACAGATGATGGACGGAATGCAGAGCAAATCAGACATTCTCCCCCAGTCAATAGATCTAGGTTAAATCCATTGTTCTTTTACTCACCATGCCACCCCAGTTTAGACCCAGCCATATGCAAATCAGTCTTGACCCTGTGCCTCATGGTAACAGTTCAGACCCAACTGACAATCCAGGTCCTCCCTGGACCGGAAACAAGCATCCTGGGACCGGTTTCGGGGCATCACCCCTCATCAGCCAGGCTAGCTTGAATCCAGTGGCACTTTGAGCCCGGGACCCACGTCTGGGCATACCCGGCGCACTTAGGGCAAGAAAGCAAAAGACAAACAGATGATGGATGGAATTCAGAGCAAATCAAACATTCTCCCCAGTCAATAGATCTGGGTTAAATCCATTGTTCTTTTGCTCACCATGCCGCCCCAGTTTATACCCAGCCATATGCAAATCAGTCTTGAGCCTGTGCCTCATGGGAACAGTCCAGACTGCACTGCCAAGCCAGGTGCTCCCTGGACCAGACAAAAGCATCCTGGGACCGGTTTCATGGTATCACCCCTCATCAGCCAGGCTAGCTTGAATCCAGCGGCACAGTGAGCCCGCGACCCACGTCTGGGCATACCGGGCGCACTTAGGGCAAGAAAGTAGAAGACAAACAGATGATGGTCGGAATGCAGAGCAAATTAAATATTATCCCCCAGTCAATAGATCTGGTTTAAATCCATCGTTCTTTTGCTCACCATGCCACCCCAGTTTAGACCCAGCCATATGCAAATCAGTCTTGACCCTGTGCCTCATGGGAACAGTCCAGGCCGAACTGCCAAGCCAGGTCTTCTTAGTGCAAGAAAGCAAAAGACAAGTTGGCCACAGTTGGTGCTTTGTGGTGTTTGCTGCTATTTTGACTGAAATATTTCAAATTGAATATCTCCAGTTCTACTGATTGAGTTTTTGTCATTTTTTTCTTGTTTTATTTATTACAAATTACTCTGTTTCTCTAAACTGGTGTGGGTTTATTTTGTTGTGTGTTTTTACTGTGTTACCGTTTGAAGTGTTGCACAAATTCTTTACACATTGCCTCTGAGTTAAACCTGACCGATCTGTGCCAAGGTATCCAAGGGTTGAGCACAGGTTAATTTAGGGTTGCTCAGGATTTCACCCTGAGAAGAACTGTGGTTGCTATTTGAGAAGGGTTCCACCCCCTCAACCAGGATCCAAATTCTTACACTTTACTTTTAGGAGGCCTTTAGAAAGTACATTGAGACATTTCTGCCTCTTTATGAACACCCCTTGTTGAAAGTACACTAGTTGCATTGGCGAATTTCTCAACAGCCCTCACATGCCTAAGTTTCACGCATATGCAATGACTTTTTTGATTGATGCTGTCCTCAAGTAGAGAAGGAGCAGACACAAAACAGTGCAATGGCAAACAGCATAAGGCCAGAATAGGCCCCTACCAAATCAAGTATGAAAGATAACCCACTTGGAAATCATGAAGTGATAGCCCCTAATCCTAGAATGGATGAGGAAGCTTCACCCACTGTTTGTGGCATGTTTCATTCTCGGCGACCTCATCTATCCCTGGTAAGATGGTACTACCAGGGTAGACTCAACCTCGTTAAGAGGGAGTTCTTAATAAAAGAAAACTGGAGAAGACGAGATTCAAAATGACAAAAAATATGTTAAGGTAAACCCAGGATAATACCTCTAATAATGGGTACCTTACATACAGTTAAAACCAACAGGTTGTGAGTGGCTGGGTTATCGGAGGTTAAGTAGGGTTTTCGTCGCTATACCTCTTGCTGAATGTGTGACTACAGAGGGTGCCACCACAGCCCAGACAATAAAGCTCAAGTTCCCCTGAGTTAGGGGACCATAACTACCAGGGTTGTCAAGGTAGGATTTATGTTCTGACAACTCCGCACTTGTCACTTACTCTAGTTAGGGTAAGGAGCAGAGATAGGGATCACCTTTAGCATTGGATGGTATTGGCACGTATGTGGACAGTAACATATAGGATTAGCACAGATGGATGGTTCATTATACCTACTTACCACCCCCTGTTGGGTAAACTAAATTTCCTTGCTAGGATTCAAACAAATATGTTATTATGTTATGTTATTAAAATGTATAAAGTGTGCGAATACCGAAAACGGTGTCTTGGCGCTAGTAGTACAAAATGAGCAGGGACCTCTATTTGTTAAACAGCCAGGTTTTAAGGGCCTTCCTGAAGTCTGTCAGAGAGGGAAGAATTCTGATAGAATTGGGGAGACTGTTCCTGAGCTTCGTAGCCCCCACTGTGAAACTCCTACTGCCACAATTGGCTTTGTGGAATCTGGGAGTAAGCATCAGTTTTGCTCCTTCAGAACAGAGATATATATTTGGGGCATACCAGTGCAATGACCGCCTCAAGAACTGATGGCCGGTGCCGTGAAGTGCTCTGTATGTAATGCAAAGGACCTTAAAAATGATGCAGCTCCTGACTGGGAGCCAATGCAACTTCTGAAGGTGCTTTCCAACTGATTGAAACTTGGGAATCCCTAGCAGAAGCCTAGCAGCGGCATTCTGAATCTTTTGAAGCTTACGTTGCTGCTTCTCAGGCATGCCAAGGAAGAGCCCATTGCAATAGTCCAGTTTGGCAAGAACTAACGATGTTACCACAGTTTTCTTGCTATCTGCTGGAATAAAAGGTAGGATTTTCTTAATCACCTTAAGTAGAAAGAAACTAGATGAGGAGACGGCATTGACTTGTGCCTCGAAGTTCAGTTTCTCATCAATAATCACACCCAATCAAGGTAAGCGTCTTTCTAGTTATTTTTGGAGGTTTGGATCCACAAATCACAGTTAATAAGAATAGTGCAAAGCTGGTTTTTTATGCCATTCTCCTGGCGCGCAGAGAGATCTGCAAACGGTGGGTGTCTCCGGCTCCCCAAAGTTGTGCTGACTGGTTATATTCCGTTAAGAGCGTGGCCAAGCTGGACATTTCAGATAAAGGGAAAAAGAGGGATGAGTTTTGGATGCCCTTCTTACGCAGGTGTGAGCAATAAGTAAGAACTTTAGACCGGGGGTCCAATGATTAAGCCTCTCTCAACCTCGGCTGGCACCTTTTCCACTGAGCAGGGAGGCTCAGGGAGATTGAGTGTGTATTGGAAGTAAAGAGGAGGGATGTCACAATCCAAGGGTGACAAAGGTGAATCCTCTTCTCCTTTCTCTAGCGATTGAGGTTTTGGATACACCAGGTTGGAAACGTTAATGGAAAGGTGTGAACGAGGCAAATGAGGACAATAAAAGAAAAAAAAACAAAGAAAAAAATAATCACACCCAGCTCCAAAGTTCTTAGCCTTGGGAGCTGGAATAGGTGCTGCCCCCAATTCGTCTGGCCACCAGATCTGTGACCAGCTTGGGGAAAAGTTGCCAAAGAGGACTATCTCAGTTTTTCCTGAGTTCAGCTTGAGGCAGTATGAGCTCATCCATGAGCTGACTGCCGACATGCACTCCCTAATTCTTTTGCCTGGCGGCATACTGTTTTTAAAACAGACAAGACGATTTGAGTGTCGTCTGCAAAAGATGTTAGTGCCAAGCCGAAGGATCTGATTAATGCTGCTAGTTCTGACACGTAAATAGTAAAAAGGGTGGGACTCATTGAATAGCCCTGTGGAACCCCGCAGGGGAGAACAAAAGAAGGAGATTCATAGCTACCCAGAAAACCGATTGTGTTCTACCAGATAGAAAGGCGGAAACCAGTGCTAGAGCATTATCCATGACGTCAATAGAATTCAGACGATTGAGTAGCAGATTATGATTGACCGTGTCGAACGCCGCCTACAGGTCAAGCAAAATAAGAGCCGCAGCACCTCCTGCATCTAGAATTTATTTATTTGAAGGTTTTATATAGCGCTAGCTCCACCCAAGGGTATCAGAGCGCTTTACAACAGCAATGGCAATAAACAAGAGAACAGCAGTGGTAATGTATGAAACAAATTCAGCAGATGATCAAACAAAAATAGAAGGAACCCATTAGAGTACATAGTGAGGAGGGTGCAAATAAGATAAACAAAAACACCAATTGAGAGAGCAAGAGTGTCATTATAGAAAGCACTTTTACAGTATGCAAAGGAGGACTCAAGGGACATCATGAGGGTGAGGGGGAATATAATGAAGGGGAGGGGGGTGAGGAGGGTATGGGGGTTGAGTGGGTGTGAGGGGTAGGCGGGATAGCCAACGGCAGGAGGAGGGAAAATAGTCAGAAAGGAGAACAGGGAGTTAATTTCCCCAATATTTAGTGAGGAGGTGTATTTTAAGGTTTCTTTTGAAGTTGGCATAGGAGGGGTTGCATCGAAGGTCTTTGGGGAGGGCGTTCCAGATGGTTGGGGCCTTGCCGGAGAAGGAGCGGGATTGTGAGGTGCTTTTTTGAGTAGAGGGGGTATTAGAAGGAGAGTGTTGGTGCTTCTCAGCGTTCGGGCGCAGCCAGCTTTTTGAGTTTAGTTGAAAGATAGGTTGGAGTCTTCTGATAGAGGGCTTTGTGTGTAATACAGGCAATTTTATAGGAGGATCTGCCTTCGATGGGGAGCCATTTGAGGGCCTTGAGGGCAGGTGAGATGTGGTCATAACGTTTACAGTTTGTTGTAAGTCTGGCTGTGAGGTTGAGGACGGATTTGATGGGGGCAAGGTGGATTTTGGGAGTACCAGAGAGAAGGGCGTTACCATAGTCGATTTTGGATAGGACAAGAGATTGGGTAATTACTTTGAAGTCTTCCGCTGGAATAAAGGGTTTGATTTTTTTGAGATGCCGGAGTGTGAAAAGTGCACTTTTTGCTGAATTTAAAACATGGGAGTTTAGTGGTAAGATTATTGTTGATGGTGATGCCGAGTGATTTGACAGATTCGGCGAGGGAGAGAGGGCAGTTAAGGGCATTCAGGTCAGCGATCCATGTTTGAATGGGGAGAGGGTTGCTTTTGGGCGAGAAGAGGATGATCTCAGTTTTGTTGGGGTTGAGTTTAAGATGGTTGTTGTGGAACCAGGTTTGGATCTTGGTTAGTGCTGTGTTGAGGTGCAGGATGTCGGAATGGGATTTTATTTTATAGTACAGTTGGGTGTCATCAGCGTACAGGTGATAGTTGATTTTGGCTTGTTTAAGTATCAGGGTGAGGGGTTCCATAAAGAGGTTAAAAAGGGCAGGAGAGAGGATGGAACCTTGCGGGACACCTAGGGAGACAGATGTTGGGCTAGAGAGGCAGTTTTGAATTTTAATTTGTTGGGTTCTATGTTGGAAGTAGGAGGTGAACCAGTTGAGGACAGTGCCATTAAGGCCAAAGCGATCTTTGAGTGTATTGAGTAGGGTTGGGTGGTAGACTGTGTCAAATGCAGCGGTGAGGTCAAGAAGGATAAGTAGGTAGGTCTCACCCTTATCCAGGGCAAGGTGTATGTCGTCGACTATGTTGAGCAGTGCAGTTTCAGTGCTGCAACCTTTGCGGAAGCCAGATTGCAGGGGGCCTAGAAGGTTGAATGTGTCAATGTGTTTGTCCAGTTGTAGAAGGGCGCACTTTTCTAGGGCTTTAGAGAGGAGGGGAGGTTGGAGATAGGGCGGAGATTGTTGGGGTCATTGGGGTCAGCCTTGGGATTTTTGGGAATGGGGGAGATTTGTCCGAGTTGAAGGGAGGTGGGAACATTCCCTGTTGAGAGGGAGGCGTTAATGATGTTGGTCCAGTAAGGGACAATGACGTGTTTGAGATCTTGGACGAGTGTGGAAGGGAGAGGGTCCTTAGTGTGGGAGGATGGTTTGAGTTTGGATAGGATGTTGAAGCCTTCCCGTTCAGAGACGGGGTGGAAATTATGCCATGAGGCGTTATTTTTAAGCTGTGTGATAGTAAGGGGGGGTTCAGGAGGAGGAGTGAGGGAGTCGGGGGTGTTTTCAAGGGCAGTGGGGGATAAGGTGGAGTACCCAGGGGATGTTGAGGGGTGAGCAAGGGTTGGGTATCAAGGAAAGCACGGTCGATTTTGGCAATTGTTTCAGTGAAAAAGTTGGCAATTTCTTCACATTTGTTAGTGGAGGCCACCGGGTTGAGGGGTGCAGGGGAGGTTTGGTTTCTAATAATGTTGAACAGTTCTCTAGGTCTGTTTTTGGCCCGTGAGAGTTGTAGATGAAAGAAAGATGCTTTTTCTGAAAAGATGTGTTTTTTGTAGGAGGATCTTGCAGTTCTAAGGAGAGCAAGATGGGATGGGGAAGGGTGTTGTCTCCATGTTCTTTCTGCCAATCTAAGTGAGCGTCTTTCTTTATTAAGGTCTAGGGTAAACCATGATTTGGAGGGGGCATTTTTTAGTGTTTTACTTTTCAGAGGGGCGAGTTGGTCTAAATCCTCTGAGACAGTTTTATTAAAGTGTTCAGTGAGTTCATTTGCATTTGAAGAGAGGGGGTGAGACTGAGTTGGGATTGGAGTTTAAGTTCCAGTGCGCCGGGGGATTTGCTTAAGATTTCTGGTCATAATTGTAGTTTTGTTGTTTTTTATAGGGGCGGGTGGGGCTGGGGGGGGGATCGTGAACAGAATGAGATGGTGGTCAGACCAGTCGATAGGGATAATGTTGGTTAAGGATGTCAGATCAGGGTTGGAGATGATGGCGTCAAGAATAGCTCCTTTGGCGTGAGTAGGGGAGTGGCAGAGTTGCTTGAGGTCACTAATCTCAAGAAGGTTATTGAGAAGGTTGATTGTGGGATCATCGGGTTCATTCCAGTGCAGGTTAAGGTCTCCTAGGAAGATATTTTTGGAGTTGGAAAGTAGCGATTTAGTTAGAAGGTCTGATAATTCTTCGGCAAAGGGAAGGGTTCACCAGGTGGGTGATAGATGTTATGCAGTCGTATTGGGGGAGCTTTTCATTTTAAGTTCAGCTCCTAAGTATTCAAAGGTAGTGTAGTCAGTGTTATTAATTGGGGAGAGTTGTAGCTCTTCTTTAAAAATGATTGCTATGCCCCCCTATTTTTTCCGGTCTGTCTTTTCTGAGAATAGAGTAGCCTGGGGGGCAAAAAGGTCAAGGATGGGTGTAGAGTGATTTTTGAGCCAGGTTTCAGTGAGGAAGGCGATGTCGGCATCTTCGTTAAGAATGGTTTCTGAGATTTCGGTCGCATGCCGGACGGCTGAGCGGCAGTTCACGAGCATGCAGGTAAGGGGTTTAGCGTTGGTATTAGGGGCGGGGGTAGTTGAATGGTGGTGAGTTGAGGGGGGTCTGGGGGAGCTAGGATAGACGGGAATTCTGCTAGTCCCTAAGATAACAGGAATATTGGAATGAGGGGGAGCAGATCTTTGAGGGGGTTTGTTGAGGTAGGTACTGCAGAGGACAGAGAGGGCGGAGGCGGAGTAGGTATTCGAGGTTCGAAGGGGTCTGTGAGAGCGGGTGAGGAGAGGCGTTGTTAACCAATGTTTGGGGTATGGGCGTTTTCGAGGGCTAGCGCGTGGGGCAGAGGGCCAGGGTGGGTGGGCTGTGGATTTGTCGGATTTGAATCGATTGAAATCTTTTCGGAGAAGGGTAAGTTCAGTAACCAGGGTAGAGAGATTGTATTCCAAGTTACGAAGTGTTTGATTGAGGTTGGTGAGGAGGGGAGTGGGAGTGGCTGGAATGGATAGGGAGTTAGGGACGGATTGGCTAGGGTGAGAAGGTTTATAACTTGGAGATGGCGGTTCGCCAGGTGGGGTTGATGTAGGGAGTGCAGCTTTTAACTGGGGAGTGGGTAAGGCCAGGGGAGGGGGGAGGGGTGTGGGCCGGTGTTGGGAGGGAGGGATGGGCGTGTTGTATGATGAACTGGTGGGGAGTGGGGGGTAAAGGGGGAGATATGAAGGGAGAGTGTGAGGCGCGGGTGGGGATGTGGTAGTGACGTAATGGGTGGAGGTATAGTTTGTGGAGGAAGGGGCAAGAGTATGAGGAGTTATGTTCGTTATTGGACGGTTAAGAGGGGGGGTAGGGGTGCTAGGGAGGTGATTGGGAGCTGGAGGCGGGCGGTCATAAGGGGACATAGTAGTTTGGAGGAGTGTATTAGGGGAGGAGGGGGGGGCTAGTTCCAGGGGGGGAGGCAGAATAGGAGTTAAGGAGAGGGCTGTGTCATTACGGATAGGGGTGTCTTGGGGGTATGGGGTTTGCCTCGGAGAGGTGGAGGAGAGCTGGGAGGGGGTAGGTGAGGGAGCAGGTGTGGGGAGGGGGGAGAGGATTGTGGCAGGGGAGAGTTCAAGAGAGGGACTGTCGTTAGGGAGAATGTTAGGGGTTGGGGCGGCAGCGGGGAGCCAGGAGGGGTTTTGGGATTGGGAGGGTGTTGGGGGGTGTAGGAAGTGACAGCTGGTCAGAAAGAGTGCTGAAGAGGAGTTCAAAAATTGTGAGGTGCTGCTCAGAGGCTTGGATCAAGATGTTTCCAGTTTTGTAGATGGAAATGGCTATTTCACCTGGGAAAAGAGAGGTTGGAGAAGTGGCAAGTTTGTAACCGTGGGGGATTTTAATTGTACTCGATACTGGGAGGTGGCGTAAAAAGGTGCTCTTCCATTTGGAGGGGCGTTTGGTGTAGAAAATATAGTTAGTTTTAATGGGGGACGTGGGGCTGTGGTAGTTGTCTTCGATTAGGGTTTCAGGATGTCGGACTAGGAGTGTGTGTTTAAGATTCTTTTTGGCATTTTTTGAGAGGTTGGGAGGGTAGGGAATGGTCCAAGAGTTGGGTCCATGTTTGGTGAGGGCGGGGTGTTTGACGGTTAAGGCAGGAGGAGGGCATGGTGTGTGGATGGTATTGAGGTGGGACATGGTGATGCGGTTTGACTGGTGGAGAATAGGGGAGCAGGCAAAGAGAGGGAAGGGGAGAAGTTTTGAGGAGGGAGGGTTGGGTAAGAGTGCGGAGGGAGAGGGTGTGGAAAGAAGGAGGGGTTAGTTTTGGGGGTCACGGTAGCAAAGCCGGGTGGGGGGCGTAAGAGTGAAGTGCATTGACGGGGTTGGCGGGGGGATGAGAATTTTGGGCGAGGTAGGGGCGGGCGTGGGGATAATAGGATTTGGGAGGTTGTCAGTAGAGCGTGGAGCAAGGCAGGGGTTGAGGCCCAGGAAGGTGCTTGGTGCTAATAGGATAGGGGGGGGGGGCAGTGGTTTGTGTCAAGGGTTAAGAGGAGGGATGTAGGAGGGTTAAGGTATAGTAAGATTCAGAGTTCGAGTAGGCATTAGTGTTTCTCAGTAGGTGGAGGATGGGGAATACATTGTTAAGCCGAGAGGAGTATAGAGCAGTTAGGAAGGCGGATGGAAATGCAGGTAGTGAAAAACAACAACAGTAGTAATAAGCATCAGATCAGGGCAGACACTTTAAGACGTATACATAGTCGTAAAGCCGTTACAGGTGGGTTATAGTGCATATGTCTATGGGTCAGATTAGACAGTGCGGGTGGACAGTGACAGTGAGATTAGGCAGTGAGAGTGAGATTGATCGGAGGTAGGGGAGGTCTTCCGATCAGCCGACGAGGAACCGTGCTGCTCTGCAGTGGAGGTGGAGTACGGGATCAACTCCTGTTAAACTCTCAGGGATCTTAGGAGAGACTCGGCTTCAACCGTATGGATTGGTTCTAGCAGCGCCTGATTCTATGATATATCGGCCTCACGTGACCTCGGGCAGTTTATCGTCAGGAGTCAAGGGACTCAGCGGGCCCGGGTGAGGCATCAGGTTCAAAGGCTCACGGGGCCAACACAGGTGCGTTTTCCGGCCAGCAGCGAGGGGCTCGTGCCTGCAATAAATGTGAAGGGTTGACTCGCTCCACACTCTCAGAGAGCTCCAGTTAAAGTGTTCTGTGCCGTGGATGAAGTGGGAAATAAACGTCTTGCACAAATGGCTGCTGCCCAAAGCTTCTGTGTCCCCAACATAAATAGAAGCATAGACAGGTCAGAGCATGCCAAATCCAAGCCACCACATGGAGCCAGCAAGGCTCAAGAGCCAGAAAACAAAGTATTCACCAAGTCGCCACCACAAAAGTTCAGGTGCCCTCATGGCTGGTGAACAGTGAAACACTCGATGTTGATGGGGGAGGGGCACCGCACTACAAAGACAATGGCGGCCCCAGCGTTGATCAGTTATCGAGACCCCTAGGTTGCTGAATCACCCTGAAGTAAAGGATACGATGGGGTAAAATCTGTACTCCGGTAAAATCTTATATAGTGATTAGAAAGTAGGGGTTGAGGTGGCCAGCGGGGGCAGCGGGAGAGCGGAGAGGCAAACAGCAATTAACCCAGGCGGACGTCCGTGATCCAAGTGAGCAAGGAATTGGCAAACGAATAAAGTAGAGTAGGCAAATTTTGAGGCATTGAGGCGGCCAGCAGGGGGCAGCAGGAGACGGGAGGTAAACAGTAAACAGCCCAAGCAGACGGCCGTGATCGAAGTACAGCACAAGGAATTGGTAAACAAGAAGAACAGAGTTGGCATAATTGAAGCGTTGAGGTGGCCAGCACGGGGCAGCGGGAGACGGGGAGTAAACTATAATCAGCACAAGCAGACAGCCATGTTACAAGTGAAGCAACAGGGAATTGGCAGAAGAAAGAGAAGAATAATCAAATCTTGTGGCAATCGAATAAAGCAGAAAAGTCAAACCTTGTGGCACGTTGCAGGGACATAAGAGATCAGTGTGTAACGGTGGTCGTGCTCTCAATGCGGGCCGCACCCAGAGGGGTCGATGCAGATGGGCGATGCGATTTCGTCACAAGTCACGGCTGCAATGGAAACATGGGGGAGAGAGGGAACGGCCGCGGGATATGCCAGAAACACAGGTGGTGGAAGGGACGCTCTCCCTCCGGGACATCCTCACTCCCGGCTGCAGGCGACCCACCCACCCTCGAGGCAGTCGAGCTGGCCTGCGGTGCGTCTCGCGAAATGGCGGCCGACCCCAGGGGGCCGAGACAGGCCGGTTGCAGAGGTCAGGATGGGGGCTTCCTAGAGGAGATGGCTTCCTCTCGATGACTTCAGGCCAGGACTGATCCCCGGCAGCAGGTGTCAGGTGTCGGGATAATGAGGGAGCCGTGGAAAACAGGCTGAAGCAGGCCGCTTGAAGAGGTCAGGATGGGGGCTTCAGAGAGGCCTCTTAACGGGAGTTTCAGGCCGGGACTGATCCCCGGCTGCCGACGTCTGGTGTCGAAGTGAGACGGGAGCCGAGGAGATCGGAAACCACCGCAGCAGGCCGTACCTTGGCAGGCGGCAGCGGCCGGCGCTGATGAGAGAGGCTCCGGATAGGGTTTAATTCCAGGCAGGCAGTTTTAGGGCTGCCCACACCCACGCAGATCAGCAAAGGTGACCGAGCTCCGAGAAAGGGTCCGGGTCCTCGAGTGGATTCTCCCGACTGGGAGGCAATGATCATGTTGTTTATGAAGATGCCGGTGCTGGAAACGGCAAGCCCAGAAGATGGAGCCTGAAGGCAGGGAGCGTGGGTTGCGTCCAAGCGACAATACCTTGGACGATCCAGCCTGCGAGTGCCAACTTCAGGGATGGTGGTGGGTGCCGCGGGCGCCGAGGCAGAAACGGGCAGTTCCGTAGAGTCCAAGACAATGCGCCTTCCAGGTGCAGGTAAGCGACTCCAACGTAGAAAATCGTAGTCCAGGAGGAGTTTGTGATACAATAATATGTCGATGCGAGGTGGATGGCAGGGTTTACGAGGGATATATACCAATTTGGTATCCCCAACCCGGGAGCTCCGGGGCTGAGCTCCTACCAGGCAGCCATCTTAGAGCCAGCCAGAGCCAGAACTGCTCTAATTTTGTCTGTGGCTTTTATTAGGGCCGATTCAGTGCTGTGTTCTGCCCTGAAACCAAATTAGGTCTCATCTAGGAAGTTATGTTCGTGAAGATAGAATGTTAATTGATCGTTCATAACTTTTTTCACCATCTTGGCTGGGAGTGGAAGACGTGAAATGGGCCAATAGATGTTCGGTTCGGTTGGATCAAGGCTGGATTTTTTCAAAAGAGGTAAGATTGATGCCCTTTTCCAGATGGAGGTAAAGACGCTTTCTGTGAACATGGAGTTGAAAATAGCGGTTAAACGTGGGCCAGGAATCTCAGGGGCCTATTTGAACATCATGGCGGGAAGTGGGTCGTAGGGAGAGCTGGATTTGGCATGCTGGCTGAGAGTTGTTATCTCATCATTAGTTACTGGCCTAAATTCTGTGAATACAGGAGCATTCGAGGAATGCAAATTAACTGAAACGAGTGCCCCTTATCTGGTCATGCTGTCAAAAGTGACATCAATTTGCTCCACTTTGTTTAAAATATGCTGAGCTAATGAATTACAAAAAGATTCTGAATGTTCATTCACACTTATTTCTGGCAGTGTGGACAATTTAGTTACTACCTGAAAAAGTTCCTTAGTGGAGTTTTTTTGTTTGCCTCCTCAATTTGCTTGGTATAGTAGGAGCGCTTTTCCATGAAAATATGATTTTTATATTAGGTAGTTGAGTTTTATAACTGGAGAGCTCACTTGCATTATAGTTTGACCTCCAGCATCTCTCCTGCCTTCTACATTCTTGGTTTTTAGCTCCGAGGATTTCTGAAAACCATGGAGCTGACAGGGTTTTTCCTCTTGCTTGAGGCTTTTTTGTAGGGGTCTACCTTATCGGCAACCAATGTAAGTCAATGGTTAAACTGAGTGGAGGCAAGTTCAGCGTTCTTTGACAGCTTGATTTAGGAGCGAGAAAGTTGGAGACTGAGCATGTTGTTATCAACCTGCTTCCAATTACGGTAAGATCTGGTAGATAGCTGAGAGGTGTTGGCCTAAGCAGTAGGAGGACTATTCAACAAAAAAATATTTGCAGAATGGTCTGTCCAAGTTAGTGGCAAGATCTCTTTGATCTCAGTAAACTCGCTATTAGTAAAGATTCCGTCTAGGGTGTGGCCAGCCCGAAGCGTGGGGCCTGTGACTTTTTGGCTTAGACCTGCCATGGTCATAATGTCCAGTAAGGAGGCAGTATTATTGTTGGTAACGGCTTCAAGATGAAAATTAAAGTCACCCGGGTATATGAACAGTATTTTCAAGAGCACAGGTTTCAAGAAGTGAGTTAGGAGAGGTAAGGAACCCATTTTTGGGCCCTGTCTGGCGATAAAGTAGTACCCCTTTAAATGAGAGACGATTAGATATTTTTAGATTGAAAAGAAAGGCTTCACAGTCTTGAGAGGATATAACCTCGAAAGAGGCTTTATAAGTGTCGCTATAAATTAACGCGAGACCGCCTCCTTTTTTATGGGTTCTATCAAGCCTGAACACCGTGAACCCTTGTGGGACAGCAGCGCAAAAATCCAGTCCGGC
The DNA here is from genome assembly GCA_963921515.1 of Calotriton arnoldi. Classification (NCBI taxonomy): domain Eukaryota; kingdom Metazoa; phylum Chordata; class Amphibia; order Caudata; family Salamandridae; genus Calotriton; species Calotriton arnoldi. Next base: position 517,974 of record CAWUFW010002826.1, on the reverse strand, counting down.
TGCCTGATCAGCCCAAGTTTCTGTAATGAAAAGCATATTTAAATTCTGAGCATCTATCAGCTTGGCGATATCCAACTTATGTTTAGGCAGAGACCGGGCGTTGATAAGGGCACCATGCGTTACATAAGGAGCTATAGCAGTGTCTGTCGTAGGTGGCAGATTAGAAAGGAAAGGCAAGTGATGTGTTGAATCCCAAGACAGAGAATAACTAGAGTTAATGCAGCTGACTGGCTTCTTAAAAAGCAGCTTGACAGGGTTGAGGCATGCACTTTTTTTGGGCCTACTGGAAGGTAAAGGATTCAGTTCACGCAGTTCCTTACCTGTATACAACTTGCGCGATGCTGTCTGATTAGAAAAATGGGCAGCATCCCACATGGACATGAAAACCTTAGTAGTTAAGTATCTTTGATCACTGTACCTAGATTTCCTTGGACAGATTTCTTTTAGTTCTTTTTTGATAGAGCAGGAGAATTCAAAACATTATAATCTACAATATTGAAAATATTTTTACCCCACTGCATTTCTCTTAAACAAATTTCCCTAGTACATAGGGCAGATATGTTTTGCCTAGGGGGCAGAAAACTGCATGTACCAAAAACGCAAACTTAAATTCATTGCTACATAATTCCAGGACATCATATTGGTTTTCACTCTTACCACCTGAATCATTAGGCATTCTGGGAGCAGAAGTATTCTTTTTAGGCACTTTCCTTCGCACTCTTCCCCAATCATGACTAGCATCCAGGCATAATATTTCCATACTTGTAGGAAGTGACTTCTTCCACTATCATTCCCCAATTGACCATGTGAATGGCTTACTCTTTTTCCCAAATGCCACAATTTTAACATTATCCAAATGTATGGACAGTGAATTTGCCACACAATAAATATTGAACCTATCTAGTTTCCTTTGGAGACCCACCTCTGTCAAATCTAAGATAGCCAAATCGTCAGTGTATAATAGACAACGGACATGTCTTCACCCCATTCTTGGGGAGGAGGCATGCACCGCACAAAGCCGTGGGATAAATCTCCAAGATAGAGAGCAAATAAGCTTGGCGCCAGAACGCATCCTTGGTGCAAACTATTCCTTGTCAGGATCTTACTTGATAACGACCTGTTCATGTCCAATTCCACCATTGCCCAATTCTGTCTATGCAGCTCTCCGGGATTATTAAGAGACTAGTAGATATACACAGTGTTCTTAGTTTATCCCACAAAATAGTGCAGTCAATTAAATCGAACAAATAACACAAAAAGGCCACCCTGGGTGGCCTTTTTGTGTTATTAGTTCATTGTTGGGGAGACGCCCCCTGTTGGTCGTTAAATCTCCTCGGGCCTTTTTTGTGGTTACACAACAATTAAATCGAACACCCAATTGAAATCCACAAAACAACGGAATAGTTTCCCAGAGGATACTATAGCTTTCCAAGCCATTGCCCATTGACTAAAACAGTGGTCTATTGGTGAGTGCCTCTCCTTTAAGACCCCCATTCTATAGGAAGAAGATCATTTCTCTCTATCCAGTCCTTTAGATATAGGAGAATAGCTATGGAGTACAGTTTGGCCCCCCACACCCATTAAACAAATTAATTGGCAATTTTTAGGTCAAGGGGATATTTCTTCTTAAAAATTGGCTTTATAATTGCTCTTTTACACAATGTGGGAAATAATCAGAATACGTTATTGAATGGAACACCATTGAGAAAAACCAAACAAACAACTCTGGGTTTGTTTTTATGATAACTGCAGGTCGGTTATCAGGGCCTTAGCACCCATTAGTCACTCTCACTCATTTTCACTATCACAAAGCTATTCATAGACCCAAAGTTCCAAGTTTGGATAAAAATGTAATCTGTTTACCATATCTGAAGGTTTGGCCTGCTAGTACATCCTTTCTTAAACAGCCATTTAAACATTTAAAGTCAACTTCAGGCACACATTTTAACATCCTCCGTGCATTTCTCCCTAAATAACGTTTGGGCAGTACAGCCTGAGAAATGCTGTTTGCTCCTAAAACATCAGACTGAATTTCATCTTCAAAAATCGGGGGCAGGCGTGAATTAAAATCTCTCAGAATCATCACCTCAGTTTTTTGGTACATACTATTAAGATTCCGTAAATCAATATTAGAGAGTTGTATTTGATTCAGATTATAATTGTCATCAATAAGATTTATGTACACATTCAGCACAATTAACACTTCTATTGGAGTGGAACAGATGTATAAGTTTACTAAACATGATAGCACCGAATTGCAATCAGTTCTAATAAATGTGGAGTCTTTAGCAAACTTACTTGAACTAAGTGTTAGGAGTCCACCAAAGGGATGACCTAACCCTATTTGCATTGAGTGTTTACTATATTGCACAAACCCATCAAAGCTCAAATTTCCACCAGATACCAAGGTTTCCTGGAAACAAATTATACCATTTTCATCCACCATGCTTGTAAGATCTACTGTAATTAAAATGTGTTTTCTGAAAAGCATGTAAGAGGCTTGACCTATTCAGTGCATTCCACTTATTTGCTTTTTTACCCCCTTCATTACGTCAAAGTACAGGTGCTGATTTTCACCCTGAACTCATTGAGGCTGAGGGACCCTTTATTAGGGTAGAATAAACTACCTGACCTTCTTCCAGGTTTGACTTCTTCCACCCTTTCTTGTACCAGCTTCTTTGGTCCTTATGTTGTGTTATGAGTACTCATGGTAGCAGAGCTCAGACAGATATAAAGTAGAATGCAGTATGTAGAACTGTTTTCTTGATTGAAGGAAAGGTCTGGGTGTCAGTAGCTGACTGTGCTTGCCAGGGTGGTCATACGTATGCTACATGTCAATAAATTAAGGAAAACTTTACAGGTGTGAAGGTGCATCTTTTCAGTGGCGGCGAGAATGGGATGTGTCACCTCCTGGACAAACCATATTACTGTGGAGTTCTGAGGCATGAAGGCAGCTATCAGTGCTTAGAAACCCCAGGTTTGAAGAAAGAAGAGAGCTGTCCTGCTCTGCACGGATGCAGGAGGACTGTGTTGTGACCAGGGGGAGTAGAACAAGAGCAAAGAAGGCACTGTGTAAGTAAAATGTAAAAAACAAAAATGGCAATGCTCACAGACACATCTGCAAAGCGAGGAGACTTGCAAGCAGAGACTTTGCCACTGGTGCTGGAGCTCATGAGGCAGGGAAGTGTGTGAGCTGAGATTGAGAGGCTGGTGCTAGAATTCAGAGTTCCAAGGAGCGAGCTGAGCTTGCATGTGTGCCGTAATTGTGAGTGGGTGAGCGGTGTGCCTGATTAAGAACAGGTGTTGTGCCACCAGCCATCATTCCTTATGAAAAAACAATTTTCTCCAATACTTCCGGGTCACGTGGCAGTCAATAGCCAAGCTGGATACTGTACGTGTTCGCTGATGCTTTTACGGTGATCCTTTATTGGAGGTTGTCGGCATCACACCAATCATAGTCCTTCAACAGAATCCATGAGGGTTTATTGGCTATGGCACCCGCATGTGCCCTTACAATGTGTAAACACTGTACCGCACTGTATTGAAGCTGCCACAAAGTGTGGCGGGGGCTTGGTGCGGTATTATCATTCCTGGACTGGAGCTTCAGTTGACAGCGTGAGAACTATGGAATTTGGAATTTTGGCAGAGGGAAGCCAGCAGAAAGGAAATCAATGGACCATGTCTTTCTCAAGGGAAGGTTCATCTCGACAACGGTGCCTACATTTATTTTGAAGCTTGTTAGGTTTCTGAGACAGCGGTCATTACTTTTTGGTGTAAGTTTATTATTTTGGTTGTTGTACCAGTATAATGCAGTCCATAGTTTCTCCACTAGTTTTACTACCCACTCCAGGTGATCCCGTTATGCCATGGGAGGACTGTCGCAAAGCCTTTGAGACCTATTTGGAAGCCGTGGAAGGAGACATTTTTGGGTCGAGAAGGAAATTAGCTTTAGGGGGTTGAAGGTAGGAAAGTTTTGAAAACACTACCAAATAGTAAGAGGAGGAATGTTGATGAAGAAAACGGATCTGCTAAGGAAAATGAGGCTGAGGATGTGTATGTTGTGGCAATGAAGGCGGTTGAGGTGAATATGGAAAAAAGTCAGTTTGGTAGTGGTGCGTCATAGATTCTTTTCACGTGCACAGTTACCAAATGAATCTATAGACCAATACGTGTTAGCATTACATACATTGGATGCCACATGCAAGTTCAAGGAATTGCATGAAGAAATGATAAGGGACCAATTGATAAATGGCACATCAAACATGAAAATTCAAGAGAAATTCTTAAGCCATAAAGACCCATTGTTAGAGAAGACCATAGTGGTGGCCAAACACATCGAGGATACATCATGTTATGTGAAAAAGTAAGCAAAAAAGGGACAGGGGAGGTGGCTGTGCAAGTTGTGGATAAAACTAAAAAATGAAACCTAAGTTGAGCAAAATGATGGATGATCCTAAAAGAATGTGCTACAGGTGTGGTACCATGAAGCATACATCTATGTCAGGAAATTGGCCAGCTGTAAAAGCAAAATGCTTCAAATGCCACAGAATAGGATATTTCTCACGAGTGTGTAACCAGGGAAAGATGGAGGATAAGAGCATTGTAGACTTTTTGCAACAAGGAGGGAGTAAAGAAAATCCAAAGGAAAGTGATGATGAGGATGTTGAAGTATCAATGTTGTGTGATAATTCAAGGCTGGATATTGTAGGGGCATGTGAAATCAACGAACCACGTAGTGAGCCATTTTGCCTGCCTAAATGTATAGTGATAATTGATGAAACAAAAGTAGACATATGAGCGGATTCTTGTTCACCATGTACACTAATAAATGAAGAAACATGGCACAAGCTAGGTTAAAAAGAGTTAACAGAAACTAGTGTAGAGTTGGTTGGGTACTGTGGGACGAAACTGCCTGTGATAGGATGTTTTCAAACATGTCTGTACTTCAAAGGAAGGAATGCTATGAGTTGGGTATATGTAGTAGAGAAGGGGAGAAATTTACTTGGTTGCCAGGAACAAAGGGAGCTTGGAATCACATTGAATCCCAATACAAAGGAACAGGTATTAATGTTGGGGTGAGAAGATTTTGAAAGGTGGAAGAAGGAATTTATGGTGCTATTCGAGAAAAAACTGGGGTGTTTGAGAAAGTTTTTATGCAAAATAATTTTGAAAAATGGGGCAGTGGCAAAAGCCCACTGTGCAACGTGTACCCAAAGTGTTAAAGGACGCATTAAAAGAAGAATTGTGTAGTTGGCCTGAACGTGTGACTTTGTCTTAGTTTTGGGTATGTTCATGTTGTAGGAGAAAAGCGTCATAGAACAAATAGAATCCTCAGAGTGGTTGAGTTAAGTTGTTATTGCCCATAAGCCCAATGGGAAAATCAGTATGTGCGTAGACCTGAAATATAACATATGGGGAAATCGACATCCTATTCCCAACATAAATGAGCTCTTGGCTGGTGTTAAAGAGGGGGTATTATTCCACACTCGACCTCTCAAGCGCATTTCACCAAATATTGTTTCACCCGGACTCAAGACATTTAGCATCCTTCATAATGCCAGAAGGTGCTTTTCAATTTGTGAGCATGCCCTTTGGGCGTGCAGCTGCATCAGCAGTGTTTCAGCAGGTTATGCGGAAATTGTTGGGTGAGTTGAAGAATGTAAGATTTTTCCAAGATGACATTTTGGTATGGGCAGCAAGCGAGGAAGCACATGATGTGTTGTTGAGGAGGGTATGCATAATGTTGGAGAAAGCAAGACTCACTGTGGAAATGTATAAATGCAAATTTGTGGGCCAAGAAGTTGAATATTTGTGCCATACTATATCGTACGAGGGGATATGACCAAAAACGAAATTAATGGAGGCCTTTGAGAAAGCTCCGCTTCCATTAGAAAAAGATCAATTGAGGTATTTTTTCTGTTTGGCAGAGTATTATGCCAAAATTGTGAGAAACATTTTGGATAAGGCACAACCCGTTCAAGTATTAAGTAGGGGCAGAAGTCTGTGTGGATCGATGAATGTCAGCTCGTGTTTGAGGAGATAAAAATAAGCATTGTGGCTGCTGTGGAGTTGAAACCATTTGATGGGCTTGATCACACCATAGTCTCCACCGACGCAAGCATGCATGGTCTGGGGGCAATGCTTATGCAAACCAGTGAAAGAAAATAAAGGGTAGTAGTGTTTGCCTCAAGAACATTGAAGGGTGCAGAGGCAAGTTACTCTACTATAGAAAAGGAAGCGCTTGCTTGTTGGCGGGGCGTCCAACATTTTAGAAATTTTGTTTGGAAAAAGGAATTTGAATTGGAAACAGATAATACACCCCTGGTGGATGTGTTCACCACAAAAGGTGAGGGACAAACCTCTGCCTTTTCCTTCTCAGCCTTCACTCTCTTTCCTTCATTCCTCCGTCTACAGTGGGACCCACAGAATAGATATAAATTGATACACACTCCTCCTTTTCCCTCTTTTTGGTTCTCCTGCTCGTGCCTCTCCCCCTGTATTCATTACCAGACTGACTAAAGAGGGCAGAAAAGCATTAATCTGTTTCAGTTCCTGGGCTATGTCTTTTAGTAGCCCCATTTGTACATTTGATAATATGATGGCTTCCAATATCCCATGAAGTGTCCTCTGCATTCAAAAGAGCGTCTGTCACTGCTGTTGAGATCCTGGAACTTGAGAGTAAATACACACTTTCTTGGGCAAAAGACTTTAACACCTCCTTTTTAGTCAATTCCTCTGTTCTAAAAAGGCATTGTCCTTACTAGTCTCCTTAATTACTACTCCATTCACTGGTACCTCAACTCCCCCTCTGCTTCTTTAAGTATTTTGTCCAAATGCCTATGGTCCAATGAGGCAAAACTCTGGGTTGTGGGGCAATAAGGCTGTTAAAGGCCTGCAGGATGAGAATAACTGAGTATGCAGGTGCATCCTTGGTGTTCCACCTAGGTCTCCAATGTATGCAGTCCATGAAGACTGGGCTACTCTAGTTGAGGACTGTATTAACTTGGCTCCTTTAATGTTGTGGTGTTCCAATTGGTGCAAATGGGAGGATACCCTCAATAAGGAGATTATTATGGATTGCCTCTCAAGTGATAGGAGTCATTACATTCCTTGGCTGAGGTTTATTAAGGATATTTGCAATCAGCTCCGAAGATCCTCTGTTTTTTTTCAAATCCAGATATTTTATCTGCTGCAGACAAAATCTGGGTTAAATTGAGCTTTATGGAGTTAAGGAAAGGGGAAAGACAGCTTGTTGAATTATGTAAGCCCCCTAATAAAAAGTACTTATTGATCCAAACCCTCCCAGGGTTGAACCAGTAGCTTGATACTGTGCCTAATGCCTGGGAGAAGATACTACTGACCATATTTAGGTTTGGTCTAATTAAATGTCTGCTCTCCTTTCCCTTGGGCCACTTGGGCCCAAAAACTTTCCTCATTTGGCCCTGTGAGGAGCATTCTCTGCAAACCATGGCATTTATACCAAAATGTTTTTAATTCTGTTACTTAGGAGTGCCTTAGTGACTAGAAACACTCTGCAATATTATATATTCGCAAATGCTTTCTACACCTGAGGTATGTGTAGGTGTTGTTAATTTCCATAAATGTGCTCTGTGACACAAACAGTCTTTATTGTGTTAGATTTTATATAGCTATTTTAATCTCGTTGTATATACATATATATATTAACTTAATCTGGATTTGCTATTTATAGTCTTTTTAGATTTTGATGTGATGATGTGCTTTTATGATCTGTTTTTAATGATCAAATAAAGTTATGGAATTAAATTGATTTGATTTAAATTGCGGGGGAACTCTTACACACTGCCTAATTTCGGACAGTGATATCATCACAATTATCAGACACCACCCTCTGCCTCTCCATACACCCTGCCAGCACGCTGCTCCCACGCTCTTCAGTGGGACGGTACAATGGTGGAGGTGAGCTAGAGTGAGTCCAAAGTTTCTTGCTGGTCCATTAAATTTTTTTTAGGCATCACCCCCACTTTTCAGGAATTTTGTTATAGCATTACTTGCATTTGTGCTTTTTGAACAGCTCCATTCCATCCCAATTGGAAATGAAGCACTATGGCGGTGCAGCACAGTGAGGCAACCCTTCCATGTGACCCAAGAGTGTATCACCCATTTAGCTCTGCTCCCTTCCACCGCATCTCCAACTTTGACGATTCAGCCGAGCACCCGATGTACAGAGGTTGGTTGTAGTCAATGCGTGGGTAGTGGGCACAAGCACAGCGTAATGTAATCCTCACACGAGAAGCACCAACAACTTATAGAAGAAGGATCCAGAGGTAACAGACCAATGGATGAAGCTAAAATAAGATTTTAAAGCTTCCCGAAATGAACTTCATGAACTTTAAAGCTAGATGTTCATGTTTAATTGCCAGATGCCTCCATATCATCAGGGACACCCTATTTAAAGTTGCGCCTCTTTCCACTAATGAATTAACAATAAATAAGTTTTAATACAATAATGTTGTTAAAAATGTATGACTAAATGTGCATTTTTTTTATACTGTTATGTTATGTTATTTGCATCTTAATATAGCGCATGACTCGTCCCCCAAGGGACATCTCGGCGCTTGAAAGACAGGCATTAGGTAGATGCGACATTAAAACAGCCAGGTTTTAAGATGTTTCTTGGATTCAGGAAGGCTTTGATATGCACTGATGAACAAAGGAAATTTGTTCCAATGAAGTGGGTCAAGATGGGAAAAGGCTCTGTCTCCATATTTGACGGTTCAAATGCGTCTTGGGAGTAGTAATAGTTGGTTGCTAGATCGCAACTACCTGTTTGGGGTATAGGGAGTATGTTCATTCTGTAGATACTTTGGGCCGCAGCCTGACAAAGCTTTGTAGGTCAGGCAAAGTAGTTGGAACAGTGCTCTCCTACGGATAGGTAACCAATGTAGGGCTCTGACTGTAAGGACTGAAGGAGTTCTAGGTGGCAAGTTATTTACTAAACGGGTGGCAGTGTTTTGAACCACTTGCAGTTTTGGTAGGAGACACTCATTTGAGGCAAGGAATAGGGCATTTCCATAGTCTAAGTGACTGATGACAAGGGCCTGAATGAGCGTTTTACATATGCCGTAAAAATATAATACAAAACGTGTTCAATGTCTATGGCATTACATGATAAACTACAATCCTTTGATGCACTATAAAGGTCATAACGCAATTTTTTACATTTTCACGTGGATATGTGGATCCTTTACAGATTCGCTGGAAAATTTTAAGGGCAGGATCAGGGCACCCAGACTAAAGTGGCTGGGCCCCACAGGACATTCTTTAAATTGGCCCGTGGAGGGGGGCTATGTGGCCCCCCTCTGCCATTTGCATATGGCCAGCCCCGGGTGATAGGATCCCAGGGCCAAAATCAGACTGGAGAGGGGGGCCACATGGCCCCCCTACCCTAGATCTATTAATAAAATTCAAAAAAGGCCAGGCCTCGGGGGATGGGGTCTCCGGGGCTGAATTCAGCCCAGGGAGGGTGACCACACAGCTCCCTTCCCGTATTACAAGTAGCCCTCCTCCCCTATATAATGACAATAATTTTTAAAAAGGCCGGGCCCCGGGGGATCCCCAGGCCTGAAATCAAAGAAACTTGATGAAATAAAAATAAAACAGAAAGGCGGGCTGGGAAGTTGTCAGAGGCCCCACCCCCTTTCACCACCATTCACCAAAAGCGCCTCCTGACATACTACTGGTTGGGGGATGAAGTCCTCTTGGCTCCTGAGTGTCCTTGGGGGCAAACAACCCCTCCTGTTAGCTCCAGTAAGTCCCACACAGCTGGATTGCAGAGAGGTCATCGAGGCCCCACCCCCTTTCTCCACCACTCTGCAAACATGCCTCCTGGCACACTACTGGTTGGGAGATAAACTCTCCTTGGATGCTGAGGGTCCTTGTGGGGCAAGAATCTCTCCTGTTACCTCCAGTAAGTCCCACACAGAAAATTGCTGAGAGCCGGTCAGAGGCCCCACCCGCTTTCTCCCAAACTCTCCAAATGAAACTACTAGTTAAAACAACATAAAAATATAATTAAAAAACTGAAGGTTACAGGGTTGTTATAGTTAGGAAATAGAATTTTAAAAACCTAAGAAATTCATTAAAAAAAACAAAGATTACAGGGACGTTATAGTTATACTCATATTTCACTCATACAAAACCATAGTAATTCAGGAGTTATATTAACCATAGCTAACTATAACTATATACACCCCTAAATATATATTGCCGGGCTCGTGCTGCCAAATGGGGAAGTTAATGAACACCACTATGTCGCACCATGTTGTCACGGAATGGAATTTGCCCACATTGCCAGCCTCGGACTGCTCTCCCCTGTTTGAATTTTGGTGTGCTTGCATGGAACATTAGCAATGCATTGTGGGAGCAGTAGTCGTGTAAGGAGAAGTTGGACATGACATTTTGAATTGATCAAGTGGCTTGCAATGCACCGTGGCGGACACACTATCTAACACTTACCTAGGCTGTCATATTCCATGTGCTAACTTGAGGAAAAGCACTAGACTGTGATGCGGGTGCAAGGTGGGTGTGCAACCCCGCCCGTGCTGTACATTTTATCAAGTCTTTCTTAAATTCTAGAAACCTAACGTGACCCTACAATTAGTTTCACCGTAGTCTTGCCCGTGGTAAATATGAGTGATTTAGTGTCAGCATGTCTCCCCTGCCTGTTATCTATTGCAGTGGATGAATATGTAATATGAAGTGTAATTATGTGACCAGTGTGATGGTTCAATATATGGCCTCGGTTTTCAGCTATTGAATAGCAACATGAGAACTTTTTTTATAATGCTGGTGTTCATTTACATTGAATCTGTTGTACTATAGTGGTGTTTGTAGCATTATGCACATATTGACAACTGTTGATGCATCACGATATGCTTTATCATTTATGATGTAAATAGCCACAGTGTACAGACTTTTAATGAAATGTATTTTTAGGTAATTGTTCGCCATATTTTAAGTGTTCAACTAATTTTAGTTAACATGGAAACTCTTTTATGTCTATGACTTTGTTAGAGTATAAAGGCCACCATCAAAATGGCGCTCACTAGATTGAGAAAGCCTGCTGTGACAGGCGAAACGCGTCTCTCTTTGCTGGGTCGGATGAGGCATAATTGAATAAAGAAGCCTTTACCTTAATAGCCCTCGAGTGCGTGCTCTTTTTCCTGAAGAGAAGCAGAGGTTCTATGTTATATATATATATATATATATATATATATATATATATATATATATATATATATATATATATATATATATATATATATATATATATATTCCCCCAAAAAAACAAAGGTTAAAGGTAAGTTATAGTTAGAAAAACATTATTATTTTTGGTGTACAAACCTAACTTAGACTACACAAACATAAAAAATTCTATACTTATAATTATCTCTTAAATTTATGATTCACACACCACTTATGCATTTATTTATTTAATATTTGTTTCAACCCAACTTAAACTACATAAACATTAGAAACTCTAAAGTTATAGTTATCTCTTACATTTATCATTTATGCACAACTTTCAAATTATCATGTCATACTTATAACTCACACTAACACTTATGCACCACCTTCAAATTAATAAAACTTATACACATCCGTACACAGTCTCGTCACCTCACTCGCCACTCTAAATTAACTATAACTCACACCTCCTCCATGCACTAGCTATGCACTTGCATATTACATAAGTTATAGCATGAGAACTCATTGCATTAATAACAACTCATATGGCATCTGAAATTACTTGATTTGCCAGGACACAGTGCATGGCACAGTGGCGAGTTATAGTTAATCTATTTGTGCACTTATAGCAATCATCACATAATTTGCAGATTTCAACAGAAAAATATTTTTATCTCAAATGGTTACAAATGACACTGCCAGAGCAACTTTAACAAAATGTCACATAATTTTCCTTTACGTGCCACATTATTTTCAATATTTCACAGGTGCATGTGTAATACAGGCTTGCCTTTTACACCACTGCATTTTCTTCAACAAAAACACCTAAAAATGTATAGATAGATAGATAGATAGATAGATAGATAGATAGTGAATACATAAGAGGAAACTGTGTCATATGGTCATTATTGCCATTAAGGGGTTCCGGTGACATTGTAACATGACAGGAGGCCGAAGACTGGGGGGTTTATAAATGTCACCTGAACCATTAGATGGATATATGGGAGGATATTACGTGTTAGTAGTAATGTATTTTTATATTACATTAATTATTCATTGATTTTACAACCCTTTGAAAGTTTTGGAGCATTTGTATGTCATCCTCAGTTTCATGTTTGGTATTCAATGTTTTCCTGAGACTGAAGGATTGTCTGTCAATGTTTGAGAAATATGTGTATTTTGTGGTGGGGAATAGATAATGTGCTAATATTTAAATTATTTTTCTATGCAACATTGTGAATTATTATAAGGTAAATTTTAAACGAAAAGGAGCATTTTAAGGAATTAAGAACATGTATTCTAAAATACACTCTTCTTTTAAGTACACTGACACCATACATTAGGTATAGTAAAAACGGGAAAATAAACTGCAGTGCTGGACATTTAACTTTTTATTGGCAGAGTTCTGCAATTATAATGTTTATTTTAACATGATGGGGAAGATTCTTTGGTGCCTGCATGCATCAGGGATCAGCCTACAAGAGTGAGCTTGTCTTGTGTGCTGATTAATGCTTTGAAAAGAGCACAGGCACTGCAAAAGCTTATTTTAATACCAATGAAACAAAGAAGAAATGCTGTGTTACACATCGATGCAAGTTTTGTTTAGTAAAGCATTATTTCATGCTAAAAAAGCCAGCCCTGTGAATTATGGAAAATATTTCATGGTGGACCTCTATTTTTTTGTGAGATATTAGTTTTGAAACAAACTATATTTTGATTTCTGGTGTTTTTAAGACTTCTGAACGCTTTAGCAGGTCTTGCAATACTCCATGTTATTGGTTATATGGCATCATTACTACTTTGTTTGGAACGTTTCAATGATGTTTGACATGAAAATAATAAAGTGTATATCCTCCACATTGAAGCGATGATGATACATTTGATTAAGAAACTGGTGCACCAATACCCCTACTCAAGTGTATGCACTCTCAGAATCAGAACCAGCACATAATTGAAGTTTAGCTCAAAATTTGGCTAGTGGATTATAGTCCCTCGACTACTTTCCTTTATTTTTGCCCAAAAGGGATAGGAAGGTTAAGAACCTTCATAGACTAGGACGTGCTCAACAGAATCACAGAATCCGCGATCCCAGGTCTTGCAGCAGTCTCAGGCCCACAATATGCTGGTGGTGCTGCTGCGGAACCTTCAACCATATTACGAGCTTCCTCACCAGCACAGTTTTCATGGCAGTGAGCCCACCATGAAAAGTGTGGTGGTGAGGAAACTAAGGGGGCCCTACAAGGCCGACTGTTGCCTCAGAGCCAGGGGATGCATGAAGGGGGCACATGTTGTGCCCCCCAGTAGGCATGCACCCCCAGTTCCTGCATGACATGCTGTGGCACTCCCATTGCGGTGCCTTTCTAAGGCTCAGATATGAGCCTTTGAAAGGCCCCACCGTGGGACCACCGCCACAGGATCGCTCGACCTGTATTCCAATGGGAATATGGTGGGCGGCCAGACTGCGGGTTGGGCGGTCTTGGAGCGGGGCCCTGGGGTAGCGGCCCCCTCCAAGAACGCCAAACTCGTAATCAGGCCCTTAGATGTGGTTTGCTTTGTTTAGCTGGATGATGACCCCATTCCCTCAGTCTGTTGAAAATACATACGCCACATATTAAGGCACTCTTGCAACAATTAAGAGATCCTCATCTTTTTGCTGGATGGGTAAATGAGACCTCTGCACTACAGTTGTAAAGTTCTAAGGTTACTTAATTAGACCGGAAGGTAATAGAATGAATGACATGAAAGTGTCCAAAATTGTCCTGTGGCCAAAACCAGCTTCCGTCAAAGTAATACAACGTTTTTTAGGCTTCGTCACCTTTTGTGAAGATTCATACATTATTGAGACCCATTCCGAGATTACTACTGATAGGACTCATTTCTGTATGGATTTAAGAGGCTGAACGAGCATTTTCTGTTTTTTAAGGAATGTTTTTCTAGTGACCCTCTTTTACAAAATTAATTTGCAGAGCTTCCATATATTTTGGAAACTAATGAATCTTACGCATATGTGGTGTTTTACTCTGACAAACCCAAACACTGGACAGATTCATCCAGTAGCTTATTCTTCTCAAATATTTACTCTTGCAGAACTAAGTCACCATCACAGACAAAACATTTTTGGCTAATAAGACATACTTAGAGGAGTGGAGCTATTATTTGTTAGGATTACATTTTATTACATTAGATAGAACCTGGACTCCCTGTCAACTTAAATCAACATTGTTCTTTCACGATTATGATTTTTTAGTTAATTACAGACCAGGTTATTTTAATGGTAAAGCTGATGCTTCTATTGACAAGATCAACCTGAGAATGAGAATAAATTGCTAAATGATACTCATCCTCAAAGGTAACGCATGATCATTCAACATACCTAATTAATGTGGAATCATTTTTGACAAAAGTACATAAAGAGGTTTGGATTCAATAGCATTAGCATAGACATGAGAATGAGCGAGCCCTGCATTAAAATAAAGTTATATACTTGACTTCAGTTCATTTAAGACAACAGACTTCGCTTCATCGTTCATGGTTCTAAAATGGATGGGCATCCCAGAACAGCTAAAATATTAGCAGCAGCAAGGGGGTATTTTTGGTGGCCTACTTAGTTTGTTGATGTGAAGAATATCTTCTAATGTGTTCCATCTGCACACAGATAAAGATTTCTTATACTACATCTGTGAGTCATTTCATAATGGTACCAGAGGTACCCACAAGAGTTAACACACATATTTGTACATCACATCCTTTGAAGACATGATATTCCACAAGCGTTAATTACTGAACCTCAATTTACCTTGAGATTTTGGTCTGCCTTGTGTAAAGAATAAAGTCTGTTTTTAGCCATTTATCATCCTCAGACAGAATGACATAGTGCAGGTTTGATATTGTTAAGGCCTACGACTCTTGGCAAGGTGTTGGGAGCAGGGAGACATTCCCCCTCACAAGTAGGAAAGATGAGAGGAGGGGTTATTTGAACACTTTCACAAGTTGCCATTTGTCATTTTCCCCCTCGTACTTGGGCAAGTTAAGGAAGGAACCTGTTATTTTTCTCCCTTGTTCTTTGATAAGTTGAGGTGGGGGGTGAGAACACAGACTCATGAAGATTGGCAATGCAGATGAGTGTGGAATATTTTGACCCCTCTACTTGGGGCTAACCATGGAAAGGGTGTTATTTCTCCCACTCAGTCATGAGCAAGGCTAGGGATGTTAGTAGAGAAAACACCCGCACTCAGTCAATGTAGGGACAGTGGGTGGCAGCTCTCCTCTTTAGTCCTTAGGGTAGGCCAGTGAGGTCTAAAGTAGCTCCCATCACCCTTGGCAATGGATGGGAGGTTAGATGTAGCCCTCCTGATCTTTGCATGGGTGGCGGGTCCATGTTAGGGGTGGGCGGAATTTGCGTAGTCGTGTTACGCAAAGTTCTGCGAAACAGTAAAAAATCTCCGCTAGCTCTTCAGAATTCCGCGAGCACGCGGAATTGCTTGTTCCGCCCACTCACGATGCATTTTTCCTGTTCGGGGACACTGTTTGCGTGCTCGGGAGGAAATATCTCGCGAACTTGTCTATGCGGTCGCCAATTGGCGCGGCCATCTTGTTTCACATGTCCCGCCCGCTCGCGATGCGTGTTTCCTGTTCGCGAACGCGGATGTCCGATGGCGCGTCCGAATGACGTGTTCGCGAATGCACACTCTGGCGGGATCGCGCGGCCGGCTACCAAAATCTCGTGGCGCATGCGAACGGATAGGAAAACTTGTCGGCGAATGCAGGGATCCCGGTAAGTCGCTCCCGCGCGCGCGAACACGCATTTTGAAAGCGCGAACAAGGAAAAAATTCTGCTACGCCGCGGATCGTGGAATTTTCAGCAATTCCGCGTTCTCCGCGGAACGCGGAATTGCCAAAATTTCGCAAATTCCGAGAGCGGAGCGGAATATACCACCCAGGCCTAGTCCATGTTTATAGTCAATATTTGCTTTTATCTCTTCTGAGTTTGTCAAACAGTATAGGAAAAGATATTAATGAGTGGGCAGGCTTACCTGTCCACTTATGAATCATGCTGCTTTTTTTGATTGTTTCCAATGTTTGCCAGCACTGAGAGGAAAATGTTTGAGTAGCCAGTGTACATGCACAGATGGTTGTACTTGTGCACTATATTCTCATACTCCATGTTCAATGCATTTAGGAACAAGTTGAAAAATATACATTTTTGCTATGCATACTGAATGCTTTGTCTCCAACAAATGTGACTCGATTTTAAACAAACCAAGAAAAAGCATAAAGCATAATGCTAATTTTTAACTATAATCCCTGAAACCTATGGTTTTTCCAGTGAATTTCTAAGGTTTTTTAAATGCTAATTTCTAACTATAACTCCCCTGAAACCTTTGAATTTTTCAGTGAAAATATATATATATATATATATATATATATATATATATATATATTCACTGAAAAAACCACAGGTTTCAGGGACGTTATAGTTAGTTGGACATTTCACTCGAACAAAACCAGAGAAATTCAGCCGTTATAGTTAGTTGAGCTAACTATAACTCGCGCCCCCGCACTGCACTGCTGATGACGTCACATATTATATCACTCATGACATGGTCAGTGACATCACTGATGACATCTCAAATGACATCACTGATGACATCATCCAGTGACTGAGAGTGTTTTAAAAGTTTAAGAATGTTATATATATACGCCAAGGTGTATGGAAGAATGAGTGGGTTTATAAGTGTCTGAATGGATGATTTACTGGGTGCGTGACTGACTGTGTAAGTGAGTGATTAAATGTGTCTTAATGAATGCATGGGTGAATGACTAATCTGTGTGAATGTCTGTATCAGTCTGTCAGTTGGTGTGTCAGTGGTTGCATGGGTTGGTGTGTAACTACATTAGTGTCTATATGGGTTAATGATTGGTTGTCTTAGTACCTGTATGGGTGCCTGAGTGTCTGTGTTGGTGGGTTGGGGGTGTGTGACTCCCTGCATGGATGTGTGAGTGGGTGATTAACTGGGTGTATGGGCACATGAGTGCATCTGCGAAGGGCTGTATAGATGAGTTAGTGTTCATATGGCTGTGTTGGTGAGTGAATGGATGTCTCAGTGATATATGTGTGAGTAACTACATATGTAAAAGGCAGTATATGTGAGTGTTGGAGTATATAAGTGACTATATGTGAGAGTGAGTGATTGTGAGAGTGGCTGTATGGATGAGCATGGCTTGTGTCAGTGATTGTATAAGAGAGTAAGAATGTGTTAGTATCTGTATGAATAAGTGAGGTGGTGTGTCTGTAACTGTATAGGTGAGCAAATGGAAGTGTGATTGAGTCTTTGGGTGACTGACTAGGTGTGTGAGAAAAGTGGTGGGTTGTGAGTGTCTGTATGGGTGAGTGAGATGTGTGTGTAGACCTATGAATCAGTGAGTGGGTATCTACTAACTGGTATTGGTGTGTCTATGGTTTCCAGAATGGTAGTCTGTATTTTAGAGTGGGTGCATGAAAGGTTATATTAGGGTGTGAGGAGGTGCATCAGTTATTAAGTGGATGATGTCATCAGTGATGTCATCAGTGATGTCATTTGAGATGTTATGTTATGTTAAATTATTTGTAAAGCGCAACGAATACCCAAGGGTGTCTTGGCACTGAATTAGTAAGCATTGAAAGGGGTGTGAATGACCTATTGTTTGAAAAGCCAAGTTTTTAGAAGCTTCCTGAATTGAGACAGGGAGGGAGCTGATCTAAGATTGAGTGGAAGGAGATTCCAGGCTGTCGCAGCTCTAACCACAAAACTGTTTCCACCCCATTTAGATTTTGCAAATCTGATGGTATTTACTCTGAAAGAGCCTGCTGATCTTAAATTTCTTGAAGGAGTGTACCATGATAGGGCTTTCTTGAGAAACGAGGGTCCTGAGTCATGGAGGGCCTTGTACGTCAGGTAGAGGGCCTTAAATTTGATCCTGTTTTTAACTCTCAACCTATGGAGATCCTTGAAAGCAGCGGAAACCGAATGGTGCCTAGGCAGGTCAAGAAGGAGTCTGGCTGCCGAATTCTGAAGGATCTGCAACTTATTCAAATATTGAGTTTGCAGATGTAAAGGCCATTACAATAGTCAATTTTGGATAATACAAGTGTGGAAATAACAGACTTCCTGACTGAAATGCGCAAGAAAATTAGAATTTTTTAAAGTATTCTCAAAGTGTTATACGAGGAGGAGACCACTGCGTTAATTTGGTTTCCCAAGAGTAAGTGGTCATCAATCATGACGCCAAGACTCTTGGCTATCTTGGTGGGTACAGAAAGGGGGCCCATCTCCCCAGGCCAACACGGGGCAGACCACAGGTTAGGGTTATTGCCGAGTAAGATCACCTCAGTCTTTCCCGCAATAAGCTTAAGGTAGTGTCTGTTCATCCAACCATTGATACATTTCATGCAGTCATGTATGCGAGCACCAGTATCATCGGCATCATGGGAGGCTGATAACATGATTTGCGTGTCGTCCGCATAAGAGGTGAGGGAAAATCCGAAGGATTCGACCAGGGGGTCAAGGTCTGTGACGTATACATTAAAAAGAGTCGGGCTAAGAGAGGATCCCTGTGGAACCCCGAAAGGGCAAATGAAATGAGCTTGATGAGAAGGCCTCAAAGTTGATTATGTTTTCCCTGTTTGACAGGAAGGATGTAAGTAATTTCAGGGCAAGTTTCTTTATACCTTTTGCTTCCAGACGGTGTATCAGGGTGGAATGATCCACCGTGTCAAACGGCGCGGATAAGTCCAGCAGGATAAGGGCTGCTGATCCCCCATTGTCTAAGATGGATTTGAGCTCATCGGTGGCCTTAATCAGAGCAGTCTCTGTACTATGTTCGGATCTGAATCCGAATAGAGTAGGGTCCAAAGAGTTGGAATCCTTGATGAACTGATTTAATTGAATGTTCATAACTTTCTCTACAATTTTCGCTGGGAAAGGGAGCCTGGAAATAGGTCGGTAGTTGGCCGGGTCCTCGGGATCCAAGTTGGCTTTTTTTCAATAGAGTCAGGATGGAGGCTCGCTTCCATTGAGAAGGGAAAATACCAGTTCTAAACATATTATTAAATATGCATGAGAGATGGGTAGCAATAATGTCAGGGACTAGCTTTATAATTGAGGGCAGACATGGGTCGTCTGGAGAGCCTGACTTGGTTGTTAAGATAAGGTCTTTTATTGATACCGAGGAAACAGGGGAAAAACACTTGAAGCTTTTAGTAGACAAATCCTTATCGGAAACTGAGTTCACATTATCTTGACCGGTGACTGGCGAAGAGTTACCATAGGGACCAAATGAGTAAAAAATAGAGTCGATTTTGCCCCTGAGGTGTGAGGCAATGTCATCGCAGAAGGACTGGTTAACCCAATCTCTTTTTTGTTCAGGTTGTTTGGTTAATTTATTAATAACTTGATAGAGTTCTCTGACTGAGTTTTTGGAGGATTCAATTTGCGAGGAGAAATATGCTGCCTTTTCTGTAACTAATAGAGCTTTGTATTTAGTTAAAGAGCGTTTATAAATTTCTCTCTCGTATAAGTCATATTGGGCTCTCCATTTCCTCTCTTGACGTCTGCAACCTTGTTTTTCTATTCTGAGAGCCTCTGAGTACCAAGGGGCGGACAGCCGGATTCCACTACGGCCACCTCTTTTTATCAGAGCAAGTTGACAGAAGGCAGAGTTGAGCCAGGTGGAGTAAGTCTCGGTTGCCAGTTCGGGATTGTCCTCCACCGAGGGGCTTGAACTAACAAGAAGTTGCTCAAGTTGAGCTTGGTCAACTTTTGCCCAAGATCTGTGCTGGGAGGATTTAAACCTCTTGTTTGGGCTGTATGGGTAGTGGGACAGTTGATCTTAAAGAAGACAGCCGAGTCTTCAGACCAAATCAAAAGGAGTACTTCAAGACTGGAGATATCTTTGTTGTTTGAGAACAGGGCATCCATTGTATCACCCCCACGATGATTGGGATCAGAACTAAGAAGTTTGAGATCACAAGCATCCATGACTTCAATTAATGAAGCTGTATCCTTATCTCCTATTTGCTCTAAATGAAAGTTAAAATCCCCAAGGACCGTAAAGTTAGAATTACAAATATCTGCCTCGAGTAAAGAGCTAATGGAGTTTAGGAAGCCGGCTTTAGAGCCTGGAGGACAATAAATTAAAAAGCCTCGAAAAGTGTAATTATTTGTGAGCCCCAGTTTGAAGGACAGAAATTCACAGTCGTCCGACTGTATATTTGTAAAAATTGCTCTGAATTTATCACGGTAAATGACCGCCAAGCCCCCTCCTCTTTTCAGAGGACAATCTTGCCTATGTAGCAGATAACCAGAGGGTGTGGCTACAATCAGTTCGGGTGATGAGGTATTGGTGGCCCATGTTTCCGTGATGAATAAAATGTCAGGATTGTATGAATCAATCAAATCTGTCACTTCATAAGCATGTTTGATTAGAGAGTGAGCATTTATTAAAATGCACAGTGTACCCCTGCTGTCCTTTATGTCAGATGATATCTGGCTAGAACCAAGAGATCTGGTGGGAACTACTCTGTGATATAGCTGGAAGCCACAGGAGGTACAGGAGACCGCCATCCCTTGACCTGGAGTTAAACTGTCGGTGCAGTGACAGTTAATCTTCTGCTTGTTTAATGCATAAAGTTCCTTACTGGTGTAAGAAATGTATGAATTAAGGTCTGAATCGAAACTGACAGGGGATATGGCACTGGCCACGGTCCAGGCACGGACGAGCGCAGACGGACTTGCCTTTTGTGCACCTTAGGCGTGCTGGCGGCGCGTCCGCTGCGTGTCCGCTCACACATGCCACCTAAATACTGTGGCTGTGACAGCTGCTCGCCCCTTGCCGGAAGTGCAGGGAGCCAGGGGGGAGGAGTTGCGTCCCTCCACACAATCGGCAGGAAATGCCGTGGCGAACCGGGGACTAACAGTCAGGAAATGCCAAGTGCCAAAGTGCCAATGCGGTAAGATTATCAACAATGTAGTTAAAAAAAATATTTTAAACTTAAGCAGTCACCAAAGTATTGTAAAAGTTTTTTAAAAACTATTGGCAATGAGTCGTCCCTAAAATGCGCTACTTATAGCTTCTGCGCGTCCGCTCACACATGCCACCTAAATACTGTGGCTGTGACAGCTGCTCGCCCCTTGCCGGAAGTGGGGGGAGCGAGGGGGGAGGAGTTGCGTCCCTCCACACAATCGGCAGGAAATGCCATGGCGCACCGGGGACTAACGATCAGGAAGTGCCAAGAGCCAAAGTGCCAAGGGGGTAAGATTAGCAACGATGTAGTTAAAAACAAATATTTCAAACGTAAGCAGTGATGAGATGTCATCAGTGATGTCATCAGTGATGTCATTGACCATATCATGAGTGATGTAATATGTGACGTCATCAGCAGTGCATTGCGGGGGCGCGAGTTATAGTTAGCTCAACTAACTATAACGGCTGAATTTCTCTGGTTTTGTACAAGTGAAATGTCCAACTAACTATAACGTCCCTGAAACATGTGGTTTTTTCAGTTAATTTCCAAGGTTTTTTAAATGCTAATTTCTAACTATAACGTCCCTGAAACCTATGTTTTTTTCAGTGAATTTCTAAGGTTTTTTAAATGCTAATTTCTAACTATAACGTAGTAATCGCGTTTGCAGAGTGGTGCAGAAAGGGGCCTGGGCCTCCGACCAGCGCTCAGGAATTCCGCTGCGTAGGACTTACAGGAGGTACCAGGAGGGCTACTTGGCCACCAAAGTCCCTCAGGACTAAAGTGGACTTCACCCCCCAACAAGTACTGTGCCAGGAGGTGGGTTTGCAGAGTGGTGGAGAAAGGTGAGCGTGGCCTCCAAAGATATCTTAGCAATCCCACTGTGTGGGACTTACTGGAGGTAACAGGAGGGGTAGTTGGCCCCCAAGGTCAACCTTGGGGGCCAACTGCCCCTCCTATTACCTCCAGTAAGTCCCACACAGCAGGATTGCTAAGTTCTCATAGCAGGTCACGCCCCCTTGCCCCACCACTCTGCAAACGCACTTCCTGGCGTGCTCTTGGATGGGGATTAAAGTCCACTTCGCTGCTGGGGGTCATTAGGGGCCAACTAGCCTACCTGATACCTCCAGTATGTCCCAGTTAGTGGGATTGCTGACAGGTGGACACAGGCCACACCCCCTTTCTCCACCACTCTGTAAACGCACCTTGTGGTGCGTTCTGGGTTGGGGGATTAAGTCCCCTTGAATCCTGAGGGTACCTGGGGGCCAACTAGCCCACCAGGTACCTCCAGTAAGCCCCACACAGCTTGATTGCTGAGAGTGGTCTGTGGCCACGCCCCCTTTTTACACCACTCTGCAAACGCACCTCCTGGCGCACTGCTGCCCGGGGGATGAAGTCCACTTTAGTCCTGAGGTCCTCAGAACACAAGAGGACCTCTTCGCTCCACCAGCAATGCGCCAAGAGGTGCGTTTGCAGAGTGGTGTAAAAAGGGGCATGGCCTCGGACCACCTCCCAGCAATCCCACTGTGTGGGGCTTACTGGAGGTACCTGGTGGGCTAGTTGGTCCCCAGGGACCCTTAGGATTCAAGGGGACTTAATCCCCCAACTTAGAACGCGCCAGGAGGCGCATTTGCAGAGTGGTGCAGGGAGGGGGCGGGGCCTCCAGCGAGATGCCGGCTTTTCTATTTATTTCTTGTTAGAAAGGGGGCTGTGTGGCTACCCTTCTCTTAATATTTTGTGGGCCCTGGCGACCCCATCCCACATGGGACCCCCTGACCAGGCCTAGGGGGTCAGGGTGTTTCTACCCTGCCCCCTTTTCTTTTTTTTCACCTTTTGTTTTGTGACTCGGTTCAACCGAGTCACAAGATGGCTGCCAACACTTCCTGGTTTGAAGTGTTGGCAGCCAATCAGAATCAAGCTCGTGCTCTGGAGGGTTAGGGGATCCACCGCGTTCACCAGATATCAATACTTTTTATTTTATGAATTTCTCAGGAACTACTGAACAGATTTAAACCATTTAAAGCAAAGAGTGCACTCTGGACCAAGAGCTACCTCTCTGCCAAATTTGGTGTAATCCCGTTCAGCAGTTCGGGCTGTAGTCGCGAAAAAAGTTTCCTACGCATTTTGGGACCCCCTTTTTTTTCGGCCCCTGCTTCACGAATCGCCCCGAAACTTTCAAGACAGGAGCTGACCGGAGCGCCCCATTAGTTTTGAAACTTTCGCGAAGATTCATCAAATGCCGCCAAAGATATTGGCAAATTAAAAAACGCTTTTCCTATGGAAACTAGGTCCTAACTATAACTACCTACTTGCGACCGCCAGTAGGTAACATATATATATATATATATATATATATATATATATATATATATATATATATATATATATATATATATATATATATATATATTTATTTATAAATGTTTTTTGACTCATAAATTACAAAAAATCTACACATACAGAAGCACTGCTCAAGTTTATTACAACATTATTACAGGATAACCCTTCATAAAACTTGGCAGGTTGGAATGGATAGGTTCTATATAATTGTATGTTGGATTGGTGTAAATTTGTATTTTAGATTTTGCAATATTAAATGAAATAAAAAATATGCTATTATGAGAGATTAGTTCACATATTGGCCTATACTTTCCTCATCAAGGACTCCACAAACTGGTGTGCTCAATTAATGAACATTGAGATTGCTTTACAAACTTTTGAGTAATGAATGACTAGTCAAGTTCACAATTGTTATGGTACGAGGGTTTCACAAAACCCTCAATGTAGTTTGTGACTGTGTTGATAAATTATGTTTCATAAGAACACATGGTAGGATATGGATCAAAAACTAACACTAGGGTTGTTGTTGGAGCAACCGAGAGATGTGGAAAATACTTTTTTAACTGATCAAAAAATATAAATTGTTGCAGAGAGTTTGTGATTCACAGGGGCCATTTCACTACCAATGCCAAGCACTTAAAATAAATGGTTTGTGGATATGCTTAGGCTTCACAAACTGCATTCCTAGTTGGCAGACCTCAAAACAATTCATAACAGGCATTGGCAAAGCCCATACCTCTTGGTCGAGAAAACCTATTGCCCATGCTTCTACGCTGGCCATCTCTGAATGTGTTTTGTTTTGTTTAACAAAATGCCACTCAAATATGTCCATCATATCTGCACGTGTCTTTGCAGCAGCCATCTTTGAATGGGATTTCTTAAAAATAAAACCAAAGCCATTCAATTATGCCAATGCGTGTCCATGTGCTATGTACGGGTGGCCATCTAGGAATCATCAGTGAAACAATTTAAGATGGCTGCCTGTCAATCGAGTGGCAAACAGCAACAAAGTAAAAAAGTTCTTAAAAGAAATGGTTGTGATTACGGAATTTTAAACCATTCTGTGAGAGGTTTTATAATGAACCTTAGTTGGGACAGGCAGGTAAATACCCCGGGGGTGAAAGAGTGACTCTAATAGTCTATATGTGATTTCCTGCTATGGGGCCTATCCTAAGTCATCAACAAGAAAAAGCAGCAAACAGGACTGCAAATCTACCACACCCATTTCATTAGAGAGCCCTACTGATCATGTCACTGCCACAAATTGACATTAGACAAATTATTACCATTAGAAGACGGTACCTAATTTCTGAGGTAATCCACCATTGCTGATAGTTTTGTGATCTGGTGGATGCAGTGTATTGGAGAGTAGTCGTAGGTAGGGATGATATTTCCATGGTTTGCAAGCCTTGAAAATAGCTCCATTATCAGCGCAGGGTTTTCCATCATATATGCAATGGAAATGGAAACACCACAAATAAACATTCTTGCAGCACTACAGGTAATTCTGGGATAGGTGGTAGAGGAGTGGGGGCTCTTGCAAACTGCTACATCAGTGGTAACCTTATCACTCTTTTCAGAAAGGACCCCAACAAACATGCTTTAACTGCTATGTAATTTGATTAGAGGTCTTTGTTGGTGGAATTCATTTGAATGTTTTTTCTATTGACAATATGATGTGAGTTTTAGATCACACAAAACCATAAAAAGTAACCCTGGGCGAAGTGCTACGCTACGCTCGCGTAGTTTGCGAAGTTTGCGCTACTTCGCACAACGCGAGTGCACGTAGCACAGTGCAAACACGCGTAGCGTAGCGTAGCGTAGTGCCGCGGTCATTTTTGCTTGCTCGCGGTCCTCAACGTCAAGTTGGCGACCGTGAGCAAGCAAAATGACATCCCGGCAAGACTTTTTCTCGTTCGCGATCAGCAACATCAAGTTGCCGATCGCGAGCGTGGAAAATAAACCTCCGGCGAGATTCTCAACGCGGGGAGGTCAGGTTTCTCATTGCGAGTGGTCGCGTATGCTCGCGACCGCTCGCGATGAGAAACTACCAGTCCGCGTTGAGAAAGCTGCCGCTCGAGTAAAAATCTACTCGAGCGGCAGTAAAAGACAGCTCGCACTGTGCAAGTTGCCGTTTTCAATGATTGCACAGTGCGGACAAGCATCCGGCACTGTGCAATCATTGCGAACAGTGCGCTACTCAGTTCGCGTAGCGCTGCGCGAAGCTTGCGTAGTGCGAACTGCACTTTGCGTAGCTTCGCGAAGCATTACTTCGCGAACTACGCCCAGCCTTAATAGAAAGCCATGTTTTTGCTCGAATATCAAAGTAATAATATAAGTCAACCATAAGCCGATAGCAGAAGAGCCAGTTGGAGCAGAGACAAGGGAGCAAAACTCTAGTTGAGTCACACATCAGTACGCCACACGGAACATACACCATCATCAATTATTGTACACTCTTATTGATAATTCTTGTTTTCAGCATAATTTGATGGAAATAAAATACCGTGCTTTTCCAATATGCAATTTCTTTTAAAAAAATTAAAAAAAACAGAACCTAGGTTTTATTGGTGTTTTGTTTGTTAAAACCACAAAGGCAGATGACTACTAGTAATGCTTAATTTAGTGCGGTGATTTCATAACAAACCTATAGTGCATCCATTCTTCCAGTATATTGTGTGTGTTTACTCTGGGTCCACAGTTTTTCAAATTTATAACAATTACGTTGCCTTACATTTCTTCCTAAATATGAAAGGTCAGTTCAATAGAGGATTTTCGGAGATGTACATCGCATAAAAAGGTAACAGTCTCAAAAATAGTCCATAGCCTTACCGGTACTTTGCTGCTTTCGCTATCGTTTGCCTTCATTCTTTTTTTCTGAAGAAGTTTGGTCTCATATTCTGGCCTCGGGTGTTCCTGACCCAACAAAAACATAAGTAGTTAGTGTGGAAAAAAAGCAGAGATGGCTCACTTCAAAAAAGTCAAACACGACAAAGGTACGGTACTCCAGACACGGGTCAAAATCAGTGGTTCAACCATCAGACACAATTAATACACGGTCACGAAAACTGTAGGAATCAAACACTTGCAGAACACTCATAGGTCTATCTATATGGAAAAATCAACCAAACCTTTATACGTTCCTTGGTGCAGAATTGATGGTGAAAAAGGAGAAAGAACACATTAAAGGTGTTGTGCAGTAGGACATGTACTACAGCTGAAGTCAATCTTTAACAAAAAAAATAACTATTTATAGTGCTATTTTAAAGTACATAACATATTTTCTGCTGAAAATATGTATGCAAAACTGTAGAGAAATATCTTATCAAGTTCCAGAGATTGAATTTCAAATGAATTTAAAACATTTGCAGTTTGTAAAACGAGTACAAATGTAAAATCTGAAGAAACCTTTCATCATAGCATCACTTTTTATGGCATTATGTTTGACGGTCTACTTAAACTATTATCTTCCAATTGTTCATTTGTTATCTTCTTATCAAAATGATAAATTGTTTGCCTGTCTAATTTAATGGGATTAGCAGTAATTTCTTAGTCGAATTTCTAAAATCGGGTGTAATGGCTATAGGCAGGAGGTTTTAACAACTGTGCTGAAGATTTTCAGTGTCTTCTCCAAAGCCAGTGTGTTTTTACGTGACTGTAGAATCCATAATGTATTTTATAATTTTAAAAAAGCGATTTTCAAGTCAGTGTGGCGAACTTGTACCGATAAGGCACTCTTGGCCTTAGTAGGGCTTAATGTGTGTCCCATCTTCGCTCCTGGGTTAAAAAACCAACTTCATGGTTTTGCCATGGAACAATAATCAACTTCATGGTTTTACCTATAGGCTTGCCACTGTTTTTTTCTAGAAAGAGAGTGTTACTGTTTTTTAAAATATTTTCAATTTTTTGGAAACAGCATTTTCCAGTGCCTTTGCATGTAATCTGGGGTAGAAAATATCACTTACATAGACACGTCGGAAACAAAAGTAGAACAGACCTCAATATTGTCTTGGTCTCACCTCAGCATAATAATATTGCTGAGACATCCACTGAGGTGTTTATTACGGTAGCAGAACGGCTGAATGGAAAGTTACTGCACGGAGTGCGGATCCGGTAGGTGAACTCCTCTCCAGGGCTATCCTATATCATTTCAAATGTCTCTTTTTTGCTTAAATGTCGTTGGAAAGCTAAGGACCATTGGTTGCTTTGAGCAAAAGGCCTTAGAGGGTTTGATATAAAAATCTGTTCAGTTCTCTCTAAAATGAAATGCATTGATGGGAAAACACACATATATTAACATTCACCAGCTGCTGCTACCTCACCTCAGCAACCAAAAATACCTCGATGCACCTAAGGGGGTGATTCGTCGTTTAACTGTATTTTTGAAAGTAAAAACAGTTCCTAAGTACCTGTATCTCCACAAACCACCGCTGTTTGCTGTGGGTGGAAATGGAGGCCTGTCCCCAGCACTTCAAATAGTTCTAGGTTTAAGTCCATTCTGTGCAGACTCTCGGTGTGAGAAGAAGACTCACGTGTGTGTCTGAAGGTACCTCCCAGCCCCCAAGAGCCAAACACCATACCACGCTGGTTTCGGGGTTACAGAAACAGGGCAAAAGGATTGGCAAAAATAAATGAGATCTGCAAAGAACCCAATAGGCTCTGCCAATGATTCAAACCACTGGGCTGGGGCCAGAAATAGGTCCCGCAGAGCCTGGCCTTGGACAACCCATTTAGGCAGCACCTGTGGAGCTTGAACAACAACCATTCCATGTGGATTCTGGGGCATATGTTTGGATTCAATATGTGGGGGAACAGAAGTGACGACCTGCACCCAGTTCCCACTTTGCATGGCTAGAAGATATATTCACTTGGCTTTGGTGGCGAGCAAACTGGGCATGCCTAGAGTCCAGAGACCATAAATACAGGTAATGACCAGTGGGACCTGGGAATAAAAGGACTTGGCAGATGGCTTTGCCTCAGTCACACAGATTGTTCCGAGGTCCCTCAGAGCATGTCCAAAGGTCATGCTCTTTCGGTTTTGAGGCACAGAGCCTGAGCTAAGACACTTTTAAACAGATGGGCACATCCAAAGGCCATGACTGTGATGACAGGATCTGGGCTGAGAGTGTGCACCATGCCCTACATCTAGACAAGATAGTGCTTTGCAGAAGACTACACACTCTGAGCAGTTGCATTGAGGATGTGGCGTGGCAGGAGGTCTAGCTCTCAGGCCAGAGCTGGCTGGCAATGATTACAGGCTGTACCCAGAAGACTGACAGTTCAGGCTGGATTCTTCCTCTTAGAGAGGACCAGTGCAGGCTTGCATATGGTTGCTCTCTATGTGTACTGGTGCAAGAGACAAAAAAACAATGGACTGGAAGTGATTGCTAGTGGTGGCGAAGTTATACATGCATCACCTTTTGTGTTTTTTAATGTGATGGCCTAAGTGTAAGGGATATGACCAAATGTGTATCCTGGTTCTCACTGTGCTGCAGGATTCAAGCTCCACCTCACAGATGAGACATAAGAAGGTTGATACCAGACTGGGGCTGCTTGTGTTCCTGTTCAGAGGGAAAACTTGTTAGCAGTTTGGGCTGGACAGATCCTACTGGAGCAGATGAAAAACTTACTTACATATGGTGGCTCTCAGTCTATATTGGCACAGTTAGCAAAACAATGATAGACTGGCACTTGGCCTAGTGCAGTGCCTGAGAATTTTGGAAGATTTTCACCATTAGCCTTTTTTATGACACCTCTAGCACAATGGGTATGCCATACATGGGCTACGTGCCGAACCAAGACTGGTTTGCATATGGCTGGCCTCTGTTTGGAATGGTGCAGTTGACTGCAATGCTGTCCCAAGCAACCACCAATGGCAGAGACTTTGGGATGAATTCTACCTATCACCTTTTGTTGTTCTTTGTGTGCTTGAGGCATCAGGAATCAGGTGCATGGAATGGTAAAATGTCATAGCCTGTTTCCCAAGAGAACTGTGGGGAGGAATCAATGTATAGCATTACAAAACCGAAGTAATTATCAAAACAATGTTTCAAATTGAGATTAAGGTTGACACTCACAGCACAGTATAACAATATTTACGAAGCATGACAATTCCACTAATAAACCTTTAGTTAAAAAAGGGACAATATGGTTACCATCCAATGTTAAAACAAAAAACTCTGAAATTCCTTAGTTATTGTTAGCAATACTACCACAAAACACCTTAATGCACTGCTCATGACTTCAAATATAATTTTAAACATGGCATCAGGGCAGTGACGGCTACTTAATAAGCGTGTGGGGGTTATGCCTCTCCCATAATTTCTGCTTCCTTTCTGCCTATGCGAGGATCGGGCAGAGTCGGGGCTCTGTTTGAAAGGCACATGCACTACTGCGCATGTACCATGTCACTTGTTTTGCAGGGCTTGCCTGCTACCAACCATAGTATCCGTGGCCTGTTTGGACTGTAGGTCAACTCTTCTCCATGACCGAGCGCACCATCAGTGATCGAATGCAGCCTGGGCACTTTAGTCTTCACCATCATGCTTCCCTAGGCTGTATGTCAATTAGCCAACTCCCAACTCCCAACTTGTCATCCCAGCCCATCCTGTGGCCAGTTAGGAAAGAGAAGGGAGGAGAAAAGAAAGGTGGGGCGACCACTGTGCATGCAACATGCATCATTAGTGATGTCAGGTCACATGGTTTAAATAGATATACTGTCCATGCTTCACTTTATGTGAGGCTTGCACAGAGTATCTGATCAACAGCTCCATCCAGCTTTGTGTGCCAGTGTTTATCATGCAGTCGCCTAGCATCGCTGCTGAAGATGCCCTCTACAAACTGTTCCTTGGCTGAGCAATGTGTTAGTATGTAGAGGCCGATTTTGGGATTGATTCCCAAATATTGTTGTCAGGGCATGGGTTAGTCTCGTGGCAAAAACCTGATAACTTTGACTATTCCGAGTGGTTGTGGCTTGCAAAGAGGTCTTGGGCATCGGTGGGTGTTCTGAACGGAGGCATTATTGTCAGACTTAAGACCATGCAGTGTTTGCTGTGCATGACTTGCTGCCCAAGAAGTGCACATATGTTATGCTATTGTCGATGTCATCCTCAGGCAGCGTTATGGTTATGATGAAAATGTATAAGAAAATTGATATAAATGGCTGAGGGAAAACTGTTACGGAAACACAACTTGTCTTACAGAGGAGAGGCAATATATTCCCAGTATGAGAGTTTTCCTTGCAGTTGTTTTTCTAACAGCTGCAAGACGATGTTTTCTGTCGTAATTATTCCCTGGAGTCGGCCAGGTGGATCATTTCTGAGGTAGAAGGAGAATCATGGTGAGAGAGACAAGAGGGTGGCGGTAAGGAGTGGGAAGGGGAAGAAGTAGACATGGGAAGCGATGGAGGGATAAGGCAGGAACGGAGTGGGAAACGCATGGATATCAAGAATGAGAAAAGAGAAAAAGAAGTGGATATATGGGTGAGAAGGGAGCCAGCTGACAGCTTTTAGATAGAGTTGAAGCTCTACCTAATGACAAGTGCAAGTCATTTGCCTGGTTTTCCCTTTCATTCTGTATTTGTAGTATTCATTTTTCAATTATAATCACAAATACCGGAATGTAAAGAAAATAGGAATGAATCAGGTACTTACACCTTACATAGGACCATTTGAAACCTCTAAAGGAAGACAGTCAGAGAAAAAGAGGGAGACAGTTCAAGAGATCGGTAAGTAAATGAGAGTGAGTATATGAGCGGAAGAGGAAATGAGAAAACGGGAGCGGGGGATGGAGAGAAAGTAAAACAAGGAGGATAATGGAAGACTACAGTGAGGTTAAGAAGATAGACAGATAGATAATAGATAGATAGATAGATAGATAGATAGATAGATAGATAGATAGATGCCACTGCATCAGACATAACACCTCTGATCACTTTGCTGATGATGTGACCCATCACCATCAGCATCAACATCACTGAAGACACTAATCATTCTGCTTTTCTCTATTTATTTACTGACAGTAGAAATACAGCCTTGTTTACTTACATGTATTGTTGGGTATGCAAGCCATAGGGTTGTCTTTCCCTAAACTTTTTGCCTTCCCCATTCATTTTTTTGCTGATTTAATTTTTGCTGGCCTTAGGACTCTGCACACTTCACCACCGCTAACCAGTGGTTAAGTGCATGTGCTCACTCCTTAACACATAGTAACCTTGGCATATACCCATTTGGCATATTTAATTTACTTGCAAGTCCCTAGTAAAATGGTACTACATGTGCCCAGGGCCTGTAAATTAAGTGCTACTTGTGGGCCTGCTGCACTGTTTGTGCCACCCACTTATGTAGCCGTGTAAACATGCTTCAGGCCTGCCATTGCAGACTGTGTGTGCAGTTTTAAAACTGCCATTTCAACCTGGCAAAATATGCCTTGTCGCCAGGTGCAAACGTTCTTTTTGAATGCATATAAGTCACCCCTAGTGTAGGCCCAGGACAGCCCTGAGGGCAGGGTGCATTGATTTAAAAAGTTCAACATGTACTTTTAAGTTGTAGTCAAAAACTCTTAAATTAATTTTTCACTACTGCAAGTCCTACCTCTCCCATAGGATAGCATTGCAGTTTCCTTATTACATCATATAAGTGCAATTTCCAAATGGGAACAGATAACCAGTTCATGTGTGGTGTCTCTGGATTGGAACTTAAAATCCTAATTTATAGTTTAGTTGGATTTTGAATTATAATTTTGAAAATGCCACTTTAAGAAAGTTTAGGTCAGAGCACTCATCTCGCGCCCTTCTGTCGCACTGCGTAGTGAGGAACTTTTTCCCTCATAAATCCATGTATTCCTCGTAAACCATATTTATCATTAGAAACCCAAGTTCATCCACTTCTTCTTGCAACCTTAATGAATCATTGCAAAGACAGCGTCACGCCACTTTTTTGAATTTTATTTTCAAAACTCCAAATGAATACTGCGTGACCGTCCAGGCTTTTCACAGCAACACGTAATCCAAACAGTGGAATGACATCAGAATAGGCTCATCACTTCATTTCCCAATGCATTTTGAGTCAAATATGACTCTTCGTCAGGGGTCACTGCAATAAATCAAAAAACAACTGAACCGATTGTTCACAGCTGACCTAAACCTAAGCTGATACCTAACTAAATGCTAATTCCGTGAATTTTATTGTAACACAACCATCCCACAAACCCTACCCTGAACTAATTCCTAACTTAATAACACTCCCGTATTTATCCTCAACCCCTCCCGTCTCGCAAAATCACCAATAACAATCGTGAAAAGCTAATCATACCACTTCTATTTATAAACCCACTTCATGCAATTATGCTCTCATTCAACGAAACCCAGCTACAACATAAAAGAACACAAAAACTATGATTTCCTTTAAAAATGCTTCCCCTCTAAACTCATACCCAAACCTCCAACCAAACAACATCCCTTCTTCCCCCACATCCAGCAAGATTAATTACCATGAAAAAGCCGATGTCGACAGCCTAACCTCCTCGTTCACCTCTCTCATTAGTGGCAATGGTAATGCTTTCACGCTGCCATACGTTCCCATCTTATTGAAAAAAGCACTCCTCCATGTAACCAATCATTCTCACTCCTCACACCCCCGTGACTCAACACCCCTCAGCTGTGTATCCATAACCCGTACTACACCCAAAAACTTCAACTCCCACAATGCACTCAACAAAATTACTCCGTGATACAACTGAACTCGATCACCACGTGATAAAACAAAACCTGATTGACCTCGTGAAGCCCTAGTTCTACCCCCTCAGCCCTAGTTTCTCTGTCCATTACAAGACCTAACAAACCCTTACTATCTCTCCCTTGCGCCCGCACCCACCAAAGACAAAAAGCCCAAACAAACTGCGTTGTGTGTAAACATGAAATAAACAGAATTACGAGATCCCAACGAAAACGGACCTTTTCATTGCATCAAAGGAAAACAACAATAAAAAAACATTAATGTGAAAAAAGGAAACAATGTGTCCCTCAATAAGTCAACTGTTCATAAGTCATTCACTGTTCTTTAAAATATCGTCTGCGTAGTTGAAAATTGCATAGAGTCCACTCCAAACTTGCGCTGTCTCTGCTGCGAAACACTTAATTGTAATCCATTCTAATTTTCATCCATGGGGTGCAAAACTCCTTTGGGGCGGAAAATTGCGAAGCACATATGTATAGAAATGGAGGATGCACACCTTCTCTTATGTATAAGAGAAGGTGTGCATCCTCCATTTCTATACATATGTACTTTAAGAAAGTTGGCATTTTTCCACCTTAGTCTTTCAGTGCCTGTAGCCTGACCCTGGGTCACATGACTGGGTTTCGCTGGCAGTTGAGCTTTGTTTATTCCTCTTAGAGGGCCACACACAATAGGAAGCTTAGTTGTGCATGCATGGGCCATCACTGGCAAGATGGGAGGGAGGAGCTGGGCACAGCCCCACTTACACTTGAATAGGCTGTGTCCTGTCTCCACACAAAGGGCTGCATATCCCTGTAGTTAGTCTGGAGCCAGGACAGGGAAGGCAGGATGCCTGGGGACTTCAAAGGTAAACCTCTTGAAGCTTCTCCCCCACTTCAAAGGCAAATCTGGGTATAAATACTGAACCTCAAACACCACCACTTCAGTACACTTCTGTACCTGTGGATACACTGCCAGGAAGGAAGGCTGAGCTGCTGAAGGATTGCAACTCTGCCACACTGCTTCCCTGCTAGACTACTGCCTTGCTGTGCTGCTGTCTTGCTGTGCAGAGCTGCTGCCTTCTTGCCTGGGTGAGAAGGAATGGACCTGCATCTCTTGCACCCAGAACCCCAGAGTGACTTCAAGGGCTAATTGGCTGGCCTCCTGACTTGAGCCTCAGGGCCAGAAGGCTCCAACAGTCTTGTTCCTGCACCTGGACTCTGCCATCTGTGAGTCTACCCTGCCAAATGGTGTCACCCCAGTCCCACCCCAGAAGTGGGACTAAGGTGCTCTGCCAGCCTCTAGGGTCCAGCGAACCAACGCATCTCCTCTGCTGCACAGCGCAACCATGTCCAGAACTGATGCATCACCGCTGCTGCATGGATCAGATTTGCCACAAAGTTCTGCATTGCATCGCAGCCCATCGCTGCATCAGAACCTCAGCAATGCAACAAATCCTTGGTGAAGGCCCTCGCATCCCTTAACAGCAGCCTCGAAGACGATAACGGACTCCACACTGGAGCCTCGCAGCTCCTCAGGACTACGCATCGCTCTGAATGCATGATGTATGCCCGACACAGGACTTCGTATTGCAAACCCTCGCCAATGGGACCTTCAACAACGATGCAGCAGAACCTTGCTCTGCAGCCTCACTGCATCTCCGAACCGACGCATCACTTCAGCTGTGTGACGGATCTTTGGCCTGGGTCCTCACAACGCTCCACAAACCAGGATTTAAGATACTCTGTTCAGCGGGCCCAACAGGCTTCCTGTAGCCAGCCTGTGCTCCATCGCAGTCGGCCTGAACCTGTGACTTTGTCCTGGTCTGGCGCGACTAATTATCCATAGTTGGCACTTTACGGCTTTTGGCGCTATTTTTTACTAAACATTTTAAATTGGAATATCTCAAGTTCTAATGATTGGCTTTTGCTGTTTTGGTGTTGTTTTAGTTATTAAAAATTACTCTATTTTTTCTAACTCTGTTGTGCGTACCATTTGTTCTGTGTTTGCTCTTGTGTTATTGTTTGAAGTGTTTTACAGATACTTTACACATTGCCTCTGAGTTAAACCTGACTGCTTTGTGCCAAGCTACCCGAGCGTTGAGCACAGGTTAATTTAGGGTTTGAATGTGACTTCAGCCTGAGAAGATTTGTAGTTGCTGCTTGAGAGGAGTTTCACTCCCCTCAACCAGCAGCACAATGTCTTACATTTCAGAGACATCTGCTTGTTAAATAGGTACTACAGCATACCAATGAGAAGGCGTGTGAAATAGAATACATTTTGCTAATGAGCCTAAGTACAAGAATGTGTATTCTTTAAGTGCATTATTGACATCAGCTCTGCAACAAGCAGCTCCTGGTGATTTTCCGCTGCCCCTGGCCCCTAACCTGCACTAACGCACTTTAGCCCTGCTCCCTGGAGGACGCTACAAGGCACAGAGCCGGCACCGCGACGGCGGGATCCGCTCTGCAACAAGCAGCTCCTGGTGATTTTCCGCTGCCCCTGGCCCCTAACCTGCACTAACGCACTTTAGCCCTGCTCCCTGGAGGACGCTACAAGGCACAGAGCCGGCACCGCGACGGCGGGATCCGCTCTGCAACAAGCAGCTCCTGGTGATTTTCCGCTGCCCCTGGCCCCTAACCTGCACTAACGCACTTTAGCCCTGCTCCCTGGAGGACGCTACAAGGCACAGAGCCGGCACCGCGACGGCGGGATCCGCTCTGCAACAAGCAGCTCCTGGTGATTTTCCGCTGCCCCTGGCCCCTAACCTGCACTAACGCACTTTAGCCCTGCTCCCTGGAGGACGCAACAAGGCACAGAGCCGGCACCGCGACGGCGGGATCCGCTCTGCAACAAGCAGCTCCTGGTGATTTTCCGCTGCCCCTGGCCCCTAACCTGCACTAACGCACTTTAGCCCTGCTCCCTGGAGGACGCTACAAGGCACAGAGCCGGCACCGCGACGGCGGGATCCGCTCTGCAACAAGCAGCTCCTGGTGATTTTCCGCTGCCCCTGGCCCCTAACCTGCACTAACGCACTTTAGCCCTGCTCCCTGGAGGACGCTACAAGGCACAGAGCCGGCACTGCGACGGCGGGATCCGCTCTGCAACAAGCAGCTCCTGGTGATTTTCCGCTGCCCCTGGCCCCTAACCTGCACTAACGCACTTTAGCCCTGCTCCCTGGAGGACGCTACAAGGCACAGAGCCGGCACCGCGACGGCGGGATCCGCTCTGCAACAAGCAGCTCCTGGTGATTTTCCGCTGCCCCTGGCCCCTAACCTGCACTAACGCACTTTAGCCCTGCTCCCTGGAGGACGCTACAAGGCACAGAGCCGGCACCGCGACGGCGGGATCCGCTCTGCAACAAGCAGCTCCTGGTGATTTTCCGCTGCCCCTGGCCCCTAACCTGCACTAACGCACTTTAGCCCTGCTCCCTGGAGGACGCTACAAGGCACAGAGCCGGCACCGCGACGGCGGGATCCGCTCTGCAACAAGCAGCTCCTGGTGATTTTCCGCTGCCCCTGGCCCCTAACCTGCACTAACGCACTTTAGCCCTGCTCCCTGGAGGACGCTACAAGGCACAGAGCCGGCAACGCAACGCGGGATGCGCGCGGGCTCGGCACGGGCGAAGACCGGGCCAAGACGGGCCCGTCTTAGCCCGTCAGAGTCCGGAGGAGGCTGGGCTGGGCCAGGTCTCTTGGCTTGAATTGTTCTGTATGGGCGCTCATCAAGACTGTATCATTTAGTGAATGCTTAACTGTTAGATTAAGTAAGACCTTTCCCCCCGATTGTTCAGTTTTAAATAACAAGTAAACACGGTGTGCTGTGTAGTGGGAAGTATATATCATTAGCTTAACGTCAAGAGATAGCAAAATGGGGAAGAGGAAAATTCAAAGTGTGAGCCTAGTACAATCTGGCAGTAAATCGGCAGATGTGAATAAAACTATTTTGAAATATCTCAAGGGGGCGGTTGGAGCACTAGATAAACAAATATCCACGGTTGAGGAGTCCATTAAAGGGAACTCTCAGGAAGCGGATACTACGAGTAAAACCATTAACCTACAACAGACGGAGTTTGAAGAGGCGGGGGAGAAGGGGCCCTTGGGAAGTCATAATAGGGAGCTTACTAACGGTTGCATCCAGACTAGTGGTGAAGAGAACATCATCAGTGATCTGGAGGCTGAGCGTTCGCCACCATCTAAAAAATGCCGCATCCCGAAATTAAAAAAAGGGCCGATTAGCCCAAAGGTTTTGATACAGAATGTTCCAAATGGGCAAGACCTGCAGATGCTGGTAGCAGAGAACAAACAGGAGAACAAACAGGGGAATAGTAACTTGATACAGTCCAAAAATAAAGGTTCGGATAGGAAAATTAAAAAAGGAGGGGAAAGGGAATTTTAACGTGGCTGTAACCAATACAGGGAATGAATTAGTTGATCTAAGTAATTTTATTAAACAATCGTTCGAGGCTGTAGAATTAAGATTAGCCAAAATAGAGTTGGACTTGGCATTATTGGTTAAAAATCGAGATAGGCTTCCTATAGTGGACCTCAAGGAAAATATAAAAGATCCAGAGAGAAGGAATGACATCCCTAACTTACGCAATCTGAACACTAAAGATAATAACAATGAACAGCCAGTTAGGATTATTGATAGGATGGATACACGTCAGGATTACAGTCAACAGAGGGAATCAGGTTTAAATACAGGGAAAGAGAAGATAACACTACCAGAGCAATTGGATAATAGGCAAATCTTAAATTTGCCTCCTGCGGCGCAACCTTACTCAGTGGTTCTGATAAATGTTCCCTCGTTACTTGAAGGAGAAAAGGAAACCTGGGAAATACTGAGAAATAGGACCATACACTTCTTGGGAATAAGAACAGGTCTAGTCCAAGATATGTTTTCGGCATTTAAGATGGTTAGAAGGGTCGCTTGGGTAGGAACAATTGGAAAAAATACGCAAGGGGATTGTATAGTACTTTCATTAGGAAGTCCTACTCTGGTTCGGGAAATTTTCCATAGGCTGGGTAACAATAGTGATAATTTGGAAGTAGGTATTAGGGTATATCCCTTGAGCTTTTTCTACCAACCTGGCCCTACAAACCAAATTCGGGACAGGCATCTCCATGCACAGTCCTGGAGAAAGCAGGTACACAGTATAGAGGTTTCTAATAGATTTTTGCCACTCCAATCTCTGGATGAGAATGATTGACTTCAGGTTATTGGGGACGAGTATAATTATGCTGAACAAATTGCATCCCTAGAAATAAATGAGATGATACGAGAGCGTGATAAGGGGAGTGCAATCCTGTCCCTAGTAGGATAAAGGATTATAGTGATGAGGCAAATAAGGTAGTAGAGGTGGAAGCTAGTGTGGGAGGTTCTATAAATGCTAATAATGATGGTGAGATAAATGAAAACACCAAGGGAAGTACAACTCATGATAGTCCAACTGTTTGTGTTTCTGATGGTATTAGGGTACTCTTCTGGAATATTGCCGGTCTACAATCAAAAATTAATAATTCTATTTGGTTAGATTTTATACATAGTTTTGACATCTTATGTTTTCAGGAGACCTGGTTATTGAAACAGATTAATCTAGATGGGTATAAGACGTTCCATATTCCGGCTGTTAGATCTACGCATGGAAGACACAAAGGAGGTCTGAGTGTTTATATTTCAAACCTGATAACGGTTAGGAAAATAGAAAAGATTAGTTCAACGAGTTATTATCAATTGTTGGGCATTTATTTGAGCTCTCCGGTAGTATTATGTTTAGTGAATTTTTATAATAACATCGAACAGGACGAACTGGGTAGGGTTATAAACTCGCTTAGCAAGGAGATGTACAAATTAAGGGTACCAGATGAAGTTGACATGATTTTTATATGTGGAGGGGATTTTAATACTGGCATATGTGGTAACTCGGAAAAAGGGCAGTGTGGGCTACATGATGAAGAAGATATGTATATCCCACATTTTATACATAATGTAAGGGGAGATACATTCAATGATTTTATGGCAGGACATGATTTGGGTTTTGCAAACTTTCTGAGCATTCCATGCGTCGATTTTGCTCCAACTTTTATTGGCAGAGGTTTTGCCTCGCTAATAGATTTTATAATCATTCCCAATAGATACGCAACCTGGTTCGATAAATTTAATATTCACTCCATTACCCTTAGCGATCATCTGCCTCTGAGCATCCGTGTAATTATTCCACATAAAGTTGAACAACCAAATTGTAGTTATCTGGCACTGTCACAAAATATTACCCTAGCACGTCAAAATGGCTATTCTTTACGATGGGGGAAAAAAATCAAAGTTGAAGAATTGATGAAACAAATTGTAATTAATGCTAATGAACATTTAACGGTATGTTTACAAGAGAGTGCAGACTATAGTGATATTTTGAGGGCTTATTCCTCTATTACTCTGGAGATCCAAAACTCTCTAGGAGCAAAAAGATGACATCCCAAATAAGGACTAATGGGTGGTTTGATACAAAGTGTACGAAAGCATATAACATGCTGAAGGGCGCCCTCCACAAAGATGGGAGAAATAAGGAGGAAATTAGTGCATGTAGAAAGAATTATAATCTGGCTAGGAAAAATAGGAAAAAAGAAATAAAAGAAGAGGCATGGGACTCGCTTTATGAGGCTTCAATGAAAAGGGACAGTACTATGTTCTGGCGGGCAGTAAATGCTCCATTTTTTGTAAATAATGAGGGACCCAGGATCGAAGTTGCAATAGACGAGGAGTCTTGGATCAAATTCTTTTCGAGGGTGTATAGTTCCAGGGGGGCAGATAATTGCACAACTGTTTATGATCTACAGTTACAAGATGGGCTGGATAGTTTTGTGACCATTGGGATAAATATAACACTAGATGAAGTCACGGCAGCTATTAATGAAAGTAAAGGTGGAAAGGCACCTGGGCCAGACGGAGTGCCCATGGATTTATTTAAACATTCTCCAGCACTATGGTCTCCTTTGCTGAGACAGGTTTTGAATGCATGCTGCGAGAAGGGCTTCATCAAGACGTGGTCTGAATCCGTGATCATCCCAATTTTTAAAAAGGGAGAACGCGATAACCCTGCTTGTTACCGCCCGATATCTCTTTTGGACTCCCTGGTTAAGGTAGTAGGCAGAATAGTCCTGAATAGATTACAAACTTGGGCGGAGGACAATAACATCTTAAGTAAAGTGCAGTATGGTTTTAGACAGGGGCTGGGGACCATTGAGCAGGTATTGAATTTTATAATGATATCAGGGAAATACACCCAAGCTAAAGAAGGGAAAATGTACGTAGCATTTGTGGACCTAACGTCCGCTTTTGATTGCGTAAACCACGATAGACTCTGGGACATCTTACAGGAATTAAAGGTAGACCCTATTTTAGTTCAGTTTTTGAGGCAATTATATAAGGGGGCCTCGGCAAAAGTGAGACATGGAATTGGGGGTGAATGCACTGCGTCATTTCCGGTAGAAAAGGGCGTGAGGCAGGGGTGCGTCCTGGCTCCGTTCCTCTTCTCACTATATACTAACGCATTGGAAGATGAGTTAACGGTCAGGACAAAAGATCCACCTTACTATAACAGCAAGCCCATAGTATCACTTCTTTATGCGGACGACGCAGTGCTTATGGCCAGAACTCAGCTGGGTCTTCAGAGTGCTCTTAATGCATACATTGGTTTTATGGATAGCCGGGGCTTGAAACTTAACATTAAGAAGACCTTTGTGATGACATGTGGGAAAGGGAGAAAAAGTTGCAAAAGTCTCCCTGTGGGAAAAGCTAGGATAGAGGCAACCAACACATTTTCCTATCTGGGTGTACTACTGGATCATGCTGGATCATGGAGTCCAGCGGTCAAAAGTAGAACTCTTCTTTTTAAAAGGTCAATTGGGGCACTGATGAATTTTTCTATTAAAATGGGTAAAAGACCCCCGGGGATCCTCCTTAAAATCTACAAAGCAAAATGTATAAGTGTAGCAATGTATGGGGCTGGTGTCTGGGGCTATCAGGACGTGGCTATATTACAAAAAGAGGAAAATAAGTTCTTACGATTTATATTAGCAATCCCACAGAGTACATCAGTTTATAATTGCCATAGCGAATTGGGGATTCCATACATTTCAGACCTGATAAAGATGCAGCCATTGTTGTTATGGCACAGAGTTTGGACGTCATATCACACACAGTTAAATAGAGAGATTATAAGTGATGCTATGAGTTTAACTTACGCAAACAAGATTTTATGGCTAAGGTACATCAGAAGCTTTTTAATAGACATGGGAAAACCTGATTTTTATAGAAACCCTGTTACACTGACCACAATTTCTAGGAAGGAGTTCAAAGCTCTTTGTCAGG
The DNA here is from genome assembly GCA_963921515.1 of Calotriton arnoldi. NCBI lineage: Eukaryota > Metazoa > Chordata > Amphibia > Caudata > Salamandridae > Calotriton > Calotriton arnoldi. The sequence continues at coordinate 476,322 of CAWUFW010002826.1, read as the reverse complement.
ATCACCTGGAATCTCTAAGGGCAGCTTCAGAAATGTATAAAAATACAGTTATTAAACATCAGATAACTCTTGTATGTCCCACCATTCAACCTTATTTGGAATGGTGTTTAGGAAGTTATGATAGGTTTGTCCTCACTAGATTAAGATTCGACAACTTCCACCGTTTAGTTTGCTTCCCTATACAAAATGACTGGAACAGCAAGCTTTGTAGATGCCCCTGTGATGAAATGTCTCCCCAAACGACTATACATGTGATTTTATTTTGTAAATTTTATAAAGTAGAAATATCTAGATGGATTTTGCCAATGTTGAAGGGCGGGGGATGGAGACAATGTCGACCTGCCTTCCTCTACTTACAAAGATTGGATAATGTTTACTGTGTGGGAGCCATGTCTGGTCTCTTGAAGGCCATTTTGAAAAAAGGAAAAGTATTACATGGGAAACATAGCATGAGACAGATTGATTTTTAGAACACACGGGGCATCGAGTAATTAAGGATGCGATTTTAAGATTTTAGTGATATTTTAAGATGTATATATGTAAGGTATTAGCCTTTTTAAACAGTAGATTGTATATTTTTTATTGTGTAACTTTTATGATTTTTTTCTACTAAAAATCGAATAAAGTTTATTTGATTTGATTTGATTTGACATCAGTTGTGACATAGATATATTTGCTAACACATCAAACAGCACCTTCCCAGATGACTGGAAGCGCGCAGAAGTCAGGCCCCTGCTCAAGAAGCCCACGGCCGACCCCACCGACCTCAAAAACTACCGGCCCATCTTGCTTCTCCCCTTCGCAGCCAAAGTGGCAGAGAAAGCAGTCAACAGGGAACGGACACAACTCATCGAATAGCATGCCATCCTCGATCCTTCCCAATCCGGATTCCGAAGCAACCACAGCACCGAGACCACCCTACTCGCCGCCACAGATGACATCCGCACCCTCCTGGACCAAGGCCACTCCACAGCCCTCATCCTCCTCGACCTATCTGCAGCCTTTGACACCGTATCCCACCGCACACTAGTCGCCAGACTACACGACGCCGGTATACAAGGAACGGCCCTAGACTGGATCCGCTCGTTCCTCATCGGAAGAAGCCAAAGGATCAGAATACCACCCTTCCTCTCCGCCCCCATGGAAATAACCTGCGGAGTCCCACAGGGATCGTCTCTGAGCCCGACCCTCTTCAACATCTACATGGCCTCCCTCGCAGCCATCGTCCGACAACACGGCCTTAACATCGTATCCTACGCCGACGACACCCAGCTCATCCTCTCCCTCACCAGAGACCCCACCACCGCAAAGCCCAACTTCCAGAGAGGAATGCAAGAAGTCGCAGTCTGGATGACCAACAGCTGCCTAAAACTCAACGCCGAGAAGACAGAAGTCCTCGTCCTTGGAACCACCCCTTCAGCATGGGACAACACCTGGTGGACCTCAGCCCTCTGAACCCCACCTACCCCTCAGACCACGCCAAAAACCTCGGCATCGTACTCGATTCATCACTCACCATGAACCAACAGATCAATGCCGTCACCTCCACCTGCTTCAACACCCTCCGCATCCTCCGCAAGACATTCAAGTGGAACCCCCCTGAGTCAAGGAAGACAGTCACCCACACGCTCATCACCAGCAGACTGGACTACGGCAACGCACTCTACGCCGGCATCAACAATTTCCTACTCCGCAAACTCCAAACAATTCAGAACACCGCGGCCAGACTCGTCCTCGGCATCCCCCGTCATGAACACATCAGCCAACACCTGCGGAGACTCCAGTGGCTCCCCGTGGAGAAGAGAGTCACCTTCAAGATCCTCACTCATGCCTACAAATGCCTCCACAACAACGGACCCAAATACCAAAAAGAAGATGCCGAGGCAGGTGGGGAAGGGAAGCAGAAGACTTGCAATTTTTACATAGTAGGAACATAGAGGGATTTCACGGTTGGGAAAATGACAGGCATGTTTTGGATGGTCACCAGGGTGGCCTGTTATTTATGTATAATTCAATATTACTCTCCTCACCACTTACTTTGCTTGTTCTTGGTCACGTGGTTCTAATAGTATAGGAAAATTCTGATATGTCAACTTAAAATGTGATTAACATGTTTCACAATTTAAAAATATCCCTTGCATCTTTTGGAAAATTGAAAAATACGGCTATTTACAATGGTAGGAATATTTAGATTTTCTACAATGCTCTATGTAAAGTGCTCTGTAACCCCTGAGCAGTGTAAGCGGAATAGAAAATACAGAATGAATTGATCAATAAATAGATCATAAGTACGTCTATGCAATGTGGATCTAAGATTTCAAGAAACTGGTGAAAGCTAAACTATTTAAAAAATGTAATATGACATAGCCAATAGCTGAATCTGTAGATAGTAACTAACATTATCGACCCAAATCATGTTTCCCCAATAATTATGGTCTTTGCTGAGGGATAATCAGGTTGCTCCGTAAGGTAGCACCTATGCTACTGCATTAAAATTATGATTCATTCAGAAACACTGATTTCTTCTAATATAAATATGCACTTGTAACCTTTTTAGACACTGCTGTTTTTGCTTTCCAATATATTCAGTCTTGCAGCTACTATCACTCTTTACAGTGGCAGGGGTAGCAGTTGATGTGCTTTATTTGCCGGCAGGTAAAACACTGACTTGTTGCTGTTGCTTCTGGCTTGTGTGTTTCCTTAACAGGTCTCGGTTACTCATACAGACGAATGCACCCCCAATTGTAGCATCACCATATTATCGCCCTATTCTATAGGATCATAGGAGAATCAGCCATTTGTGGGCATTCCTTCAGCTTCTGCTGGTCAGGCCCCACTGTAACCCCCACATAAATGCCCTTCTCAGATCTCTGGGTTTAGGGAGACCTGTCAAGAGATCTCCTTAGGTTCATTAGGGAAATGATCCAAAGGAATTCCTTTCAAAGGCCTCCCAAGACGAGCAGGCATATGGTGAAATCCTTAAAAATCATCAATTTCATGGAAGTGGGCTGCAGATGTCCATTTGATCTAGATGATGGATCAGCTTAGACCAATGGAACCTCTTTCCTGTGAACGCATGTGAATGCCTCTTCTCTACCTGAGATGGATATATCTGTTCAGAAGTAGGGCCTATGTATCTCTGGCTATAAAAACCTACATTCCGTGACCCACCAACCAATGCAACATTTAGCAAAAATATATATTTTTCATTCAGGAGGGCCGTCAGACTCAGGTTTAAATATTTACTGTTTCTGAGTGACTTGCCTCTGGCGTCTATAAATGACAATGCAGCATGTCTCTTAATCAATGGGTTTCCAGAGCATACTGTCTATTCTCCATTTGACTTCCAGAGTATACAGTCTATCCTCCAAGACCAACTTCCATACTTTACCACACTTCCCTGCCACCACACTATTAAGGGCACACAGAAAATCAGCAGGTGTTTCTCTTTTTTCATTTGTTTTTCCATGGCATGACAAACAAAGCTGACATTTCCGGAAAGCAATAAACAAAACAAAATCATTAATTCCACCGGTTTTGCCTCATCAAAATGTAATCTCACTACTACTCAGTTCCACTAGTGTATGTACAGCCCACTTCATGGAGAAACACCGGAATTTTAAATATTATAAGACATCTAAAACGTAAAATATTCACACATAAAATATTTGCCTGAACTAATCCAGATTTAAATTTCTTATTGTTAGACCTGGCTTGTCCTGCGGGTTTATCCCCATACTTTTTGCTTTTTGGCCTCCTGTTTTGGACCCTGTTTTGGTTGGTTTTATGACTATGGGCACGTTACCACTGCTGATCAGTGCTAAAGTGCATATGCTCTCCCTGTAAATTGTTATGATGGACTGCTGATTCCATGATTGGCATACTTGATTGACTGGTAAGTCCCTAGTACAGTGCACTGTGTTTGCCCGGGGCCTGTAAATCAAATGCTGCTAGTGGACCTGAAGTACTGATTGTGCCACCCACATGAGCAGCCAGTAAATGTAACTCAGACCTGCCACTGCAGTGTCTGTTCGGAGTTTGGTACTGCCATGTCGACCTGGCTAGTGCACCCACTTGCCAGGCCCTAACCTTCCCTTTTTTAACATGTGAGTTACCCCTAAGGTAGGCCCGAGGTAACCCTGTGGGCAGGGTGCAGTGTTTGTGAAAGGTGGGGCATGCCCTGATGTGTGTGGCTTGTCCTGATAGTGAAATACAGTGTATTTCGTTTTTTAACTATTGAAAGGTTATCTGTCCCATAGGATAGAATGTGAGTTTATTTATAACATCTTATAAATATAACTTCTCATTGGGACAAGATAGGAAGATGGAGTTTAGTATGCCTGAACTCAGAATATAAAAATGCATCTTTTAGTAAAGAAGATTTTTATATTGTGTGTTTGAAAATACCACTTTTAGAAAGTGGGTATTTTCTTGCTCAACCATCCTGTGTGCCTCTGCTGTTTTGTGGATTGACTGTCTGGCTTTTGAATGACATGCGCTGGGGATGTGCATTCTCTCAGATGGCCACCGGGGGGTGAGGGACTTGATGTGTGTCATGCATTTCCTGGATGAGTCAGGGCTGGATTTAGAGTAGGGGGAGGAGATTTATTTCACACCTGAATGGGCCTGGTCTGCCTGGGACAATGCTGTCTCCACCTCCTGCCAGGCAGCTGCACCAGAGAGGACAGAACTGGTTTTGGCTGGACAAAGAGCTTCTCTGCCATCAGAGAACAAATGAATTTGTGCTATAAAAACTGGGGCCCTGACCCCTGAACTTTAGATCACTGCTGAACTAAGGAACGTGCCAGAAAGAAGGACCAGGAAAGCTGGAGGAGGCGTACTGCCCCTGTGCTGTGTGCTGTTGGGGTTGGCCTGCAGTGGCTGCTTCTGTCTTGGGAAAGGACTGGACTGTGCTTTCATAATCATGCTGTTAGAGTTTTCTCTAAGGGCTTGAAGTAGAGCTTGCCTCCTGTTGGAAGTCTCAGGGATAGAAAAGACTTCAGAAACACTTCTGGAATTTAAAAGGAACCTTTGCCAAGGAGAAGAGCTGGAGAAACTGAAGGAAAAGTACTGCCCCTTTGCTGTGTGCTGTCTGGGGTTGGCCTGCAGTGGCTGTTTCTGCCAAGGAAAGGACAAGGACTTTGCTGTGTGCTGTGTCCCCTGCTTTAGGAAGATCTCCAAGGGCTTGTAATAGAGCTTGCCTCCTGTTTTGAAGTCTCAGGAATACAAAGACTTCACATAAAGGGTAAGAAAATAGCTAAATACAAGTTATACATTCATTCTAGGTGGTTCAATACTGGCTATGAGTTCAACAACAGAAATATTTATGAAAGTGCAAAGCCACAAATACGCAGACAAAACCACAATTCTTACTCTTTTTCAATGGTCTTTTTACAAAGACTTCACCCCAGCTCCCCTTAACTTCCTTGCTGGGAGTTCTGACCTGCTAAGAGGTGCCTTCTGCTGTGTTGGACCTCTGGAGGCTATTTGCAACTGGGAGCTGGAAAAGTAATGCAACTTCGAGAAGCGCGACTCATCCACACCTGTTTCCGACACATCGCCGAAGAAATTGATGCAGCGCCTGCTGTGGCTCGAGAAATCGATGCACGCAGAATCCCGTGCACCGAGCTACGAAGTCCGTGATCACCGAACCGATTCCAATGCAGGCCCTGCTGTGCGGATGCAGGAACCAACGCATTGTGGGACCACAGCTGGAGAGAACAACGTAGTGTCGTCACCGCCGCAGCATCGAGAACCGACGCATCCCTGATCCTCACGCATCCCATCTGGGTGCCACGCCGGCAAGTACACCGGGGTCGCAGTAAGAAACCGACACATCACCTCCCCGCACAGTAAGAAACCGATGCATCACCTCCCCTTCAGTAAGGAACCGATACATCACCGCCCCTGCGTGGCAGTAAGGGACCGATGCATCACCTCCCCTAAAGTAAGGAATGGACGCATCACCTTCCCAGGGCATAAGGAACCAATGCATCACCTTCCCTGTGACAGTTTTTATTTGTGTGCGAAACGCATCCAAGGTACTTTGTGTGAAAAGTGTCCCATCTGCAATTTGATTTGAACAGAACTATTTTTACCTTTTAAAAGTCATATTTTGATTACTGTAGTGTGGATTTTTGTCATTTTGGTCTTGTTTGGTTTAGATAGAGATTACTTATTTTTCTAAACTGGTGTGGTGTTCATTTGTAGTTTTTCACTGTATTACTGTATGTGTGCAGAAATTATTTACACACTGCCTCTGAGGTAAGCCTGTCTGCTCGTGCCTAGCTACCAAGCAGGGGTGTAACACAGGCCCCCACAGCCCCTGCGGTGTGGGGGGGCCCAACCTCCAGGGGGCCCCCTCAGCCCTGCACTTTGGCCGAGGAGCTCCAGATTGGGTCCGGAGGGGACCCCTCCACATACCCTGCAGGGGGGCCCCCTCAAGTATCGTTACGCCTATGCTACCAAGGGGGTGAGCAGGGGTTATTTTAGAAGTGTATCCTCCTTACCCTGACTAGGAAGAAGGGTCCCTATTTGGACAAATGTGCAAACCTTTGCCAACTAGAGACCCCCATTTCTAACACTTATTATAATTATACCTGGAATATTTAATACTTCATTTGTGGTGGTGTATTGCTACCCTGTAAGCACCAATCCAATTGCCCCACTCTTAATAGAAAAAGTCAAAATCCTGGCTGTAAAATACAGTTATGAACTTGACACTTACTTTATCTCACACAATTAACTAATCTCTAAATATAGCTCAGAGCTCTTGTAAAACAGCTACCAGTCCCTATCAATATATTTTTTAGAACACTTACACAAAACTCGCTCTCTAAGGGCCCATTTCACCAATATTTTTCAGTGTGTATTTTGGAAATGTGCCCTTTCTGCAGAGTCATCCAGAATGTTTGGGCCTTTTTGCTGAACCCATTTTCTTGGCTAAGGAATGCTGTTCACTTTACCACTGCTAACCATTGGTAAAGTGCTTCTGCTCCTCCTCCTTTCAACATGGTAAAATTGGTATACTCCGAATTAGTATATTTGACTTATTTGTAAGTTCTTAGTGTAAAGTATCCACAGTACACCCAAGGCCTGTGAGTTAAATGTCACCAGTGGACTGCAGCACTCTTTGTGCCACTCACTTCATTGACAATGCAAACACGACAGAAGGCCTGCTACTAGTAGCACTGACTATGCAGGTTTAAACTGCAAATTAAACTTGTTAAAATAATCACTTTTGACAGGCCTAAAACCTTCCCTTTAAATATTTATGTCACCCTAAGTAAGCGTTACTGCACATTAAGGCAGGGTGCATGGTATTTAAAAGTAGAGCATGCAAAGGTTAATGTTAAACATGTCCATACAGTGAATAGCACCTAAGAGCTATTTTCACTGTAGCAGGGTTGGCTGTTCCATTGGGAAGCATTTCAATGGGCGTGAATGAGGTGTGAACTTCCTACAATGGCAGGACCAAAAGACCTTGGATGTGGGGAAGTGTGGTTGTGCCCTTAAAAGGATGGCCTATGGGCTGTGCCAAAGGACTTGACTAATTTAAAAGACCCTGTCAGAAGCAGATGTAGCTACCAGCCAGGTCTGCACTCTTCTATTGTCACGCCAGCCAGACCAGCTTTCATCACAGTGGGCCTCTTGTGGATATCACAGCATCAGATCCTGCCGGAGTGTGAAGACCTGCTGGGGTTCTTCCTATGACATTTGGGGCCCGCTTAAAATATGGGAAGCAAAATGATAAACCAAATTAGTGTGTATTCAAGCTTTGGTTACAGAAAGCTCAGTTTTTGTCTTACCAGACTTCCTTCTCTGAATTGGTTAGTGACTACCGAAAACTGGATTTTAGTGTTAGATTTGGGAGGACATTAGGATTACCATTTATCACACCCCAATCTCAGAGGCCAAGTTTCGTATGGCTAAAGGCTTTGGCCATCTTAAAAATGAACAAAGTACATAGAGTTAGCCCCATACCCTTTGCCCCATTGGTTATGACATCCCCAGGAGTCATTCCCACCCACTAGCTTGTGTGAGGCATAAATGTGGCATCTCCAGGCACCACTTGAGAATACCTCTGGACCTGATGAAGATCAGGAGAGGACTAAACCTGCTGCCTGCAACCAGAGAAGTGCCCTGGAGTGCTAGACCTGCTCTCTCTTGTACCCAGGTCAAAGAAGGGGTCTCTCCAAGGGTCATAAGGATGACCTACTATTAAAGTTACAGGGACACGACAAGCCACAAGATGTATTTTCTAGGGGTGGGCGGACAACTCCATTCCGCCCACGGAATGTGCGGAATTTTGCCTGTTCCGCGTTCCGCAAAGTAGGCGGAACAGGCAAATCTCCGCACACTCGGGGCGGAGCGGAGTTGGCCTCCCGCCCGCACTATTAAAACATTGTAAATAAGAATTTAAAACACCTTACCTTATCGGCGGCGTCCCCGGGCATCCCTCCTTCTCCAGTGCGACTTCTTGTTCGAAACTGCGCATGCGCGGGCGCCCGCGCATGCGCATTTCTCGCGAGGAATGCGCATGCGCGGGCGCCCACGCATGCGCAGTTTTCCAGAAGAAGACGCGATGGAGAAGGAGGGAAGCCCGGGGACGCCGCCGATAGGTAAGGTGTTTTAAATTCTTATTTATAATGTTTTAATAGTACGGGCGGGAAGCGGGCGGGAGGCGGGTGGCGCGTAGCGGAGCTACGAGGAGTGTGCGGAGATTGGTTCCGTCTCCGTGGCACTCCGCGTAGCCCCACTACTCCCACTACGCCCACCCCTAGTATTTTCCTGCAACTGCCCAGGTGACCAGTGGCATCTGCAACTGGACTGGAATCTACTGTTGGCCTCTGGCTACCACCTTGCAAGTCTCTAAGTGACTCCCTTGAGGTCTTGGGGGTGGGCTTTAGTAGTGTACTCCAGTGGTGGATTGGGACTTAAAAGACTAAAATCAAAAGGTAAACTCTTTGACCAGGGCAAACATGGTAGTGTATCCAGTCTGGGCTCCATCGTGGTTAGTATCAATTTGCTTCATTTGCTGACATTTCGCTATGTGAAATACACCGACTCACACTCTACGTTGGTGTTTGGCCCATGGAGTTTGCCTTTTAAAGGGAAGAGGCCCCCCCCGTACCCCTGCTAACCTTCCCAACCTTTGGGCAGGGACTTCCCCATCTGCAACTGCAGTGCTATTTAATAAGGTGCTGCAGTACAGATGGTGAAATTTTCGTTGCTAGAAACAATGCAAGTCTGCATATCAAATTGCTCTACTGCGACCATTGTCAATCATTGGTAGTTTACCCTTCTTGGTGCTATTTCTATTGCCTTCATGGAGTTTTGTCATTTTGTGTAATACATTTTACTCTATTTTTTCCAGTTCATTTTGGGATTCTTATTGTTCTGCATTTCGAATTTATTACTACTTTAGCACTACATAAATACTTTACACATTGCCTCTAAATTATTCCTGTCTGCTCTGTACCATAGCTACAGGGGGTTGAGCTAAGTTTAATTTAGTGACTTTGAGGGTTCACCCTGACATGGATTGTGGTTACTACCTGGGGTGGGTACCTATCCCCCCAACTAATACCTCAATTTTTTTACAGTTTAAGTGTAGCTCATTCTTTAATTTGTAGGAATAAAGTAATTTTAACATCCAAAACCGGTTTTGTGAATCCTGCACTAAATGCACAGAAATTACACTAGATTAGGAAGGCAGATAAAGCACAATATTTTTACTTGGGTATGCCCTTAGTACAATTTTTTTCTTTACTTTTCTGAGATTTACTGTCCTCAACTCCAGATTCATATTTTTGACAGATTCACAGATTACTTAACCTCTGCACTAGTTGGTATTCTGGTTGAAATGTGAACGACCCCAATTTGAATTGATCTCATACTTTTTATTTGGGGCCTCAGTGTTTGCCATTCAATATTCTGCCCTTTGTTGGATCTTGCTATTGCAGCTTTCGCCACCGTGTTCCAGTTTAACGAAAGCAAACTGCTGCAGATGTACTGACAATGCTCAACATAGGATCACATTTTTGCTCAATCCCTATATTCTCAGCTAGGACAATGCGGGCTGATTGCACGTTTCCTATGCAGAAAGGAACAATAGCTTAAATGGACCATTGGTCCTCTGTAAATAAACACAATCATTTCATTCAAAAGACAGTTATTTCACACACGCCTGCACGTTCCCGCTCTTGTAAACCGGCTTCAAAGGTGGTAGAATGCCTTCACAAGCCTACAAGTAAAGACAGGTTAAAAGAGCGCCTTTAAAATTAGTTTTAGCAGAAGGAACAGCTGCCATAAGCAGACTGTTCCCTTAGGGCCCCGCTGATAGACTGCTTTTCAAATTTCCTTTCAGAGTTACTAGTAAAAAATGTTTGCTATATATACATTCTCCTTAATTTAAGCAGAGCTTATGATTAAACACAACTGTTGGTTGCCAGCCTAGGAGAGAAGACAAATGCATAAACAGTCTCGTTTGAAGCGACTAAGAATTATTACTAGCAAGCACTGGCAAAGCCAGTTGGTTTGGCTTTTGAATCGTAGAAGCAGACCGAGACCAAAAACAAACGCGCACACAAACATACCTACAGACACTAATTATCACGGAGTCCAACAAACGTACAGGAGCTCATGTATGTACACTAGCAAATGTACAGGCATCAAGGAACATACAACAGTAGTCAGTCGTAACTGAGTACAGCATGCGTCACAGTGTGATGTACAACAGTGAACAGGACGAGGTGCAGCTGTGGGGGTGGGGGAGGCACAGTGACTTGCTTATGAGGTTCAAGTGTGCACAGCAGGACAGTGCAATGCCCACCAGATTAGCACTGAGGATGAACAGTTGGTGAGCACTTGGTGATGTGTTTCTTTTTGTTTCCCAATTGTTTATTGAAAGTTGTAGAGGAACATAACATTGCGATTGACGCACAGCTTTAGAAGAGAGAAGGGAGGAAGGGAGATAGGCGCGGGGAGGCATCCCATTGACATACCCGAATTGGGAGCATTCCATGTGCCTCGGCCAGCGATAGCCGGTTAAAGAGGAGAGGAGGTTAGTGGGGTATGGAGTGGCGGGGGGGTAAAGGGGGGTTGGTTCTGGGAGGCGGTATAGTCTGAAGCACTGGTAGTCGTGGAGATGGCCGGGCGGGACAAGTCTCTAAGGGGTGAGAGGGTGGACATTTGAAGCTGTGTGTATTTGGGGGTGGCCGATTATGTCAGTTGAGGGTGGAGGGAAGGTGCTAATCCCCTTGACAAAGGGAGACAGGGAGGGAGGCTGGGAAGGGGTATAGGGGCAATGGCAGGGAGGGGGGAGGGAAGGGGAAATGCTGAATAAGAGCTCAGATCGGAGAAGCAATAAGGAGCATCAGGGACACAGAGCGATGTAGAGGAAATACATGCTGAATTATAGTAGGCACCACACGTGGGTGTATAGTGAGAGGAAAGTGAGGTGGCAGAGAGTTCTTTAATTGTCATTTATGTGAGCAGCTAACCCGTTCATATTTTTGGGTCTGAGAAGGGGGGGAGGTGGGAGGGAGGGGGAGAGAGAGAGAGAGTCAATTTTGGGTTAGCCACTTTATCCACTGGCTCTCCTATTTCTTTCCATGTTAGGCATTGATTGTATGGCCTGTCAATAAGGTAAGGTTATTTTGAGGGTGTATAAATTGTGTCACAGTGGCACAATGAATGCCATCTGATCAGGCATCAAAACGTTCCTTAGTGTTACTGAAGATATTACAGTGCTTGAGAAACCATTGTGCCTACCCCTCAGCAGTAGCACCATCAAAGTCATTCTCCTACCTGGTTGCTCAGTAAATATGCAACCATATTGCTGTACAGTCTATATTTAACAAGCATCTTCGATGCCAAAAGGTATGGCTTATAACCTAAAGTGCCTCTGCAGTCACTGGTGAGCTTAGGCACTCAGCTCCTCATATATGCACTTTATCACCTACCATTGCTGTGGTGCATCCATTCATTCACCCTCTGACTCACTCCTTCATTCGCCCACTTAATCTTCCACAATAAAACACACACACAAACTCAATCAACATATGCAAGATAAATTATAAGGATAGAAATACAGAAAAGGAAGCATGCCATCATCTAACTATTATGAGCATACACTTACAAAATTTTTTAATTTTGCAACAATCATCTTTTAATGGTTTTGTAAATAGTGGATTGTTGTTTCCAAGTTCAAACATGGTTGCCACGTTTAGTAGCAACATGTTGTTCATCCTGGAGTGTTAAAACAATGCTACATTGTGAACAGTACTATTCCAAGATGGCTAAACAAACATTGTGCTGGACAGCCATGGTACAGTGCACAGTTTATCATAGTTTTTCCAATCCAAGCAGGTAAAAATAATGCTTCAAAATATGGTGTCCATCTTGTAATAGTAACACAATGATACACTAAGGATAATACCATTCCAACCTGGCTATCTGATATAGGGGGCGTGGCCATTGTGAGATGGAGTGAATTGAATATAAAATGAGGGGCAAGAAAGTGGCCCAGTAGTACTGTCTGGGGAGCAAGACCATAAAAAAACAATGTCTTCTGACAAATTGATGCTTATTTGTTGGAAAGTGGATTATTAGTAGGGGCAAATGTATTTTTGCCACTGGCAATAAGGCCACTAACACATGATAGGACTCAGCATAGGTCTTAGAAAATTATTCCCATGCTCAACCCTTGGTAGCTTGGCTGCGAGCAGGCAGGCTTAACTTCAAAGACAGGTATGTAAAGCATTTAAAAACACCAATTCAGTAAATAATTAAGACACAATGCATAATAAAAATCCAACACCACTTTATAAAAATAGGAAATATTTTTATCTTTAAAATGACACCAAAACGACAAAATTCCAATGTAGGGAACCAGAGATATGATTTTTTAAAGATTTATCACTTTATAGCACTTAGAAACCTATAGCACCATATTGGGATATCTGGTCGCGATAGACCGGCTCAAAGTCAAAGTTTCATGCCGACCGCGATGGAGCCCTGAGCGGCTACCCCTCGCGGTAGGTCCCGGTCACAGTTTTTACCTTTGGACTTAGAAACTTTTCTGGAGCTTTTTCTCGTGGGGTCCCTGATGCTCTTCACCAGGCCGGATTCGGTGAGGGTTCGCCGGCCTCGGATTTCTTCTACTCCCGGTCAAACTCTGGAAGTCGGACCTACAGAGCTTTCAGCGGGATGAACCTGGGTGCCTTGGCCAGCTCGCGGTTGAAGGCAGGCGGCTTGGCTGACCAGGTTGAGTCAGTCCCCTATGGAGCTTTTTTCCAAAGTTGCTCCAAAGTTCTCCAAACTCCTGGAACTTCTTCCTGAAGTTCCCCAAAGGGTCCCAAAGTGTCTCAAACTCACTCCAAGGGTCTGAAAGCTCCAAGATGGTCCTTGAAAGTTCAGTTCCCACAATCCACTTGGACTTGTAAATTGTTGTTATGGATTGGTGATTCCTGATTGCCATATTTGATTTACTGGTAAGCCCCTAGTACAGTGCACTGTGTATGCCCAGGGCCTGTGAATCAAATGCTGCTAGTGGGCCTGCAGCACTGATTGTGCCACCCACATGAGCAACCTATAAATGTAACTCAGACCTGCCACTGCAGTGTCTGTGTGAAGTTTGGTACTGCCATGTCGACCTAGCAAGTGCACCCGCTTGCCAGGCCCCAACCTTCCCTTTTCTTACATGTGAGTCACCCCTAAGGTAGGCCCAAGGTATCCCTGTGGGCAGGATGCAATGTAGGTGAAAGGTAGGACATGCCCTGATGTGTGTGGCATTTCCTGATAGTGAACTACAGCCAATTTAATTTTTCACTATTGAAAGGCTATCTGACCCATAGGATAGAATGGGGAGTTTACTTATGACATTTTATAAGTACAACTGCCCATAGGAACAAGATAGGAAAATAGAGTTTATTATTCCTGAACTCAGAATCCAAAAATGCATCGTTTAGTAAGGATGATTTTTACATTCTGTTTTCGAAACTACCACTTTTAGAAAGTAGGTATTCTCTTGCTTAGCCATCCTGTATGCCTCTGCTAGGTTTGTGTATTGACTGTCTGGTTTCGGAGTGACGGGGGCTCGGGATGTGCATTCTGTTCAGACAGCCACTTGGGGGGGTGAGGTGTGTCCTGCCTTTCCAGGGGGAGTCAGGGCTGGGCTGAATAGACCTGGGCTGCATTTAGAGTAGGGGGAGGAGATTCCTTTCACACCTGAATGGGCCTGGTCTGCCTTGGACAATGCTGTCTCCACCTCCTGCCGGAAAGCTGGACCAGAGAGGACAGAATTGTTTTTTGCTGAGCACAGACACTCTCTGCCTCCAGAGAACAAAGGACTTTGTACTATAAAAAGTAGGGACCAGACTTCAGACTTTTAGATCACTTTTGGAATTCAAGAGGAACCTCTGCACGGAGAAGAGCTGGAAGAAGCTGGAGGAGAAGTACTGCCCCTTTGCTGTGTGCTGTCTGGGGTTGGCCTGCAGTAGCTGTTTCTGCCAAGGAGAGGAACTGTGTGTGTATCCTGCTTGACAAAGTATGTCCAAGGGCTTGAGGTAGAGCTTGCCCTCTGTTCAAGAAGTCTTAGAAACAGCAAAGACTTCACTACCCTTCTGGGCACCCACTCTGGAACCTCTGTTTTCAGTCGCCGCAGAGGAGAAGAGCAGCCAACTCTGTCACCGAGTCTGTCACTGGTTCCATGTCCTGAAAGCACCGCAGGAGGCATGTCGCACTTTCCACCACATCCCTGTTCTCACCAACTCTGCTGGGTGACCGTCACCGAGCCGCTGCTTGACCACATCCTGTGGGCACCGCACTGCCAAGCTTCACTCTGCCCTGACCTCACCAACACCGTCGCTGCCTGCCCGAACTTCAACCGGCTCAGTCCCCTGCACCGTGACCAGCCAACACCGCATCGAGCGCCGCCTCACTCCACATCGTAAGCCTTGGCCTCACCGATGTCGTTGGACGACCGTCACTGAGCTGCTGTCTGCACTGCGCTGTGAGGGCACTGCACGCTGCACTGCTTCCACTTCATACTGCAACCGCGACGGTTGCCCCAACCAACTCTTATCTACAGGATCAGCTGCAACAAGAAAGGTACTGTCTACGAGTGTCGATGCTGCAGCTGTCCCGTACCGACTCGGTCGGCTGGAACTATTAGATACTGTCGTTTTCAGCAACGTGGTAGCCCCGGACGGAGCTACCGACTCAGAAGAACTGTGTTTTTCAGCTATTCTTGCAAATTGAAGGTTATCTTGCAAAGTAACTATTTTTACAGTATTGTATGTTGGATATTCGTCCTTTGATCTTGTTGGTTTAGATAAAGTTTTGCTTATTTTTCTAAACTGGTATGGTGTCCATTTGTAGTGTTTTCACTGTGTTACTGTATGCATGCACAAATGCTTTACACACTGCCTCTGGGATAAGCCTTTATGCTCGTGCCAAGTTACCAAGGGGGGTGAGCAGGGGTTATTTTAGAAGTGTATCCCCCTTACCCTGACTAGGAAGAAGGGTCCCTACTTGGACAAAGGTGCAAACCATTGCCAACTAGAGACCCCCATTTCTAACAGGTCCCATACAAATGACATTGACTGTATTTGTTACCCCATTCTATCTGTTGGAGCAATGAGACTGCCCAGAGCTCCACTTTCCATGGCATTGCCCATGACCTAATGCTTAATAGGAAGGAGTTTGGAGGGAACTATTGAATGCCTCAGACAACTGAATGCTGATCGCACTACACTTATACCTCTTTCTTGCACAGCTTAACCTGTAAAAAAAAACCTAAAGGCCAGGGTTCTCGCCACGAGGCCACCACAGCTTGCACCACACATTGCCCCTGCAGCGCTGCTAATGCGAGTACCAACACAACTACTAACCATCACACACCTACAAGTGCATCAATTTGGCAGCAGGTAATAGTCATTTTTAATGTATATTGAATTATTAAACCGTTGTTATCGTACTCATCTCTGTGATATAATGTCATAAGTGCCGTTGTTGGCAATTAAGTGCCGGTGACGAGCATCGGAAACCATTTGCTCAAATTAAGCACTGCTTTCATGACAGGAGCGACATAGTGAGTATTTGAAACAATAAGAGAAGATGGCGTGCCACAGCTCTAGCTGCAGAATGTCCTTGAAATGTATTTTGCCACCAGAGGTATTGCTCAGTACCCACCCTGGTGGAGTGGAACATGGAAATGGCACAATTTGTCCACTGTAAATACTGCTGTACAAACTCCAAGCGGCAGCTAAGCCCCGGCTATAAATGAGTAACTATGAATGTTGACCGATGAATATTGCATCCACCTGGCCAATAGCAACATCACATGCTATGTAAGTGATGATGTAATTATCCCTCAACCTCTGAACGGCTAGAAGGCACATATCATTACTGTTACCACTTGGACACACTTTAGGCAGCTGGGAGACTCAAATGCATTTGTAAAGACACCTTCTCTAGAATCCAGATAACCACCACTGCCCAGAGCAACTTTTCTCCTCTAGCTTATCAATATTTGGACACCTAGTCTCAAACTATAACTCCCTCTACCACTAAGCCCTACAGACAAGACTCAAGATTACCACTATCCACACACCGACAGCGGAAAAAAACCTCCCCTTTTCTACTCCAAGCTATAAGAGGCAACATCAAGTACACACTACACAGAAGGATCCTCACCTCCGGCCTCTCCTCTCCCTTTCCCTTGTAGAGATTGAAGCCACTCATGTGTGCAGACGCCTCCCAGAATAATAGCATTAGGTGTATTTTCAACTGGACTCAAGTCAGACAGACGGAGGGCTATGGCACCTTAGGAAACAAGCATTTGCAATGCAATAGGTCTCGCAATTGCACGAGTTTGAGCTATTGGCATTGTAAATGACAATGCCTTTTATTTATGTTTTTGTTTGTAAAACATAAATAAAGGCATTGTCATTACAATGCCAAATGCTCAAACTCGCGTAAATGTGAGACCTATTGCATTGCAAATGCTTGTTTTTACAGTTCCCAGGAAACGTTTTCACCCTGTCTTAGCATCAAAGACTTCTTCTCCCTGTGTCCCAAGATGTTATGCTCCTCCACCCACAGGTTTCTGCTGTCGTGACATGTTGCAGAACTGCGTCACGATTGCGGCTGCCACAGTTTGTCGCTGCCAGCATGTCTTTTTCCTGTTTTGCTCTGAAATTGAGCAAGAGGCCTCCGGGCTTTAAATACTATGAAATGCGCAAGAAGGTGACGTCAGAAACAGACTCCTGTGTCCGGTATTGGATGTTTGTGAGAATTGCAAAGCTTGTTTGGACATGAACCTAGGGGTGGGTGCTCATGGCAACCGAGGGTAATGATGGCGCAGGCAAAAGGGATCAAGGCACCAGAGAGCAGGGAAAGCAGCCCGGTCTTTCTCTCCCCCTCCTGAATGAGGAAGAGGCTTCTGGAATTCGAACTCGACCAGCAGTCTATCGGCAAGTTTGGAGCTAAAAACAAGCAGCACACACACATAAACACACACACTAGTTACACACAGGACAAGTAACAGCACAGACACACAAACCCACACTAGGTACACCCAGAATAGCAGCACAGACATCAACTCACACTAGGTGCACACAGAATAGCAGCACAGACACACCAACTCACACTAGGTGCACACAGAACAGCAGCAGAAACACACTCACACTTGGTGCACACAGAACAGCAGCAGCACAGACACACACACACACACACTAGGTGCACATAGAATAGCAGCACAGAGACACCAACCCCCACAATGTGCACACAAAAGAGCAGCACAGACACAAAACACTTAGTAAACATAGCAGTGATAGTGGCACTGCCGCCTGTTCCTACAGGATACACCCCGGCGCCAGACCTCCCGTCGCTGTTACGTTGCCCAGTGCTGCCGCTAGAGCACTGTTCCCCCCGTCGTGAGAGTTACCAGATCCGAAGAGCAGCACGCACCATTTGCCTAAGGTAAACAGTGTGACAGCGAGGCACGCTCGGCTGCTGTTTCCCTCGAAGAGTGCAATGACCTCTTGGTGTGCCTCGGCACCAGACGCTACACAGCTCTAGAAAGCGTAACACTGCTCACCCCCACAGCCCCAGAGTTTGGTGCAGAGACAACAGTGGACTGTCCAAATAGGGCTCCAAGGGGCGGGGGCACAGACTGGGGGGACGAGGGGGAGGGAGGTGCACCGTGTGTGAGAGCACACAAATAAGGGAACGGCCCCTCTGTGAGAGGGGGAGGGGTGGGAATTATACATAACACCCTAAGCAGTATTAAGGATGCAGTACTGTTTATGTCGAACCCGCAAAAATAAAGGGCTGAGTTAATTATAAATAAAGTGAACAGATCCTCGTTTCTCAAACCCCAGACCAGCTCCTGCCTTCACTGTGTCCGGTGGATCTCCCTCCCGTGTCTACCATAGACCCTCCCCCTTTCCCATCTCCACCCCCACGCTGGGCCGTCCGTCAAGGTAAACAAAGGAGCCTGTAGCCTCAGCGCTGCATCTTGTTTTGGTGCGGAATATGCAATTTAAATATGCTGGAATTGGAGAGCAAACAGCTGCAGCTCGTTGCATTATCAGCAGACAGATGCCCCCCACAACGTTTACATTTGGAAGCCGCTTGTAAACTGCGTGGGTTATAGTCACTGCGCAGTTGCCGCGCGGTTGCTTACGTAAAACATTAGAAAGCCTAGGGTCTTCAATGAATGTCTGCTTATTTAGAAACACCACTGCAATTCGATGCCGAATGAAACGTAGTGAAAGCACAAGTCACAGGGGCAGTCCGAGCCGGGGAGAAGCGAGCTCCGTGTGCCGCCGCTGCTGAAAGCTGAGCTTGCAAAACTTCGCTAGAGCCCACCTCTGCCTCCTCCTCTCCCTCGCACTCTCCGTCAGAAACCAGCCCATACATGCACGGCTCCGGTGACCTGCAAGAGCAAACACGGCAGCTTATGGAGTGAGCAAGCCCCCAACACAACTGTGAATACATAATCAGTGCGTGCGTGGATAGAGAGTTCTAGAGAAGTTACCACACGCCGCTTGCTAAAAACAAGCGCGGTCCTCTTTCAATAACAAAAAAATGGTTACCGACTTAAAAAAAGCTGTTGCCACGCCACACCATTCTGCGAATTAAAAAAGAAAGTGCTCACCCAGCAATTAGAAGGCACTGTGTCACGCCGCGGAGTAAAAGATCCAGTCCAGGTGGGCGGAACCAAAAGTGGACAGGGTGGTAACCAGGAGGGACTAAAAAGCCTCCGGTACAATCATCACACTCCGTTTAGCATAATTAATGACGCACACCAATGGAAATTACGGGCGGAGCCGAAAGTCAACTTCTGAAACCGTATTGATTCCAAGAAGCCCTCGCAGAGCGAGCAGCGCATGCGCGCTGCAACGCCAGACGAGACCTAAAAATTGGTTCCATTACTCATTCACTGAGGTAGACGCATCTCCAATAATTAAACTATGTAAACTCTCATTTAAATTTGAGCATGCTGGCTGCAACGTGGTTGAGGAATTGAGGTACTGTCCCTTACAGTCTAGATCTGGTGGGTGTGACTAATTTTGAGTTTTTCCTCTGTTTTCAAATTAACAGCTTCCCACAAAAAATCGCAAAATCACATAATATCAATGGGCTCTCCCTTGGAGAGGTTGGTTTTAAAAAATATATATGTCTTTGATATTTGTGAGATCTCTCTTAGGGCATGGGGAACATTTTTCCCCGTTTCTATTCTGCCAGAGACTGCCCCTGTGCATGGTGGCCTGTGACAGAAAGAAAAAAAATCAATATACATGGCATCGGCATCCGATCTCTAAATATGTGAGGGGCTTCTAACGTGATTTCAAGGAATCCAGGTTTTCCCATGATGGGACAGGCTGTGGCCGTATTTATAGCCCTTTCCATTGGTATTGGCCCCTTTTCTAAATCCACATGTATGTAACTTGACATTATTTTACCCGATAAAAGTACTCTCTATATCATCGTTCATACTGAATACCATAGGTACACGTTTCTTTTAGCTTAACATTTATTTCTGAATATTTAAAGATGTTTTATGTTGCTCTAAGTAATTGTTCAATTCCTTAGTGTACAATCTAGCCATTAGTTAAAAAAACTAAAGAGAAAATAAATCACAAGCAAACGATTAGCACTGGCAGCAGAAAAGGCGAAGCGCGGCGGCTGGTTTGACGGACAGACAGCCACTGAGCGTAGCGTGCAGCATTCCTCTTCAAGCGCCTGGTAAAGCCTGAGAGTGGCCCTGCAGAGCTGCGCACAGCTCGCACGGTGGCAATGCAGCCTGTCGACAGCCTTCCAGCATCGGTGAGGTGGAGTGACGTGACAGACGGTTTTGTTTTTTAGTTTTTTTTTTAAAGGCTGCTGCTACTTAGCGTTCTACTGGGCATGCACACAGCATGTTTAATGGCAAAGGCAACCTTACAGGTATTGTTTTTTATAACACATTTACTAACATTAACTACCATGGCCGTGCTTACCTCAGGCATACAACACGCATTGTTCGTTTAGTTGCTGCTATTGCCGAGGCCCAGGGAAATAGTAAAACACAAATATCTTTTTACACAGGGTCACCAGAGAACGGAAATGGATTTCACACGCTTCTAGACAAGGGTGATTATCATGCCCTCAAATGGGATGCAGCATGTTTCCTTAAGTGAATACTGTTTTTGGACGGTCTGCAGCTGATATATTTTGGCTCTGAACACCCAAGGGCTGAATCCAGTTGGTTGAGTCTCACATTCTTGAGCCGTAATGTGCTCTGGGTGTTATCTTCACCCATTCCACCTCTCACCTTGATTAAGACCCACATTCTAGGGCCCAAGAAAAGGCGGCATTGCTCTATAGAACAATAACGTTTTTATGTTTTCATCGTGTCCGTTTTAAGGAATTTAGTCAGAAGTGTTAAGACATTCACGGCACCAAAACAGGAAGGGTCATACACGAGGTCAGCGATAACTCTTGAGGACTCAAATATATTTAATTGTATAACTGACAAAATATATGAGAATGACAATTTATCTATGAAGTAAACATAATGGACTACCGTGAATGTATGTATGTATAGATATTTGCATAGTGCGAACTTAGCTCGAGAGAACAGTGGTTAACCATGTAATGTGATTCTATATATCACCTTCGAAGGACTCTGCAAACACAAACCACGAAGCAGAAAGCCAAATGGTTTGTAAAAGTTGCAACAACCTAGAGAAGGCAAGGTAGACAAATATTGCACAGTACGTTTATTATTCTTTATATTAGTGCTTATTTTGGGACAGTATGAAAAATATGTACTTTTTAAGCATGGAAATGGTAATTCAAAAGACTAAGTAAAATACTGGCCCGCCCCATTTGGTTGTCTGCAGTAAGAAGAATACACAAATACATTATCCCCAGGTCCCTTATGTCCTCGTCCCATTCATTAACAAAGTGGAGATAATCATCTCCCGAGAGAAAAAAAGAAAAGAGGAATGCTGGGACCCTAACCCCAGCCCCTCCCACTGGCAGTACATAAGCAGTACTTACCCAGCATTCCGCCTGTTCTTTTTTTCTGTCTGTTGACAGAATTGAGATGTTTATGCTGGTGCTGCTCCTGCTGGGCTTGATTGGCTTTCTTCCTTGGAATTCCCTGTCCGGCTGCCTGGCTGTGCGGTCGGGGTGTCTGGTGCTCTGCCTCCCGGCCTGCCGGGCTTGCTGGGGGGCTTGGTTTTCCCGGCCGGCTCGTGCATGCCGGCCGGCCCTTTGGGGCTGGTGCGCCGGCCTCCCGGGTTGCTGGGCTCGTCTTCCTGGGGCCTGACCAGGTGGAAGGCGAGCCGTGTTGCCTGGTTCCCCTACCTTCCTGTTTCCCCCTGCCCTGGCGGGGATGTGTTCGGGCGCCTTGGGTTGGCTGTGGTTGGAAGGGGGGGGGCCTTGTTCCTGTCTCCGCCCCCCCGGGTGAGTCCCGCATAGCGGTTTCTATTTTTTTCTTTTTTTCCTTGCGCCTCCTTCTGCCTGCCGAGGTCGCGGACAGCTGCTTCCCCTGTTGTTCCCTGCAGTGCGCGGCGGGTTCTCTCCAGGATCTTGCCGCGCATCCTTGCTGCTGCCATGCCTGGAGGCTCATAGTGCTGCTTTTCCCCCGTTTGTTGCAGGTTTGCTCCAGCTGCCTGCCGCTCGGCCTGTCCCGCCTCTCTGGCGTTTTTGGCAATGGGGGGCTGACTGTGGCCTGGTGGTTGCGGTTGCAGATTATTGCTCCTGTGGTTTCTGGTGTCACATTATGGGCGTTGGCGCTTTGTTTCTAGCAGGCTGTTGCTTCTTGTTGTGGGGAGGGGATGTAGTGTACTACTGGCCCGTGCTGCCGACTTCGGAGCTGGGGTTGCAGGTTCGATTGCGGCGTCGGCTCGCCATCCTGTGTTGCTGGGCGACTCGCTTGCTCTTCCAGTACCTTGATTGACTGTGGCCTTACCTGGTGCTCCTGCAAAGCGCCGCTGTTGCTTGTTGGTGCCTGTGGTACGCGCCGGTCGCCGCTGGCTCACATTGGGCTCTGTGGGTACATGCATTGAATGTTTGAGTACTATGGGTTATGGGCAGTTGACTCCACTGCTGCCCTCTACGGTCGCCGTCCAAGTGCAGAAGGGCCAGGCTCGTGCCGGGCTTTGGCTCAGCTTGAGGTCCCTCGAGCCCTGACCGAGTCACTCCTTGATGTGGCTTCTGCCTGCTGCGCACGGTCTAGCCTTATGGACCAAGTCTTTTATGATGTTTCTTCCTCTTTGCGACGCTGGCATTGTGGCTCCTCGGCGCTGTCTTTGTTCTTTGGTGTCCAGCTGCCTGGCGGCCTCGGGGGGGACCTTGTTCCTGTTTCAGGCCCCCGGGTGTTTTCCGCGTGGCGGGGGCTGTTTCCTTGGTGTGCTATTGCTGGCTGCCTGATTCGGCTCTGGTTGACTCGTGCTCCTCCTGTGGTTCCTGTTTTTGGGCTCGTTCTTCTTTCCCTCCTGCGGGGTTCGTCTCTTCGTGGGACGGGGGGGCCTTGTTCTATATCTGCTGGGCCCGCCTCCTCCAGGTGAGGGCCGCGTGGCGGGTTTGGCCTCCTGGGTCGACCGCGTGCGGTGGCGTTTGGCCTCTTCTGTCTTGCCTTTGGTGCTGGCACTGTGGATTGCTGGCTCGTCCTCCTGGGTGTCCGGGTTACTC
Organism: Calotriton arnoldi; assembly: GCA_963921515.1. Classification (NCBI taxonomy): domain Eukaryota; kingdom Metazoa; phylum Chordata; class Amphibia; order Caudata; family Salamandridae; genus Calotriton; species Calotriton arnoldi. Next base: position 453,126 of record CAWUFW010002826.1, on the reverse strand, counting down.
GCCTGGTCGCTTCCCTTGCCGCTCCTGTGCCGCGTTTCCTCTTGGGGTGGTCCTTTGGTCCTCCCTGCCTTTGTCGCTCTTGTACCCTTTGCCATGACTACGGTCTTCCTCCTGGGGTGTGTCTGCCCTCTGTGTGTTCTGGCCCGGTGGTTCTCTGGCTGGGTGCCTGCCTGTGTTTGCGGGGCTGTGGTCTTTAGCCCCTCTTTGTCTGATTTTGGGCTGCGTCTTTGCTACCTTGTCCGCCCCCGGTTTTGCCTGGTTGCTGGGTGTCGTGCTGGTTTGGGTTTGGTCCTTCCCTATTTGCATGTCCGCCTGGGGTTGCCAAGGGCTGTGGTGTTTGTTCCTTCTGCGGGGGGGGTCTCTGGGGGCCTTTTTCTTCATCAGGCCCTCCCTGCCTCCGGCTGGGTTTGCCTGCTGGTCCCTGGTCTGTTGTGGTCTCGGCCCTTTTTTGGGTGGGTCAGGGCTGGTTTGTGGCCTGCTTGTGATGGCCTGGGTGGTCGGGTGCTCTCGGCTTCTGCTGTCGGCTGTTCTCCTCTGCTCTGTTGGGTTTGGGCTTTTGGCCTGGTCCTGTGGTCTCTGGCTGTGTGGTCTCCGCCTGTGGGTGGCTGTTCCCTCGGCGGTTGTTTCCTGGTCCTTGCTGGGGTGGGCTAGTTTTGCCCCTTGTGGCCTGGGCCTCCCCTTTCCGGCTGCACTGGTCTTCTGCCTGGGTGGCTGATCCTGTCTTCCCTGCGTGCCCCCCCCTTTTTTGGGGGCCCGCTCTCGTTGGCGGTGTCTGACACTCTGTGCCCCCCTCCCTCTGTTCAGGGGGGGGGGGGTTGCCGGGTGTTTACCTTGCCCCTTGGGATGCCTGCCTGCTTGGCTGCTGGTTTCCCAGGGCTGGTAGCTGTGGTTTGGGGGGATGGTTGGGGGCCTTGTGCTTCTGGCTCCTCTGGCCCTCCCTGGCCTTTGCTTTTGCCTGTGCCCTGCTGGGGCCTTCCCCGTTTGGGGCCTTCCCCGGTTGTGGCCTGGGCCGCTGGGTCCTTCTGGTTTGGCGGGTTGCTTGGCTTCGGCCCTGGCTTCCCGTCTGCTTGGCGCTCTGTTGTCTGGGTTCTGCCCTGGGGGTTTTTCCCCTACTCCCTTGGTGGATGCTGGGCCGTGGTGTTTGTGGGCCTGGGCGGTCTGCTTGGCTTCCGCCCTGGCTTCTGTTGCCTCTCTGGCTTGGCTGGTTTTTGGGGGTTCATTTCCCTCCCCTCAGGGGTTTCAGGTTTATGGCCGTTTACTCTGTCCCGCCCCTTACGGGAATGTGCGGGTTCCGGGTTGTTGGTCCCCGGTCTTTGCTGGCCTGTCTGATGTTTGGTAGGCTGTCTGCCTGGTCTCTTTGGGGGGCGTCTCGGGCTGGCTTATTCTTCTGCCCTGGTCTTTGTGGCCTTGGGGGTTGGCCTCGCCTGCCCCTGCTGCTCTGGTGTCTCCTGTCAGTCCCTGGTATGGTTGGGGCCTTGTTCCTTGTGGGGCGTTTGGCCTACTGGGGTTCTGGTCTCTTGCTCTTCTCCTGTCCTTTTCAGTTTGGTTGGGGTCTGGCTGTCTGGTCCTCCTGGAGTTCTTTCGGAGGCTGGTTTCTGTTGGGTTCTCGGGCCTGCTCCCTTCTGGCTCTGTGGGCCTAGTGGTGTGGCGTTCCTGGGGTTGTGTTCCTGTTTCCCTGGCTTTCTTGTGTGTGCCTTGGCCTTTGCTGTGCCTTGGCCTTTGCTGGCTCTTGGCCTGTTCCTGGGCTCTCGCTGTGGCTTCACCTCCTGGACGGGGTGCTTAATGGTTGTTGTTTGGCAGCTCTGGTGGTTGTTGCTGGTCGCTCTTTCCTTAGACCTGGTCCTCCTCTGTGGGGTTTCGGGGGCTTTGTCCTCTGGGCTCTCTGGGGGCCTGGTCGTTCTGGTTGGGGGGTGGGGCTAGTGCCTGGCCGGTGCTTCCCTCCTTCCTGGTTTGGTCTGGGTGGTCCTGCCCTTGGGTGGTCCTTTGGGTTTGTGCCTGTGCCGTGTTGACTGGCCCTGTCCTCTTTCCTTTTTTTACATTTTCCGGAGTGGCTGTCCGGTGGTGTTGGGGTTTGTCCTCTGGTTGGCCCTTTTTGCCCTTCATGCCTGGTTGCATCTGGGGCTGTGGGGCTTTCCTTTCTTCCCCTTTTGGGGCTGCTTGTGTGTCTGTTTGTCTGTCGGGGCTTCCCTTCTTTCTTGTTGGAGCTCGCTCTGTGACTGTGCTGCTGCAGGGTCCTGTGTGCCTGCCTGGTGGTGCTGGGCTTGTGGACCTTTTGTCCGGGGGGCTCCCTTGGTCGTGTTCTGTTGGGGCTTTGTGAGAAGTTGGCCTGGTATATGATGTCCACTAATTAAAGTGGGCACCTTGCACCAGTCCAAACAACCCTTATGGTGATTTAAGAGGTCAAAGATAACCTTAGAAAGCTATCCAAGTGGTAGCTGTGGAGAGCAGCCTTCAGGCTTAGTCTTGAAGGAATGTTAAGCAGCTTGTTTTACCAGAATGCAATCTTATTGTATTGGTTAAATGAAAGGAGAACCACACAGTAGTTATAAGAATATATATTTATTATTATAACACCTTAAATACCTCACAGTATCTGCCACATGCAGATAAACACAAAGCACACAATGCTATAGCACAGAAACAATCGTAAGTAGCACTAATACACAGTGGGCTCCAGGGGGGAGACCAAACCATATACTAAAATAGTGGTATAAGAACCACGACTCAAGTCAAGACAATTTCTAGAATGTGTAGAATCGCTGGGACCCCAAGGAGCCACCCAAGGTGAGTAAGTTGGGGCCCCACGGAGGACGGGTGCAGTGTGAGAACACGACCCCGTGCTACATACAATTCAATGGGAGAGTCGCGGTTGCAATTTTAAAGTTTAAGGACCCTTCCCAGTGGATTACGAGGAAACCCTTTGGAACATAGAAGGTTGGAGAGCCACCCCACCCATGGATACTGAAGTACCAGAGTTACCTATCCCAGGGAAGCCGGGTGCATAGGTCTGAAGTGGCGTCGGAAACCACAGTCGTTCTCAATGGGAGTCTTCAAAGAAATGCCACTGCTGGAAAGAAGAAAAGTGTCCGGTGGAATCCGCAGATGGATTCTTGATGGAAGGAACCTGAAAGCAGAGAGGACAGAGTCTGGGTCACTCAGGAGTGACCAGGGGCTCAGTAGACAAATGCCCACTGATGTTGGGTGCTTCAGGTGTGAAGGAGACCTTGACTCTACAGCTGCAGGGACCAGGAGATGCAGAGGATGACCAGGAGCCGGATACGAGCTGTCCCATGAAGGATGTCGAGTGCTGAGGGGGTCGGTGTCCGGCGGGAGCACCAACAAGCCTTGGCAACGGCAACCCATGAAGAAGGTCAAAGAAGGTTACGGTCTGGCCCAGCAAGGACCAGAGGACTCACCACAGCAAGGGGAGTCAGGCCAGGCCTGGAGCAACCAGGGGAGCCCAAGAAAATCAGGATTGTCCCTCAAGTGGACCCACAGGCCGAAGGCACAGGAGTCGCGAGGGGACCTCTAGCAGTTTCACAAAGTCACAGAGAGGTGTGGTGCAGCGGCCAGGGCAGCTGACTTCGGAGCACAGGGGTCACGGTTCGATCCCTGGCTCCGGCGGCAGCTCAGCTCAGCATCCTGTGACTCTGGGCAATAGCTCACTTAATTTCCACAACGGCCCCCAGCGCCTTGAGACCCGTAAGGGTGAGTAGTTCGCGCTTTACAAATACGGATTTAGATTTAGACAGCTTGCAGGGCACAGAGTGCGAGGAGGCTGGAGTCCTTTGTATGAAATGTGCGCAGAGGTTGGGGCTATCGACAGCCCAATGCATGAAATTGGGGAAGACCAACAAGCATATGCACAGGGGTTCGTGTTATGCGGTCCCCACATGGGATACTGGCCTCAAACATGGTGAGAGGGCAGCTTGACCTCAAGGAACGTAGGAACCCACCTCCTGTGTTGCTGGAGCCTTTGGAGTCCCCAGGAGCTCAGGATCAGCAGACCCGTCAGTTGCGTTACGGTGCTTGCAAACGCAGGGGGTGACTCCTTCACCCCAAGGGAGATACTTCAGTTGTCCTCGATGCTCCACAGGCCCTACCCGGAGCCTGTATGGTGCATGGGCACAGACGATGCTTTGGATGGAGAGGGAGACGAAGTCGGGCCCAGTCGAAGTCCAGAGTGTCCAGACGGTCGAAGGTCAGTGGTTTCTTGTTCAGAATCTTGTCCACATCTAATCTAGGGTCCTACAGCCAGGTAAGCCCTTTTGTACCCACGGGAGAGGGTTGGACAGATTCAGGGGACCCTCCCAGGGGAGGGTCAGGACAGGGGGGTGGTTACATTCATGTCCTTTGTCGAGTTTCATGCCAGAGCAGGAGCCAACGGCTCCCAGAACTGGTTTGAGCTGGACTATGCACAGGGACACCAAGTGTGCCCCTCGTGCAGACTTTCAGGCACTTTGGCAGTGCCCCCACCCAACCCCAATACACTAAATCCTGTCTGGGAGGTGGTCACACCTCCCTGTGACAGGATGCCTATTGTGCTGCCTTCCTCTGTTCGACCTTGGCTCAGCAGCAGGAGGGCAGAAATGTGTCTCTGGTTGGCAGCATCCATTTTGTGCTGTCCGGGTCGAGAAGGCTGGTACCAGGAAGACCAGGGACCCACAAAGCTTGCTTCTGAGGGGTGGAATCATACCTCCCACACCGGCTACCGGTGTGGAGGTATGATTCCAAGGTGTTTGATACCAAACATGACATGTTTTGTTTCAGCCGTTTTCGAGATAGCATTTACCACGAGGTTATAATGCACCTCTACCTATATGTCTGGCTGTGTCACAGACAACCTGGAAGAATGGTCTCCGAAGGCTGCAGAGGGGCTCTGCTCATGCAGGGGAACCCTCTCACGTAAAACCCAGCACCCTGCCTTCAGGATTATCAAGGCCTGCTATAGGGGGTGACTTATAGGTTTTAAGTGTAGTGACCTATAGATATAGTAAACCTATATCTATCGTAAGTGGTGTATGCACCATCTCACACAGGCTGCAATGTAGTTCCATTTTGCATGGCCTCCTATGGGTGGCATAATACATGCTTCAGCCCATGGGAGGCCTATGGGGTACCAATGCCCTGGGTACATGTGTACCATATACTAGGGACTGATAAGGGTACCCCAGTATCCAATATGGAGTGTACCTAAGTACATGTCATAACATTTTAGGGAGAAAGCAGATAGACTGGGGTCCTGATTAGCAGGATCCCAGTCAGACTAGTCAAAAACAGTGTAACATCAAGCAAAAAGTGGGGGTAACCATAAGAAGCAGATCCTACTTTCCTACAGGCTTCATCTTCTCTGGTCGGCTGTGGTCAGGGTGTTGGTTGCTTTGGCACCTGTTTCCCTTCTGTGGCTTTGCCTTTGGGGTCTCTTTGGGGTGCCTCCTTTTCCGCTTCCTTTTTGGCTTGGTCGCCCTCTTGGCGTGCTCTCCTCCGTTTCGCGGGTTGGGGTTTCCCTTTGGTTGGCCCAGGTCCTCAGTTTCCTGTTTCTCTGGTTGGTTGCCTCTTTGCTGTCGCCTTCGGTTTTCCTTGGTCCCGGTTTCCGGTCCTTGGTTGTTTCCCTGCTGGCCTGTTCTGGCTTGCTGGCCGGTTGGGCCGGGGGTCTTCTTCTTTGTGTGTCCTCCTCACTGTCCTTTTGTTGTGGGCGACCTCTGTTGGTTTTTTTGTTTGGTGTGTTCTCCCCCTTCCTTGTTCGCAGGGGGGAGGGGGTTCCTGGTATGTGCTGACTGCCTTCTGTGCGTTGTCCTCTTCTTCTGCTTGGTCGTCTCCCGTTTGTTTTGGTGGGTGTGACCCTGCTTTGGTGAGGTACTTTCCTGTCTGGATACTCTGCCTGTTGTTTCCTGCGGTTCTCCCTTTTGCTTCCCTTGGGTTGCTGCCTTTGGTGTGGTTTCCTGGGTGTGCTTGAGGGTTTGGAAGGCAGGGTTTTCTGCTTTGGTATTCTCCACTTTGTTAATGAATGGGACGAGGACATAAGGAATCTGGGGGTAATGCTCTATTACTTACCGGTAATTTTCATTACTCTGGGTCCCTTTGTCCTCGTCCAATTCATACGCCCCGCCCTCCCGCTCGGACGGCCGGCCTTCCGTTGGGGGCTTGGTTGTTCAGGCGGAATGCTGCGTAAGTACTGCTTATGTACTCCCAGTGGGAGGGGCTAGGGTTAGGGTCCCAGCATTCCTCTTTTCTTTTTTTATGTCGGGAGATGATTATCTCCAATTTGTTAATGAATGGGGTGAGGACAAAGGGACCCGGAGTAATGAAGATTACCGGTAAGTAATAAGAGCATTATTAGGCACTTAATGCTAGTCACCCAGTTATATGTGCAATAATTATCGCATATGACACAATCCAACACCGAGGTGTATTGAATTTATCATGCCTGATGAATGTCGCCTATTACAAGATTTGCACCTAACATTGGACACAAAATGCAGATTTTGGTACTGGCCCGCCTCATTTGGTTGTCTGCAGTAAGAAGAATACAAAAATACATTATTAGACACTTAATGCGAGTCGCCCAGTTATATGTCCAATCATTATCACATATAGCACAATCCGACGCCGCGGTGAATGGAATTTAACCTGCGTGATAAATGTCACCTATTATTACAAGATTTGCATCTAACATTGGACACAACATGCAGATTTTGGTACTGACGGCACCATTACCTCATGTCTCTTTTTTTTACATATAATTTCCCCAGATAAATATTGCCCAGATTTATCTTGCGGATGTGTTTTTTATAGGACCCTGTGTGTACCGGGTGTGATAAACAAGCAAAACTCATAATTCTGATATGTGTTGTAACCCGAGTGAGAACACATATTGGAGTTATGGGCCACTAGGAATGAGTAGCTTAGGCCGATAAGAATGTGAAATGTTAGGGGGAAAAATCATGCTTCCTTAAAAAAAAGCATTCTATTTGTGGAAAGGACAGATTGTTAAAGCGGTTCAAAGCCAGCTGCAGCTGGCAATAGGCACTGACTGGAATTAGATTGTTCACATTTTGTTTACATTTTATACCTTTAACATTGATTACATACTGGACAATGTTAAAGCTCCGAGAATGGTTTGGGGCTGAAATTATCTACATGCACTCTAATGGTTAGAGACTTATGTGCTGCAGGGATGGAAATCAGGTTGAGACTAGCCCTCCCACTAGATGAAATTTGTATTTCACAGGAATTGTGTGGTTTCCATGAATGTGGTAAAATATTTAGGGGCATATTATCAAGGGCCGGCGATAAATATCGCAAAGCGCGCTTAGCGCTTGCATATTTATCGCCGGCTATCTCTGGAATTTATCGCCCGGTTAGCGCGTTATTAACAACGCGCATCGCCGAGGCGATAAAAATGTCAGAGATAGCGTAGATAAGCCGTTTTCCATGGGAAAACGGCGATATCCTAGATGATAGGGCCTGTGGTCTTAGCCACAGAATCCACCCCCCATGTTAAGTATGCCTTAGTCAGGAATTTAACAGACGTTAAATTCCTGCGTTAAAGCATACTTAACGCGATTAAAATAATCGCTTCCCGCATTGTAAATATCGCGAAGCTGCCTTCGCGATATTTACCCATGTTGTTTCCACAGACACGCCTACTTTGCATCTCATTATCGATGCGAAGTCAGGCGTGCTGGAAACGGGAGCAAAATCAGCAAAACACGCGATAGCGTGTCTTTGCTGATAAGGCGATATAATTATCGCCGCTTTTCGGCCGAAAACGGCCGCAAAAGCGGCGATAATTGTTTATCGCCGCCTTGTTAATATGCCCCTAAATGTCTACGACAGTTTTAGATTGAAAATGTGTTATTACTCCAAGGAAAGTTCTCTCGTCGGCCAGATACTTTTGTGCCTTCGCCCGGTCAAGATTTCCTCCTTTGAACTTGATCTATTTTTTGGAACTCAGATTCCTCCAGTGGGTCCAACCATCAGGCTGTATCTGGGAAGGTTGTACCATAGTCGGATACACTTGCTGTGAGGGTCTACTAAACTTTTTTTCAGCTGGCAAAAAACTCTGAGTGTGACCAACCTGATTTTTAGGTCCAGCAAGATTGACTTAAGTGGTTGGTCCTAGTTCTCCGGAGGTCTGGAAGTCCAGATTCTTCAGAGATTACAGAATAAGTTCTTTTGGACTCAACTAAGTCTTCCAGTACTGCAGGCACAGCACTTAGGGGTCAGGGCTCACTGAGAATCCACCAACAGGATCTAGTGCATTCCCAATTGCATCTGGTCAGTCAAGAAAAAATGCCTTTTGCAGCTTTTGATGTGTCTGAAGCCAAACCGTAGGTCAAGCCAACTGACCCTTGGAGTCTACTTCTTTCAATCAATCAATCAGGAGTTTTAAGTGCGCTACTCACCCATGAGGGTCTCAAGGCGCTGGGGGGGACACAGCTTCTGTCAGTCGAAGAGCCAGGTCTTGAGGGTCTTTCTGAAGATGTGCAGGGTGGAGGCGCGTCTGATGTTGATAGGGAGCTCGTTCCAGGTCTTGGCCATGATGTGGGAGACGGTTCTTCCACCCGTTCTTGCTCTGCGGATGCGCGGGGGTTCGGAAAGGTTGGCGGATTGGAGGTTCCTCTTGGGTACGTGGAAGGAGATTCTATCATTGAGATATTGGGGTCTGGTGTTGTGGAGGCCTTTGTAGGCGTGGGTGAGTATCTTGAAAGTTACTCTCTTCTCGACGGGGAGCCAGTGGAGGTTACGCAGGTGTTGGGAGATGTGTTCGTGTCGGGGGATGCCGAGGACGAGTCTGGCTGCGGTGTTCTGTATGGTCTGGAGTTTGCGGAGCAGAGACTTGTTGATCCCGGCGTAGAGGGCGTTTCCGTAGTCCAGTCTGCTGGTTATGAGTGCGTGGCTGATGGTCTTCCTTGATTAGGGGGGATCCATTTGAAGGTCTTTCGGAGGATGCGGAGGGTGTTGAAGCAGGTGGAGGCGACAATGTTGACCTGTTGGGTCATGGAGAGGGAGGAGTCGAGTACGATGCTGAGGTTTCGGGCATGGTCCGTGGGGGTAAGGGGGCTGCCGAAGGTATTGGGCCACCAGGTGTTGTCCCATGCAGAGGGGGAGGGTCAGAGGATGAGGACCTCTGTCTTCTCCAAGTTGAGCTTCAGGCAGCTGCTGCTCATCCAGGATGTGACGTCCTTCATTCCTTCCTGGAAGTTGAGTCTGGTGGTGAGGGGGTCCTTGGTGAGGGAGAGGATGAACTGGGTGTCGTCGGCATAGGATACTATGCTGAGTTCGTGCTGTCTGACGATGGCGGCGAGGGTGGCCATGTAGAGCGTAAAGAGTGTGGGGCTGAGCGAGGATCCTTGGGGTACTCCACAGTTGATCTCTGTGGGTTCGGAGAGGAAGGGTGGAAGTCTGATTCTTTGGGTTCTGCCGGTGAGAAAGGAGCGGAGCCAGTTGAGGGTGGTTCCCTGTATGCCGGCGTCGTGGAGTCTGGCGGTGAGTGTGTGGTGGGAGACGGTGTTGAAGGCTGCAGAGAGGTCGAGAAGGATCAGGGCTGCGGTGTGTCCTTGGTCGAGGAGGGTGCGGATGTCGTCTGTGGCGGTGAGTAGAGCGGTCTCAGTGCTGTGGTTGCTGGGGAATCCAGATCGGGAGGGTTCGAGGATGGAGTTTTCTTCAATGAATTTTGTTAGTTGGACGTTGACGTTCTTCTCAGTGACTTTGGCCGCGAAGGGGAGAAGGGAGATGGGTCGGTAGTTCTTGAGGTCCGTGGGATATGCCCTGGGTACACGTGGGAGTAGGACCATCCCTTTAGGTCTCCTCACAGGTCTGAACAGCAGGTGCAGTCATTCTTCTGTTCTTCCACAGGTCCAGAAAGTGTTCTGAGGAACTAGTGGTGAGATCCATTTTTGTACAGTTCAGTAATTAGTGTGTTTGGGTGACTCCTGGACACTCTCTGCCACATAGGGAAAATGTTTTCAGGGGCAGCCCTATCCACTTTTACCAAACATTCTGTTTGTCTTACTCCAAACTATCCCAGAGTGTATTATTCTAAGGGGAATCCAAGATGGCACTGGACCTTCAAGGGAGCTTATGTGCCAGTCAGGGGGTCTTTAGGGAAATACGCAGTCCCCTCCTCCTAAGCAACACCAAACTAGTTCTGGGACAAGCTCCTTTCCCACTGGGACAGAGACAGGCTGACCACTCTGTATCCTAGGATCAAAGAGTTTCCTGCTCTCAGGTCTCTCCTTGCACTAACTATGAATGGGCAGTCATCACCTCTTCTCCTTTCAAGTTAATGAAGTTCCAGGAATCTACTTAGCAGCCTTTCCTGAGCTTACAGGAATCATGTGTCCTACACCCAGCCTATCCTTTCACTAGTCATATGCCATTGTTCTTTTCACACCTCATTAAGATCAAACACTGGCAGAGGCAGCTGCTGACAGGCTAATCCAAATTAGCCTCCAGGAGCATCAGGCAGAGAAAGGTAATTTTCTAAAAGTTACTTAAAAAAAATAATTATCAAAACTATAACTTCACAATTGTATTGGGGTTTTAATTAATATAAAAGTAGTTGCTAAATCATTCCCTAGCTTGTTCCAAACCAGAGGTGAAGAAGAAGCAGCTCAGGCACAAGAAGAAGAGACAATAAGAGAACCTGAGCAAGATCAGATAGGGAAAGGAAACTGGGCTCAAAGCAACGAAGATCTGATAAACTTTGAGCAGGGACAGACAGGTTTAGAAGAATCCGGTCAGGCTGCAGAAGTACAAACTGCAATAAGCCCTGATCAGAACCAGTTAGATCAAGAAAAATACACAGAAGAAAAAGATCATAAAAATCAAGAACATGAAGAAATAAATCAAGAACAAGATCCCTTATTGGAAACTCACAGTGGAGCTGTTGCAGAGAAACCAATCAGACCTGAAAAAGAGCAAACAAGAAACACAGTAATTGCAGAACACGAAACAGTACTAAGCAGTGAAAATAAAAGGTTTCTGAAGACAAAGATAAAGAAACAGTGCAAGCAAAGAAAACAAGAAAAGGAGATCATTGGCCGAGTGTCATTAAAAGAGTAAAATACCACATAACAACCAGAAGTGAAGATCCAGATCAAGTGAATGAAGTAACAAGTCAAACTGAACAAGAAAATAAAACTGAGAAAAGAAGAAGTAAAAGACTGAAACTTGTGAATAACAAATTCAAGGGTCCTGATTGGACTTACATCATTCTTGAAGATTACGAAAGCTCAGAGTCAAGTGAAAGTGGTGACGAAGGAACAAGTGCAGAACTGACGTACGAAAAAGAAACAAGACCACCTTGACTAAGCAAAAGAGTCATATAAAGAAAAGGAAATAGATAAGAAGAGCGATCTTCCTTGTCGAAAATGCCTGACGATAGAGTTGCTGGGAGACCAAAACAGAGATGTTGTAGAAGATGCTGTGCAATATGCATATGTAGTCTAGTAATGGTGCTTATAGTATGGTTAGTCCTGATTGTAGCAGTTCCTTACCTTATGATAATGGATAAAAAGATTAATAATGAAACTAAGGAGAGGACAGCAAACATGAAGGGCAATAGAGTAGAACTAATGGCAGAGAATGAACCAGAAATTCATCATGAAATAGCTGACAACGACACTAGTTTAAACGTTTTCACAAAGTTATTGTTTCAATATGTAGACACAATGGAAGTTAGTAACTGTTATGTCTGTATGAAGTTACCTGAATCAGTAGCAGAAGGATTAACATACCATCACTTACCACTGACATATGGCATATCATGTAGTGTTTTGTCTAGTTTATTTTATAGAACAGGGAGACTTCAGTATTATTATTCAAACCTAGATGTAATATTTTCTGAGGTTCCGATTCGCAAGAGTATGAACCCAGTGCTTAGTAGTCAAGACGCACAGTTTATGGGAGAATTTTTCTTAACAATGAAATCAATAGACATAACACATGCACATAGACACAATCTAACATGTTCTTTACATGAAGAAGAAAAGATATTTTTGAACTTAGTGGAAGATAGAAGACAAGATTTTCAAAAGAAAGCTTCTGAGCATAAGGCTCATTTACCACCTTGGGCAGAAAAAGAAGGGAGTTACACACCTGGCAAGGCTCAAGCTGCTATGCCTCTGGATTTCGTAAAGACAGGAAAAATGTGTCTTCATAGGTTAAAGACTGATTATAACAATGTTTTCATCGGTACCAGTGAGTGTGAACACAATTTCTTAATTCTTGGAGGTTGGGGAATCAAAGGAGGAACAGATTCAGTTTTTCCTGGAATTTATTATGTGTGTGGGAATAAGGCTTACTTTAGGCTTCCTGCACAGTGGTATGGAAGTTGTTATTTTGGAATAGTATTTCCAAAGATATACCACGTAAAAAGAAACACTGGGAGCAATGAAAACAATAGTGAATTAATATGTAGTAAAAGAGCTAGTTTTTCAGAAATTGTAGGTGATATATTTGGTGCATTGATACCTTCAGTGGGAATAATTCTGAACTCAAGGAAAATATGTAAATTGTCTACAGTGGTTGATCGTTTATCAACGGATACTGCTGGAGGGTTTCTAATGATTAATGCGGAGATGGTTGCGATTAGATCTATGGTGATGCTAAATCGACTTGCTCTTGATATTATATTGGCAAAAGAGGGTGGAGTCTGTAAATTATTGAAGACAAAACACTGTTGCACTTATATTCCTGATAAGAGTGCAGAAATTGGAACGTATATACAGAATATAACTAAACTTGAGAAGGAACTTAAACCACTGGAAGTTGATAGTGTATGGGAAAGATTGACAAACAGTATCTCGTCAATTGGTACCTGGTTTGCTAATATAGGAAAAGGACTTATAGGTCAAATATTAGTACCCTTAGCAGGGATAGCAATAATAATATTGGCAATAACAATATGGTGCAAATGTTGTAGAAAGAGTGGAACATACAAAGTGACAGGTAGAGGAAAGAAGCGAAAAATTGATGAAATAGAACTTGAAGAGTGGAGAAGTGAATTATACAAGAAATTGAAAGGGGATGGCAAAAATGGAAAGTGTAAGAATGAGAATAAAGTAATTTGCTAGAAGTTGGCATCTGATTGTGGGTAGTATTTTGATGGCTCAGAACGCCATCAGAGAGGGGATTGATGGAGCAAGGTTTCATAACCGAAACTTGCTTGTATACAATCCTCCTCATAGTATTAATTTATTAAACTTGTATTGTTTATACTAACCTTTGCATACACTACACGAAAGGGAAGGATGCTTGCCTATGTGTTTTACTAATGAATAACGCTTGTCTGTAATCCAAAATGGCCGCTAAAACGCAGGAATATCACTGCGCATGTCGCAACCCTATCACATGGTGTGACGTCTTTCTTTGCTTGGTGGGAAATTTCTGCTTCTGCGCAGTGTGCATTAAAATGGCTGCTTGATGTTTTCACATGCTTCAGCTTGCTCTCATGTCATTATTAAATTGTCGTTTTCTTAACGCTACTAATGCGGGACAGTTTTATAATTAAAAGGGTATAGAGTAGAAAAAGTGGGCATACAGTGAAACATTTTATTTGAGATTTTAATATTTTCTTCTTTGACTTTTTATCAGTTCGTAAACTTGGGCCTGGGTTGGTGATCTGAAAACTCGAGAGGCAAATGGTTCTGCGCATGTGTCCTGTTTGGCTGGCAAAGCAACACGAATGAAGTCAACCTGGACGTCGTCCAAGGCCACGACCTAATGGCCAAAGATGCTGTATTCTTGCCTTTCCTGTTAAAATTTGATACTTTGTACATGAAGAATGTATAACATTTGTCGTGAGACGGGTGGGAAATAAAGCAAATGTATTAATTTGAATGGGCGGGAGTTTAAAGACAATAGGCTTTACAATTTAGGCCAAATCAATATGGTGAGAGAATCCACCCCCTGTCCCTGTCCAATCAGAAGTAGTGGTCCCATATTTTAGCAACATTAAGGGGAGGTACATGGGCGTAGAGGGGTATAATAGATATAGAATTAGCTAATTAGTTTAGCTTCTAGCTCAGACCGCAGAGTGCGCACAGGAGACTAGCGCTCTTAGCTCCAGACTGTCAAGCTGATCGATTGCAGACTGAACCGCTGTCCAGAGAGGTCCTGAGGAGGGGGCGGCGGAGTCCATTAGAAGGAAGGCACGGGAGAATCGAGGAGAAGTCGAGTATCAGAGAGGGGAGCGATGCAGGCATCGTTGTAGAGAGGTCACCGGTCCTGTCCTGATCCTGGAGGAGGTCTTTGCTCTTCATCCTTCCTGGGTCCTATTCTTTCTAACTCCTTGGCCAATGGGTTTGGTTCTCGCACTTAGGTAAATATAATGCAACCTTTAGTTGCGCTGCTGTCTCTATCCTCTCCTTTCCTGAGGGACCATCATTGATTAGCAATAATTATTCTATGCTTCATCTTGGGTATTGCGATTAAGTACCATGTGGTTTCTGTAATTTACTCTGCTAAATCTTTAGATAAACATTTTTAAAGCTTCCTGACTCAGTGGTTATTTCAGGATTATGTACTATAATGAATGTTACTCATTTTAAACTTCCCAATTAGCAAAGGATTCATTGGTAAGTCATTACTCTTCATTCGGAAGGTAATTGGTAGCAGGGATTTTGATAAAGAGTAACAACTGATAAAACCCAGCGTAAGTATTAGCGTAGTATGAATGTATGGGCCCAAGTGAGTATCTGGTGTATGAATGCTGTTTGCTAATATCGCGCTGGATCATCACTAAACACCTGAATTTGAAAACACAATATATGTTGCAAGGAGAAAGCATTTGAAGGGCCTCTTTATTGTTCATTCTCCATCTATACTTTAAGGTTTTAAGAGGAGCTGCAGCACCTCCCACACCCCCAGTTCCAGTGCCATTTTAAGGACAAATGTTATGTATAGACATGTGTCCAGTGCTCACTAAGCCAGAGAACTCATGACTTATGAAGCCCGGCAAATGTAAAACTGTTCTTAGGTTGCTTCTGTTACTATCTAAAGGGGAGTGGCCAGGCAGTTTGGGGTTGGCAGTTCCTATTGGGACAGCGCAGAGCAAGATTTGAATATGGCTTGCTCCTGTCTGATGTCACATAATTGGCAAAAAATGATGGAGCGGAATACTGCTCAAGTAAATACAGGTGGCCGAAATCAATTGAAGCACTCCGTTGAATACTTTTTTCCCTTTTTCTAGGTGAAACACACAAGAAGTTGCAACAGATTGTTAGCACACTTATTTTGAATGTGAGAGCATGAGTTTTTTAAAGATGCTGACGGCTTTAGGAAATCTCACGCTATTGGTGCAACTTCTAAACTAAACTCATTGCACGTAACATTATCAATCACAATGCATACACATTTGTAATATAGGTACAATTCCCCTCTTTTTAGCCTTTACAAACTAGTTTTTGTAACTCCAATAAAATGTGGCGCGAAAGCCAACCCTAAATAAATTGAGACAAATGTAAAAATGTTATATAAAATAAGCGAGTCTTCATTATTTCAGTTACTTTCACGCCTTTGTGATTTGGAAGTTACATTTAATTAAAAAATATCTCAAAATGCATCTGGATCAATAAACACCGCCACATGAAATCCATGTAGCATAGAGTTTAGAAGAATAACGCAAAATGACACGCACTATATGAGAAAGACAGTATTTTGCATACATTTCATGTCCATCATGCTTACAGAGCACTTTAAAAAGGGCAAGTATCTGAATTGTTAGAAAATGGATTTCAGTTTGGCTAGCTATGTTCCCAGTTCAGTAATGCAAGACCCGCACGGTATAATTATGTGTAGCTGTAGCATATGATATCTTGCTAAGTGACCACAGTTTCATCCCATTGCCATTGTAAACACTGCAGTGTAGGGTCTATGAAAAGAGAAATACAGTCATTCGCCTTATTGAAAAACCTGCAAAACATGTGTTACAGATGTTCGATGGATGTTCTCTGATAAGTCTTCATTTCACTGCAATCAGAAACAGTGCGGTTCTATCCTGTTTACAGAAGTCAGCCTTAAATGTCAAGATATGGCATTAGAAAATATTATTAAGAGTATACAAACTCACTTCTTCCTCCTCTAATCCTGTTAAATCCCAGTAATAGCTCAACCTCATTTGAAGACGTTTCCAGTGTTCCAGGAACAAAGTAGCTGAAACCAAAAACAAATATCAGTACATAAATTCTATGAGCTCTATAACTTATTTTAATATTTGGCTGTTGAACCACTGCAGTTTTTTTTTTTAAAGTACAAAATCAATTATTACAATAGCATCTAAAACAAACACACATGAAAAGTTTTGCCTCGGGGAATGTAGGGAGAAAGAAACATACGATTAGTGTTAAAGCTATGTGAGAGGCTACAAACAATAATTCATAATGCATACATATCTGCAAGTGCATACTGAAAATTATTTACAGCTAGACTAACTCTAAACGGTTTACAAAGTTGAAAAGTTCAAAAAACTGCAACTTCTCATTTTTTGTTAGAAAAAAATCCTTTGTGAGCCATCTGAGGTTCAAAGCATGTTAAAATAAAAACAAGAAGCAGGTACAGCATACCTTCGCGGAGTCCACCACTCACAGGAAAGTCCTGTGTACCAGCTCTGTGGCTCCTCACCAATCACGCCGCCCACCCTACCCCACCTGATACCCAAATTGAACTCCCATGCAACTCTCAACATATTCATTCAACAAACATTCTTACACATACCAGAAACCCGCAGATAAACACAATCAATAATAAGGTGACAAGGGGTACATCCAATGAGGTATATGGCTCTTGGCATACCGCTCCAGATAAAAGTGGGGCTCCCCTCTAGACTTATAGA
The DNA here is from genome assembly GCA_963921515.1 of Calotriton arnoldi. NCBI lineage: Eukaryota > Metazoa > Chordata > Amphibia > Caudata > Salamandridae > Calotriton > Calotriton arnoldi. Next base: position 436,286 of record CAWUFW010002826.1, on the reverse strand, counting down.
TGAGGAGAGAGCCCAGTCGAACAACTATGTCCACCGCTCCAGCCTTTGTTGGGGGAAAAATGAACAATCCAACCCTATGGCACAAAAAGTGAGGCATGGTGACTCAAAGCAACCGCTACTCATGTGGTACAAATACACATTGAGGCTGAGTCCGTCTCGATACCTCCGGGCAGCGACTAAATAATGCACCATCGAGTTTTTTGACCAGGAGCGATGATCTCTTGAGCTGTGGATCGTGGCACAGTTTTTCGGTTTTTTGGTACATGCATTTGCTTCCCTGATTCCTCTGCCTGTTTATTTGATTGTTCAGTGGCCCTCTTTTTTGTGTCATTTTATGGGTCCCTGGGTGCCCTGAAACCCCAAAACTGGTCCTAGGATGCTTGTTTCCAGTCCAGTGAGGACCTGGCCTGTTCCCATTGGGTGCAGGGTCAAGACTGATTTGCATATGGCTGAGATCAAACTGGAATGGCATGGGGAGCAAAAAAGCAATGGATTTAGGCCCAGATCTCTGTACTGGGGTGAATGTATGACATTGTTCTGCATTCTGTCCATCAATTCTTGTTTTTGCATGTGTCACCCAGGGCATCCAGAGTGCATGTCGGAGACCGCGGGGGGAACCTCAAGGCCTCACGGGCCCAGCCGGCTCCCTGCCTCCTGCGGGAGCTGGCATTACTTTCACACACAGGAAGCTGCTGGAAATGGAGCTCCCTGTGTGAGACAGCAATAGTTTAATCTCTTTCCCTGCCCGCATGCCTGCGGGCAGGGAAAGGGAAGTAAACTCTGCTTCCAGCAAGCAGGAGAGGTTTGAGAGCTCCTGATTGCTGGAGGTAGAGTGTTTGCTTTTGCTTGGTTGAAGCTGTCAAAGTTCCCGCCAAGCAAAAGCAAACAGCAGTGTGCTGGGGGTGGACACCCCGGGACATAGTAGAAGCCGGTCCTGTGTGCGTGGCAGTCCCCCGGGTTATATATCTCTCCATGAGGGGGAGCCACAAAGCCCCATTCCTTTGTTTTGCATGGGCTGGCCCTGGGAAGTTGGTGGTCCCCGGGGCCATATATGGCCCCCCTCCCTCTTTTGTCTAAAGCAATTAGCTCCGGGGAGGTGGTGGTCCCCAGGGCTTTTAAAATCTCTAGTAGGGGGTTCCATTTGGCCTCCTTTTTTTAAATACAACCCCAGGGAGGTGGTGGTCCCCGGGGCCGGGGGGGTTGGTCCCAGGGCAAAAAAATGCCCTTGGGTGGGCCACATGCACCCCCTCCAATGTTTTTAGTAAACTGTACATCCCCCAGGAATAGACCCACCCATGGGCTATAGTATAAACGAGTGTGGGAGACGGCGCTTGTTTTTTTCAATTTTGCCAAATGTGGGACCCCACCACCACCTAGGGAATCAGGGTATTCCTACCCTGCCCCCTTTTCTTTATTTTTAATGCTTTTTGTGGGACTCAGCTGAAGCAGAGTTTTAAGATGGCTGCCAACACTGGTTTAAGTGTTGGCAGCCAAGCAGATTTCAGCATGGGGACTGTCGGGTTCACGGAGGATCCGCGCCCCCAGATATGCAAATTAGGTTTTTGGTTATTATCTCTAGAACTACTGATCAGATTAACTCCAAATCGCAAAAAGCGTGCTTTAAAGACCAAGAGCTATCTTCCTGCCAAATTTAGTGTAATTCATTTCAGCAGTTCGGGCTGCGGTCATGTTCAAAATCCCTATGGGAATTAACATGGGGAAAATGCATTTTTGGAGTCCCTTTTCTCGGTCCCCGCTTCACAGATCTCCTGAACCTTTCCAGACAGTACATTTTTGGGGGAAAATTTCTTGAAGGTTCACCAAATGGCCCCAAAGATGTAGGAAAGTCAAAAAATGATTTTCCTATAGAAACTAGGTCCTAACTATAACTACCTACTGGCGACCACCGGTAGGTAATATATATTACTATCAATAATACATATATGACCCTGTTGAAGTCTACGGCTGAAACGCGTTGGTCTCTTGTCTGTACTGATGGTGAATATGATTAAATGAAGAAGACTTACGAATAGGTTGGTGCCTGGCTGTGCTGCTTTTCCTTGGCCCCATGTCTGGGTGGGATGCTCTTAACTCTTTTCCTTTTTTTACCATTCTTTTCTTCATGTTTAGTGGGCTACCTGACCTCAGGGGGCAAATTAGGGGCCAACCCCATCAATCCGCCCCTGGGGCTAGAAAGACTATTGATCCCGTTCAGAGCTAGGGGAACAAGGTCTGATGCTTGGGTAGGCTTTCCCAATCCATCTTTTTTTTAAACCGTTTTTTTCCAGTTGTTTTGTAGGCTTTCTGCCCATTTAGGCAGCAGATAGGGGGTTTGAATCCAAATCTGCCCCCAGTTGAGCATAAAGACTGTTGTTCCAGTTTTGGGATAGGAGCACAGTACAATAATTAGGCGAGCTACCCCCACCCTATTTATTCTCTGGTGCCTGGTAGGCTTTCTGCCACCTCCCTGGGGGGAGACATAGTAGAAAATGCCCCCTATGCATCCTACGAGGGGAAGAGGGACTGTTGTGCCTGGGAAATGAGAGAAACAATGGCTCATGCTCAGGCACTATTCTCCCCCAGTTTTGATGCAATACTCAAGCAGGTATACACTATAGAGAGACAGCAATGGAAAGGGGACACAGTACTCTTTCAAGTGGTGCATCCCCCACAGAGATTGGTGTTCGGGGGGCAGGGTTATGCCCCTAGCACTGATCACAAGTGAAAGCAAACCATGCTATTGGCATTGTCTACTATCATTTTTGTTTTACAGTAATATCAGCATGATGTGCTCGTCACAGTAAAACAAAAATATCAAACTCAGGATGCAAGGAAAGCTTTTTCATTCAAAGTCAAGGCCTTGAATTTGGAAAAGAAAATGTTTCTAGTGTTTTCATCAAACATTTACTTTCTGAGTACAGAGGGTGACCGGTTGACCTCCTCTGCACTACCAAGGTAGTGAAGTACGTTTATGAGTTGACCTCTATATTAAAGCGGTTGAAATAGGACAATTTACAAAATTAAATTTTTTCGAACTTTGGTTAGAAAAGTAGCACAGTCCTCAAATTGCCAGCATGTACATAAATAAGTATGAAAAATACATTGAAAACCTTGAAACTTTTAATCTGCTACACCCTTTGACTTTGTTGTTCTATTGCCTGCCTCATCTTTAGCAATAGTGTTTGCAAGGGGCTAATCTACTTTTCCTGTCTATGCCCCTTGTGGCTCAAATTAGAATTAACCCATTTCACTTCTAATATCCCAAGGATCAACAATGGCCTGATGCCTGGTGTCTAAGGGTAAAAGGACAATAAGTTACAAGAAGGGCAGAAATCTGCATGCCCCATTGCAGGTCACATTCCCCTGTCAAAGAAATCCAGAGTACTTGCTCTCTTTTTGTGAAAGGGCCATACTGCCACATCAAAGTCTTTCACCTCTTGAAAGAGGGGCAACTTTGACATAGAAGGTCTGCGATTTTCTCTGTTCCTTGAGAGGCAGGGCAGGGCAGGGCTGGACCAGTCCTGGATGATGTTTAGAGAGATCTAAAGAGGCAAAGGGCAAATCAAGGTGTTCTACAAATGGATTGGGGATATCTGTTGCAATAAACCACTTTTCTGAAACAGTAATTGAGTCAGGCTGTTGAAAAATGCGTGAGTAAAGAACAAGAACTTTAGTTTTATTTGCTTTGGGTTTGTCCTTTTAAAAACACGGTCTCAGCACTCGTGGTGTTGAGTGCAGCAGATAAAGTAAATGCTTGCCTGCTGCTCCTGGAAAGATTTGTGTCTGTCTGCTAGAGTACCATGGATAGTACTGAGTCTCTTCTAAAGAAGGGAACCCCCTCTAATTGCACAGTTTAGGTCTGGGAGAAAAGGGGGACAACAAACACCAAACAAATAATCAAAACCTCCCACTTGACCTATATTTCTTTTCTCCAGGGCAAACAAGCTCCAATGGGTTATAAACCTTCAATTTGAGACATGATACATACAAACAATTGTTACTTTATCAAACATGTTTATATTTATTTATTTTTTTTTAGCAGGATTTATTTCATTGTTTGTATCAAAACATTTAAAAGCCATACATTGTATTCACAATTTTATCCATTATTCTTTTTTTATACAATTGTGTTGTACATTTCATTGGCACAATTGCACACAGATAAAAGTATCTGTATTGAACCCCAATACTTTGCCACACCCTCATACTGACCTCTTGCATCTACATACAAACTCACACATACCATCCACACTATCAACCCACCCAAGAGTCACGCATATTGTGTACTCACTGTTTCTTAAGGGTCGCTCAGAGGGGTGCCTCCCCGGTCCACCACGGATTGTTCCGTTTGAGTGGAGGGAGTGTCGCATAACCCGGAAGTGACGCGCAGTTACCAGGTCAGCTGTTCAGCTGCCTGGAACTACAAATCCACATGCCCTGGCCGACGCGCAGCGGACGCGCTAGAGGCAGCACATAGGATCTCTATCGACTCTGCCAGACGAGTCAGTTACAGCAGGAGCGCCTGGTAAAGGGCTCCACAACCTGCCTTCTCTCTACTTGCCCACGCTTGCTTCATTGCTTTTCTCTGTGCACTCGTTTTAATTTAAAAAAACAGCTAGTCTAAGCTTTTAATATATGTTTTAAAGTCACGCATATTGTGTACTCACTGTTGATTAAGGATCGCTCAGAGGGGTGCCTCCCCGGTCCACCACGGATTGTTCCGTTTGAGTGGAGGGAGTGTCGCATAACCCGGAAGTGACGCGCAGTTACCAGGTCAGCTGTTCAGCTGCCTGGAACTACAAATCCACATGCCCTGGCCGACGCACAGCGGACGCGCGCAGCGGGCACGCCGCTGGCGCGCCTAAGGCAAGCCCGTCTGCGCCCGTCCACGCCTGGACGTCGCCAGGAGCCAGAAATTCTACTGGTGCTTCCCTAAATCGGGAAATTAGTCCTGACCAGCGCATTAATTACACCAGCCAAGAGCTAACGCTCATTAGGGACCACATACGAGCTCCCGTGATGTATACGAAAGTGAACTCCTGCACCCACAAATTCCCTAGACTAGTGGAAGGTCCCCTCGCGTGTACAAACTGTAGATTCCAGAGTATCTCACCCACACCACCGACTGACTTCCAAAACCCGACCCACCCCCGCAAACTGGGTGAGAATAAGGCAAGCTGGGACTGTTTCCTGGCTAATGTCCACTCATTCCCTAAACACGCTATCAATATTTGGGACTTGCTCTCTTCTTCCTTTCCAGACATTGGACTCCTAACAGAAACATGGATGAAACCATCCTCATCCCCAGCAATTGCTATGGCACTCCCAGACGGATATCGTATTTTGAAATTAGATAGACCTCGTAAGGTAGGAGGAGGGGTAGCCATTATTTACAAAGACCCGATTAAAGTTACATTACTAGATCAACTTAGCAACGATAAAATTGAAATTCTAGCATTTAGATTAGATCTCCATGCACAGTTGAGCTGGAAAGGAGCCCTCGTATACCGCCCCCCTGGACCACTCCTCGATTCCATCACCCTCCTATTAGACTTGATTGCCTCACATGTAATATCTTCTAACAAATTTCTTCTACTAGGTGACTTTAATGTCCATAGTGAGAACCCAGAAGAGCCTAAGGCCTCTGCTCTCCTGACCGAGCTAGCGACACTAGGACTCATAAAAATCAACGAGGCGCCGACGCATATTGCGGGTCACACCCTAGACCTAGTTCTTTCCAACTCCCCTCACACACTGTACAAATCTACCACCCCTTTGATCTGGTCGGACCACTCTACAATTGCATTTGATCTAGTGGGCCCCGCCGCGCATAAATGCGTGGAAAAATCTATCACGCGAGCCCATAGACAATGGCACAAATTGACACCTACACTCTTTAGGGATACTTTTATCCCTCCCCACCTTTCATCATCAGACATGGTAGAGAAACGACTAACTGATTTTCAGGACGCAGTACTAGTCACTTTAGACGAATTAATCCCCCTGAAAAGATCATTTGCGGCCCCCAAGCGTCCTCAGACCCCATGGTATTCAACAGACCTTCGGTCCGAAAAAAGTCAGTGCAAAAAGCTAGAGCGTCAATGGTGCCGAACCCAGGCACCTTCTGACAAAGAAAAATACAAAATTGCCATAGACTCCTACCATAAAAACATTAAAGTCGCTCGAAAAAAACACATAGCCGACCAGCTAGCACAAACAGATAACACCCCTAAAGTTCTTTTCCAAGTACTCAACACCCTCATTAATCCCAAAGCTTGTAATCCGGAAGATGCACCAACCCAGTCACTCTGCGATAATATTGCCGATTTCCTCTCACAAAAGATTGACAACATTTACAATAAAATTACTTCTACAGTCACTAGCACAAGTCAAAATCCAACTGCAGTACCCTCCCTAGATTCACATAACTCTCTCACCCTGAAAGAATTCCCTCTGCTCACCATTAAAGACACAGAAAATCTATTACAATCTTCCAAATCTGGATCCCCTAAAGATTTAATTCCAGCTAAAATCTCCAGAGGTCTAGCAGCGGAGCTGGCTGCACCTCTGTGCTCCATTCTAAATAGTTCAATCAAAGAAGGCAAGCTTCCTTCTGAGTGGAAAGCTGCCCAGATAATGCCTATCAGAAAAAACACCAAATTGCCCCCTGACGTAATCTCCAACTATCGTCCCATCTCACTTCTCCCCCTGCTTAGCAAAATACTGGAAAAACATATTAACACTCACCTTTCCACCTTCATTGAATTATCAGACTGTCTTGACCATTCACAATCAGGATTCCGCCCCAAGTACAGTACGGAATCAGCCCTGGTTAATGTCATGGATGACATCCGAATGCATGCGGATGCTGGTCGAGCAGTAATTCTTATACTGCTCGACCTCTCTGCAGCATTCGACACCATCTCACATCAGATCTTGCTGGAGAGATTACGGGCCATAGGCATTCAGGACAATGCACTAAACTGGCTGACAGACTTTTTAAAGGGGAGAACACAAACAGTTAACCTTGGTCCCTTTAAATCTCAGACCACTATGGTATCTAAGGGAGTGCCTCAGGCCTCCTGCCTCAGCCCTTCATTATTTAATATATATGTCGCCCCACTCGCAGCACTCTTAAGAAACATCGGGTTTACTCCCATTTCTTACGCGGACGACACGCAGCTCCTTCTCACTTTCGATAAAAACACCCCTAATATCAAGAGCATTTTTGCAAAAGGCATGAAAACTATCACAACGTGGATGAGCAACAACTTTCTGCAATTAAACGCAGATAAAACAGAAATAATGTTGTTTAAAGATGCAGTGACCAGCTGGTCACCTTGTTGGTGGCCAGAGGAACTGGGTCCTGCACCATCCCCTAAACTAGTGGTTAAGAACCTGGGTGTGCTAATTGATAGCAAACTTAATCTGGATGAACATATAGCTGCAACTAAACGGACATGCTTCCATGCTCTCAGCCTGCTCCGCAAAGTTTTTCATCTTCTCCCTTCTTCCACACGAAAAACCTTGGTACATGCTATGGTCCTCAGTCAACTAGATTACAGCAATGCCCTGCTGATCTCTGCTAAGACAACCTCCTTGAGCAGTTTACAAGTGGTCCAGAACACGGCGGCCCGCTTGGTAACCAGTGCACCCTCCCGAACTCCCTCAGGCCCCCTGCTACGTAAATTACACTGGTTGCCCATACGCAAAAGAATTGAATTTAAAATTGGCTGTTTGGTATTCAAAGGCCTTAACAAAATGGGACCGAGATATCTAGCGGATAAATTGGTTAGATACACACCTTTGCGTACCCTTCGATCAAAAGATAAGGTTTTTTTCATCGTCCCGCGCATAAAACAAACCAGATTGGGAGGCAAAGCGTTCTCCTACCTAGCCCCACAAATCTGGAACCAGTTACCTTTGGACATCCGCCAATGCACTAACTACTTGATCTTTAGGAAAAAACTCAAAACATCACTCTTCTAGCTCTTGTGCCTTCACTCTAGTCGTCCTTAGCGCGGAGATACCCCATCCGGGGTGATTCTTGCGCTTTATAAATGACATAAATAAATAAATAAAATAAACAAGAGCACATACCCCTAATGGTCATGCAAGGGACAAAGATGTTTGGAGTCTCAGTGTCCGTGTTGTGGGTTGGGAACACACAAAAAAAGAGGTCGACGCACGTTTCGGTGGTATTAACCAGATTGTGACCAACTTCTTCAGGACCATCAAGGTTTGCAAATTATGGGCGAGTGGTTGGGGTATCTGTAATTTTCAAAAAAATCCATGTCTCAATAAACCCATATACACACTAAAATGTAAATTATTTTTAGTTGATTGAACCAATAAAAACTCCAAACGGTGATTCAAATTCAGAAGACCCTAGAAAAAGGCGTGTGATAAGATAAAAGAGTCACGTGTACCATATAGAAATCTTAGAACCAGACAAGTGAAGGATGGAATGTTTGGTTTAGAAGAGAAAAGTTAGCTCAGAGGTATGTGCACACTTTATCGCATAGTCATAGTGCAAGTTAATATAAGAACAGAATTGATTTCTGTTCATATATGCCAGCATGGCTTTTTAGTGAGTCTGTTAGTATCTTGTATTCCACAAGTCTCCAAGCAAGAGTGTGCATAATTATGCTATACTGTAACTTACAAAAACTATACGAGGGGAACATAGTTCAGGGCCCCTGTTCAGCAGGTCACTAGGACTGAAACAGCCTAAATTTTGCATTGGGTCACTCTCATAAGCGAAATGCATAAGTCTCTATGTGGCACTGTGGGAAATAAAAGAATATATTAAGGCGCCAGCTCATCTCGAACTGGTATCTAGCTGCTATTGTACCGTGTCCCATGCGTATCTACCTGGTGTCAATAAAGTGTCACTGTGCTGTCGCAATACCACAGAATATGTTTCACAAGATAGATCTATTTATCACTCCTCTCCGTTTAATGGGTTTTATCCTCACAACCTGTACGGGATGACATAATACAATTGCCTTTTAAAGGTACTTGTTGGAAAAAAATGTGTCCTGTCACTAAACCCAGAACCATCCAAGTCTTGATAATTGGACAACGATGGGGTCCAATATAGTATGATATATGGGGGCAACGGTACACACCTGTTGGTATATATAGTCCTATGTCCTGTGACAATTCTCCGCAAACTCCGCTAGCGGAGCGGAGTTCATTGCCCACCCCTAATTTTAGGTCATGTCCTCTTAGAATGTTCTTAATATCAATTAATTCACTCACACGAATGATATGAGTGTCTAGTTTCCATAGAATATGTCATCACTGGCAAAAAGAAAAAGAAGGAGATATTAAAATCGGATGACCTAACAATGACGCAATAACAGATTGACGTAGGTCATAATCCAACTGTCCACAGTATCCCTGTGTCGGCATATCCTTGTCCACTCACTCATGTCCCTACCACTCAATGGGTGCATTATCCATGTCACCCTTAGTAGTAAAAGACTGCATGTACCCAATAGTCAATTCTGTACAAACAAAATAACTATACTATGTTACATAGTGCAGTCTGATCCCTTATCTTAGCAACATGTCGATGGTATATTTACGTAGTAATAATACTCATTGTGAAAAAGAATGTAATAATTTCACACGGAATTAATCAGCTAAAACGGAACGCCCTAGGTGTATAGCTACCATGCGTGTGTGTATCTGTGAGCATACGTCATTTTATAATCACGACAATATGTAATTTCCCTGAATGGAAAAAGAGGGGCAAAATAATAGCATATTGGCGAGCCTCGGTAGGACAGTTTTGACCGTCTCTGAGAGCTGTCTTAACTATATCTTAGGACTGTAGTACTTCAAATAACACTCCTGCCACGGCTTGGTATCAGAAAATTGCACCCGAGCTTACGTTGCGAGCAACCCCCCTCCCGAGATACCACCCACTACAGAGTGCAGTTCGTCGTCGGGTATCTTGTCTATGAAATCTACAGCTGCACGGTATTATTATCTATCTTACCTTCAACATGGTGTGCAGGAATTCCGAGTCCACTTCTCTCGGCCGTGTAACCGCGAATGCCGAAAAAACGCGCTGAGTTATATTTTCGGGAGTACGAACGTACTCTACGTTGTTACGTGAACGCGTCATGACGTGGGACTGCATGTATGTATTACACTCAATTGTGAGTTGTGTGCTACAACGGGCGCCATCTTGGAGGCAATAGAGTTACTATGATGGTTAAATCACTCGGTTTGAATTTTATTTGCATAAATATGGTAACTGTTGCCCAACTTTTAATTTTGTTTTGCAAAGTACAGTTTAGGCATAGTGGACCGTATAGTGTGGTCAATTTTGGGGTCTGAACATAATTAGTATATGGGCATTGGTGAGCCTAACACTAAGTGGTGTAACAATATTACGATGATGTAACGGCACAAATCTATAACGGGAGTCGTTAAGATAGTAGATAACTAGACTCTAAAAAAAAAATTTATTAGAACATGCAGACACCAAACCGGTGTGACTGATGTATAACGTTTGTCACAGATTGCTACCTAAATAGCAGTGTGACAATAAAGTGATGGAATAGAGGCGCGTGTCTACAACATGAGCCAATTAGAGATAGAAAACTTGACTCTAATAGAAATGCAAAATAAATACAGGGATCAGAACGGTGTAGTAGATATTTAATATTCCTCACAGTATACTGCATAAGATGTAAGGACCCAATTTTGTGTGTTCAAAACATCCTATGTAATTATAACTCCTACCAAAACTGACAGTATGAAGCGCCCACATAAATGTAGGAGATATGACCCACCAAAGGTGCCATACAGAGTATGTAATAGGGATAAGCAAGCTAATCAAAAAGCCTATCCCCTGTATGCTGATCATCTATGTGAACTTTGGTTATGATAGATGTGGTTTTTGTCTAATAGCCTCATTGATGGTATGCCATTAACAAAGGGTAATGATAGCTGCTCTAAAGTCCACTACTGTCTTGTTGGAGTAATAACATGCATCCCCTACCAGTGGTATAAATACTGACATACAACGTGCCGTAATATACCATGAGATCTCATTTCTGTGATATGTTCCAGATAATTTCTTCGTTGAGCCCTTCTTTGACTGTATTTAAAGAGAAGATCCAAAAGGTTTCCCTCTGTTTACGGATCTGTTCTGTGGTTACACGTGCTTTAGATCTTACCTTCTCCAGGATGTACCATTTTAAATCTGTGTGCGAATGGTTCTTGTCAAAGCAATGTTGTACAATGGGGGCAGTCATCTTACCTGTGCGAATTGCACACTTGTGTTCGCTGTACCTCACGCGAAATTCCCTGCCAGTCTCCCCAATGTAACCCAAATTGCATAGGCACAGTAAGATGTAAATTATATTCTGGCTTCTGCAATTGGTCATGTCATTGAGTTTACCACTTTTGCCTCTATATTCCCAACAGTCAGTCACCACGGCTGTATCACATGCGTGGCAGGAGCCGCCTTTGTGATTTCCCATAATTGGTGTAAAGCCGGTGATAGTCTTCTGGGTACTCTTGGTGCCGTATTTATCCCTGGTGTGCACTAGCGCATCTTTAAGTTTGTGGTTTCTTCTGTACGCTACTCTTGGGAGTTGTATCCGTTCCTCATTATCATGGACATTCAGGATTTTCCAATTTTTATTCAAGATGTTATTTATTTTGAAATTCAATTGTGAGTGGTTGATGACACACGCTATCTGGTCACTAGGTTCTCGAGTTGTTCCTTTTAACAGTGCATCCCGGTTATAATATTTGGCCCGTTTGAAAGAGGTTTTAACTAACCGGTGAGGATACCCTCGATCCAATAGGTGTTTCTTCAGCAGTTCTCCATGCCTGTTGAAATCCTTTATGTTCGTACAATTCCTGCGAATTCGTAAGAATTCATCGAATGGAATCGAATCTTTTTGGCTTGGAAGATGAAAGCTCTGATGTTGGAGAATCGTGTTTTTTGCCATCGGTTTCCTAAAGAAGCCTACCTGCAATTCACCTGTTTGACCAGAAATGAGTATGTCTAAAAATTCCACTTCTAAGATACTGAATTTGGCCGTGAATTTGAGGTTGGCGTCACTAGCATTCAGCCATGCAATATATTCTTGTAGCATTAAAGTATCTCCACTCCATGTGAAGAAGATATCATCTATAAAACGTCTCCACGTTTTAACGTTTTCATAGAATGGTGCTGCCTCATTGAAGACATGCTTCCATTCGTACTCCCCTATATAGATGTTTGCAATACTGGGGGCACAAGAGGCCCCCATGCTTGTGCCTTTGATCTGTTTGTAAGTTAGTCCATTAAATTCAAAGAAGTTGTTAAAAAGGACCACCTCCAAACATTCCAGGATAAAACATCTGGTCTATTGCCCGGTGTTCTTTCAAGAAGAGACGCTACAGATTGTAACGCTTGACATTGAGGAATGTTGGTGTAAAGTGCCTCAATGTCAAGCGTTACTAGGACCTCACAGTCAGGGTCAAAGGGCATGTTCTCAATTTTGTCAATCATGTCACCAGTATCCTGATGTATGATTGGTAATTCTTGGTCAGTGGGCATAGGAAAGTGTCCACATATTTAGAGAGGGGCTCTGTGCTGGCTCCTATGATGGAAATAATTGGTCGTAAAGGTGGATCATCAGTACTTTTATGGGTTTTTGGAACCTCATAGAGAGCTGGTACTACCGGTGAGGTCTTATTAAGGTAAACATATTCTTGTTGACAAATATGTCCCTCTTCGAGGGCCCTTTTGGTAATTCTGTTAATATGAGCGTCTAGTTTACCAAGCGCAGAGGAATGTGCTTTTTTGTAGTGTAAAGGAACAGCTACCATGTTATGTATCTTATCATAGCTAGCTTTGTCCATCACTACTATTCCTCCAACCCTTGTCACAGGGTTTGATAACTATCTTTTGATTGGCTTTGAGTTTGTTAAGGGCCAGATTCTCACTGGGTGACAGGTTGTATTGGTTCTTCGGGGATTTTTTGTGATACGTTGTACTTCATTCAAGGCTGTCTTCTCGAAAATGCTGACTTCCGGGCCCACCATCTCCAGTGTGGGTGTAAATGTGGACCTAGGCTTACATTTAGAGAGGTTGTTTTCATTTTCTGCTGGGGGATGATGCATGAAATATTTTTTCAGCCTCATCTTATCTTATCACACTCCTTTTTCTAGGGTCTTCTGAATTTGAATCACCTTTTGGAGTTTTTATTGGTTCAATCAACTAAAAATAATTTACATTTTAGTGTGTATATGGGTTTATTGAGACATGTTTTTTATTTAAAATTACAGATACCCCAACCACTCGCCCATAATTTGCAAACCTTGATGTTCCTGAAGAAGGTGGTCGCAATCTGGTTAATACCACCGAAACGTGCGTCGATCTGTTTTTGTGTGTGTTCCCAACCCACAACACGGTCACTGAGACTCCAAACATCTTTGTCCCTTGCATGACCATTAGGTGTATGTGCTCTTGGGTGGGTTAATAGTGTGGATGGTATGTGTGAGTTTGTATGTAGACGCGAGAGGGCAGTATGAGGGTGTGGCAAAGTATTGGGGTTCGATACAGATAATTTCATCTGTGTGCAAATGTGCCAATGAAATGCACAACACAATTGTATAAAAAAAGAATAATGGATAAAATTGTGAATACAATGTATGGCTTTTAAATGTTTTGATACAAACAATGAAATAAATCCTGCTAAAAAATAAAAAATAATAAATAAATATAAACATTTTTGATAAAGTAACAATTGTTTGTATGTATCATGTCTCAAATTGAAGGTTTATAACCCATTGGAGCTTGTTTGCCCTGGAGAAAAGAAATATAGGTCAAGTGGGAGGTTTTGATTATTTAGTACAGAGTCTCTGGCACTGTAAATCCATTCCATTAGCTAGGGAAGATAGCCTCTTGTTAATCCAAAAGGATAACAGATTCCAGGTCATGCCCTGAGGAGTCTGCATATAAATTGAACTTCTCTCCTGAAGCTGAAGAGTGCAGAATAACCTGGGAATATAGAAAGCTGTGCCATTGGAATGAAAAAATATATGAGTGGAAACTTGACATTCCTTCAGCCAACCTACTTGAATCTTCGTACATGAGAATAGATGGAATAGAAGGCCTGAAAACAGAGTTGGAGCTTCTGAAGAGGAAACCCAAGATCTAGTGGCAGTGGGACGTTTTTGATTTGGACTGAAACTGGGGTTGTTGGGAGTCTTGCTACAAATTGAGTCCTTTTCCTGGTATATAGGAAGACTTTCCTGAAAGTATGGAGAATTTTAGAGCACCAGGGAAGTGGCTTAACTTACATTTTTTTATCTCTGAAGGAGCAGGTCAAAGTGCCGATCCTCCCCTACCCTAACAAAAGACTCAATCATCTGAGCTACATTTTGGTGGATTTGTCAAGCTGAAATTTTCACAAGAAACTCCCTTTTGTTGCAAGATTTTTAGATGCCAAGAAATGTAAATAAAAAGTACAACATTTGACCAGGCCAAGCAAATCAATTTTCCCTATCTTTGCATCCTAGGTAATTAGTTGTGAAGAGTTCATTACTCACGGTTTCTTATACGTTTACACTGCGATAAGCCATCAACTTGTATTGGAGAGGCCCCCCCATCATTTGTCAGCCACAGAGAGTGCCCAGTACTTAGTCTTGGTTTACATAACCATATCCTGATCTCTACATATGATGGATTGATTGAAGTGACAAAGAGGTACATTTAGGCCCACAATTCTAGACTAGTGCGTAGCCTATGCTACCCTGGCAGAGGACCGCCCTCTGTATTGTGAGATCCCTGCCTACTGGAAAGCTCACTTCCTTTAGAGCAATTGTCTTTGTTGTGGCTGCCAAGGGTGTAATACAGGTCCCTGTGGAGCAGGGGGGCCTCCCAACCCTCAAGGGGTTTCAGCTGAAGGCCAAGGAATATCATTAATATATAGAGCACTCAGAAGCCACTCATAACATTCTGCATGGTGGGCCTGTCATTTTGTATTACACCACTGGTAGCTTCCCAGAAGTCAGAGGAGTTTGAAGAATGGGGACCAAGATAGTTGAGCCATGCTCAGCAAATATTTTTGTTTTCCAAGAATAAACACCAAAAAATTGTGCTAATTTTTGAGAAAACAAACTATCAATGACCCAGACTCTCAATGAGACTGTGGTTTTTGTTTGATTTCTCTGCTTCAGACCATAAAGACATGCATCTAGTAACTGTTGTCCCACCCTAAATATGACAGGGCAAAATTTACTAGGACATGACTGGGGAGGAGAAGGCGGTGCAGCTGAAGAACACGCTTATAGCTGAACAGAGACACCGCTGCATGGGACTCACTGATTGTGACAGAGGCACTCCATTGCCCAGAACTCTTTGTTGGCCCTGCACTGCCCACCGGGAGTAGAAATCAGGGCAGCTTGAGAGAGCGCAATAAGTTAGCATTAGTTTCTTCCTTTATATCTTAAAATGGTTGAGCATACTGCCGATAAAACACTATCAGTTTATTAAGGTTTTTCTTTTTTTTCTTTTTTGAACAATAATATTTCTATTTTATATGGTAATTGTTCTCAATGTCCCAGTGAAATTTTAAGCCAAAGATTTGCAAGATAGCAACCTATGTAAGAAACTTGCATGTATTTATTCCACTTAATGTCTTATTGTATGTAAATTATATTGACTATGTTAATTTGCGATGTTTTATGATTGTTTTGTTTGTCTATGGATATTATAAGAGAAGGCAATACATTTGAGTTGATTTGATTTGACTGTTCTGTTGGGAACGGGCCTCCTGGTCAAGTGTTTCCACTGGATATGCCATCAGAGGCTTTGCTGGTAGAAACACTGTGGTTTCCACACCTTTAAAGTAGGTGGGTGAACTACCAGTTCATGTTGGGTTACCTGCTACTCTAAACTCTAAGTCATCCACAAAAGATTTTGAAGTCTCCTGGAAAGAAAACCACATTGCATTCTTGCTAGCATTAAAGCATTTATTGATAGCATATTTTCTAAAGAATACTCTAGAATAGTAAGCACAATATTATTTGTACTGTATTCCAGTCCACAAGCTGCCTGCAAATTTTGGAGTTAGAGAAGAAGGAGCCTCAATAGGTACACTTCTCTATTACAGTCTGTTATAAAGGCTTTTAAACACCACCATATGGAGTTTAATTTCTAACTATAACCATTTTCTAAACCTAATTTTTAACAATATATGTTTGCCTTTTTGTAAACAATTTGTATTGGTTTTTTTCCAAAAACCAACCAATGACTTTCAATCCTCAGAACAATCTAAAATAGCATTTTTACAAACTATAATGTATTGGTTAGTCAACAACAAATTAGCACTGTATTACACGTTCTGGAATCAATTATCAAATGGGACGTCAAATACAGGTCATAAGCATAAAGAGTATGAAATGTTATCTAATTAATCCACACCTATTACCCACCCACACAAACCCAAGAGAATCACCTCACAGCAGTGGATAAATTAGGCTGTTGCTCAAACCATATATATGTTTGCCCTTTTGCGAATCGCCACCTGGCTGTTCTAACTTGGAATGTTTGTGGTACATGTTTAAACAATTATTATTAGTGAAAGTCAGATGGCTGTTTGAAGCTGCAGGCCTGCCCTTCAGCACAGCCACATACCTGGCCGCACTCTCAATGGGGTCTCAAAAGTGACGGCACCTGTTAGACCTGGCATCCTTGGTGTGGGTCTCCCTTCCATTTTTTGATGATGCCTCCAATGTTATTGATCTGTTTTTGCTGGTTTAGATGCTTTGGGCACTGTGCCACTGCTATTCAGTGCCACAGTGCAAGTGCTCCCTATGATAAACTGTGTTATGTATTAGTGACTCCATGATTGGATGATTGGTTTACTTGTCAGTCCCTAGTACAGTGCACTGAGTGTGCCCAGGGCTTGTAAATCCAATACTGCTGGTGGGCTTGCAGCACTGGTTGTGCCACCCACAGAAGCAGCTTGTAAAATGTGTCTCCGGCCTGCCATTGCAGAGCCTGTGTGCAGCCTAGGGCTGCCATGTCGACTTGGTGAGTGCACCCACTTACCAGGCCCTAAACCTTCCCTTTACTGCATGTTGGTCACCCCTAAAGTAGGCCCTAGGGCAGGGTGCATTGTAAGTATAAGGTAGGACATGCCCTGGTGTGTGTGGCATGTCCTGATAGTGAATTACAGCCATTTTCGGTTTTTCACTATTGCAAGGCTACCTGCTCCCCATAGGCCAGAATGGGCAGTTTGATTATTACAGCTTATAATCCTAACTGACCCAGGGAACATGGTAGAAAAACGAATTTAGTATGCCTGAACTCAGAATGATAAAATACATCTTTTAGTGAAGTTGATTTTAACATTCTGTGTTTGAAAATACCACTTTTAGAAAGTAGGTATTTTCTTGCCTAACCTTCCAAGCCTGCCTCTGCTAGGTTGTGTATTCCTTGTCTGGAGTTTGAGTGACAGGGGCTGGGGGTGGCTCCAGGAGACAGGGTGAGTCAGCACAGGGCTGAATAGAGAGATCTGCATCCAGAGTGGAGGGAGGAGTTGCACCTGGGTCTGAATAGGGCTGTGCCTGTCTTCCACAATGCTGGCTCCCCCTCCTGCTGGGCGGCTGAGGACTCTGCCCCACTTTCTGAAAGGAAAGAAGGAGTCCTGTCAACAAAGTGCTCCAGGACTGACCAGAACTGGTTTTGGACCAGGCAAAGGCCTCTCTGCCTTCAGAGAACAAAGAGAAAAGGTGTATAAAAAGGGGGACCCAGACCCCTAGGAAATTAGATCACTTTTGGGAAACAAGAAGAAACCTTTGCTGAGGAGCGGAACCAAGAAGAAACTGAGGAGAAGACTATCCCTAAGCTAGAGGGATCTGCCTGCAGTGGTTGCCTGACTGCCAAAGAAAGGAGAAGGGAACTGTGTGTGTACTTTCATCAACTTGTGAAGGATCTCCAAGGGCTTGATTTCAGAGCTTGCCTCCTGCTGAAGTCTCAGGGACAACAGACTTCACCCACC
Source organism: Calotriton arnoldi (assembly GCA_963921515.1). Classification (NCBI taxonomy): domain Eukaryota; kingdom Metazoa; phylum Chordata; class Amphibia; order Caudata; family Salamandridae; genus Calotriton; species Calotriton arnoldi. The sequence goes on along the minus strand of CAWUFW010002826.1, from coordinate 418,257 downwards.
AGCTCTCCTGTATTCCCTTGCTGGGAATTTGGACCTTCTGACACACTTGCGTGTCGCTGGGAGCTGGAAGCGCGACTCAAGACGAAGAAGCGTGTCGCCGCTGCAGCCGCTGCTTCTTGCATTGCCGGAGAAGAGTGTCGACGTCGCATCAGACGCCGGCGCATCCCCGAAGAAGCGCGCCGCTGACACCCTCACATCCTTCAAAGTGCCTCGCAGCACCGGAGAAAAGTGTCGCCGTCGCATCAGACGCCGTTGCATCCCCGGGACAGAGCATAGACCTCGCATCAGACGCCGACGCATTGCAACACGAGGCGCCCCGCATCCCAGGAGAAGATTGTCGACCTCGCATCAGACGCTGTCGCATCGCCAGGGAAGCGTGTCGCAGGGCCTGTCGCGGCGCCAAAGATTCATCGAAATCGCCGCACGGCCGTCGGGCGTGCACGCATCACCCCTTCATTGTCACAACATCAAAAAGACACTTTGTTTCTTTGCACCAGATCTTCGTCGCATCACAGCGCTGCTTGTCGCATCGCCACAGAAGCGTGTAAGGAACCGACGCATCACCTTCCCTGCACCACTGTTTGTTGTATTGTGTTACGCATCTCAGGTACAGTGAACGCAAAGTGTCGCATTTCCATTTTAAGAGACTCAAGCTACCATCTTTAAAGTACAGTATTGTGGATTATTTTTGTCGTTTATGATCTTGTGGTAAATCTATATAAAAGATACTTATTTTTATAATACAACCTGTGTGGTGTCCATTTGTAGTGTTGTCACTGGATTACTGTATGTGTTCACAAATGCTTTACACACTGCCTCTGAACTAAGCCTGTCTGCTCGTGCTAAGCTACCAAGGGGGTGAGCAGGGGTTATTTCAGGAGTGTACCCCCTTACCCTGACTAGACACAAGGGTCCCTATTTGGTCAAAGGTACCTACCTCTGCCAACTAGAGACCCCCAAATCTAACAGCACCCTTCTGCAGTGGAATGCCTGTGTGGTCCCTAGGATCCCTGTTAACCCTCCCAGGGGACACCCCTGGGAAAGGGGGCACTGTAGGGGTGGCAGAATGTTCTGTTCTACTCGTGGAATTGGCAGAATTTTTGCCACTCCACGTTACTCTTTAACATGGACTTCAGGCCAAATTACGCCAGTTGCCGCGTGGCAGAATTTTTCTCCCACAAGGCTCCAGAATATGAAAGCTGGTGAGCGCAAGCAAGAATTTGCATCCCCTAATGAGATTTTCCAATGAGGGCGGTCGCCGGCGTTCACGAGCAGTCGTGGTCAGAGGTCTGCCGTTCACGTAGATTTGCTGCCGCTCTAGTAGATTTTCTACTCGAGCGGTAGCAAAATCTAACTGAGTGGCTGTGCGCTCTTGTGGATCACATGGTGCGGTTCGCACTGATTTTTAGGGCTGCATGCACTAGTGGCACTAAATTGCAGTGCGAGCAGCATATTTTCCACCCGTTTTTGAAATTCCATGGAATCTCGCAGAGTTTTTCTGTAACTCTGTGAGCTCTGCCCACCCCTAGTGCACTGACAATGTTCCACATTCTATGTGGAACACACCATGTGTGCCTCCTGGCAGCCTCTTTGAGATTGCACCCATGTCTGAAGTACAGCAGAGATGCAGAGGACTCCATCATTTGCATGGTATCAGGCACCCTTGTAAATAAGAGAGCACCCCTTTATGATCACACTGATGTGCATTTTGTGTGAGAAATCGGGTTGTTGGTTGAGGAGGGAGAGAGACCTTCTCAAACACAGCCACAATCTGTGTCAGTGTGAACCATAAAGCCACCAACTTAACCTGTGTTTAACCCTCTTGCAGCTTGGCAAAAAACAATGTGGCTTAACTTAGACGCAATGTGTAAAGTATTTATGCAGCACACGAACAGCAATAAAGTGAAAACACAATACAAGAAAAATCCCACATCAATTTAGAATAAGAGAGTAAGATTTATTATGTTATTGACACCAAAACAGCAAAAATCCAATCAGTAGAACCGAAAATATGCAATTTCAAATATTTAAGGTAAGTATGGCACCTAAAAGCACAGAGTGCCACTTGCGGTTAGCTGGACTTGCTAGACCAAGTTAAAGTCACAAGTTCAGGCAGACCGTGATGTAACAGGCCAAATACAGGGACCAGGTCAGTTACACTGAAAAAGCTACATTCTAAAGTCCAGCGATAAGAATACCATTTGTGGTAGAGGAGGCCGCGAGGGGCATGGAGAGGAATGTATGATGTTACTACGCATACATTCACCACGCATACATTCACCACGCATGGCTTTACAACGCGGTCGTTACAATGACTGCGTTGTTACCACGTGTGCCATTGCATTGCAAGTCTAACAACGACTTGCCGGAGGTGGCGCGCTGGACTTAGGAATAGTATTAATTACTATTCCTACTCCAGTTTGTGCAACAGCAGGGAAGGTGTTGGATTTAAAATCCAACACATTCCCTGGTGTTACACGCCCCCTACAGCAAGTCGTTGTTATGACTTGCAATGTAATGGCATGCGTGGTAACAAAGCGGTCGTTGTAACGACCGCGTTGTAAGGCCATGCGTTGTGGAAACAGTGTTGTAAACGCTGTTTCCCATGGAGAGTGTTGCAGATGGTCGTCGCTGTAGAGAGAAGAGCAGGTCGAGCATAACGGATGGTCGTCGCTGTAGCATGCAGTTTCTGTTGGGCATTCTGACGGTCATTGCTAGAGATTCGTGTTGGCGGTAACTGTGGGCGTCGATGCTGTAGAGCGAGCTGCAGATCTCGTTTTTCCGATTCTCGCTGGTGGTCACTGTACCGCGAAGAGCTGGGTTCACTGGAGCTTTGCCTTGGTGGTTGGTGCAGAGGACATGATCTTGGCACAAATAGGCCCATTCACAGTCACGAAGAGCCCAAAACTTCAGGATTTCTTCTTGTCTTCAAGGAGTAGCTCAACTGATGCCACACCAAGGGTCCAGGACCTCAGAGGCACCTTTTGGGAATAAAGAAGTCACTTCAGCAGAGACCAGCAAGGCTTAGGCAGGTCCAGTTGCAGCAGGTTAGCTGGGCAGTTGCAGAGAGGAGCACCCTGGAGCTTGTTGTGTCCCTCTAGCTTTAACAGGAGGTCAGTCAGCTGACCCTTGGAATCACTTAAGCCTAGGATGAAGGGTGTAAGTACAGACTTCCTTCTCAACAAGCAAGGCAGACGTCCAGCAGGAGGGCATATTTTTTCTGTAGTTTCCACAGGTCCAGGAGTGTACTAAAGAGTGGGTTTGAGGGTCCCATTTTTTGACCTGGTGCTCACTTGAAAGTGGGAGAATCTTTGGAGTTTTCACCCTACAGAGGTGTCTGGAATTTCCTGTCTCCCTACCCAGGTCCCAACTAGTCTGAGGGCACAATAGGCTAGTATAAGTCCTCTGAAAATGAGCTAGGCCAGTGCCTTTGAAGTACAAGTGTGGTAGGAGACAGCTCCACTCCTCCATCCTGGCAGAAATGTCTCATCCTGCAAACACCCAAACCCTCTATTGTGATGCTGTCTGGGAAGAAATATACAAAGGTCAACTGCCAACTACACCTGGTCATATGATCCAGGAAACAGGGTGCATGCACCAAATGAGTTAGGACAAGAAAATGTCAACTTTCTAAAAGTGGCATTTTCAAATTTGTGACTTTAAATCCAACTTTACCATTAAAGAGGGTTTTAAATTACATTTCATCAGACACCAAACCTGGCTTTCCTACCTGCTCCCAAACAAAGGTAATCACTTATTTAATGTAATAAGGTAACCCAAAGTTATCCTAAGGCAGAGGTAGGCCTCGCAGTAGTGGAAAATGAATGTAGGGGTTTTTCACTACCAGGGCATGTAAAACTTAAAAGTACATGTCCTACTTTTTAAATACACTGCACCCTGCCCTATGGTCTGTTTAGAACTTAACCTAGGGGTGACTTATAAGTATTAAAAAGGAAGAGTTCAGGCCTGGCAAAATGTTTATTTTGCCAGGTAAAAATGGCAGTTCAAAACTGCAGACACGGGTTGCAAAGGCAGACCTAAGACATGTTTAAAAAGGCTTTGTAAGCGGATGTAACAATACGTGCTGCAGGCCCACTAGTAGCAATTAATTTAAAGACCTTGAGTACATGTAGGACCACTTTAGTAGACGTACAAGTAAATTAAATCTGCTAATTGGGCGAATGCCAGTCTTACCGTTTTAATGGAGAGAACACAAGCACTTTAGCACTGTTTGGCAATGGTAAAGTGCACAAAGTCCTAAAAGCCAACAAAAAGGGGTTCAGAAAACAGGAGGGGTGAAGACAAAATGTTTGTGGGTGACCCTGCATTGAGGCCCCGATTCCACATTTTCCACTAGCATGATCCATATTACAGAAGGGCAGAGCAAGCATCTGCGGTCCTGCTTTAATACCAAAGTACATTGGGGCACCTACAATAGACACTCACACAGGTTACCCCACATGGCCTATTGTAAAATGCGCCCATTGGAGCTTTTAGTATTATGGCTGGTTATTGAGTAGTATTGTCCCATGAACACTGAAAACCAGCCTCAGTAACAATTACAGACCTTCCTTATCAACGGTGCAATTTATATTCAGTCGTTAAAGGTTCAAAGGTCACAAAAATTTGTGAAAATGTGATAATTTAAATATCTGGTCACTCAGCAACCTGTGGTTTTATGTAAATTCTATAGGCAGGTGGGAAACACAGGTTACGTTTCACTAACTCTCCTTTCAAACAAAGTACGTTTGCATGCACAAGCAGACACAGTGTAATATGAAACCAAATCACTCTCACCTTTGCTTGCATTTCTAATTAATGATGCTCGTGCTCGTGATGGTTATGGTCATTGAGCTTGCAATAATATTTCTAGGTGATTAATAGGACATCCCAGCATTTTGAAGGAATTAAACACTAATGACGTCGTTTGTTTCATTAAAGACCTGCTTATAGGCTAACAGTTCATAGATATATTTAATGAGATTGCAGACACTGAAACTAGAGCAGAGCCCTATTCATAGCGCTGCCCGAGCTAACGTCCAGGCCTTTCAGAGCAGGGAAGCGGGCTGTGTGCATGAAAGACGGATTCTTCTGCAGAGATCTACCCATGAAATGAAGCCAGCTCAATGGAGCATAGATAACATATTGCCCTCCTCTAAAAGCATACAAGTAAGTAATAATGCATGGCAGTTCCCCTCTCAGTATAGTTCACAAAAGGCGACCCATGCAGTGTTTACCAAAGAGGTCGTAAGACAAGCTGGTTTAGCTGTGTGAAGCACAATAGGACTGTCAGTCAACAGACCCCATGCTTGATGCAGGCACCGCGCTTTGCTGCTAGCAGGGCAACAGAACATGCTGTAACACAATGCTCAATATTCAAGCAGGCTATGCTTAACACAGAGTACTTTGTTTCACTTTGCAGCCCTGGCATATGATGGCTGTATTTTCTTGCACCGACCAGCTCAACTATCGTGAGCACAAAGAATTTTATAGTCTGTGGGAAAAGTCTGTGGCAAAGGATATGGGGATGGATAACGTTTAATGGAGTTAAGTGCTTCATTTGAAATGCAGATAAAGAACTATGGTCTTTTTCTGGATCTGCCCATAAAGGTTTTTATTTTCTACTGGTTGTCTTTATCAAAGTTCAAAAAAGATTCAAAACTAGTTTTAGATTCTTGCATACATGTGCGGGCTTCAAAAATCCATTCCATAGCATTTCATTACAAGCAAACATCAATTCTTTACTCACAGAAGTTATCTACAGACCCACACTTCAAAAACAAACGCCTACGTTTTGGGAAACAAATTCAAATTTCATTGGCAGTGAAACCTGGCGTACAACTAGCACCTTTAATTTTATCAATGCTGTAATGGGACAAACGAGGTCAGCTAAAGTCCGAAGCTGAACATTTTGATTTTATCTACAGGATAACAGGGAGTAAAAAAAGTAAATTCTGTCTTGAGGTAAAGGAAAGTAAGGGTCATTTTGGAGACATTTGACACAATCGACTTTCCTTAAGTGACTCGAGACCTTTAGTTTGTGGTTAATGATTCTTAGACGGTTTTATTATTTTTTTCAAAGACCAGTTTCAGGCCTTGTCCACGCTTGTTTTGTTCCAAGGCTAAGCTGCTAGCATGCGAGGGTCCATGGGGTCCCTCATTTATGCCATCCTACTTCACATTTCGATCATCACTTGACCTTCCTCATCTGAACAATGTGCTTCCGTTTTTACATGTACACTAAAGACACCAAGATGCCCTCCCCATATCTGAAGGAGGCAGCATGGTGTTTTCACATTTTTGGCTGTCTAAGTTTTCATAAACAACTGGCTCAAGCTAAAGTCTGACAAGACAGACATTTTTATTGTTGAATAAAGTAAACATCTTTGGAGCTAAAAGTTCTGGCAGCCTGAAATCAACCTGTATAGATATATTTTCGCATCTTTTAGAAACATTGAGATTCTGATTGATGATAGACCTTCAATGATAAAAAAATATTTTGGCAGTGGCCACCTCCTTTTGTATCACCTAATAATGCAGAGATAAATATTGCACAGCTCTCTTCTCTGGTTGTAGGGTGGGGTGGGGGGTGTATTTAATGCCCTTATCCATTCAAGAACAAAATATAGAAATGCCCATCTTGCTCTCCCTAAAAAAAGTTTTGTTTTGTCAACTGTAATCGATCCAGAGTTTGATGGCTCACCTTCTCTATGGTACCTTTACAGTTGTTCCTGTTACTCCTTTGCTGCCTTTTCTTCGTTGGATTACAGTCCACATTGAAGCTGCCTTCACAAGAAGATGCAATGTGATTTTCTCCTTTCCGTTTGCCAATGCCTTCAATTTTTTCAAAATCCTCTATTATTTTTGTCATGCATACAGCAAGATGCACATCTTTATTCCCTTTATCATAACATTTCTAGATCCGCCAATATTACTCAATCCATGTTTTTTCTTTATCATAGATTATATTTCACCCCTATACAGTGTGCTAAATTTACCCCAGACACTCCCTCCAAATGCTGGTCTTGTGATTTTATTACAGGTGACTTTATCCATATGTTGTTTAAATACCCCAATACACTTCTTTTTTGACATAAGGTTTGGTCTCAAATTAAAAAGATTTTTAACTTGCAATCTCTTTTCATTACCCAATATCTTTTTCTAGGCACTTAAATTTCTCATTTTATCCCATCTTTTCCTAAGACTAAGGGGCCGATTCCGATCTGGGTTGGCAAGCTCTCCGACCGATCCGGATCCAGATTGTTTTCTGACCGAGCCGGACTTCTGCAGTCCGACCGAGCGAGTACGATGCGGCCGCATGCTGACGGACTCGGTTCGGTCGGACTCCCATTGAAGTCAATGGGAGCCGGTCGTACGACCCGTACATGGGCTCCCATTGACTCAATGGGTACGTTGCGCAAAAGGGTGCCCCCTGTAGTGGGTACGCGTTGGTGCCATCCGCACCGTACATGCATGTATAGGGGGGACCCTTGGGTCCCCCCTGTGTCCGACTCGTAAGGCTACGGGTGAAGGGGGGTCCGGCACGGACCCCCGAAGTCCGCTTCCCAGAGCTTTTACGTGTCAGAGGCTCCGACTCGATCTGGCTGTCCGGATCGTGCATCGTACTGGCTCGGTCGTAAAACGTCTCCATTGCGCGGTACGAATCGAGTGCGAACGAGTCGTACGGAGCGGTTCGGACCCGGAAATGATTCGGTCGGCGATTTTGCGTTCATTCGCATCGTACTTGAGCGTCCGGACCTCTGTACGACTCGGTTGGAAACAAAGCCTCCGACTCGGATCCGGTAAAGCCGAATCCGATTCGGAGGCCTTCCGACCGAGATCGGAATCGACCCCTAAATTACTAGACATATTGTTAGCAATAGCTTTTCAGTAAATTGCATTTAATTGGAAAACCTCATCTAAACTATCATATAAGATTTGATGAGATTGTGTTTGCTCACATCATAAGATAGATGCTATCTATATCGCTCAATATTTACCTTCTCACAATGTCCAATTGTTATTGTTACTTTTGACTATGTTTTTAAATCAGGTTGATCATTGTGTTTTATCTGCTAGTTTCATAACATCTGAACATTTTTAACCTCCTTGAATACATGTTTTCTCTGTTACTCTGATCCTACATGTATCTCCTTTAGATATTATTATGGCTAATTGTTACAACATTTTATACATTTAGCTAATTGGTGAGGACATTTTCTTCTTTCTTGTTATTATTATATTATATATAGTTGATGCATATGTGATTTTCCCTTACCCCTTTTTTATATATTCTTCCCCTCTTTCCCTGAACAATTTAAAGACTTAAGCCACTTAAACATGACATTTATTGCACTTATTCTTTATTCTCACTGTCTATCTAATTTGTTGTACTCTGAGGTTTTAAATAAAGTCTTTTAAACATGAGAAAAGTAGAAGAGATCTAACATGGTTTGATTTGTTAGGAGAAAACCTAAGGCTCTAAATAATATTACAGTTAAAGCTGGCCCTCTAAGTGGAAAACTTCCTATTAATATCTCTGTCCTTCAGAAACCTTTCTAGTCCCAGCAAGGACAACTAAACCATTTATATTCTCAATAATTATCCACTGAGAAACAGTGGACTAGGCGGCATATCAAGTAGTATTTAGAATTCTGGCAATGGTATATGTGATGTAACAGGTACTTAGTTATTCATATTATTATAAATATCACCTCAGACTTGCCAATGAAACGCCTATCATCAAGGAAGCCTGACCATGTTCATCCAAGAACTTAAGTGAATGCATGTAGTGTCTGCTCTAGTGGCAAAAGGGACTATCTGAAGAGCAAGAGAATCACGTTCCGACTCCTCACCCACGCACACAAAGCTCTCCACAACCAAGGCCCCAGATACCTCAACGACCGTCTGACCTTCTACACTCCCACCCGCCAGCTACGATTGACCAACCACGCCCTCGCCGCCGTCCCCCGCATCCGAAGAGCCACAACGGGAGGAAGATCCTTCTCCTACCTGGCTGCCAAGACGTGGAACTCCCTACCCATCCACCTCCGCCTTACCCAAGACCACCTCTCCTTCAGGAAGCAACTCAAGACCTGGCTGTTCGAACAGTAGCGGACCCCCTCCCCCCTAGCGCCTTGAGACCCTCCGGGTGAGTAGCGCGCTATACAAATGCTTGATTGATTGATTGATTGATTGATTGAAGAGATGCTAGTAGCTTAAAATCCTTTAGACACCATTCTTGTGGGGCACTATGCAGTTTGCTTGGAGTGTTTCACTCCACCTTTCTAATTGCCAAAATGTGAAAAGGTGGGCAGCAGTAAACAAGGTTAGATGGATCAATAGAGAAATTCAGAATTAATAGAATGCTGTCACAGTAGGGCAAAATGGGTTTGACTTCGTTTATCCAATGGCTTTGTTATCTGTTTAAAAAATACCTGGTTGAAGGATGTCTTGCCACGTGGATTGCGCAAGCTCTGAGATGTTATGTGAATTTATAAACCTGTGTGTTCCCATGCCAGTCAAATGGGCACCCTTGATACCCTAATAATGAACCAATGTTCATTAAGATCAAATGGGCACCCTTGATACCCTAATAATGAACCAATGTTCATTAAGATCTGTTGGATTAGATTCTAGAAAAAGCACTTGAGCATATTTGAATTAGACCCATTTGGTCCAGCACAATATTAGGGAACTGTGTCGCTTTGAGATGTTTTAACCGGGCCACTGATGTAGAACACTGTATTTTTCCACTTCTATCATTATCAGTTTGGCAGTGGACACTATAAAAGCATGATGCGTCCAACTTCGGCACCAAAAGCTAACTGGAAATTCGAGAGCATAGTCTCTCATGAAGATGACACTGTTTCTCTTGTAAACACATTCTCCTACATTATAGAAATGACTAGAAAGATGCACTCAGCACTTCTTGGTCTTCTACCCAAAGATTCACCCTCCTGGATATTTAGTCATTGATGCAATGGACAATGGCCCTTTGTATTGTGGTTTCCCCTTAAGTTTTTGCCCTCAGACCTCCTGCTTTTACTGACATCATTTTGCTGCCCTTAGGAATCTGTGCACTTTACCACTGCTAACAAGTGCTAAAGTGCTTGTGCTCTTTCCCTAAAACATGGTAGCATTGTCTTATGTCCACTTGGCATATTTAATCTACTTGCAAGTCTTACTAGGGACTGACAAGTACATTAAATATGCCAAATGTACAGTGGCAATACATGTGCCCAGGGCCTGTAAATTAAATGCTACTATAGGACCTGCAGCGCTGGTTGTTCCACCCACTTAAGTAGCACTGTAAACATGTCTCAGGCCAGCCATTGCAGAGCCTATGTGTGCAGTGTAAACAGCCATTTCAACCTGGCAAAGTAAACCTTTTGCCAGGCCCAACCCTTCCTATTTAATACATATGTCACCCCAAGGGGTAAGCGCTGGATAACCCAGAGGTTAGGGTGCAATGTATTTGAAAAATAGGACATGTACCTTTCAGTTTTACATGTCCTGATAGTGAAAAACTCTTAAATTAATTTTTCACTACTGCAAGGCCTATCTCCAGAGTTGCCTTATTAAATTTTATAAGTGTAATTTCCAAATATGAAGGGATAACCAGCTCATGTTTGGTGTCTCTGGAATTCTAATCTAAAATGCTAATTTATGGTGAAGTTGGATTGTAAATTACAATTCCATAAATGCCACTTTTAGAAAGTTAGCATTTTCTTGCCTTAGCTATTTGGTGCCTGCAGCCTGTCTCTGGTCACATGGCTGGGTGCAGTTAGCAGTTGGGCTTTGTCTATTCCTCCTAGACAGCCACACACAATGGGAGCCTAAGTGTGGTTGGATGGGCCATCACTGGCAGAATGGGAGGGAAGAGCTGGGTACAGCCCTACTTAGACTTGAATAGACTGTGTTCTGTCTCCACACAAAGGGATGCATACCCCCTGTAGTTAGTCTGGAGCTAGGGCAGGGAAGGCAGGGCATCCATGCACTTCAAAGGCATGCCTCTAGAAGCTTCTACCCTACTTTTAAAGCACAACTGCGTATAAAAGAAGGACCTCAGATACCAACTCTTCAGTACCCTTCTGAACCTGTGGCTACTCTGCCAGGAAAAGGACTACTGTGCTGATAACAGGACTGCCACTCTGCTGGCCTGCTGCTCTAAAGGAACTGCCACCCGGCTGTGCTTACCTGCTGCCCTCTTGCCTGGGGAAGAAGGACTGGACCTGCAACTTCATCTTGAACTCAGGACCCCAGAGTGACTTAAGGGGCTAGTCTGCTGGACTCCTGATCTTAGACTCAGGGACATAAATGGCTCCCCAGCAGCTTGTCTTCAGAGAGTTCCTGACCCTCAAGCATTTGGGCTCTTCCTGAACCGGTCACTTCGTTCCAGAACCGTGCCACTTGCACCGAAATCCAGCACGTGCCACCGTTTCTTCACACAGCAACATTGACAGCCAACGGGGGACAGCCAACGCAAAACTCCAGCCCGCCTTATGTGATGCCAGGCCTTCTCTTTGCACCATGCCAACTGCTGCCCGCAGTGCTCTCCTTGCGACCCTCTCCAACGTGAATGGGACTCTTGGCACACAACATGAAAAGGTAAAACTTCAGTAGGTCTAATCTGGCACTCTATCCAACCCACACTCCATCGAGGTCGACCTGAACTTTTGCCTATGACCCGGTCCAACACGAACAGATGGCCGCGGTTGGCACTTTCTGCTGTTAGACTCTATATTGCAGTTTATTCCTTAAAAATCCATAACTCCGATTTTACTGATTGGATTTTGTTTTTTGGGTTTTGTTTCATTTATTAAATTAAGTTCTATTTTTCTAACCTGGTGCGGGATCTTTTTGTGTGGTGTTTTCACTGTTTTCCTGTTTGAAGTCTTGCACAAATACTTTCTACATTGCCTCTAAGTTAAGCCTGACTGCTCTGTGCCAAGCAACCAGGGGGTTGGGCACAGGATAATTTAAGGTTTGCTTGTGCCTTACCCTGACTAGGATCATAATTGCTGCTTGACCAGGGCTCATACCCCAGTCAACCACTAACCCAATTTCTAACAGTGGGTATACTTTCTTTATAATTTCAAATATAAATGGTCACACAAGTTACAAAATTTAGTGTGTAAATAATGCATCTTCTGGCTGGTGCTTTCTATTATATGTTTCTTACTGTTGTAATGATCCAAATATGCAAGACGTGTGTCCCACAATTCTAACACACTATCAAAATGTAGTGAACACTGCATTACTATGCTTAATAAATTCTGCAGAATTTTCTTACCATGCACACTCAATGTAATGGCAGATCTTAAATAGTTTGGAATAGGAAGGAGACTCATTAGTTGGGGTGGATGGTAGCTCTCCACAAGTATTAAAATCATTACTTGTGAAGTCTGATCAAAGGTTTCAGTAATTTAAACCTGAGCTCAACCCCTGGACACTATAGCATTAAGCAGGCAGGTTTCACTGCAGAGAAAATGTGTATGGCATTTAGAAGAGCCAAAACAGTTAACAAGTCAAAACAACCGCACAAGAAAAATCACACTCCAATTTACAAAAGTAGAGTAAAGTCTAATGAACAAAAGTGACGCAAAAATGACAAAAATCCAAAGAGGGAACCCGGAGATGTGAATTTTTAAAGATTTAAGGAAAAATAGTACCAACATTCTCAAAAAAACAATGCAAGTCAATGGTCATGGTAGACCAGAACCTAGGTATCGTTTTAGGCTGACAGCAATGGCGCACAGACACATGCACCAACCAGGTTCAACCAAGTTGGAGGTTTTACCTTAGGACTTAGTCTTTTCTCTGGAAGTCAAAGTCCTTCAGTGTGGTAAGGTAGGCAGCTGTGTTCAAGGAAATCCTCACAAAGTCAGATACGCATTGAACTAGGTCCTGTTGCAGCCTTTGGTTTTCGTGGGAAAAGCTCCAAGCAAGATACATTCAAATGTTAAGCCCAGAGAGATCCTTTCACTGGTCAAATACTTTTGGTGCCTTCTCCTGGTCAAGATTTTTACCTTTTTAAAAAAAAAATTGACATTTGACCTAGTCTCTTTTTGGAGCTCTTAATCCTTCAGTGGGGCAAGGGTGCGGCTGTATACAATGATAAGTTCCAAGTGGCCGGATAGCTTCTTGCCGAGGGTCAGCCAAATCTGGTTTGCTGCTGCACTGAAGCTCAGAGTGGGAGGAACATGTTTTCTTAGCTCAGTGAGGTTACACCTTGGGCGGATAGTCTGGGGTAGTTAGTCCCGGTCCTCCAGATGTCTGGAAGTCTAAACATTTTCTAAGACCCAGGTTTTCAGAGATGATAGGAGAAGTTCAGTTGCACATAGCCAAGGGCCCGATGACCTTAGGGACAGCACTTTGGGGGTCAAGACTCATTCCAGCAGAGACCACCAGCAAGGTCCAGTTGGCACTGGTCATCTGGGCACTTCAGGGAAAAGGCCTCTTGCAGTTTTTTGCAGCCCTGTAGCCACACAGGAGGCCAGCCAACTGACCCCTGGGGTCTGCATCTTTGTACTGGGTACAAAGAGTATATTCAGTTCTTCGGAGCTCTTCCCAGGTTACAGCACATTCAGTCCTCTTTTCTTCTGCAGATCCAGAAATTGTTCTGTAGAATGTGCCTTGGGATGCCATGTTTATGCCTGGCACTGGCTAAATTCAAAATGGGAAACCCACCTAGGGTTGTGACCAGGATAATGAGCAGCCCTCCTCTGTGGTCCACTCAAACCAAATATGGGGACAGCTTTCCCTCCACTAAATTTGGTGCCTGCCTTACTGGGAGGGCAAACGTTGTAGCCTTTCCATGTGTCACCCAATATTTACTTGAGAGAGAGAAAGACCCTTTGAATTAAATTAAGTTCCTGGGTACACATCAACTGATCTGCCTTCCAGGGCAAGATAAAACACCTCCTCACACCAAAGCCATTGTATCTGCTCTTGGAACAGTTATCACATCTCATCAGGCCTAAGCACTCACTGGGCTAGAGCTGGAGAGCTAATGCAAATTAGCCTTCAGGAGCTTCAGACAGAGAAAGAGTAGCTTTCTAAAATGTACTTTCCTTAATATGTATTGTGAGAAATTGGGTTGTTGCTTGAGGGGGGTGTAAGCCCTTCTCAAGCAACAGCCACAATCCTCATTAGGGTGAAGCACTAAATTAACCTATGCTTAACCCACTGGTAGCTTGGCACAAAAGTAGTCAGGTTTACCTTAGAGGCAATGTGTCTGGTATTTATGCAGAACAGTAAAAAGTGAAAACACATAAAGTGGATTGGGCCCTGTCTCAGCTTACCTTCGGACTTAGAAGACAGTTTGCAAAAAAATGCCTGACAAGGTAAAGTTCAGTGGGGTAAGGCAGTGGGCGGTGTCTAAGGAGGAGACGCTGTTGTCGGGAGCCAGTGGATGAAGTTGCCGTGAAGATTTCTATGTTCGGACTTAGTCTCTTTAATGGACATCGAAAATATCCAGCGGGGCACAGCTGCAGGCTGTAGCCGACGAAGCCCTTCTGCAAAGGATCTGCTGAACAGGATTTGCTGCTGCAGAGAAGAGCGCAGTGGGAGCTACACAGAAGTCAGGTCGATGGATGATACACCTTGGGCGGATCGGCGAGCAGGTAGGTCCCAGTCTCATTTCATTTCTCAGGGTACTTGTTTGGCAAAAATCTCTCCTAAGTCCCAAATTTTGGATGTGGGCTATCTGGGCAACCTTCAGCACTACTTCCAAGGGTCCAGGACTAGAGGAGCACCACTTGGAGGATCAGCACTCGCTCAGGCTGGGTCCAGGTGTGAGTTCAAGAAGGTTGGAGCTTTTTCTGTCCCTGAGGCTCTGATCAGGAGGCCAACCAACTAGTCCTTGGAGTCACTCTGGAAGTCTTGGGTTTAAGCAGAGAAGTAGGTTTCAGCAGCAGGGCAATATTCTGAGGACACAGGGCAGGGTTCAGGGAGCATCCCAGTCCTCTTGACACAACAGGGCAGTCTTCTGAAGTACACAGCAGGCTATAGGCAGCACTGCAGTCCTTTGAGAGTACTTCTGCAACTCCAGACTTAAACTGAGGAGTGGGTTTGAGGGTCCTAATATTATATCTGGTTCCAGCTTTGAAGTGGAAGAAACTTCAGGAATTTTTCCCCCACAGAAGTGTCTAAAATTTCCTGCCTCCCTGCACTGGTCCCACGCTGTATGGAGTCACAAAAGACTAATCTGAAGTTCTTTGTGTGTGAGCTAAGGCAATTGAGCCTGTGCCTTTGAAGTACAAGTGGGGCTGTGCACAGCTCCGCCCCCTCATGCTGACAGGATGGCCCATCCTGTCAACACAAATTTCCCCTACGGTGTGGCTTCTGGGAGGAATACACATAGGCCAACTGCCAACTACACCAAGTCATGTGACACAGGAACAGGCAGCAGGCACCAAATGGTTGGAACAAGAAAATGGCAACTTTCTAAAAGTGGCATTTTCAGAATAATAACTTAAAATCCAAGTTTATTATTAAAGAGGATTTTAAATTACAATTCCGAAGACACCAATCATGAGATTTCTACCTGCTCCTAAACAAAATTTAGCACTTGTAAACGTAATACGGTAACCCAATGTTATCCTATGCAAGAGATAGGTCTCACAGTAGTGATGACAGATTTAAGTGTTTTTCACTACCAGGGCATGTAAAGCTTAAACACAGGTGCCACTTTTGAATTACATTGCACTCTGCCCTATGGGCTGTTTCGGGTCTACCTTAGGGGTAACCTATATGTATTAAAAAGGGAGTTTTAGCCTTGGCAAGGGATTTATTTGGCCAGGCCGAATTGGCAGTTTGAAACTGCGCCCAAGCTGCAATGGGAAGCTTGAGACATGTTTTAAGGGGCTACTTATGTGGGTTGCATAATAACTACTACAGGCCCACCAGTAGCATTTAATTTACAGGCCCTGGGTATATGGTATACCCCTTTAGGAGGGACTTATAAGTAAATTAAATATGCCAATCAGGTGTAAGCCAATTTTACCATGTTTTAGGGAGTGAGAAAAAGCACTTTAGCACTTGTTAGCAGGGGTAAAGTGCACAGAGTTCTAAGGTCAACAAAAACGAATTCAGCAAAACAGAAGGGGAGAAGGCAAAAAGTTAGGGCGAAGACCATCTTAAGGCTGACAGGTTAAACATGTATAAAATTCAACTTCACAATTAAGTTGTGCTTTTAATAAATATTAAAAAGAGTGGTTTAATTTTATTTCTAGCTGATTCCATTCCAGAGATAGCATAATTAATATGTAATCCTGCTTTCCATTGTTTCCCAAGGGCCAGCCAGCTTTGCTACAGTGATCACACGGTTCAGCAAAACTAAAGAAGTGATAAGTGCCTGTGCATGAAAAGACTCATGACTTGACTCCAGTAAGTATTTAAAATGGGGGGTCCAAAGAATCTACGTATCGCCTTTTGTCAACGGCGTTTCAAACTTAGGGTTAGTGTGAGGTAATTATCAGGGCAGGAGGAGTTTGCCATGCACTGGAGTAGGGCCAAGTCTCCTAAAATGTGGGTTCGAGAAAATGGACAGCGGTACCAATGGGGTAATTCAGTATGTGTCAACTGAAATCACTTGCACATTAGAAAAACAGGGAGCAAAATTAAATATGTGTGTAACTGGAAGTAGCAATTAATGCTGAAGAACCATCACTGGCCCAGCAGCAGTTAAAATCAAGTGCTCCAAATCCATTGGGTGATCACTGTCTGAGCAGTCTTTAATTAAGCTAGCATTTTTTGCCAAGAAAAAGAATGTATTGAATACTTTTGTCTTTAGTTGGTCTTTTGCATCTGCAGTTGTTAGAATATTGAGAACTGCTGATCGGAATATGTTTAATTTCGGATGTATTATGCATTGGCATATTAAGAAATTCTAAAATGTAAAATAAAACAGCCCTGAACCTCTGTTTTTACATATGAATGAAGGAAGTAGAAACAGAAGGTAGTAAAGAGTCAATGTGATCCAATCAATCCACCTAATGATGCACCCCTACAAACAGAGCAAAGACCGCTGAACTCTGCACCCATGGAGGAAGCAAGGTTGGAAACCTAGGGAATGGAGAGTGGAAGCATCAGAGGGTGTGTGTAGTGGGGTTAGCATGGCCCCCTCAATGGAACGGAAAGCACCAGTGAGGAGAGGATGTATGGCAAAATATAGAGGGTAGAGAGTCTACGGGCTGTTTCAAGCTAGTAAAAAGTGGGACAAGCAGATGTTGCAGTGAATGTCAGATGTATGGGAGCAGAGGAAATAAGGTCCTGCTTCCAGGTAAAAAACCAGGGGCATTGTTCTTAGAGGATCAAAGAGTTTTACAGAGGAGATAGCACTAACGAAGCCAGGAGCACCGGGCCTCAGGCTGGAAGAGCTCTCTGTATCTTGTACTGGGATCTTACCTCAAGGTCTTCTGTCAGGGATCTCAGCAGCATGAAATGCCATAGTCCCAAGCACTTAAAACCACCTCACCGTCTCACAGCTCACTGACGCCAGTGAAGCCATATCTCCTATACATTTTTCTCAGGCCTCAACCCAGCCAATCTGCTACACACTCCATGTACATTCCACCATATTTTGAGTCAGAGAGGAAGCATGAAACAAGATTTAGCAAACACACATAAGACCAATTTGGAAATGAAGTGCAATGGGGAAAATAAGTGGATAATTAGAGAGGAGGGTCCCTCTAGAGGGCAGTATAAGGGCCTTGGGCCAAAATGTAAAAGCTGAAGGCAAGCACTCAGAGGGAGGGCTAGGTGAAGGTACAGGTAAAAAGAAGGCCAAAAAGGTGAAGAATAGTTTCACATCAGGCAGAATTACAGCACACTGATCATGGACGGGGACTTGTGACCAGGCAAACATGTCAGGGAAGTGACAGGCAGAGCTGGCATCCCACTTTTGACAGGTAAAAGCTTGTTGAACACTGCACTCCCAATCGCACTCTATATGTGACATCCACCCAGTCATTCGTGAAAAGCAGTTCACTGGATGTATGAGAACCATATTCAAGTTTTTCTCCTCACAGATCGCTGCAATCAGCGTTTAAAATGTACATCTGTGCATGCATCTTGCACTGAGCTCAGCTAGGCACACATGCAGAGTTTGTATTTGATTTTGAAGGTATTCATCATCATCATCATCAGAAAAGCTTTATTCAATTATAATAAAAAACCATAAAAGCATGTATTACATACAGCAAATGTGCATTGAGATAAAAACCATCCAGATAATAAAAAGATATTAAAATACAAATATGATCAACAATTCATACAGCTGTGCCGCACGACAATCAATCCCTCATCGAATTTCTGAATCTCAAAGCAACTGCTAGAAGATTGGCGACATTAAAAACAGTGTCAACAGAGAGCAGGTCGAGCCTGTTTAAAACCTTGCACTTTAAAAAGAGGGATTAAATAAGCCTTCTGCAGGATCTCATAAAATTTACAAAATAGTGTAAAATGCATGGTGTCCTGCGGAGACACCTGGTTGCAACCAAAGGGTGCTAGGGAAGATGTATCATGCCAACCCCTAGGATATGCAAGTAGCTGGGGTAACAGATTTAACCAAAATCTAGTCAGCTAAAAACAAGCATGACTAGAGGTGACAAATGTGAGATAGGGTTAGAGTATTGCAGTCAGATGGAGAGTGCCCTGCATGAAGCAGAGAGAATGCATTAGGAAAGCAGGAACAATCACTAATAAACTAATGAACTAGGCAGATATCACTCCAGGTTCAGCTCCATGAGTCTAAATCCTTGCAGAGAGTAAGCAGGTATGCAGGGCAAGGGTTCTGCTCTCTCCCCAGACAGTTAAAAAAAAAGGAGTCTGCAGTGTGTGGGTTCTGCAATCATCTGTGGGGAGAGTGTAATGGAGGTCTGTGATGCAAGGATGTAGACAGCGGAAGGGTGTTGAGGGGTTCTGTGGGTTAGGGCAGCCCCTCCCTGAACTGAGACCTACCACCCGCTGACCAAAATCACAATCGAGAGAAATACAGTTACAGCAATTTGCTGGGGATAGCTCATTGTCCCAGTAAATTATGTTGACTTAAATAGGAGTGATTAGACATAATGGGGTTGCTCTGTGTCCCTCACAACCTGGGTATACATATAAACTAAAAGAAAACTACAGGGAATAGAAAAACCCCTTCAGCCCCCTGGTTTTCTGACGCATTACGGAAAGAAAAACAAAAATGTCGTCGATTAGAAAGGTGTTGGCATGCAAATTATCACTCACCTGAGACGAGAGTGTACAGAACGGCCCTCACACAGTATAAAAAATTACTGATATCAGAAAAGAGGGATCACTTTACCAAACAGATTGAGGAAGCAAAACATTCCTCTAAAGCACTTTTTACAGTAGTAAACAAGCTCACCACACACAAGACTACAGGGTTCAAGGGCAATCAAAAGTCTTGTGACGACATTGCAGCTGCTTTTAAAACTAAAGTCTTGGACATTTTTAAAAATGTTAATGATACATCAGCTCACCTCCCCATTACCCCTCCGATAAGCCCTGCCCCGGTTAAGAACACACTGCTTAGTTTTTCACCCATTTCAGCTGAAACAGTGGCGAAATACATTCATGAAGCAAAGTCAGGATCTCCCTCCGACCCATGCCCGCCAGCATTTCTGAAAGAAATTGCGGACCTGGTGAGTCCTGGTTTAACAGAGATCTTCAATTCTATGTTTGTTTCTGGCAACTTTCCGTCCATGTGGAAGGACACCTCCATCCTTCCGCTGTTAAAAAAACCCACCCTAGATGCAACCAACCCGAACAACTACCGTCCTATAGCCCGGTTGCCGTTGCCTGCCAAAATAATTGACAAACTTATGAACATCCAACTAACCCAATTCATTCGTGAAAATAACTTGCTTGATCACTCCCAGTTTGGTTTCCGCCAAGAACACAGTACGGAAACGGCACTCATTAAAGCCACAGAGGAGATTAGAGCAGTGATGGATGGAGGAGGCACGGCTGCCCTTGTACTCCTCGATCTGTCAGCCGCTTTCGATACCGTTGATCACTCCCTCTTGCAACAGCGGCTGGAGAGTCTGGGGGTCAGGGGCACAGCACTGGCCCTACTGTCCTTTCTCAAGGATAGGAGATTAACAGTTTCGGTTGATGGGTATCACTCTAAGCCTTATACCCTCCTGTGCGGAGTGCCACAAGGCTCCTCCTTGAGCCCGTCTCTTTTTAACATATATGTTTCCGAACTGGCCCCTTTGATTCGAGACTTTGGGTTTAGTCTTACGTCTTATGCAGACGACACCCAGATTGTGGTGGCTGCATATAAAAATCAGGTTCCCCCTACTCAGCAATTTCAGAACTGTATGTGTGCCATTAACCGATGGATGAGTACACACTGTCTTAAACTTAACTCTGATAAAACCTAGATCCTGATCTTTGGTAATATGCAACCAAACTGGGGCAATTTGTGGTGGCCGGCAGAGATGGGAGATCCACCAAAACCTGCGGTTAAGGCTAAGAACCTGGGAGTGTGGTCCGACAACAAACTTTCGCTTACCCAGCACACAAACGCAACTGTCTCCTCCTCCCACTTCCTTATCAAGAAAGTAAGGAAGATTCTTCCTTATATTCCTGTGGACACCAGAAAAACTGTAGTCACATCGCTGATTCAGTCTAAACTCGATTACTGTACCGGGCTGTAACTAAACATTCAGAAGCAATGCCTAAAAAAGCTTCAGATTGTACAAAATACAGCAGCACGGTTACTGTCCAACACCCCTAGGTGCAAATCTGTTTCCAAAGAGATTCGCAGCTTGCTTTGGCTTCCTGTAGCACAACGGATAAAATTCAAGGCTCTGTGTCTTGCGTACAAAGCACTAAACCACACAGGTCCTATCTTTCTGCAAAACCTTCTCGCCTGGTATGAACCGACCAGATATCTTCGCTCTACAGGGGCCAAATTCCTGACAGTGCCCAGAATTCGAACATCGCACTGGGGTGGCCGCAGCTTTTGCTTTGGCACCTCGAAACTCTGGAACACTCTTCCGAGTGAGCTCAGAAGTGCGAGCTCCCTCTCCTCCTTCAGGAAAGGACTGAAAACCTGGCTGTTCCAGAACTAGACGTCCGAGCAGGTCTACTAATGTCCTCAGCGCCAAGACACCCCCGGGTATTCGTGCGCTTTATAAATCCCAGTAACATTAACATTAACTACAAAGAGTTCTGCGGGTAACACAATTCTTCAAAAGAGAATTATGGAAGATGCTGAACATTCAACATCAGTGACAAAGGGTCGAGAATTATCCCTTTGTTTGTTCGAGGAAAAAAGTTTTTTTTGAATATTTTTACAATTATTTCTTAATCCTCCCCTATCAACAAATAAAAAAAACATGCATACCAATGTGTTATAAAAAACTAATTTGAAAAAGCACATGAATTGAAAATCCTACCAAAGGATCACCACATATCCAACCGCAATATATGCACAGTATTATCATGAACCCCAGCCGGGGTTCACTTGAGATTGATGAAGAATAACATAAATAGAAAATTCTTTTCAGTGGTTCCCTTTTAAAATATTTATTTTTCAATAGATTCCAAGTGCAGCGTAAAGCTTGTCCATGTTAATCCGCCAGGGTTGGACTAACGTTTTTGCTAGAGGAAGTATTTGGTATATGACAGTGAATATATCAAATCAGAAGAGGTCCTTGTGTTGTGTTTGGTTTTTTCAATTTATGTGCTTTTTCAAATTTGTTTTTCATAACAAGTTGGTTTGCATGTTTTTATTATTTGTTGATAGGGGAGGATTAATAAATAATTAAAACATTTTAAAAAACCCTCCCTACTTTCCTAGGACATACAAAGGGATCATTTCTCGACCCTTTTCACTGATGTTGAAAGTTCAGCATCTTTCACAATTCTCTTTTGAAGAATTGTGTTACCCAACAGAACTCTTTGTAGTTTAAGCCTTAAATAGAAAAGCAGATTAGATTTGCCCATTATGTTATTATGTTATTGAGCACTAAGAAACTATGCCAAAATTGCCTAAGGCCAACAGTAAAACTTCTAGGTTAATGAAACACCAAAGGGAAAAAAAGAGCATCAGAGGCCAATACAGTATTACCATAGGTATAACCAAGTCTTCAAAGCTTTTCTATATTGCAACAAAACATGCATTTTATGCTGAGTTAAAGAGAAGAAATTCCACAATTTTGCCTCTGCCACTGAGCAAGCTCGATATAATTTGGGGATAGAAAGGAGTAAGGAATCCTGTGAACGGTTACTGGTGATATGGCATGATTTCTACATACTCTGAATGAAGCCCTGGTGCATTTGCAATGGAGTCTAGTGAGCGACTCTGCACTGCCACTTTCTTAATTAAAATGGGTTGAACTGCTTGAAACCACGTCAGCACGACGCCCTTGCCATGGGTCAGACCACATATCTGCTCTGTGGTGTCACTGTCATACCATGACAACCACATAATTTTGGCATGAGTTGGTGATGGAGCTGGCCAAGGTGCCAGCAGACACTGAACTCATGGAGCATATCATTTATAACACTTAAGATACTCAGACCACACAAACAAAATTGTGAGATTTTTCACTCAGTGCTACCCTATCAACTGAATTTGTCCACTGTGGGTCAAAATCTTTCTCCTTACCTTGTGGCGTCCCGCAGGGCTCCTTGATAAGTCCCACCTTATTCAATATCTATGTGGTCCCTCTTATGGGACTGATAAGGTCATCTGGTTTTTCTACAATGTCTTATGCGGAAGACACTCAAATTATCGTTCCCATAAACAACAATATTAAAGAGGTGGCTTCTCGTTTCAATAAATGCATGAGTGCCATTCTGCACTGAATGAGTTCCCATTGCCTAAAATTGAACTCAGGAAAGACTGAAGTTCTCCTTTTCAGGTGAGACACCTCTTTCTGTAATAAGTCTTGGTGGCCAGAAGCTCTTCGTCACTCCCTGTCCCAGTGTTTAAAACTAGGAATCCCTGAATAATTTTTGATAAAATCTTTCCTTTAGGGACCAAGCCAACTAACTAATATCTTTATGCTTTCACACATTTAAAATGTTGAGGAAAATCCTTCCCTTTCTACCATCAGACTTACAAAAAACAGTGGTAATCTCATTGGTACTATCATAATTAGATTATTGCAATGCCCTCTATGTTGGAGCCCAGCAGTGGGTTCTGAGCAGGCTCCAGAGACTGCAAAATGCAGCAGTTAGGGTTATGGAAAAAATGTAGAAGTCCGAACCTGTGACTAAAGCTAGGGATGAATTCCACTGATTGCCTGTCAAAAAAAGAGTTGCCTTTAAAGCACTCTGTATTGCCCACAAAGCATTGCACCTTCAAGGCCCTGAACCTCTGATAAATACATTTTCATGGTACACCCCAAACATATCTCTACGTTCTGCTACTTCTAAGAAGCTGTTCATTTTCTGCATCTACAAAGCCTCCTGGGCAGGTAGAAGTTTCTCTCATGTCACATCATGTCTCTGGAATCAAATGCCAGAGTACCTAAGGAATACCCCCAACTTTCTGGTTTTCAGAAAGCTTCTTAAAACTTGGCTTTTCACTTTCCCTCTATAGACTCTATATCCTGATTCTCTTTTTACTTGCACTGCAGGCAGTGCCAAGACGCCCGAAGGCATATGCCTCGCTTTACAAATTGAAATCAAATCAAATTAAATCAAACTGTGGAAGTAACCTACGGCCTACAACAGTGTTTCGATGAAGCACCTGTACAGACACTGATTGAAGTGAACATAGAAACACAATCAGGAAACTGATAGTCATTCTTTTAATGCAGGCCACGTAAAAGTGTGATACAAGCCTGATTTAGATCTTGGCGGAGATGAATACTCCGTCACAAACATGATGGATATCCCGTCCGTCATATTAAGATACTATTATATCCTATGGAGATCATAATATGGTGGACGGGATATCCATCACGTTTGTGACAGAGTATTCCATCCGCTGAGATCTAAATAAGGCCCAGAGAGACCTTAGGCTTGCTGTCCCTGCCACCAGCCACCACTGCCCCACATATAAACCTAAATGGACTAGAAAACTATTGATTACTGACATTGAAACTGGGAGACAAAAATCTGAAACTACTAAACGGAGCCAGGCAATATGTCTGATTTTACAATGGCCACTCTGGTGGTGAAATTGTCTCTATCAGATTAACCATAGAATTGATGAACAGCAAAACGACTAAAACAGCAGCAGAGGTGAAAATTATTTGAGTGGATCTCGACACATACATTCTGTATGATCTGCACTAGGAATCTCTGCTAACTGCCCATCCAGCTTTAGCTCTCATTACATGGACATATAGAAGTATGTGGACAGCATGACCAATGCAGGGAGTCTTCTGTCCATTTCAAGATGTATCGCCAGGTGGACAATGAGCGACGGCACTTGTGACTAGGGCTACAAATATGCTACTGGTGAAACAGATTGGGTGAGGCCTGTGAGGGACAAGAGTTAGAAGGAAACCTCACTAGCCTTTTGATTGGAACAGCCAAGGTGCTGACATTTTAAGTCTCCACTTCAGACCTATTTTCGTTCCTTGACTACCCCGGGACTTGGACAGGAGGCATACTAACTTACATTCTGTTCAAATAAAAAACCTATTACTTTATTACCAGTTACACAACAATCTGAGTACTAGGAAAGGCACACAATGAAAGTCCTTACTGATTAACTTCCACTGGAGAGAGGTGTCCATTACCATATCTTAGGAGGTAGACTGTTTGACCTGCTATTAATGCTATTGACCATGATGCCCATTGATGCATCCCAGACTAAAGACAGGCACCTGATGATCATCTCACTGAACAAAAATTGGATAACCCACTATATAAAAAGAAAAAAAGATGATCTCTTTCTTAGCCTTTAAACACACTGTCATTGCCTTATTACAGGAAACACACCTGGCTACTCTAAACCGGACTCAACAAACCCTTGTTCTTGTGACAACTTCTCTGAGCAAGACACTCTTCATATAATGTTTTTCTGCGCTCATTACGACTCCTTGCGCAGGAAGTTCATTTTACCCCTGCTAAGAGGCCGTAATTTTGTGCAAGTAAGGCCGGCGCTGATTAATTTACAAATGCTAGCATCTCCAATAGTCTGTGTCGGGTGGCAAGTTTTTAATTGGGGCTATTAGACATAGGAATAGGTTGTCGTTGAGCTAGCCTTTGTGGATACCGTGGCAGCATAAATATGTTTATTTCCTAAATAATGTAATATAATCTTAATGAGACCATATACTCGCTCCCAGTATCCTGCTTTATTATTAATATGATTGCTTTTAATTTACCTGCCACCATGGAAAGCTAACGTAGGGCTATTTTTACCATGTAATGTTGTAATTTTTACCACTAGGATGAAGTGTGTCATAAAGGGCTGACCTTTTTACATGAATACTTCTCGTATGAATCTCACAATGATGTTTTTCTTAAACTGAATGTCTCGTCCCTTTTTATGACGGTCTGTATTTTAACCGGCTGTTTTTTTCATTTTTTTTTTCAAAAGTGATGTGTTGTTTATGAATTTCGTGTTGATATGAATTTTAGATCGATTATCCCACTGTGCCATGGAGTAACTGTTTATCTGACTTTTTTGTAACATCTCTGTTTATAACTGTCAAAAAGGCGGAACACTGTTTTCTTTGTTTACATTTTTAAAGGTTTTTAAGATCATTAGGACATGAACTTTTTATTGGTTCACATGATGCTTTATACTATGTTTTTCGGTGTACTTTTATGGCTCTAACCAGCCGAATAAAGTTGATTTTGACTTTGACTTGACTTTGACAAAAATCAAATCAATATCACAGAAGATATGCTATTTCAAAGGTTTAACTAAAAATAGTGCAAAAAAACACAAAGCTCATATTCTGGTCATCTGGTTGCGCCAGACTGGGAAAAAGTCACAAGTTCAGGACAACTGCAATGGAGCGTGGGAGTGATAAAGGGACCAAATTAGTCTGAGCAAAGTACCGAAAAATCCTGGTTGCGGAGCGTTGCGAGGTCCCATGTTGAGGATGCATCCTGCGACAACGATTATGAGGGTTTGCGGTGCGAGGTCCTGCATCAAGGATGTGTCGTGCATTGACATTTCTGATGTGGAGCTGCGAAGCAATACATTGCTCTGCAATGGTTATGTGAGGACTACAGCTGGGCTGGCAGGGCACCTTCAGGCCAACGTCCAAGGGTCCAGGTCTGGGGTAATCCCCCTTGTGGGGTTAGAATTCACAGCAGGCAGAGTCCAGGTGCAGGGTTTACGTGGTTGGAGCCTTTTCTGTCCCTGAGGCTCTAATCAGGAGGCCAGCCAACTAGCTCTTGGAGCACTCTGATGGTCATGGGTTTAAGGTGCAGGTCCAATCCTTCTCACTCAGTCACCAGGGCAGCAGAGTAGCAGTCCTTCTTGCAGCGGAGCAGAACAGCAGTCCTTCTTCTGAGTCTTCCACTGGCCCAGATGTATACTGAAGAGTTGGGTCTGAGGGTCCACTACTTATACCTAGTGCCAACTTTGAAGTGGGAGAACCTTCTAGAGCCCTCCTCCTACAGAGGTGTCTGGAATTTCCTGCTCCTATGGTCCAGCCCATCTTGTCTGGGGACACAAATGACTAGTGTGAAACTCTTTTGATTGTGCTGAGGCAGAGTCTTTGTGATGTGACATCTCCACCCCCTATCAAGTCAGAGATGGGCCAT
This sequence comes from Calotriton arnoldi, assembly GCA_963921515.1. Classification (NCBI taxonomy): domain Eukaryota; kingdom Metazoa; phylum Chordata; class Amphibia; order Caudata; family Salamandridae; genus Calotriton; species Calotriton arnoldi. The sequence goes on along the minus strand of CAWUFW010002826.1, from coordinate 391,545 downwards.
CCTTCCAACACCTATTCGCCCTTTGTCTCACTGACTGGGGAGCAATACAAAAAGACCATCTGCCAGCTACACTTTGTCATATGACCCAGTGCTGGACTTGACATCCCTGACATGGTTTACCCCCAATGTTTTGCCTTCCATCCTTTTGTTTTTGCTTGCTTTAGGACTCTGTGCACTTTACTACTGGTAATGAGTGCTAAAGTGCTTGTGCTCTCTGCTTTAAACATAGTAACATTGGCTTACACCCCAGCTGGCACATTTAATGTACTTGTAAGTTCCTTGAAAAGTGGTGCTACATGTACCCAGGGCCTCTAAATTAAGTGTTACTAGTGGGCCTGCAGCGCTGATTGTGCCACCCACTTAAGTGGCCTTTTAAAAATGTCAAAGGCCTGCCATTGCAGCCTGTGTGTGCAGTTTTAAGCTGCCATTTTGACCCGGCAAAGTAAATCCTTTGCAAGGCCTACACCTTCTTTATTAATACATATACGTCAGTCCGAGGGTAGGTCCTAAACAGCCCAGAGGGAAGGATGCATTGTTGTTACAATGTTATACATGTACTTTTAAGTTTAACATGTCCTAGTAGCTGAAAAACTCTTACATTTGCTTTTCACTACTGCAAGTCCTACACTCCCATAGGATAAGATTGGATTCCCTTATTACATTCAATAAGTGGTAACTTTCAATTGGGAGTAGATGGGAATGTTGAGTCTGGTGTCTAAAGAATTGTAATTTAAAACCCTTTTTAATTTTAAAGTCTGATTTTAGGTCGCAATTCTGAAAATGCTACTTTTAGAAAGTTGCAGTTTTCTTATTCTAACCGTTTGGTGTCTGCACCCTGCTTCTGAATAACAAGACTAGGTGTTGAAAATTGGGAGACAAAGGAGAATAGGTGTTGGCAGGATAGGTCATCTCTGACTTAATGAGGGGGGAGCTGCCACCTACCGCACTTGAACACCACAAAACCTCTGCTTGAGCACACTCACAAAGGGTTTGACACTAGTCTTTTGAGACCTCAGAAAAGCTGGGTCCAGGGCAGGTAGGCAGGAAATTCCAAGCACCTCAGGGGGTGTAAACCTCCAGAACCTTCCTCTACTTCAAAGTGGGCACCCTCAGACCCAACTCTTCAATACACCGCTGAACCTGTGGAAGACTCAGAAGGACTGCTGTTCTGCAAGAAAGACTGCTACTCTGTTGCTATGCTACCCTGCTACCCTACTGCCCTGCTCCCTGGGCGAAAGGACTGAACGTGCATCTGGAACACCAGAGTGACTCCAAGGGCTAGTTGGCTGGCCTCCTGATGAGGCTCAGGGGCAGAAAAGGCCCCTACCACCTTGAACCCAGCACCTGGACTCTGTCTGCTGTGATTCCTACCCCCAAGTGGTGCCACCCCAGTCAAGGACCCTGAAAAGTGAGCCAAGAGGTGCCATGCTAGCCTAGCTGTGGTTGGATTCTGACTCAGCCCGACGCATCCTCAATGCTGAACTTCGCATCACAGCCCACAGTATCATCTCTGCCTCTGCTGCTCAACGTATCCTTGATGCAGGCCTTCACATCACAAGCCCCTCGGCGATGCCATACTCAACAACGATGCAGGACCCAGCAACGCAGCCCCACACTTTCATCGGTATTGCCGCTGCGCAATGCATCTTTGATGCAGGACTTCACATTGCAAGCCCCTTGTCGATTGTATCCTCAGCGACGACAATGCAGGACTGTGCATTGATGCCTCACAGCTTCTTGGAACTGCTGCGGTGCAAAGAATCTTCAACGCATGATCTCACAATGCTCCACTGCCAGGATTTAAGATATTTTGTTCAGCGATCCTTGTACACTACCTGCGCTCCATCTTGGTTGGCCTAAACTTGTGACTTTGTCCTGGTCCAGCACGACCAGATAACCACCACTGGCGCTTTGTGCTTCTAAACACTATTTCCAAGTAAATCTTTGAAATGGCATATTTCTGGTTCTGCTGAATGTATTTTTGTTGTTTTGGTCTCAATAATGCATCAAAGTTTACTGTTTTTTAAAATTATTGTGGGATTTTTCTTATGGCGTGTTGTCACTTTATTAGTGTTTGAAGTGCTGCATGAATGCTTTACACATTGCCTCTAAGGTAAGTCTGAATACTCTGTGCCAAGTTTCCAGAGGGTTAAGCAATGGTTAATTTGGGGTTTGCTTGTGAGTTCACCCTGACAAGAATTGTGGTTGCTGCTTGAGAAGGGTTTCATTACCATCTCTCAGTAACTCAGTTTCCAACACCCAGGATAAAGACTGCAAGCATCAAACATTTGGGACAGAAAAATGCCAACTTTCTAAAAGTGCCATTTTCGAAATTGTGAATACAAATCCGAATTTACCATTAAAGAAGATTTTAAGTGACAATACTATAGACAGCAAACTCAATATTCCCACATGCTCCCAAATTAAAGTTATCACTTATTAAATGTAATAAGGTAACCCAATGTTATCCTATGGGAGGGGTAGGCCTTCCAGTAGTGAAAAACAAATTTAAGAGTTTTTCAGTGCCAGCATAATGAAAAGTTAAAGTATATGTCCAACTTTTTAAATACACTGCACCCTGCTCTATGGATTGCTTAGGGCCTACCCTAGGGGTGACCTATATGTATAAAAAGGAAGGTTTTAGGCCTGGCAAAAGGTTTATTTTGACATGTCGAAAGGATAGCTTAGAAATGCACACACAAGCTGCAGTGGCAGGCCTGAGACATGTTCAATAGGGTTCCTAAGTGGGTGGCACAATGTGTGCTACAGGCCCACTGGTAGCACTTAATGTATAAGTGCTGGGTACATGTAATACCACTTTAATAGGGACTTGCAAGTACATTAAATATGCCAATTGGGTGTAAGTCAATTTCACCTTGTTTAATGGAGAGAACACAAGCACTTTAGCACTGGTCAGCAGATGTACGGTACGGGGGTCCTTAAGGCTAGCAAAAACAAAGTGAGCAAAAATAGGAGGATTGAAGGAAAAAAGTTGGGGGAATCCACGTCAAGGATGTCAGGTCCAGCAAAGACTATTACACCCGCAGACTGGGAGTACACCTTTATGTCCTTTTTTCACAGAATATGCAGAAGAATAGGTTCCTTCTTTATATCTAGTCCCTTGCTCCATTTCATTGTGGACTGCAAAATACTGGAAAATAGTATTTCTGATCACGTCCCAGTAAGGCTACGGATCTCCCTAGGTATTGTAACACCGCCAGCCCCATTATGGAAAACTAATATGTTTCACTACAAATACCAGACTGAAATAAAGCATAACTACAGGAACTGTTGTCAGCATACCTTACAGAGAAAGAAGACTCAGTTAAAAGTGACCAAATTCTCTGGGCTGTTTGGAAGGTGATCCTGCGGGATCTATGATGCCAGAGTCCGCTGTCAAAAAGATGAAGAACAAAGACTGACAAATTCAGTTGAAACATTCAGTAGCTGGCTTAACAGCTTAATTCTACAAAAGACCAACCATACAAATACTCTGGGAACTGGTATTGACAAAACCTGAGCTTAATGCCCATTTTATGAAGCAAGTCAAATTCGCTTTGGCTGGTCTATAATGAAAACAATATGAGAAGGCTGGGAGGCTCCAAGCCTTGTCACTCAGGCAGCTGGAATCATCCAGCATGATAATGGCCTGATGAAGGGAAGCTGCTTACACACCCATTAGAAAAAACTGCTGGATAAAAATTGTTCTGTCAAAAATTATACAATTCTGCTCAAGAAAATCAATGGGTGTTGGACTTGGCCCTCTCTGCAGGGTCACCCCCAAACATTTTGACTTAAACCCACCTATTTTTGCTGAATTTGTTTTTGTTCGCCTTAGGACTCTGTGCACTTTGCCACTGCTAACGAGTATTAAAGGGCTTCTGCTCAATCCCTAAAGCATGGTAACACTGAATAACACCTGATTGTCATATTTAATTTACTTATAACTCCCTAGTAAAGTAGTGACCCATATAACCAAGACTCGTAAATTAAATGCTACTAGTGGGCCTGCAGCACTATTTGTGCCACCAACTTAAATGGTCCCTTACAAAATATGTCTTAGGTCTGCCACTGCAGCCTGAATGCAGTTTTAAACTGCCAATTTGACTTGGCAAAATAACCGTCTTGCCAAGCCTTAAACTCCCCTTTAATTACATGTACGTCACCCCATAAGGTAAGCTCTAGGACGGCCATATGGCAGTATGTATTGTAATTAAAAGTAAAAGGTTGGACATGTACTTTGAATTTTTACATGTCCCGGCAGTGAAAAACTCCTAAATTTGTTTTTCAGTACTGTGAGGCCTACCTCTCCCAAAGGATAACATTGATTGATTTAGTAAGTGCTAACGTTTGATTGGGAGCAGGTAAGGATTTTATGTATGGTGTCTGAGAAATGGAATTTAAAATTCTCTTTAATGGCAAAGTCGGATTTTAAGTCACAGTTTGAAAACGCCACTTGTAGAATGATGGCATTTCCCTGCCCTATTTGGTGCCTGTTCCTGTCACATGATTGGGTGTAGTTGGTAGTTGAACTTGTTTATTCCTCCCAGACATCCACATAATAGAGGGAGTAGGTGTGCCTGGATGAGCCATCACAGCCCCACTTGCCCTGCCTTCACACAAAGGACTTGTCACAACTGCATTGTTCATGCAGCCAGCTTGGGCAGGGGAGGCAGGAAACTTCAAGCAATTCAAGAGAAATTCTCTACAAACTTCTTCTACTTCAAAGAAGGCACCAGGTATAAAAATAGAGCCCTCAGATCCACTTTTTGATTCACTTTCTGGACCTGCAGAAGAACTCCCAGAGGACTGCCTGATGATGTGGCCTGCTGTGGACTTCAGAACACTGCTTTGCTGCACCAGGAAGGGCTGCTCTGCTGCCTGAAGCCTGCCTTGAGCCCTCAGAGGCCTGCTATGCTGCGTGAGCCCTGTTCCAATTCTTGAACCCAGAACTACCAGAGTGATTCCAAGGGCTAGATGGCTGGCCTCCTGATCTGAGACTCAGAGACAGAAAAGGCTCCTACCATCTGGAACCCACACCTGGACCCAGTCAGAGTGAGTCCTGACCCTCCAACTGGCTCCCATCCAGCCCTGCCTTTGGAAGTGGTCCCAAAGGTGCCCATGTAGCCAAAATCCAAAAGTTAGAGGTAAAAAGATTTTTGGTTAATAAGTGCTCTGAGAACCGAGAGGAGACCAGACCTACCTGCTCATTTATCTGCCCAAGGTGCATCGCTGGTGTGCCTGGCTTCAGGGCAGCCACCGCTATGTTCTTCTCCGCAGCAGCAAATACTCTTCAGCAGACCTTTGCAGAAGGGGGATCTGGCCTCGTGGAGTCCTCCTCGGTTACAGCCTCCTGCTTTGTCCCGCTGGACATTTTGACTTCCGAAAAACAGGCCAAGCCCGAAAGTGGAAATCTTCACCATGACTTTGTCCAGCAGCTCCCGATGACGACGCCTTCTCCTCAGACACCGCCTGCAGCCTAGTCCCACTGAACATTACCTTCTCAGATATTTTTCCACAAAATTTCTTCTAAATCATAAGGTAAGTGCCGACCAGGCCCAATCCACTTCTTGTATCGGAAGCGTGCTCATTCACAGCTGGCCATATTTTTTATTTTGACCCGGTCTCCAGCGACTAGATGTTCACGTTTGGCGCTTTGTTGTTTTAGGTGCTAGGTCTTACCTTAAACTTTAAAAATATACAGCTCCCGGGGTTGCCTGCGCAAATTCGAAAAGGTATGGGGGCCATGGAAGCAATATCGGGGTATGCACAACCAAACAAGGGGGAGGTAGTGGATGTTCTCCATGCTTAGTGGGAGGGGACTAGCTCGGTGGCAAGTGGGAGTTCCTCAAAGTTTCAGAGCAAGCCGGGGAAGATATTTAGAATATGTTAAGGCCCCCTGCAAGCGGCCTGTTCACTGCAATGTGATCTGTTGTAACCGATTTGTGTCTTGAACCAACTGCTTAATAAAAAGAAGTTTAAAAAAGTTTTTTTTTTTTTTAAATAGAAAAAAAGTTGTACTGATCGGATGTTTGTCATTTTGATGTCAAATAATTTATTAAAATTTACTCTATTTTCCTAAATTGGTGTGGGATTTGTCCTGTGCTGTTTTTCACTTTATTTCTGTTTGTATGCTGCATAAATACATGCTTGGGTAACTAACATAAGGGAATTGAGAGCGTCAGAGAGGGATTTATTTAAGCATAAATTTTGAACTTTTAAATCAATTTGTTAAATATTTAAGTTGTCCGATAGTGACATCCAAAATTAATTCTCTACTTATTTGAGATGGTAAACAGGAGCAAAAAATAACAATTCAGGTGTATGTATAAACAGACTTGCATTGCAAACAGAAACAAGATTGAACACAGAATTACAAGGGTTCACAATATAAATCTCAAGATACATTGACAATGTGTAATTCTCATACAATTAACATCTTCTCTAACAAATGCCGATATATAAACAACCCACTTTCAAATCTCTAACATGAGACTGTCTCTCACAATCAGTATGGACAATGATTTCAAAGGAAAGTTGGGTTATGCGTCATCCACATATGTTAGAGAAGATGTTTATTGTACTAAAAACTAAAAAATGCCAATGTATTTTAAGATTTAGATTGTGAACCCTTGTGATTCTGTGTTCAATATTGTTTCCTTTTGAAATACAAGTTTGTCTATACATACACCTGCATTGTCATTTTTTGCTCCTGTTTACCGTGTTAAATAACTAGGGAATTCATTTTGGATGTCACTCTTGGACATCTTAAATATTTAGCAAATTGATTTAAAAATGTATGCCTAAATAAATCTCTTGTTGGTACTCTCCTTTCCCTTATGTTAGTTACCCACGCCTACCAGGGTATTCTGGGTTGTCCTAATGTATGCAGAAATACTTTACACATTGCCTTGAAGTTAAGTCTGACTGCTTTTGTGCCAAGCTACCAGAGGGTTAATCACAGGTTAATTTAGTGACTTTTGTGATTTACCCTGACAGGGACTGTGGCTGTTGCTTGAGTAGGGTTAACATCCCACGCAACCCACAACCTAATTTCTCACAATGGAGCTGGAAGAAAACTTCTTATAATCTACCAGATTGCCAAAATTGCCCTTAGACATTTGAGGTGAATTGGAGAAGGAACTCACGGCAGAAGAAATACAGAAAGCCACGAAGGTCAAGCCAACAGGGAAAATACCTGGTGAAGACAGACTCCAAATAGAGTTCTATAAAATGAACAAATCTTGAACAGTGACCCTACTTTGAAAACGTCTTCACGAAGCTTAAACAATTGGAGCCTCGAAGACAAAATTCAACAGGAAAATTTGTTGCATTAATACCAAAACTGGGCAAGGATCCACAACAAGGTCTCAGCTATCTCCCAATATCACACCTTACTACAGATGGGAAAATCCTCGCTAAAGTGCTGACCGATAGGCTGAAAGGAGTAATCCTACTACTGATACACTGTACACAAGCTGGGTTTGTACCAGTCTGCTCCTCCAGAGACAATATGAGAACTTTGATGCATGTTTTACTGCATGTACAGAAAGAACAGGATGGTAATATTGTTCTCTCCTTGGATGCGGAGACTTAAAACCAGAATTCAACAGGGCATTTATATCATTGATACCAAAACTAGGAAGGATCCGCAACAAGGTGTCAGCTATCTCAAAATCACTGCTTAACAGACATGTGAAAATCCTCGCTAAAGCGCTGGCCTTTAGTCTGAATGGAATAAGCCCACTACTGATAATTCAGGGGAAACAGCCATTACAACGTGGTCATAACCACGCATGACCATTACTATGTATCCTTTACAACGAACATGCCTTTACCACGCTTGTTCATTACAACCAATCATTTACCACAAATATGCCTTTACCAGACATGCTTTTACTACGAAATCGGGCATGCGTGTTAAAGGCAGTTTTGTTGTAAAGAGTGCGTGTCATGACCGCGCTGTACAGCCAGGGTCCAGGAAAAGGGGGCTAGGCAAAGAGGCAGTTTTAAGGCGGTTCAGGGCCGGGCAGGGGGACTGTGAACAGCTCCTGTGCTCCGGGGGCAGTAGAGGACTAGCGAGTGGCCAACTGCCCTTGTGGTGGAGGTTAGGGCCCACCCCCGAGGCCCAACTGGAAACACCGTCCCGGCTTACGGCCAACCTGCGGAGACTTTCATCCCCTACTCTGCCCATCGCATCCTCGTCCTGTTAGCAGGATCCTGTGACATGCCACCAGGCAGGGGGCTATGGTAGGGACCAGGAAGCCTGTTTGCACCAACTGTGAACGGCTCTCATGCACACCAGGGAGAACCCATAGCACCAACATGGCTTTGTAAAAGCCATAACCTATGCTAGGTGTTGGGAACTCCAGGAATGCAACTGGTGATACCAGGCCTGAGGCTGGAGCCAGGGCAGAGGTGGAGGCTGCACTAGAGTGATAGCCACCCACTCTGGTTTTGGCTAGGACACCAGCGCTGGAGTTGAGGAGCGATGCCATTGATCTGGAGCATGCCGCTATAGTGGGAATGATGCCTGGAAGCTGAGAAATTCCTTTCATGGTGCTCACGGCCAGCCTGCGGAGAGTTTCGTCCCTGACTCCACCCATCGCAGCTTCGGCCTGCAAGCAGGACCCGGTGACATGCCACCACATTGGTGGATTTGCAGGGAGAAAGTGCAGGCAGGCCCACGGCAGCAGCAGCCCCATCTCTGTTATGACCCCCCTACGGAGCTACGAAACGGATACGCGCACCATCCAACTGGTTCAGGTGTGTAAACACAGCTGAGGCCTATCATCCTTCATTGTGTGTGTTTGTGTATCTTTTACTACGAATATGTTTTGACCAACCACTCCTAGTAAAGGCATGCGTGGTAAAGCCATATGCTTAGTATTGATAGCGAAGCAAAGGCATGCATGGTAGTTGCACACATTGTTCCGTCATACAACCCTACACCACATGCAAGCTAGGTTTGTGCCAAGCTGCTCCCCTGGAGACAATATAAGAACTTTGATGCATGTTTTATGGCAAGTATAGAAAGTCCATATGGCAAGATTGATCTTTCCTTGGATGTGTAGAAAGCATCTGACTGTGTAGAATGGGTATATTTGCACCTCACCTTGAAGAGGATAGTCTTTAGTCCTAACCTTATCACACCAATCAATTGCCACTTTTTGGGCCCGGTTGCCCAAATAACAGTGGTGGGTGCTTATCAGACTAGTTCTCAATTAGACGGGAAACAACACAGGAATACCCTCTGTCGTCTTTGTTGTACTTACTTGTGCTGGATTCAGTCATTCAACAAAGCAAAGGTACACATGGGATAAGCACTCCAGCTGGCCCCATGAAGTTCTTTTTTTTTACGCAGATGACATCTTGCTCACTCTGGGACCACCTGCCACGTCAATGCCTAATCTGATGTCCCTGATCACAAGACACTCTACTTTATATGGCTATAGGATTAACTGGTCCAAATGTGAGGCTCTTCCACTCAAGACTTTCCCCATGCGAGAGTGCATACAACACTACAATTGCATGATGTGATATGATATCTGAGGTGGGGTTTCTCTTTGTTTTGTTCCATATTCTCGTTTCTAATTCTGATTTGTGACAGAGTGAGGATATTGAACTATTATTATAATTTTTTTAATCTTAAAGTAAAGCCTTTAAAAATGAATGCAAAATAACTCCATGGATAGAAATATTAACATGTGAAGTAGTGCTTACCCCAAAGAGCCATGAAAACAGCGAAGAAGACTGTGGCAGGATTGTCAAATAAGTGGCTAGCTCGAGCCATGCCACAGGCAGAGCTTAGGTTCCAGTAGTCACAAGAAGTGTCACAGAGTGGGCACATGGTGAAGGTATTCTGCTGGTCACACATTTCTTTACTATTAAGGATAAAAAGTGACAAATTGATTATCATCTTGTTACCGCAATTTTGTATTCATTATCATACTTTTATCAATTTACCTATATGATTGTATTGAGGTATCATCAAATACACTGTGATAGCAGAGATTCTTTGATGCAAATATACATTTTGATTGGAAGTAATGGTTGTTAGACCCATCTAGTCTATTGATGTTCCACACTTGCACAACACAGTAGAATCTCTTTACGTGGTCATATGGGGCAGATGTACTAAACAATTTTGCAGTCCCAAACCCTGCTATTCCCAAAGTCATAAGGTTTGGGTCTGCAAAAGAGTGATTTGAACTGTACAAAAAATATGACTCATAAATTGGTTTTGTGATCCATTATGAATCACAAATAGGAGAGGGGAGGGGGTATGAAGGAGAGTGTTCCATTCCAATGTGGGGGGGGGTCACAATTGTGTATATTACTGTCTTGCAACCGTATTTCTGATTGCAAACCATTGATCAGATAGCATTATGCTGGCCACCACGCTTCTCCCTCTTATGTGTTACCAAGTGGGAAATATTGTTTAAAGAAACATCAGTCCAGTAAATGGACACAGGCTGCTTAAAAAAAAAAATTGTTTCCTGTTTGAAAGAGCAAAAGCAAGTATGGTGATTAGCTGTTCCTTGAAGGCCACTAACCCTGCATTTACAGCCATTCACAGGGATTTGCAAATTAAGATTTACTAAGCAGGCTGCTTTGTGACTAGGCACTGGCAACATTTCAGTTACACTGGTGTATTCTTGCGTTACGCTTATTAGGTGAAATTTCCAAAATTCCACCCTTATGCCACATGGCATAATTACACTCTGTATGCAGCATTATTTTATCACAGAAGCACGAAAACAACACAAAGACCAGAACATGAGCAGCTGTTACTCGTGATACTTGTATTGTTTGTGCTTTTTTCTTTAAGATCACACTGCGTCCTTTTCTCCAAAATGTACGCAAGGTTACATTTCACGCTATAATACAGCACTAAATGACAGTTTTGCCTTTCTCATTATTTCGTGCAATTTTTGCAGATTATGCAAATACAAATTATGCCAGTACTGAATAGCTTTATTTGCTACCCCGGTGAATATACAATTTGCAATGCAACCTATTTATTTTATTTAATGCTTTTATACTGCGCGAACCCACCTCAGATCAAGTTGTCAGAGCACTTTACATAAATACGTACATAAATATCGATGAAGGTTTATGAAAGAGTTGGCATCTCTACATAGGTGTAGCAGAAAGCAACTCAGGTCTTAAGGCATAGAAGCAAATATAGCATGATACTTTGGGGCATGGCTCAAGAGTGGAGGTTTAGATGCTAAGATAGATTTTGTAGGTGTCAGGGCAAAGGGAATGATCAGAAAGTTTGTGTCCACTGGGCAGTGATCATTCAGATTTCTCCAGGAGATGCTTATTTAGGCTGGATTTCAATATGATGATGGAGGAGGCTGTGTGTATCTAGAAGCACAAGGAGGTAGACATTTTAGGTGCATTGCTGAAAAATCTAGATTCACGGAGAACATCTTCCTGAATCTGTGGATTTTTAAGCATAGTGGGGCACATGCATCAACATAGACAATAGCGATTCTTTAATTGCGATTATTAAGGAATCGCAATTAAAGAATCGCTATTGCCTATGCATGAAGGAATCGCATAAAATTTTGCGGTTCCTACAAATTCCTTAATTGCGACTCGCAAATTGCGAGTCGCAATTAAGGAATTGATTCCCAATCATTCCTATGGGCCCAAAGGCCCATATGAATGGCAATTGCATGCGCAATTTGCGAGTACCCAATAGGTACTCGCAAATTGCGCATGCAATTTCAAGGGTGCAAGGGTCCCAAAAGGATACCCTGTTGCACCCCTGAAATTACAATTTAACCACATGTTGCGCACACACATGCCACAAGGGCATGTGTGTGTGTGTAACATGTGACTTTGAAAAATGCACTTTAGAGCATTTTTCAAAGAAATCGAAAATTACCATCAACTTTAGATTGATGTTAATTTGCGAATCATATTAGCGAAATCGCTAATTCTTTTTTGTTTAATACATTGCATTTAAGGAATCGCAATTTGCGGTTTTCTTAAATGCAATCGCAATTTAAGTAAGCAAATTTAGCGATTCCTTAAATAGCGATTTTTGCATTTGGGATGATGCATCCCAAAATACAAAAATACCGGTCGCAAAGGGGCAGATTCTGTGAATATGCCCGTTTGCGACCGGTTTTTAGGTTGATGCATGGGGCCTAGTGTGTTTTTTTCCCTCTTAGACTTCATGGTCATCCTCAAGGGACAGTCTGGCAGCTAAGTCATCGGATGTGGTTGTGTTTAAGGCTTTGAGGGTTATTTTGGCAATAGGCAGTATTGGAAGAGCTGCACTTCTCCAGGGCTAGAAATTTTAGGGTTGGCAAAATCAGTTTGATATGATCCGATATCCGTTTCCAGGCAATAAGATCCGCAGCAGAGGAAAGAACCACCCTCAGTGGTACACGCCAGGTCTTAGACAAACCAGTGAAGAGTTTGTTGCTGTAATCAATTCTTGACATGACCAGTGTTTGAACTAAATTCTAAAGGTCTATTCATCTAATTCGCTTATTAGTACACCAGTTGCATTGCACATTGCATTACCACTTGCGGCCCAGTCCGGAGTGCAAACTATACATACTGGTTTTGTCTATGTTACTAATCCCCGTTTACTTTTTTGCCTAATATTTACCACCGGGCTAGATCTGATACCGATTTCCTCGGTAAACTGAGGGTATCATAAGTTGTACTAGATTCCTATATTTGGATATTTGTGCAATATTGAAGCAACTTGCATTTGTATTCATGTTAGCGCTGTCACGCAGGTTTCAATTATTGAGCGAAGACAAAGCAATTCAAATCCCAACTTTCCACTTTACTACATTGTTCTTCTCTGATAAAATCTGTTCTTCTCTGTGCCCGGGTTCTGCCTTCCCATGCTAAAAATAAGTGTTAGAAACAAGTGTATTATAGAATGAATCCCTTGAATGGCCTGCGGATCCCTTCTCCGTACTTATCGAGTTTTCAGTGTTGTTTGGAGACTTTCAAATTTGTAAATGGCATCTGCAGTGACACTGTTAAAATAATAATGTTGTTGTTCTTATGCATTATTTCATCTATGTTAATGGCTATGTGTGCATGTGCTGATTACAGAATATATATTTCACCATGAAAAAAGATATGGCAGTCAGTGGCGGCTCGCATAGGGCGTGCTGCGGGGCGAGGGAGGGGCAGGGTGGGGGCGTAGTAAACTCGGACATACGACGGAACAGAGGAACGTTCCTCTGTTCCGTCGTATGTCTGAGTTTACAACACCCCCACCCTGCCCCTCCCCCACCCCGCCCCACCGCCCCGCAGCACACCCTATGCGAGCCGCCACTGATGGCAGTACAATCAGGTTGATATCTGAGCATGCAGAATCATAAGGTAAACCGCACTGTAGTACCTCTAAGGAGGGTGGCTCCTGAGAAGAAATGCTGATTTCCATCATTCATGTCAGTAGGGACGATGCAATGCAACCGGTGTAAATTACATCTTTTCAGTGAATTCTATCAAAAATGTTTCTCTCACGTCCCATATTGCTTATTGCTAGGATGAGGTTTATCCCATGTAACTTTGACCTCTGCCTCCAAAGTATACTTTTGTATTGTCACTTCAATGGCCACAGCCTTGACCCCATTCTGTCCTAATAGTGTGAAGCCATAAGGCTGAAGACATTGGATGACCGTGGTAATAATAACAACCACATTCAGTCAAATCTCTCTTTTCTGTTGTGTTCTTGACACTAAAGTTATGTTAATATTACAGTTTGAATGTTTATTTGATGTCACTTGATCAGTGAATGTTGTTCATTTGTGTACATGATCTTCCGGTCAGTGTAGCAGGTGATCTCATGCCAGGCACAAAAGGAGAGCTACAGCCAGGGTCATGTCATATTTGGAGTGTTAACCAGAGGTCACGCCACAGCACATACAAGGACAAAGAAGCTTCAAGACATCTAAAGGATGGTCATGTTCTTTCATCTCTACGACCAGCGGCCATCGGTTCACAAGTTTCTAATCTTTGGGTTCAACAACGGTTTGTCACCAGACAACTGGTTTTCATTCTGTGCATCCATTGTGGAGGTGTTATCTGGAAGCCCACTCTACCGTTCCATTGTTGTGCTGATGACATTTTTCCCTGTCCTAGATGACAAATATTTATTGACTGTTTTGCACAGATACCTATGTGGAGAGAATGGAATAGACTGAGGGTAAATCCAACTAGAAAGAAGCAGCGATTGTGAAGGGTAGGATAAAAAAAGTTTAGACAAACTTAGAATAAAATATATATGCACGTGATTCGGCGAATATGAGATAGCCTAAACCTTTTACAGTTTGGTGCCTTTGATGATATGTCTCTGGGGTGGCAGAGTGAATATTTGTTTTGTAGGGTCCGAGGGGAGTGAAACCATCTGTAATAAGTTGTAAGCACTGTTTGGACGTCGGCCCCCAAACTGAGCAGTGAGCCCTTCTCTGGTGTGTTTTTCAGACCTGAGGTGGGGGCAGGACCCTGTAAGAGAATGTGCCTCTTTCAAGGTGAGGTGAGGCTACGGTGTGGAATATCATCAACAAGACTGTTTCTTTATAATTCAAGAGAGCTTTAAACATAGCTTGTCTAATGTCTGTAAAAGACCAGATGAAGAGATAAGTCAGAATGTTTTTGACTCCAAACCACAGAGTCCCAAATCACATCTGCAATTCCTACGTTGGACCGCCAAATATCTTAATTAACCAATAAGTCTGTTGCAAGCATTGTTATATGAACTAAAAATGAGATGGTTAAGCTCGGTTTGGTGTACTTAGCTTCCTAGCCTCATGTGGTGGGCCGGATCACATGCTATTTTTGACTGGCACAGTTCTATGCCCTTAGTGGTAAGTTAAGGCAGTGCATCGTTTTCCACTGTATCATGAAAGGAGGTCTCTGATGATGGTAAATTATAACAGGAATCTTTATACCTATTCGGTATGTGAAATTGTGTTGTGGTGGTTGTGATGTGTTCTGTTCTTTTTGTGATGCATTATTGAAAAGTAATTTTGTGTATGACTGTTGCATTCTGTTTTGACTATTCTGTTGCGTCTTGTTATGTTTTAATTGTGTTGCTATCGAGCTTTGGGTATGTTTCTGTGTTCTATTGTTTACTTTAAATATATCAACAACTGATGCTACATTTACAGCCAAAATCAGCACATGCCTCAAAGCTCCCGTGACAAGCAACAATTAACCTGTGTCTAAATTAGCAAAATAGCACTGCTCCTGCTTTTCAACTGTTTAAGGCATCAGTCAGCCCAAAGCTGTTGCATAGACAGTCCTTGCTGCCAGCATATTCCTTCCTGAAATCTACTTCCTGAAATATCTTTCTAAGAACTTCATCATGTGGACTTATCTAGTCAGAATGCTATTGTTGCACGGACATGGTTTGATGAATGCTCAGCAGAGGTGACCCATCACAAGAAAACTGAAGAGGTCCACATTGTAGTGCCCCCTTCAAGGAACCAGGACTCCAATATAGGTATGCTTCAAAGGCTCTGTTTATTTAGATGCCTGATTGATGTTTTGTCTGGTACAGGCAAACAGCTACGACTGGGAGGTCTTGTCTCTTACCCTGTGTGTGTGTTGGTCGTGTGTGTGTGTGTGTGTCTGTCTGTCCCTGGCTGTATATGTATGTCCCTTTTCTTGCCTCCCCTGCCTGTGTCTTTTCCCCACCCTGCAGGAAGTGATGTCCAGTGTCCGGGTGCTCAGTGCTTGCCACAGGGTGTTAGTGTACTGTCTTCCCTGACCATGCTCCTCAGCACTACACATGTGATTTACTGTGATAAGTTATAATAGATTATACATAGAAGTTCTTGGGACAGGTTGTATCATTATTTTGTTGGATATCTTGAGAAGTATATATGTAACATAGCATTACGAAGCAGGTTTGTTATTTTGAAATAGCCCTGATTAAGTTCCGGGAAAGGTATTTAAGGAACAAAACATGTTGGCTACAAGACATTTTATGTGTTTGCTTGAGGATACAAAAAGACATGCTGTAGTAAACCAACACAGATAACACTGATGTTGTAAAGGACTCTCTCAATTTGTGGTGGTGGAAAAGTTATCTTCAATTTTCGATCAAGTTTTGGGTATTGAGCAGTCCAACATCCTTTTATATATGTGCACTGAGTAACTGTTAAATAATTACTGTGTGATACATTTCTTGTTTGATACTGTAAAAGTGGATCCTGTTGGTAATGCAATTGCTTCTCTGGGATTCCTGGTTTGTTGATATATCTATATTATTAGTTGATTCATAGATTGAGAACACTTTTGCTACAAGACTCAGAAAATGTGGTTGATTCATTTACAGGAATATGCCACTATGATAATTAGTGTGCTGAATTTGTGTTAGTCTGTTCAGGAACAGCTGTGAGATATAATTACATTAGGTCTGTATTCGTCTGCGAACTACATTGACATAGAACAGGGTTCTCCAGTGTCGGTCCTGCAGGGCCGGATCCATGCTAGATTTTTAGCATATCCCCATTTAGATAAATATAGTTATTAAAAAATCTGGCAAGGATTCGGCCCTCCAGGACTTACTTTGGAGAACCCTGACCTAGAATGACCAAATGCACAGTTTACATCTATGTTTTCACATTATGATCTATTAGATTTTAACAGATATAGAAAGCAAACTCAAAGAAAACTCCCCATAATGGTGGTATATGTCCACCGATTCCTGGGAAAAAATACTTTACGGCCCTTTTTGTATAGCATTCTAGGTAGAGGAGACCATCTTTGTATGAATCCTCCTACTAGAAATCAGACAACACTCTGCTAAATGTCTCATGTACACCAACGACCACATTACCTATATTATGCCCGCATTTTAGCACATTTACAGTTGGCATCCATCGGTCCTACTCTCAGTTGCATGCTTATGTTATACAATAAATTGTGCTGGCAGGCTACCTGCAGTCACAAAGAGTGTAATTTTCAGACTAACCAAGAAGGTATGAAATGCAGCTCTCCCTGTCCATCCTTTTGGTAGCCGGCCATAAAAGTCCCAAAGGTACCTATTATGCATTTATAGTTGTTTGAGTGTTGCTGCGTGCTAACTGACAAAGATAAACGGTTCTAATACAAAAGTGCAGGAAGAAAGGGAAAGTAATAAGATGGTATCAAGTATATGTGAGAGAGAAGTCCAGAATTCACCAGCTGTTTTATCAGAAGTCAGACACTGAGGAGGAAGAAGTTCCCTTAAATGTTCTTCAGGGTGTGGCCAGGAAAATGGCAGAAGAAACAAGGGTAAGTATAATAATATTAAG
Source organism: Calotriton arnoldi (assembly GCA_963921515.1). NCBI lineage: Eukaryota > Metazoa > Chordata > Amphibia > Caudata > Salamandridae > Calotriton > Calotriton arnoldi. Next base: position 374,254 of record CAWUFW010002826.1, on the reverse strand, counting down.
AAAAACACTAAATACAAAATGAAATAATGACGGAGGGGATCTGCTTGAAAGAGATGAATTAAAAATGTTGCCACTTTGATGCCAAACGATTTACGATATGGAATGTGTAGAACATATGAATAGTGCTTTACCTTGGAATGTCTTCCTCGACGGTTATGCATCCATAGAGAAACACTATGACTCCAACTACTGACGCTGGAATAAGGAGTCCAGTATAAAGACCCAACCATGCGAAATAGAGTCCTATTTTTTCTCCAAAATACTTTCTGAAATGGGAAAGAGAAAAAGAAATGAGTTCAACGCAATAGACTCAAAATAGAAAGATAATATCACCTTGATAGGGGTTTGCCTTGTATTTTAGATCATTCACGTTACTTACACGAAATAAATACTGCAAGACAAAGAGATATGCAATACATTTTTTCAATCTATTTATTTTTGTTGTATCGTCGTGTGTAAATTCACAATCTTAAAATGATAAAAGATATGTTTCATTTCCAGCTGAAAGGCAACTTTTTCTAACCCACATGCATTTTATGGGGTACATTCACACACACCCATTCAAAATGTCTGATGGACTGACCATTACCCTGGTAGGCTGAAAGCAAGAAGGCTGCTTTCAAAACAGGATGAGCTACCATGACCCAACCAGGCCCCCATGTCTGCATTCCAGTCCCGGCTTCCTGCAGAATAGTGCTGGTTTGAACATTCATTTTACGGCTGATTCTGGTTTCCAGTCCAGACCTGTAAGTGCGCTGCACACTTATGAATTAATGAACAATTCTGCAGGCTCTCGGTCGAGATATGCAATGGGATCAACAGGGTCAGACTCAGGTCTTCATTGTTTTGGCAGCATGCGCCTCTCGCCGGTAAGAGATATTATTATGGACTCAGCTACAACAATGTGTAAGGTTATAACAGTCCTTATTTAGAGGTGAAGGAATGCACTTATCCCACTCAATCGCAAGAATCGTGAAACCTGATGCAGGTCTTGGTCACAATAGACATTCTTTGGATTGGATCCACCAATACTTTTAAGGAGAGGAGATTTTGCCTGGGGTATTAAGCACACTTCAATTGTGATAATATACAGCCAGCAGTGTAAACTCTAGATGTCCACATCATATTTGGGATTTGCTTTGTCCATATGAAATAAGGCCAACCACACTGAAATCAATCAAACTGTGTCACTAAGACAGCACTCTTGCCCAAAGTGTTGTTATGCTTTTGCTACACAACAAACAATCCACTTGTAGCTCATTGTGCTCATGGACGTCAATTCACCAAAACGCTAGGGGTAGCAGAAGTGAAATCGCATGCCATTTTAACTTTACTTTGACTCCCACACACCTGCTTACACATATTAACACATAAACACACTCTCCTGCACATAAACACACTCTCACCCTCAAGCATGCATACAACATACATTTAACACGATTTTTTACTTGCCTTAGCTTCCAGATAGGGACATATTCCAGCTAATGTGCTCCATTTTTTTATTACACCAATAGTTAACAATATTATTCACTATTGGTATAATACAAAATTGACAGAAACCAAGCAATTCTACTCCAACCAGCGTCCATTAGGAAGAGCTGCCCCTTTGTTCCAGACACTTATTTTGCCACCTCTGAGGCCAGGGGTCGCAAAAGCAGTGCCAGGGGTAGCAAAGGGCAAGCCAGGGGTCACAGCTGCATCCCTGCTGACCCCTAAATGACATTTGTGATTGTGCTTCGTCAGAGAGCAATGGATTGCTAATGCATTTTTGAGCGAAGGCAAACTTCTGGACAATCTAAACATCTTAGGCCCTAATTAACAGGTTTTATCAACCCAAGATTCAAATACTAACAGTAGTTACAGGTCATTTGTGATTATGTGTTAAGCGAGAAAACTCACACCTTCATTTTTTTTCCCAGTGAAAAGCAGATGGGATTTATTTTCGAAAAACTCCTTGGAATGATGAGAAAACGTGCCAAATTTGTCGTGCAAACATATGTCAGTTGTTACATGGCATAGTTACATTCAAAGTTATTGCATCAGCTGTGCCTTTACATCAAAGTCCTTTACATCTTGACCTCACAGATGAGATGGAAATTACAATTTCAACATGCACACATATATACACATATACAAATATATACCTACACATATAAATGAATATATGTATACATAAAATTTAAATACATTTAATTTGCAATTCATAATTTATTTATAATTAACTGATTTTAAATTTAATTTTAAAATAATACATTTTAAACAAATATTATTAAACAGTTACTGTTATTATTACTTTAATTATATTCAATTTCATTTTACTTCATCTAAGTTTAAATTACTCATCCTTGAGCCCTAGACACTCCCTACTCCTTATCCATGAACCCTTCAAAAAAGACATTACTACCCCTGTAATGTACCCATACCTGAACTTTAAAAAAACCTTACTACCCCTACATACTGCCTATCCCTAAACCCTAAAAACTCCTTATTTCCTGAAAACACTAAACATCCCACTAAAAAATCCTTACTATCTCTATACATTACTCATTCCTGTAGTCAAAAACCCAATACAATATCTAACCCTGCAATCTGAAAATTCTGCACCACCCTTTCAAAAAACTTAAAAACTTAAAGGAAGTATAACAATATATTAAATTAAATTTAAATCAAATAAATTCATATTGAAAGAATTAAGTGCTCCCATTTTATTAAATATATTAAATGTACTTATTTAATATATATTTTCAACTCATTTAATTTATTTTTACTTTTATTTTTAGGTAACAAAGATGTATGTATATGCATATACATATATATATTCACACACATATATATACATGCATTTTTAATATATCATATATATATGGAGAAAAAAATATACATATATATATATATATTTCAGTGAAGAATAAAAATGGCAAAGGGATGTTATAGTTAGGTGAAAATGTCAATTAAAACATACCATTTTAAATTGACAGAACCACTGAAATTCACCAGTCAAAGTTATCTCAAGTATTTGTAACTCATGCCCCCACCATGCACAGTGTTGTCATCAATAATGTAATTTTTGATTTTGCAGTGATGTTATTAATGATATCATAGAATGAGATGAGGGATGTAATATGGGAAGTAATTAGCAGTACATGGCGAGGGTGCGAGTTATAGGTACTTTAGGGCAGGAGTTATACTTGATACTTAATACTTGAGATAACTATAACTGGTGAATTTCAATGGTTTTGTTCAATAAAACTGTGTTTTAACTGACATTTTCACCTAACTAATGTCCCTTTAACCTTTGCTTTTTTCAGTGAATTTCTGAGGATTTTTTTAAATGTAAGGTAAGATATAAATACAATTCCAACCTATAACGCCACTTTAACTTTTGTTTTTTTCAGTTTATATCTATGTTTTTTTAACATAAAGTAAGATGTCCATCACTGTGTGTGGGGTTGGATGCAGGGCCTGGCCTCAGGCTTGTCTGGGGGTACAAAAGACTAGTGTGAAACCCTTTGTGAGTGTACTGAGGCAGAGCCTTTGTGATGTTCAAGTGTGGTAGGTGACAGCTCTGGAATGTTCAAGTGTGGTAGGTGACAGCTCTCTCCCCTCTTCAGGTCAGTGATAACCCATCCTGTTAACACCATTCCCCCTTTGAGCAATACACAAAGACCCACCTCCAGCTTTACCATTAAAGAGGCTTTTAAATTACAATTTTTAAGAGACCAAATGCAACATTCCTACTTGCTCCCGATTGTTTTTCCATTACCCGGACATGTAAAAGTTAAAAGTACATGCCCAACCTTTCAAATACATTGCTCCCTGCCATAAGGAAGTTTTAGGTCTGGCAAAAAGTTAATTTTGCCAGGTCGAAATGGCAGCTTAAAACTGCACACACAGGCTTCAATGGTAGACCTAAGACAAGTTTAAAAGGGCTACTTAAGTGGGTGGAACAATCAGTACTGGAGATTCACTAGTAGTGTTTCATCTACAGGCCATGGGTCCAGGTAGTACCACTTAACTTCATACTTAAAAAGTAAATAAATGTGTCAATTGGGGGTCAGCCAATTTTACCATGTTTAGAGGTGAAAACACAAGAACTTTAGCACTGGTCAGCAGTAGTAAAGTGTGCAGAGTCCTAAGGCCAGCAAAAACAAAGGTAGGCAAACACAGGAGGATTGAAGGCAAAAAGTTGGGGGAAAACCATGCCATGGATGTCAGGTCCAACACTACTGTTCCAGGTGGTGGAGGCCGCCATTCAATTAGGTTGGAATGTTGTCATCGCAGGAAGAGCATTTCACTACCGAGGCAGGATTGTAATACCCTCCCGTTAAGGTAATGATGTCCTTTTGTCATCAGCTTGTGCCTCTGCCAGAACTCTGTTCCTCTTTGGTGCACATTTTTGTGCAACAATTACATGTAAGAATGTATACTGCGTTAATGTGTACTACAGTTTCACAGTTGTGTTTATTCTTGGGTGTCTTGGGACCTAGGTTGCTTTTAAGACTTTCAGGGTAGATGTCTTTATGTGCATAGTTTATTAGGACTTCGCATTGTCTAATTATGTTTAAACATGTTGGATTTAACTTTATAGGGTGATTGCTGTGCATTGCTTATTGCTGTCTTTAGGGCTTGCAGTGGCTCTCAAAGGGAATATAGTGTGTCTTCAATTGTCAATTTGTGCTTTCTTGTTTGCTGTTTTTATTGCGTTAACTCGCAGTATACATATGCCTTTGTGTTGGATCTAAACTCAATATTTTTACATAAAAAATTTATTTTGGTCATATTATATTCACTTTCTGAACTGTTTGCAAACAGGTTATATGGCCATCATCTTTCAAGGGGCAGTACTCTACATGGGCTTACCTTACCCGTGTTTAACAAAGACAAAATACATGTGTTTGAGTGTCACTTATGACCTACATATCCAAGATATGCTTTCATTGGATACATATAAATTCCAACTGAAACTGAATCTTAAAGACAAGATCAAGATGGCACACTCATGGCTCATCGGTGATGATATCCTCTATCTGGCTAACTGTGCTCATGATGAGTGTCAGACCTCGGTTCACGGCAAGCAGGGGCTACTAGACGTCAACTGTGGTGGTTGAGGTCATTTGCCTCTGATGTTCTGGGAACTGTCCTATTATGGCTATGCAAACTTGCCACATACAACTCTTTCTGCACAAGATAGCTAGGGGGAACAGTCACAGGATCCTCAGGGAATTAATGTGGGGCTGCTCATGCTGACATCTCAACAATCAATCAAAAATCAAATAGAGTGAATGTCCAGCGCAGAGCTTTTCTTTATAAGAAAGAAAGTACTTTAGTACACACTGGTACTTAATACTACCCCCTTCTAGCAGCAAAGCACTACTTAGTGATAATAGGCGATTTTCAGTGCTGGGAAGCCCGTGTCTGGGTAGCCATTACAAAACATAACATATTTAGGCATGTGTGGTTCCCACCCCATTCCCTCACTGTCCTACTGCCTCCCCAGATTCTCCCTCCCACAATTCTATGTGCCCTCCTCTTTATTTGCTGGAGGGCACATCAGCAGCTTGACTCAAGCACAAATGCAGAATAAACCACCCTCAAATACAGAATTTGTGCAGTCTTTCGGTTATCTGCTTTTGAGCAATTTTCAGTTTGTCCAAGGCTGGTCCACCATGGCCAGTACCTCGGGTATGCCCACCCACACTGTTGGGGGTGGCGTACCAGCAGGCTGTCTTCAGTCTTTCCCAGCTTGGCGCTGGGCCTCGTTTGATAGCATAGTCGCTCCAGCTCTTGTGTGGGAACAGAGAAGCAGCAGTCTGAACTTGGTGCAGTTCCAACTGAAATGAGGATAAGTGTCTGGTGCCTTTGGGTTTTGTCAACAAGCCCAAGCCAAGGCCTGGTGGTTCTCAGACATAGCTCCCGACATGGCCTTGAGGCCCTTAGGAGTTACAACCTCTGGTGAACTGATGACAAATTCATCAGGAGCATCCTCGCACAAGCCAGTCACAACATTGGCAGTTACAGACCCACGTGGCTGATCACTGAGCAGATGAAGCCCTACCAAGACCAGACACAACTTCAGCAGCTGCAGCCCCATATCAGCCACTCTCTGGGAAGTTATAGAGTTCTGGGTCCCACCCAGAACCTTTGTGCCAGGCTGGGCCCCCCCCGAGTGTCTGGGTCCTCCAAAGATCACTCTCCAGCAGTCTGCTCTTCTTGGCATCCCTCTGAGATCATGGAATGCACTGACCAGAGTCTTTTCCAGCAGGTTGCTCTCTTCTCTCAATAGACATGCTCCTAAGCACTTCTGGACAAGTATGCAGGTTCTCAAGCAAGGAATTCAGACTTCATGTGCTGTTCTCTCACTTCTGGAAGACTGGCTATCAAGGCAGCCACCAGCCCTGGTTGAACAGCACTCCTTTGAGTACTCTACAGAGCACTCCCTTACTTAGCTATAGGGGACTTGGAACTGTAACCACAAGAGGGTAGTGTGCAACTGGAAGACAGGAGACATGGATCCATTATCAAACTGTTTGACTGGTTTAGGGTGGCTCTCCTTACACGTGTCTTTTTCAGGATGTTCTCCAGGCACAACCTTTGTGTAGAGTGATGCCTTTCACAGCAGGGGAGTCTCCAATTTGAAGCACCATCAATAGAACCACAAAGAGGTGTGAGTTTTCTGCACCAGGCTGCCACTAAGCCCAATTGAAGGAGTAATCAGGGAAAGACAAAATGGCAGGGCTGACCTAAAGGCCTTCTAATCGTTCACAATAAAGTCAGTCAACCCACCCATTTGGCACATTTAACTTACTCATCCCTGCCATTCACAAAAGGGTTGTGTTTAAAAAAAACAAAGCAGCTCATTGCTATCCAAAACCCACAAAAAAGTAACGAAAGAAGCGCTGTCTCTCCTTTATCCCCAGTTCAGTATCTAGGCCTCCACCTTGTGCAAGGCCAGGCCAGAGGTATCTAAAATGGACCCCACTGGCCTACATTAGTCTGGCTCACTCACACAACCATGCATGCACCACGCAGACTAGACATATCAACAAGTATAACCCACACTCAGGATGTTAGCGTAAATGACTGGGTAAATTGGATGTAAGAAATTGGGTTATTGGTTGAAGGGGGCAGGAGCCCCACTCAGGCAACAACCACAATCCTTGTCAGGGTGAACCACAAAAGTCACTAAATTAACTTGTGCCTAATCCTCTGGTACCTTGGCACAAAAGCTGTCAGACTTGAGTTAGAGGCAAAGTGCAGTTGGAGGGAGGCTTCTGGAGCTTGTTGTGTCCCTGTAGCTCAGAACAGGAGGTAAGTCAACTGACACTTGGACCCACTTAGGTTAGCCTGGGGTGAAGGAAAAGGGTCCAGTCCTCCTTCTCAAAGAGAAGGGTAGTCCTCTGGGGGACAGGGTAGGCCTCTAGCAGTAGGCCAGTCTTCTGGTATCAGCAGGGCAGTACTTTGGGAAATAAGTCAGGCCCCAAGCAGCAGAACAGTCCCCCAGGAAACAAGACAGCCCTTCTTCTTTGGAGTCCTCAGGTCCAGGAGTGAACTGAAGAGTGTCTCAGGAGGACCAATATTTATACCTGGTACCATCCTTTTGAAATGGGGCAATTTTCTAGGCTACCCCCCCATCTGGCTCTGGAAAATCTTCCCTTCCCCTGCCAAGGCTCACAGACGTCAAAGGTCACAAAAAACTAGTGCTAAGTTTCTTTGTGTGTGCTCAAGGCAAACCTTTGTAATGTAAGTGGGGAAGGGACACAGAGAACAGCTCCTCCACCTACCATCCTGGTAGGATTACCCATCCTCCCCCTCATTTAGTCCCCTATTGTTAGACTTGACACCGTTGGGTGGTAATCACCAAAGATTTGGCCTTCACCCTATCTTCTAAGTGAACACGCTTTTGTTGGCTGTAGGACGCTGTGCACTTTACCACTGCTAACCAGTGCTAAAGTACTGGTGTTCTCTCCTCTAAGCAAAGTAAAATTGGATTACACCCATATGGCACATTTAAATTTACTTATAAGTCCCTAGTAAAATGGAACTACAGCTATCCAGGGCCTGTAAACTAAATGCTATCAGTGGGCCTGCAGCACTTATTGTGCCATCCACTTAATGTAGCCCTTTAAAACATGTCTCAGGCCTGGCACTAAAACCTGTGTGTGTAGTTTTAAACTGCCATTTCGACCTGGCAAAATCAACCTTTTGCCGGGCCAAACCCTCCCTTTTCAATATATATTCCACCATAGGGTAGGACCTAAATAGCCCATAAGCCAGGGTGCAGTTTATTTCAAATGTTGGACATGTACTTTGAAGTTTTACATATCCTGGAAGTTAAACACTTCCAAATTCAAATGTCACTAATAGGAGGTTACCTCATTACAACTAATAAGTGCTAACGTTTGTTTGGTAACAGATGGAAATGTCATGTCTGATGTCTGAGGAACAATTTAAAACAGTCTTTAATCATGAAGTCAGATTTTAAGTCTCATTTTTAAAAAGGCCACTTTTAGAAGGTTGACGTTTTCTTGTCCTAAACATTTGGGGCCTGCAGCCTGTTTCCTGGGTCATATGTATATGTCTAGTTGGCAGTTGATATTTGTATATTCCTTCCAGACAGCCACAAATTATCGGGTCTGGGGTTAATAGGATGGACCATCCTGACTTGATGAGAGGAGCTAAACTGTCACGTGTCATACCTGCCCTTCAAAGTCACTGCCACAGCTCATACACGAAGGACTTCACAGTAGCCTATTGGTCCTATAGACAGACTGGGACCATGGCAGTGAGGCAGAAAATTCCAGACACTTCTGTTGGGGTAAACTCTAGAAATTTCTTCCACTTCAAAGGGAATACAAGGTATAAAAATAGGGCTCTCCGACTACTCTTCAGTAAACTCCTGGACTTGTGGATACTACAGAAGAAGGACTGTCCTGCTGCTTAAGGCAGGCCTTGCTGTCTGAGAAGGAAGACTAGACCTTCAACCTTCATCACAGGCTGCAGTGACTCCAAAGGTCAGCTGAGAGATATCCTGCTCTGAGCTACAGGGAAACAACAAACTCCAAAGGACTCTGCTACTGCCCTGCTGCAGTGGACCTGCATCTGCACCAGCATCTAGACCTGCCTGAGCCCTGCTGCCCTCTGCTGGTGTGAGTTCCTGATGCGCAAGAGGTGCCTCCCAGATTTCACTAAACCTTATTTACATAGACAGTGATAAGCCTGAAAGTTTGTCAATGTTATAGCCCTACACTGGACACCCATGTTATGCTTGCATCTATAATTGCTACGGTGGCCATTTTTAAGGAGGAACAACACATGAGAAATGTTCTTGGACATGCTAATAGGAAACTTCCATACCCATTAAAATTTAAATCCCCCAAAGAAATGACATTTTCAGGCCAACCCTAATCTCCCTGCTGCCAATTAATATCTAATCAAATGTTCGTATGGATTTTCTGGGTCAACCGCCAAACATATTTCAGATAAATTAATCGTGTAAATAAGGAATGTTTGGAGTACGCCCAATGGCTAGCTATTTTCAAAATCCTGAATTTTTGCCAAACTCAATACTAAGGTCATGACATTGCGGTGGGTTTTCAACAAAAAAGCATTTAAAAGTTAAACACATCGCATGTATTCCAACTTCTTTGGCTGCCAATATTCTTTCATCAGAAATAATCAAAAGACGAAACAAAACATGTTCTTTCAGAAATATGTCACGTAACACATGCTTAACTGTATTAGAAATTATACAGTACTGCGACAAAACTTGGCAATGAAATATTAACCTTCATGACAAACGACGCAAGTGTCTTTGCATAAGGTAATGCGCCGCATGCAGTAAGAGCACATTAAAATATTTGTATAAAATAATGGAATTTCAATGCATCCGTCCAAACCGCCAGACCATATTTGATAGTTACAATCCCCTATTTCTGATTTAAGTCTTCGAAATGGCACTTCAAATTCATTTTCAAAAGAAATCCGTCACATTTCTGTAACTATTTAATACGCATATTGCAATTGCGGGGCACTTAGCTACACATCAATGGTTTGGACAGGGATCAGATTTAAGACTTTAGTATATTTTCAGGATAATAAATATACATTAAAAGATCGCTCATAATGTAAAGGTTTTTTCATGACTTATGAGGTTTAAAACTGTATAGAAATGTTATTAAGAAGGTAGTCATGCATGAGTACGGGTAATATTGATGGGTTTTTCTTGACACTATGTTAGGGAGGTTCATCCCTACACAGATACCTGCACACATGTATGCAAGCACAATGTGTTCATTCAGACACACAAACACACACAGAAAAACAGATTGTAGGCCACAAAATATTTATATGCTGGAGGATAGGTGGCTGTGCTAAATTTAAGTGTGGGCTAAATGATGCAATGGTGTCCATACATAACATATGTCATTTGCACAAGAATTACAGGTTTTCTGTGAATAATGCATGGGCAGTCATCCGTTTGAAAACTATATATGAGCTATATCCTCATGTATGAAAGGCATGCAAGATACCAGCTCAATGTACTGTCCACAGAGTTTCTAAAGGCGCACAGCGAATATTACCAGTGAAGGATTGTAAGCCCAAATATTGAGTACAGAAACATCGTCAGTTATAAAAATATTATCGTAAATATTTTTTACAAAACTATTGCTCCATTGGGTGTAGATTTACTATTTTTAACTCTAAGACACAAACATTTTGTCGGACAATATGAAGTGCACAATATACTGGTGCCAATCCTAACCAGAACATGCAGCTGCAGCATACACCCAGTATCACAGTTACCACAATACATTGTGTGCTCAGAGCAATTCTCCTAAGTGTTAAAATTATGTGATTAGAGAAAGCATAAGGAAAATATAAAATTATGCATGATTGACATAGCCCAATAACTACATTATACACACCCCTAATTCATATAGAGATTGACCTGTCCTTAACACATTGAAACACCGAGATTGCCTATAAAATTTCAAAACACATTAGTGCAGTGTGAAGTCGTGTGCAGGTAAGCACTAGCTCTATGGAGCTTCTTGTGGTTGTTCCATCTTCCAAACAGAATATGAGAACCTCAAAGCACTAAATGGACCATTCAAGTTAGGCACCTGTAACTCAAAATGAGAGTCGATACAAATGTTTAAATTGCTTAATTTATTGTTTTCTGTTTTTTGCTTGTCCTGTGCCTGCTTTGTGAGCACAACGGTGGTGCATATCTTTGTGCAGAAGTGCAGTGGTACTGGAATTGCGCCGCCACATCAGAAGTTTCTACAAGTTCGGGTTGGAGAACCTGCAGTACAGACTATAGCCGCCACTGAGCGGGCAACTCCATGGATGATATGAGGAGGAAAGCAAGATGGCGAAGGCGTAGAGCTCCGCGGCGGAGCCTCTTCCCCCGATTCCCACACGGATTGTAGTTGGGGAGGTTTGGAAAGTCTTAGATGGCCTGACTTACCAGACGGTACACGGATGAATTTGGATGACCTCGGCGGGAGTCAATTCGGGCTCGGTGTTGCACCGGTGTCCTTCCCGGCGATTAGTGCTCCGAGAGACGCCCGCAGCCGCCATACGCCGCTTGCTGGTTCAGGAGTCGCGGATTTGCGCAGCTGCGGCAGGGAGACACAGCGGCTCTCAGGAGGTAGGGCAACACAATACAAAACTGTTGTTAGGGCTTTACCGCCCACGGAATGGATTGACTCTTTACGCTGCTCTCTGCGTTTGTGGGCTGGTTTAGTCACTGCTGCCAGTGGAGGAGTTGTTCAGAAAGTACGGAGTGTGCTCAGCAGCTGGTCATTCATCGTTAAGAAAATGCCACCTAAATCTACGAGACAGCAGAGGGAGCAGAAAGAGACAGCAGGGACTAATGCTGCTCAGTATAGACAAGGACTATCACCTGCAAATATGGAAACTGGTTTAGGTAAACCCCAAGAGAGCCGTACCCTGAAAAGACTACAGGATACAGCGACAGCTTAACGGAGGTTTTTGCAGGAAAAAAACCAAGCAGCTGGTAAAAAGGGTAGCGTCTCAAAAGTTCTGGAAGAAACAGGGGCAGTTTTAGAAAATAATTTAGTTACCACGTCTACATCACCTCAGCTGGCTATTACTGCATTTTTTTAAACCAGAGATGGTCTTGTGAATGTGGAGGGTGAGGTGGAAATAGACAGGGATGAGGACACTGTCGCTAATGCTGGCTTAGAGTGCATTCCTCAAGCTGGTAAGGTGGCCCAGGATACACAAGAAATACATATGGTTAATGAAGTTAATACGGACACATCCTGCCATGCCAGGGCGGTAGGACAATTACCATTACAGGCGGCGAAACCGACTGCCCAGCTCCAACTAATGAATCGACTTTTCTTTCAACGGAGGTTCCATGTTCAGCTCTAGCCCAGGGCAGAGATATGGATGTTGATAAGTTAACATCCACAGAGATTATATCAGAGGCTATCATGGATGTTCCAGATAAATTCTATTCTCTGACAGAAGACTCTCTTTCAGGGACCTCGGATTCCGATCTTGAATATACTGAATCCGACCACGTTGATACTACTTCAGGGTCTAGTACATTGGAAGCCCCCGAAACGGCTCGAAAGCAACACAAAAAATCGCAGAGGACTATAAAAGGCTCCAAGGGACTTAAAAAGACACAGAGGAAGAAAAATAGTGGGGCCTCTGGCCTGAAGTGGGATTACTCGGATACCGGAATTATTGCCCCTCTGGAATCAGCTGCAGATTTTATGGATCCTTCCTTGCCGGAACATCTTGGTGATTCCGCCACAAATGAAAAATCACTGGCGAGTCTTATCCTGGAGACTATTAAGGAACACCGTGCAGAAACTAGAGCTGATGGGAAAAAGACAAGACAAGGCACAAAGAAACTGGAAGGAGCTATTCGGAAAGTAGGTCGCACCTGCGGGGAAATCTGCGAAAGATTGGATGCTATGGAAGTAAGAACTGTGGCAGTGGAGAAGGATATGGAGGTGGTGAGGGAGCGAACAAAGACTCATGAGGCTCAACTATCTGATGTAATGTGGAAATTGGAGGACATAGAAAATCACCAACGAAGAAATAATCTCCGAGTCCTTGGGATTAAGGAAGGCATAGAAGGAGATGATATTCGGGGTTTTATGCTTGGTCTTTTTAAGGAGTCCTTCCCTGAGCTTAATGGGTGGGATTGGGAGCGAGAAATTCAGAGGGTCCACAGATTCCCTTTTGTTCGTCAGAAGGCGTCAAACAGGGACACTAGTCAGCCAAGGGCAATTCTGGGTTTTTTGGGCAATTTTGTACTTAGGCAGTCTATCTTTGAAAAAGCTCGCCCTGAGGCTAGAAGGCAGTTTAAGGATGTTTCTTTTTTTGTGCGCCCTGACTTTTGTCATATAACCGTAGAGCGTAGATGGCGCTTGCGGCAATTAATCAAACCGTTTCAGGATGCAGGGTTTGAGGCGTTTTTACTGGCTCCGGCAAGGCTTAAAACGATTGTTAAAGGGGCTGTTAGATTTTTTACATCGGAAATTCAGGCTAGAGAGTACCTTGATCAAATCCATGGGGAGAAAAGAAAAGAATAAGAATTTTCTAGCTGCATGGGATGTCCCTCTTTTCTTTTTCTTTTTCCGTGTGGGGGGGGTTGTGGCGCCGTGGTGCTGTGTGCTTTTTCTATCACTCAGACCTGGGAGGTCTGGCAGCTTTCGTAGGGTGGGGGTGGGGGTGGCGGGTGGGGAGGGAGAGGGTGGCTGGGGTGGGGGGGACAGTGTTTTTGGTGTTAAAGTTGAGAGCAAACAACAGTTAAAGAGTGCTATGTTTTTTTTCTTTTTTTTGATTCTTTATGTGTGCTTGAAGATGGGAAAAAATACTGAAATCGCTAAAACAAATAATCAATGCTTTCCTAGAAATTTGATAGGCATTTTATGCTGTGATGCCTGGAGTCTTATGCTTAATTCGGCAGAGTTTTTGCGAAGAGAAGTGATTAAATGAATAATGGCGAATATTCGCATTGCAACTATAAATATTTGTGGCCTTAATGATAGGATTAAAAGAAGAAGGATACAAGAAGATTTTAAAGTTTTACGTGCAGATTTGGTTTGTTTACAAGAGACTCATATCATGTAAGGATTATAAAGTGCTTAATACGTTAGGGTTTAAGCTAATTGCATATACGACTCAGGATGTCAGGACTAAGGGAGTGGCAGTTTTGTCTAAAAGTAAAAATATCACATCTGAGAGAAAGAGTGTGGATAAGTATGGTAGGTGGATAATTATGGAAATTAAGGGAGGGGCTGAGGTATTTACTTTGTGCTCAGTATACGCTCCCGTTTTAGATGACCCTTCAGTATTGAACCACCTATCCACTGAGCTTCCTTCGTGGCCTGCCCCCTATTTAGTGTGTGGGGATCTAAATGTTAATGGATCTAGGGGTATGGTAGAGAAAGTCGGGGTAGTACGCACGAACCGTAAACCTCAAGTCTGCAGGGCAATGAAAAATCTACTTAGAGATGTAGGCTTGGTTGACGCATGGTCCAGCTTGAGGGGCACTGAGCCTGGTTTTACCTATTATTCGGCCCCCCATCGGAAATTTGCCAGGTTGGACTATTTTTTGGTTTCACCATCTCTTTTGAAGGATGCAAGGATAGAGGTATTTCCTAGGGTAATGTCGGATCACAATCCGGTAGTGTATGAATTTCCATTGGTAGGTTTAACTAGGACACAGAATAAATGGACTTTCGAAAGAGCACTTCTTTCTGATCAGGATTATGTAAATTATATGAGAGGTTGGATCAGCGAATTTTTTAGTTTTAATAAAAATAGTGCACCCTTAGGAATGGTATGGGATACCTTTAAAGCGTCAGTGAGAGGGGAGACTTTGAGATATAGTTGGAATAAGCAAAGGAAAAATACTGAACAAATTAAACATTACTATCAGAAATTAGCGCTTTTGGAGACTGAATTAATTTATGAGGTAAATAATGGCGGGGATCTCTCTATAATTTAGATTCAATTATGGTGACTAAAGCTGCTTTAAGTGATTTTTACATAGATAAAACGGCTGGCAAGTACCTCGCTAAAAACAACAATGCTATGAATATAGTGAGACAGTAGGACGACTTTTGGCAGTCAAGTCTAGGCAACAAACAGCGATGGGGCATATAAAACAAATTAGGAATCTGCAGGGGGATATAGTGTCCGATGCCACAGAGATTAGAGAAGCCTTTAAAGAATACTATAAGGTATTGTATTCGGCGGTAGCCCCACCTGCAGAGGATGATATAAATTATGAGTACGACTTTCCACCTAAAGTGAGGTTATCACAAGAGGAGGCTTTTTTTCTGGGCACTGAAATTTCTCAGGAGGAGTTTTACGGGGCTTTGCAAGCTCTTCCATCTGGCAAGGCCACTGGTACTGACGCTATACCATTAGAATTTTATAAAACTTTTGTTAAGGAGGTCGGCCAGGAGATCTTGGGGTTGTTTAAAGAAGTTAGAAAGGGGGCCAGTTCTCCGGGCATCATGGGAGACCGCAAATATTATTATTTTTTTAAAGAAAGGGAAGGATTTTAGGAATATGGGTTCTTATAGACCAATAACATTGTTAAACAGTGATGTGAAATTATATTCAAAGATATTTGCATCACGATTGAATAAGGTTATGCAGCAGTTAGTTTCAGTATGGCAGCATGGGTTTATTCAGGGTAGGGGGACGGATGATCATATTAGGCGGCTTATATCGCTATTTGATGCTGCAGATGTCCTAGAGAAACCCTTAGCTGCAGCCTTTTTAGATGCTGAAAAAGCGTTCGACCGTGTGTCATGGAGTTATCTATGGAGGTGTCTGGAAGCTAATGGCCTCGGTTCAGGGTTTATTAATGCGATTCAGGCTTTGTATAAAAAACCCACAGCTCGTCTACAAATTATGGGAGGAGAGTCAGAGCCTTTTATGATAGCCAGGGGTACTAGACAGGGGTGTCCATCTTCCCCCCTGTTGTTCGCATTATATATAGACCCCTTTCTCCGACGTCTTGAGGCCTCTGTGAATATTTCCCCTTTTAGCTTACATGGCCGTGATACAAAACTATTGGCTTATGCCGATGATGTGGCTATTATTACCTCTGAGCCGGACAGGGCAATGGCTGAAGTTGAGACACTGGCAGAGCATTTTGGCTCATTTTCTGGCTATCGGTTGAATAGGGCAAAAACCCAGATTTTAGCAAATAAGTTTACCTCTGCTGCAGACAGTAGGATTGTGGAAGAGGCTATATATTTAGGCATACGAGTAAGAGCTAAGGTTGAAGATATTATAGACATTAATCTTACTCCCATAATCGGCAAAATGAAGAACGATATGTGCCGCTGGGACAATTTAAAGTTATCTATAATCGGTAGATGCAATCTGATTAAGATGCTGATTTTGCCTAAACTGCTTTATATTTTTCGCACGATTCCCTTAGAAGTACATAATGTATGGTTTATACAGATTGAAAGGGAAGTTGCTAGATTCATATGGTCCTATAAGCGGACACGCAGATCGAATACATTTTTATCTCTTCTTAGCGAGAGGGGCGGACTTGGTTTACCTAATTTTAAACTTTATTATTTAGCAGCCTCTTTAAAATATTATTGGCCTTTATTTGGTGATATGAAGATAGGAGATACTGATTCTAATTATGTGCCTTCAATATTTGAAAACTTGATTGGTTTACGGGCTAATGGTTGTTTGTTAAAAATATATGAGCCTAATTACTTTAAAAAGACTCGCTATAAGACTCTTATAGCAGCATATCGAAATTGGACATGGATTAGGAAAAGAATAGGGCTAGGCAGATTTAGTAGATACACTCCACTGATGGAAAATAATCTGATACCGGTGACAGTGGCATACAGGCATTTACAAAAGTGGGAGAAAGCAGGGGTCTTTAGGATAGGCGATCTTTTGACAGGGGAACATATTTCTTCTTTTGATACAGTTAGGGCTAGATTTAACATTAATCGCCAGGATTTTTTAAAGTTTTTGCAAATAAGAGATTTTCTTTTTTTAAAAAGCTGGGGGGGCGGTCGGGTTCTCCGTGATTCCATTGTTGGAAGTTCTTATTGGAACATCTGGTCTGTCAATTTCATCTTTGTACAGCATATTGCTGGAGGGTGTAACAGACGATCTTGATAAGCACTCTTTGAAATGGCAGGTCAGGGTGGATGTAGCAGATTCATGTCTTCTTAAATCAATAGAAATGGCGAATCTGGTATTATGCACTGCAAGCTTACGGGCTCAACATTTTAAGACTCTCTTTGATTTGTACATCACCCCGGCAAAAATTGTTAAATGGGGTGGTATGGATGGGACCCATTGCTTTAGATGTAATGTACATGGGGCGGATATGACCCATATTTTTTCTACATGCTCTGGTTTAGATTCTCTAAGAGGTGAAGACTCAGGCTTTTTACAATACGTGTTAAAAAAAGAAATACAGATGTCTCCTCAGCTTATGTTATTAGGGGTAACCGCCCAAGATGATTCTAGTAGTGAGTTTTTATTTATAGCTATGTCTGTGCTTAGATTATGCATTGCCTCAGCATGGCTAGATCCTCTTCCTCCAACTTTTTTGCAATGGAAAGCCCGGCTTTTACATATATTTAATTTGGAGAGAGCACTTTATGAACAAAAAGGTAGGAAAGGAAGAAATAAAGGACTAAAGATATGGAGCCCATTTACAGATTGGGTTGAAGGATTAAGGTAGAAGAGTTAGTTTTTGTCTTATGATGAATTGCATAAGGCTAATGATTTCTGCTATGAAGTCGCCCCTGTATATATGGTATGTGTTTGACGCTGTTTGTCCTGGCCTTGTGTAAATCTTTATTTTTCGTGAATTTATCTTGTTAATTTTGTTGTAAACTGTCTTTTTGCTTTTTTCTGTATGTTTGCTCAAATATGTTAAAATAAAATTTTTTTTAAAAATTGTTAAAAAAAAAAAAAGGATGATGTGAGGAGCTCTGAGTCGAGTTACCCAAGGTGTGTGTTGGCATAAACTGCACCTACTTTTGCAGTCCAGGTCTGAAAATCCTGCAAGGGCAACTACTCCTCCAGGTGCCACATGGAACATGGAAGCGAACTCGCCAAGCTGAGGGAGTTGGCAAGCCTTCATGTGCTTATGAGAAAATGATGCAAGAGGAGCCGCTTACTCCCAAAAGTTAAATTACACAAATAATATAAGCAGACTGCATAAGAAATAAAATAGGAATCAGTGATCTTAATGTGGATTTCACTTTAGTTGGATCATTTTATTGAATATGGTATATCCTGTCGTTAGTGTACATCTTATCATTAAAACAGGCATAATGGTAAGCCGCAACCTGGAAAGGGTGCTTTTCATAGCAGCAATAACAAAGGACATTAAGCTGTGGGTTTTTAAGCGCTTAATTGAATGCTGTAAAACTTGCAGTTCTATGGCTAGCACACTCCATTAGTGCACCAGCACTAGATCCGCAATCTATTTTAGCGAAGCATTTACACATATTTCTTTCCATAGGGACCTCTGACGTTCTAATCATGCAGTCAAATTCTCAATTACTTTGCAGCGTTAAAATCCTTAAAAATCTTGTATTTCGTCTTTTTAGATGTGCTGTTAGCCTAGACCTTTTGTTTTACTGAAAATCTACATATGCTATACATACACACTTACAGGGGCTTTCAATTCGCCCTCTTCATCAATTCATCCATCTGTTCTATCATTCTCATTTCTCTTCCACTGTTAGAAGGTGGTCCTGACACTATGGGCCGCCCGGATTTTTCGCTTTTTGAGCACCTAGGTGTTGAGGTTTTACTGTGGGAGAGCCTCATAAATTGGGACTCATCCACAGTGAACTCATGATGAAAGAGACTGCATGTGGATTTTACTGGTGTCCCCCTAGCTTGACTAGGCCGCTGCGCAGCAGCTGGAGTAAGGGGCACCGGGCTGGTTACCTGCAGACACCTGTGTACATGCGTGTGCACACGTGTAGGGGCTGCGCAGGGGAGATTCTTGGCGTGCGCAGTCCAGGAGCAGCTACAAAGTGAATGGTGTGGCAGGACTTATGCAGAATTGGGTGGTGACACGGAATAGGCCTTATACACTAGGAAGGAACATGCCAGGGAAAGTCAGTGTGCTTTACTGTGTTTTTCACTTCATTATTCCCCTATGGGGATGTGGAGCCCATGTGCTAGATTAACTTCCATAGGGCCTACAGATTCCAGACACGCACTAAAGTCCACTGTAGCGGATGTGAAAAGAAGTATTCTGCAGAGTCCAGAGTCATATTTGTACTGCTTTTGGGTTATCCAGAAATGTTACATCTCTCTGAGTCAGATCATAACCAGGGCCTGGCTGGGGGTTAACCTCAGCAGGCTGGATTGATGACCTTTCCCTCCCAGAGCGAAGACCTCCTTTCCACGAAGGGAAGATAGGCGGAGCTACAGGCTCATCCATCAGCAGCTATCACTGGGTGCCAGGCACCAGGCTGCACCTAGGAGGGAAGGGCTCTGGTTTCAGAGACCATGTGGCCAGAGACCCTGGACGACGCCATTTTGAACCAGCCCAGAGGCTGGACAAGAAGGAGGGAGCAGGGGCAGGGAAGTGATGTGGCGCTGTTGGATAGGACCAACAGAGACTTCCTGCCAGCCCCCTACTCAACTTTTAAAAAGTGCTTGCACAGGAAGAGAAGCTCTCTCTGGGGTGTGGTCTGCGGAGGCGGAAGGTGCTGGAGCCTGGCAATGGGCAGTTGGAAGGAGGTACCCCCTGACTGCCCCCCAGGCCCCTAACAGCACCAGAAGAAGAGACCAGGACCAGTGCGCAGACGCAGGGGCCTCTGCGCAGGAAGAAGAGAGGCCCAGGAGGAGAGCCAGGCGAAAGTCTGGCGCAGGGAGCCAGTGAAGACCGCTCCCTGCAGAATGCCCCCTCTTGGAGACCTGGAGGGCGAAGGAGAGTGCTCCCAGTGGCTGGGGGCCACCGCAAGGAGCAAGAGGACGCGAAAATGGGGCAGATCGGACCCCCAGGGGCTGAGATATGGCCCCTAGAAGGTGAGCGACCTTTGTCCCCCACGAAGAGGAGGAGGTCGGGGGCCCGGGAGCCCATCCCCGGGCCCCGAAGCAAAGCCGGGGAGCGCCGTTGCGCTCCCCGTGAAGATTGTGCCCTCCAGGGTGCCAGGAGCCCACCCTGGCCCCCGGTAATGAGGAAGGAGGAGGAGCGCCGTCGCGCCCCCCCGTGAAAATGAGCCCCAGGGGGCCCGGGACCTTATCCCCGGGCCCCGAAGCAAAGTCGGGGAGCGCCGTCGCGCTCCCCGTGAAAATGTTCCCCAGCGGGGCGCCAGGAGCCCACCCTGGCCCCCGCTGACGCGCGAAGCAGGGGAGGGGCCCGGGAGCCCATCTCTGGGCCCCGTGCGGCGAAGAGGCAGTGGGGAGCGCCGTCGCGCCCCCCCAGGAAGAAGACTCCGGGGCCCGGGACCCGGGACCCCATCTCCGGGCCCCACGGTGATGGCTGGCGTGTGGTGGGGGAGTGCCGTTGCACTCCCCCAAAGCTCGGCGAAGCCGGCGAAGACTGGCCGTCTGCCCGCCGGAGCGGGCAGACCAGAACTGGGTTGCCGGCTCCCGCGGCAGCACGCGTGGGTGCTGGCCGGGCGGGGAGCCGGCGGGAGCAGCCGGGGGTGGGCTCCCCGGGCTGCCCTCCTACAAATGGACATGCGGGGGTCCCGGGTGGGACCGGAGCCCCCCCCGAAGGAAGACCACAAGCGGTGCAAGGGGCCCGGCTGGGACCGGGCCCCAAAAAATAGAAGGAACGGCCGGGGGTGGACTCCCCGAGCCGTTACTCTCACCTGGGGGTCCGGGTGGGACCGGGCCCCCCACCAAGCGTGGAAGGAGGCGCGAAGCGCCAGCTGGATCGCGGCTCTCCCCGGCGCAGCGGGAGAGCCGCTCATGAAATATTCACTAAAAGGAGCACAAAGCGCCCCATAATGCCTTGCCAGGCATGGGGAAATCATCGTTTTTGGTGCGAGGTGGCCCCCAGAGGAGGGGGTCACCCTCAAGAGTGAAAAAGGGTGCTGGGGGAGCTGCTGGAGAAGCGCAGTCTCCCCCCAGCACGAAGTCAATCAATCAATCAATCACGGCATTTATAGAGCGCGCTACTCACCCGGGAGGGTCTCAAGGCGCTGGGGGAGGGGGTAAGTTACTGCTCGAACAGCCAGGTCTTGAGCTGCTTCCTGAAGGCGAGATGGTCCTGGGTTCGCCGAAGGTGAGTGGGGAGGGAGTTCCAGGTCTTGGCCGCCAGGTAGGAGAAGGATCTTCCTCCGGCGGTGGTTCTGCGGATGCGTGGTACGGTGGCGAGGGCGTGGCTGGTTGATCGTAGCTGGCGTGTGGGCGTGTAGAAGGACATGCGGTCGATGAGGTACTTTGGGCCCAGGTCGTGGAGGGCCTTGTGTGCGTGGGTGAGGAGTCTGAACGTGATTCTCTTGCTGACGGGGAGCCAGTGCAGGTCTTTCAGGTGTACGGTGATGTGGCTGTGTCGGGGGATGTCCAGGATGAGTCGTGCGGAGGCGTTCTGGATGCGCTGGAGTCTCTTTTGAAGTTTGGCTGTGGTTCCGGCGTAGAGGGTGTTCCCATAGTCCAGTCGGCTGGTGACGAGTGCCTGGGTGACGGTCTTCCTGGTTTCAGTGGGGATCCATCTGAAGATCTTGCGGAGCATGCGCAGGGTGTTGAAGCATGAAGATGAGACGGCGTTGACTTGTCTGGTCATCGATAGGGAGGAGTCCAGGATAAAGCCCAGGTTGCGTGCGTGGTCCGTTGGCTTGGGTGCGGTGCCCAGGGCCGGGGGCCACCAGGAGTCGTCCCAGGCGGAGGGTGATGAGCCCAGGATGAGGACTTCCGTCTTGTCTGAGTTCAGTTTAAGGCGGCTGTTCCTCATCCAGTCGGCGACGTCTCTCATCCCGTCGTGCAGGTTGGCTCTGGCGGTGGTGGGGTCGTTGGTGAGGGAGAGGATCAGCTGGGTGTCGTCGGCGTAGGAGATGATGTTGAGGTTGTGTCGGCGTGCGATGGCTGCGAGGGGGCTCATGTAGACGTTGAAGAGGGTCGGGCTGAGTGAGGATCCTTGTGGAACGCCGCAGATGACTTCGGTGGCTTCGGATCTGAACGGGGAGAGGCGGACTCTCTGGGTTCTTCCGGCGAGGAACGAGATGATCCATTCCAGTGCTTTCTCTCGGATTCCGATGTTGCTGAGGCGCTTCACTAGGGTGCGGTGGCAGACGGTGTCGAACGCCGCGGAGAGGTCCAGGAGGATGAGGGCAGCTGTTTCCCGTTGTCGGTTAGGGTTCTGATGTCGTCGGTGGCTGCGATAAGGGCGGTCTCGGTGCTGTGGTTGGCCCGAAACCCGGACTGCGAGGGGTCGAGGGATCCATTCGTCTCGAGGAAGGCGGCAAGCTGTCTGTTGACGGTCTTCTCGATGACTTTGGCCGGAAACGGAAGGAGCGAGATGGGGCGGTAGTTCTTGAGGTCGGTGGGGTCCGCCGTTGGTTTCTTCAGGAGGGCGGTAAGCTCGGCGTGCTTCCAGCTCTCCGGGAAGGTGGCGGTGTGGAAGGAGGAGTTGATGATGTCCCGGAGATGGGGTGCGATGGTGGCGTCGGCTTTGTTGAAGACGTGGTGTGGGCAGGGGTCGGTTGGTGATCCGGAGTGGATGGAGTTCATCGTGCGGGTGGTGTCTTCGGTGTTGATCGGGGTCCAGTTGCAGAGGGTGGTGGTGGCGGGCATTGGTTCGGCGGTAGGGTGCGTTGTTTGTGCGTCGAAGCTGTTGTGTATGTCGGTGATCTTGCGGTGGAAGAACGCGGAGAGTGAGTTGCAGAGGTCTTGCGAGGGGGTGATGTCGTTGTTTCCGGCGCTGGGGTTGGAGAACTCTTTGACGATGCTGAAAAGTTCCTTGCTGTCATGGGCGTTGTTGTCCAGTCGTTCTTTGAGTGCCGACTTCTTGGTGGCACGGATCAGCTGGTGGTGTTTGCGGGTGGCGTGCTTGAGGGCGGTCCTGTTGTCTGTGGTCTGGACGAGTCGCCAGGTTTTCTCGAGAGTGCGGCAGTTCTTCTTGGATTCCTTGAGTTCGTTGGTGAACCAAGGGGTTTTCTTGCTTCCGGGTCTGCTGGGAGGGTTTTTTAGTGGTGCGAGGTCGTCGGCGCAGGCGGTCAGCCACTTGGCGAGGTTGCTGGCTGCTTCGTTTGGGTCCGTTGTGTCGGTGGGTGTGTTCTGGCTGAGGGAGGCGGTGAGCTGCTCGGCGGTGATCTTGCTCCAGCTCCGGCGGGGAGCCTGTTGCGGGTGGTGGTGGGTCGCAGTCTTTCTGAAGCTGAAGTGGACGCAGCTGTGGTCGGTCCAGTGGAGTCCGGTGGCGTGGCTGAAGGAGATGTGCTTGCTGGACGAGAAGACGGGGTCAAGCGTGTGGCCGGCGTAGTGGGTGGGCGTGTTCACCAGTTGCTTGAGTCCGAGGTTGGCGAGGTTGTCCAGCAGGGCGGTGGTGTTTCTGTCGTTGTTGTTCTCCAGGTGGAAGTTGAGGTCCCCTAGGAGGATGTAGTCGGCGGAGGGCATGGCGTGCGGGCTGATGAAGTCTGCGATGTCTTCGCTGAATAGTGTGCGTGGTCCCGGGGGTCTGTAGATGAGGGTGCCTCGGAGGGTGGTCTTGGGGTCCGTGTGTATCTGGAAGTGTAGGTGTTCGGGCGGCGGTGAAGGTCTCGTCGGAGTTAGTCGAGATGCGGATGGTGTTCTTGTGTACGATGGCGATGCCTCCTCCCGTCTGGTTGACGCGGTCCCTCCGGGTGATCTTGTATCCATCCGGGATGGCTATGGCGATGTCAGGCGCTGAGGAGGCGTTCATCCAGGTTTCGGTGAGGAAGGCGATGTCCGGTGCTGTTGCGTCGAGCAGGTCCCAGAGTTCCACGGCGTGCCTGTGGACGGAGCGGGTGTTCAGCAGGATGCATTTCAGGTGGTTGCTGCTGTTGCTCGACTTGGCGGAGGTGGTGCACGTCAGGGGGCAGGTGAATCGGCAGGTTTGGCAGGTGAAGGGTCCGTGGGTGCGTCTCGGTGAGGCTCGGTAGCAGGCAGGGTTCCGGCCGGCATTGAGTGCGGTGAGTGTGGCGGCGTCGTAGGTCCGTCGAGTAGTGTTGCATCGGTGGGATCCAGGGGTTCTGGCGCTGGGCGCGGTCCAGTCGCGGACGGGCGCAGACGGGCTTGCCTTAGGCGCGCCTTCGGCGCGCCAGCGGCGCGCCCGCTGCGCACGTCCGCTGCGCGGCCGTGCAGCGGCCGCCATTTATGGGGAGGTGGGAGGGAGGAGCAGCTGGGAGGCGGGAGGCAGGGGCAGCGAATGGGCAGTCAGGGGGCGGGGCCGCAGGGACGCAGCGGCGGGAATGGCGATAGGCAGCGAGGGGCACAGAAGGAAAAACGGGGGGAGAGCAGGCAAATCACGGGCACAACAACAGTGGGGCAGCGAGGGGCACAGAAAGGAAAAAACGGGGGGAGAGCAGGCAAATCACGGGCACAACAACAGTGGGGCAGCGAGGGGCACAGAAGGAAAAACGGGGGAGAGCAGGCAAATCACGGGCACAACAACAGTGGGGCAGCGAGGGGCACAGAAAGGAAAAAACGGGGGAGAGCAGGCAAATCACGGGCACAACAACAGTGGGGCAGCGAGGGGCACAAAGAGGAAAAAAACGGGGGGAGAGCAGGCAAATCACGGGTAAACAACAGTGGGGCAGCGAGGGGCACAGAAGGAAAAACGGGGGAGAGCAGGCAAATCATGGGTAAACAACAGTGGGGCAGCGAGGGGCACAGAAGGAAAAACGGGGGGAGAGCAGGCAAATCACGGGCACAACAACAGTGGGGCAGCGAGGGGCACAGAAGGAAAAACGGGGGAGAGCAGGCAAATCACGGGCACAACAACAGTGGGGCAGCGAGGGGCACAGAAAGGAAAAAACGGGGGAGAGCAGGCAAATCACGGGCACAACAACAGTGGGGCAGCGAGGGGCACAGAAGGAAAAACGGGGGAGAGCACGCAAATCACGGGCACAACAACAGTGGGGCAGCGAGGGGCACAGAAAGGAAAAACGGGGGAGAGCAGGCAAATCACGGGCACAACAACAGTGGGGCAGCGAGGGGCACAGAAAGGAAAAAAACGGGGGAGAGCAGGCAAATCACGGGTAAACAACAGTGGGGCAGCGAGGGGCACAGAAGGAAAAACGGGGGAGAGCAGGCAAATCACGGGTAAACAACAGTGGGGCAGCGAGGGGCACAGAAGGAAAAACGGGGGAGAGCAGGCAAATCACGGGCACAACAACAGTGGGGCAGCGAGGGGCACAGAAGGAAAAACGGGGGAGAGCAGGCAAATCACGGGCACAACAACAGTGGGGCAGCGAGGGGCACAGAAAGGAAAAAACGGGGGAGAGCAGGCAAATCACGGGCACAACAACAGTGGGGCAGCGAGGGGCACAGAAGGAAAAACGGGGGAGAGCAGGCAAATCACGGGCACAACAACAGTGGGGCAGCGAGGGGCACAGAAAGGAAAAAACGGGGGAGAGCAGGCAAATCACGGGCACAACAACAGTGGGGCAGCGAGGGGCACAGAAAGGAAAAAAACGGGGGAGAGCAGGCAAATCACGGGTAAACAACAGTGGGGCAGCGAGGGGCACAGAAGGAAAAACGGGGGGAGAGCAGGCAAATCACGGGTAAACAACAGTGGGGCAGCGAGGGGCACAGAAGGAAAAACGGGGGAGAGCAGGCAAATCACGGGCACAACAACAGTGGGGCAGCGAGGGGCACAGAAGGAAAAACGGGGGAGAGCAGGCAAATCACGGGCACAACAACAGTGGGGCAGCGAGGGGCACAGAAAGGAAAAAACGGGGGGAGAGCAGGCAAATCACGGGTAAACAACAGTGGGGCAGCGAGGGGCACAGAAGGAAAAACGGGGGGAGAGCAGGCAAATCACGGGCACAACAACAGTGGGGCAGCGAGGGGCACAGAAGGAAAAACGGGGGGAGAGCAGGCAAATCACGGGCACAACAACAGTGGGGCAGCGAGGGGCACAGAAAGGAAAAAACGGGGGAGAGCAGGCAAATCACGGGCACAACAACAGTGGGGCAGCGAGGGGCACAGAAGGAAAAACGGGGGAGAGCAGGCAAATCACGGGCACAACAACAGTGGGGCAGCGAGGGGCACAGAAAGGAAAAAACGGGGGAGAGCAGGCAAATCACGGGCACAACAACAGTGGGGCAGCGAGGGGCACAGAAAGGAAAAAAACGGGGGAGAGCAGGCAAATCACGGGTAAACAACAGTGGGGCAGCGAGGGGCACAGAAGGAAAAACGGGGGAGAGCAGGCAAATCACGGGTAAACAACAGTGGGGCAGCGAGGGGCACAGAAGGAAAAACGGGGGAGAGCAGGCAAATCACGGGCACAACAACAGTGGGGCAGCGAGGGGCACAGAAGGAAAAACGGGGGGAGAGCAGGCAAATCACGGGCACAACAACAGTGGGGCAGCGAGGGGCACAGAAAGGAAAAAACGGGGGGAGAGCAGGCAAATCACGGGCACAACAACAGTGGGGCAGCGAGGGGCACAGAAGGAAAAACGGGGGAGAGCAGGCAAATCACGGGCACAACAACAGTGGGGCAGCGAGGGGCACAGAAGGAAAAACGGGGGAGAGCAGGCAAATCACGGGCACAACAACAGTGGGGCAGCGAGGGGCACAGAAAGGAAAAAACGGGGGAGAGCAGGCAAATCACGGGCACAACAACAGTGGGGCAGCGAGGGGCACAGAAAGGAAAAAAACGGGGGAGAGCAGGCAAATCACGGGTAAACAACAGTGGGGCAGCGAAGGGCACAGAAGGAAAAACGGGGGAGAGCAGGCAAATCACGGGCACAACAACAGTGGGGCAGCGAGGGGCACAGAAAGGAAAAGGGGAGACAAGCAGACAAAACTGGCACCGGGGCCACAAGCGGAGGGCGATCTTACCTACAGGAGCAGCGGGCAGACAGCACAGGCGGAGCTGTGTGGTGGGGGAGCGACCTACCTGGCAAGGTCAAGGGTCGCTCTCCTCACCGTGCAGCGGCCGCCATTTATGGGGAGGTGGGAGGGAGGAGCAGCTGGGAGGCGGGAGGCAGGGGCAGCGAATGGGCAGTCAGGGGGCGGGGCCGCAGGGACGCAGCGGCGGGAATGGCGATAGGCAGCGAGGGGCACAGAAGGAAAAACGGGGGAGAGCAGGCAAATCACGGGCACAACAACAGTGGGGCAGCGAGGGGCACAGAAAGGAAAAAACGGGGGAGAGCAGGCAAATCACGGGCACAACAACAGTGGGGCAGCGAGGGGCACAGAAAGGAAAAAAACGGGGGGAGAGCAGGCAAATCACGGGTAAACAACAGTGGGGCAGCGAGGGGCACAGAAGGAAAAACGGGGGAGAGCAGGCAAATCACGGGTAAACAACAGTGGGGCAGCGAGGGGCACAGAAGGAAAAACGGGGGAGAGCAGGCAAATCACGGGCACAACAACAGTGGGGCAGCGAGGGGCACAGAAGGAAAAACGGGGGAGAGCAGGCAAATCACGGGCACAACAACAGTGGGGCAGCGAGGGGCACAGAAAGGAAAAAACGGGGGAGAGCAGGCAAATCACGGGCACAACAACAGTGGGGCAGCGAGGGGCACAGAAGGAAAAACGGGGGGAGAGCAGGCAAATCACGGGCACAACAACAGTGGGGCAGCGAGGGGCACAGAAGGAAAAACGGGGGAGAGCAGGCAAATCACGGGCACAACAACAGTGGGGCAGCGAGGGGCACAGAAAGGAAAAACGGGGGAGAGCAGGCAAATCACGGGCACAACAACAGTGGGGCAGCGAGGGGCACAGAAAGGAAAAAAACGGGGGAGAGCAGGCAAATCACGGGTAAACAACAGTGGGGCAGCGAAGGGCACAGAAGGAAAAACGGGGGAGAGCAGGCAAATCACGGGCACAACAACAGTGGGGCAGCGAGGGGCACAGAAAGGAAAAGGGGAGACAAGCAGACAAAACTGGCACCGGGGCCACAAGCGGAGGGCGATCTTACCTACAGGAGCAGCGGGCAGACAGCACAGGCGGAGCTGTGTGGTGGGGAGCGACCTACCTGGCAAGGTCAAGGGTCGCTCTCCTCACCGTGCAGCGGCCGCCATTTATGGGGAGGTGGGAGGGAGGAGCAGCTGGGAGGCGGGAGGCAGGGGCAGCGAATGGGCAGTCAGGGGGCGGGGCCGCAGGGACGCAGCGGCGGGAATGGCGATAGGCAGCGAGGGGCACAGAAGGAAAACGGGGGAGAGCAGGCAAATCACGGGCACAACAACAGTGGGGCAGCGAGGGGCACAGAAAGGAAAAAACGGGGGGAGAGCAGGCAAATCACGGGCACAACAACAGTGGGGCAGCGAGGGGCACAGAAGGAAAAACGGGGGAGAGCAGGCAAATCACGGGCACAACAACAGTGGGGCAGCGAGGGGCACAGAAAGGAAAAACGGGGGGAGAGCAGGCAAATCACGGGCACAACAACAGTGGGGCAGCGAGGGGCACAGAAAGGAAAAAAACGGGGGAGAGCAGGCAAATCACGGGTAAACAACAGTGGGGCAGCGAGGGGCACAGAAGGAAAAACGGGGGAGAGCAGGCAAATCACGGGTAAACAACAGTGGGGCAGCGAGGGGCACAGAAGGAAAAACGGGGGGAGAGCAGGCAAATCACGGGCACAACAACAGTGGGGCAGCGAGGGGCACAGAAGGAAAAACGGGGGGAGAGCAGGCAAATCACGGGCACAACAACAGTGGGGCAGCGAGGGGCACAGAAAGGAAAAACGGGGGAGAGCAGGCAAATCACGGGCACAACAACAGTGGGGCAGCGAGGGGCACAGAAGGAAAACGGGGGAGAGCAGGCAAATCACGGGCACAACAACAGTGGGGCAGCGAGGGGCACAGAAAGGAAAAACGGGGGGAGAGCAGGCAAATCACGGGCACAACAACAGTGGGGCAGCGAGGGGCACAGAAAGGAAAAACGGGGGGAGAGCAGGCAAATCACGGGTAAACAACAGTGGGGCAGCGAGGGGCACAGAAGGAAAAACGGGGGAGAGCAGGCAAATCACGGGTAAACAACAGTGGGGCAGCGAGGGGCACAGAAGGAAAAACGGGGGAGAGCAGGCAAATCACGGGCACAACAACAGTGGGGCAGCGAGGGGCACAGAAGGAAAAACGGGGGAGAGCAGGCAAATCACGGGCACAACAACAGTGGGGCAGCGAGGGGCACAGAAAGGAAAAAACGGGGGAGAGCAGGCAAATCACGGGCACAACAACAGTGGGGCAGCGAGGGGCACAGAAAGGAAAAAAACGGGGGGAGAGCAGGCAAATCACGGGTAAACAACAGTGGGGCAGCGAAGGGCACAGAAGGAAAAACGGGGGGAGAGCAGGCAAATCACGGGCACAACAACAGTGGGGCAGCGAGGGGCACAGAAAGGAAAAGGGGAGACAAGCAGACAAAACTGGCACCGGGGCCACAAGCGGAGGGCGATCTTACCTACAGGAGCAGCGGGCAGACAGCACAGGCGGAGCTGTGTGGTGGGGGAGCGACCTACCTGGCAAGGTCAAGGGTCCCACCCTAAGTTTCCTAGGGATTTGGAATGGATAACCCCTCAAGGGCTCAACCAGCATTTATACAACTTCTAGGCTGGAACTTTTGTTCTACAGCTGAGGGTGTATTGTGACGGGCTTAATGGAGTGAAAGGCTGAGTTGGGGATGGCTCGAGAAGGGCATCCCCTGGAGGTGAAGAGGTGTAATTGCACCAGAACTGCATTTACTAACGGTTATTCTTTTTTAGAGGGACTGGAGGTCACATATGTAATGTGAGGTACCTGTGTAAGGTGGTGTCATAAGCAAAGTGGGTTATGTTGCCAGACATTCCTGCTAGGGTGTCTGGCTGTATAGGCGTAATCCTGTGATTTCATCTCTGATGCCCTTAGGGGCTGTAATTGCAATGCATTCTAATGTCCAACAAAGGTGATGAGTACTGTCATTCTAAGGTGTGCGTAAACAGGTATTCTTGCTGCTGCACTTAGGTGAAGACCCAGACTGCTAGCCCTTAAGATATAGAGGTGCATACTTTATGGTCAGTAGGAAATGCTCAGTCAGGGTTATGTGTCACCAAGGCAGGTGTACCCATTTTTAATGCGCGTTGAGGTAATGGGGTGGGTCGCCACTGGGATGGTGCCAGTGCGCAGGGCTCTCGCTCCAGGTTAGGCTCAACACACTGCATTAGGGGGCAAGATGATGTGCATACATGGGAGTGGTGGTACTAGACCCCACCCCCTTTTGGGAGGGGTGGAGATGTTACGCAATGTCACAAAGTAATTCCAACAGCTTATGTATATTTGTAAATTGGTGCATAGTATTGAGTAGTGTGTGTGTTTAATAAATGTACTCTTACTTTTATAAAGCAAAGTACAGACTGGACAATCAATTATTGAGTGTTATTTCTGCGCACCTGCAAATGGCGATTACTAGCCCACACCACCTTCCTTGAGTAAAGCCTCAGACTGCTCTGCAACGCTACCCTCTGAGAGTCAGGCTCTACAATTGGGTGTTTGGTTCCCAGTGAAGGACAAATGTAGTCATGTTATTTGTGCAGGCCTCACAGATACTGCCTCGTTTTCCAACATCCACCCACTATAGAATACAGTATGGAGGTAATGGGTCAGTCATTTTCAGCCATTTGCCAATTTCACTGTCAATGATGGAATTCTGCTGTTTCAAAAGGAGCACATCTGCACACAAAATTGTTTCTCTTCAGTGTCACACAGTACGATGGTAATATGTGTTTTTGGAGCGCAAAAAGTGTTTGCTTTTAGCCCAATTTTTTTTTAATTGGCAAGGGTCTGACACCTTCGAAAACAATAATTTTTTTTAATTGGCAAGGGTCTGACACCTTCGAAAACAATAATGGGGCATATTAGCAAGACTGGCGATAATGGGCTTGATAATATGCGTTATAGAATTCCAATAGAAGCCCAGGTTAGATGTCCTGCACATCTAACATGGGCTTCTATTGGAATTCTATGCCGCATATTATCAATAATTTTATCGCCGGTCTTGCTAATATGCCCCAATGTTTTATAAACACTTTAGTAAAACAAAATATGCACTGACAAAGCCAAAAGGCTGGCAGACAACTCATGAACTATTTAATGGCTTTGCCAATGCGTGTTCTTTGTGGAAGGCAACAGACATCATATTGCAATGTCTTCTGTAAACCTAAACAACGGAGGCACAGCACCAATCGTGTTATTTGCCTAAAATGTGTCCAAAGGAAATGTGCAGAAAGAATATGCCCTGCTTCATTGAGCTACTCTGCTTTTCATGAGAAAAAAGCTGGAATTCAGATGCTCCAACTAGGATGCTATAGAAAACTGGCCTTTTGATTGATGGGGTGTGAAAACCCTTTTCAAGCAACAATCGCAATCCCTGTCAGGGTGAACTACAAAAGTCACTGAGATAATCTGTGCTTAGCCCTCTGGTAGCTTGGCACAAACGCAGTCGGGCTTAACATTAGAGGAACTATGTTAAGTATTTATGCAGCATACAACCACTGATAAAGTGAAAACCTAACACAAGAAAAATCCCACACAGATTTAGAGAAATAGATACAAAATTAATAAATAAAATGTCACCAAAATGAATTCAATCCAATCATTAGAACTGCATTTATGATTTTTTTAAATCTTTAAGCAAAAAATAGCACCTAAAAAACAACGCACCAACTAAGCAGTAGCGGCCCGTGGTGGGAGTGCTGCCGGGCGGTGACGTGGGGCGGGGGAGGGGCAAGGTGGGGGGTAGTAAACTACGGAATACGGCCGAATAGAGGTAAGTAGACATATAAATAAATAAAACGAATTTCGTTGCGCGCGCTGCATCGCCAAATGCAGAGGCTGCCAGGGGGCCTGGGCCACTCAAGACCCTGTAGTAAAAAACATAATACTGCTACAACCTTCCCTTTTTTTTATTACATTTGGAATGGTGTAAGCGCTTCACCTGCCTATGCACATACCAGAACAAGAATGTAAGAGAGCACACATGACTTTGAATGTGAGTTTCAATGGCATGACACATACTGGAGTATAAAGTTAATGCAGAGAGGTGGGAGAATAGTGGTCCAAGACATATGAGTACAAAATAGTCAGACTATCGACCAAGAACACAAGAAAGAGAGAGAGGTGGTAGTATAGCAGTCAAAGACTGGTGAGAGAATGTGGCCAAACAGCTAAGGCGGTCGACCTCGGAGCTGGGGAACTGGGTTCGAGTCTCGGCAGGGACGCTCAGCATTCTGTGATTCTGGGCAAATCACTTAATCTCCCTGTGCCTAACAAAAATGAATGTGTCCGTCTGTAACGTAACTGGTGCTCATGTAAAGCGCTCTGATACCTTCGGGTCGAGTACACGCTATAAAAAAACTCCACAAAAAATAGACATATGAATCCAGAATGGCCAGACTCTGGACCTAGAACACAAGAAGTAGAGTGTGCAGTGTTACACAGATTGCAAAATCAGGCATTGATTTTGAAAAAAGATATGTTTATGTTGTTCCCTTGTTTTTCATAAGTAACAGACGCAGGGATTTACCTGAGCATAGTCAACCAAAGTGTTGGTTTGTATGTGTGTGAATGATGCGTTTGAATGACATGCATAAGGGTGTAGGGCTCCAAGCAAGCCTAATCTATAGAGATCCTTTATAGTGCTGGAATAAGCTGGTTGACCCTTAGCTGCACTTTTGTATTGGGCCTACACATTTTGACTCATTTAGTTAGTTCTCCACTCACATTGCTGTATGTTTTTCACTCAGTCTAGGGCCCCCTGAGTAAATAAAAGTATAATTAGGGCACCTGGTTTGCACAAAATAAAAATCAAAGAGTTCCCATTCCCATCTCTGAAATGATAAGGATGTAGCCCAGTCAGGGGGTACTAGACAACCAGATGTGAATTTGAGGATGAAGCATGCCACAGAGTTTTGTGTTGGTTAGAGTCCTAAGTAAAAAATAAGGGATGCCTCTCCGTTTAAATTTAAAAAACAAAAAATGGGATGACTTCAAAGGTACCTCTCTATTTTGTTTGAATCAAGGAGGGATAAGATTTAAATAGAATGCAGGACAGAGAAGGAGTGCACAATACAGTAATAAATTGGGTAATGGATATAAATCAAGGGTAGGTGAGAAACTGTGGGAAAAATCAGAGCCTGGCAGAGGGCAGTAGTAGAGCATTAGCAAGATACCAGGAACACCTAAGACAACAATGTTCCCACTTTCAAACTCAACACACATAGGCTGACACAAACAGACAACAAACATAAAAGGTACTATCACCTATTACACAGATTAGGCAATGTTGAGAGTGACAAGTCCAAAGTTCTACTTACTTTCTCTGACTCCATCTACTCTCGAGAGATACCAGAGGTATGAACACCAGTCTACCTCAAAAGAAGGTTCATGGTGAGGACATTTGATATCAAGACTATGGAGAGTACATTGTTAAAAGAAAGCTTATACCGTTTGTTTTGTTTTTAATTATTAGACTAGTTCTTGCCAGCACTTCAATTGACAGGCGGGTTAAGGAAGCAGGAACGCACACACCAGGAAGGCCTATTCAGCCAAGTCCTGTAGAGATAGACAGAGACAGTGTATTACCTATGCTATATTTAACTATTATTAATGAATATCAGGGGTCTCAATTTGACAAATGCCAAAGAGTCTGGTACTACTTAGGGGACAAAATCCAGACAATATGTTCTTTCAAGAAGCTCATCTGAGAAAAGGGTTATCAAAGGAGGATGAAACCGACTATACTCTTCAATTTTCCTCTTCAAAAAGGTTTAAACACTAGATATACGCCATGTTTGTTAGGCTTACTGCTTCACTACAACATATCCTGGCCAAAAGAGACCCGCAGGATAGATACCTATTAATTCAGTTTGAGCATCTGGGAACTAATTTGATGGTTTTTAACATACACATCCCTTATAAAGGATAAAGGGTAAGACTTCTGTTGGACTTGGCCCCCTGCTGGGTCACCCCCAAATGTATTGCCTTCACTCCCTTCCTTTACTGAGCCAATTTGTGTTGGCTTTAAGGACTCTGTGCATTCTACCACTGCTAACCAGTACTAAAGTACTTGTACTCTCTCTCTAAAACATGGTAAAGTTGGCCTACACCTGATTGCCACTTGATTCTCAAACCTTGCAGTCTCTGCTTGAGGTGATTAAACCTGAGGAGGGCCTTGATCTGAGCATGCAAGAGGAGAGACTTGGTGCTTCGAATATTTTAATTGGCTCTGATAGTATCCCAGTTGTAGAGTCTGTCAGACACTCTGAGTGGACACAATCTCAAGCCCAAACTCTTTTTAATGGGGCCAAAGCAAAGAGTCAATGGCGGAAGTGAGAGTGGAGGGGGGGCTAAATCAAAGAGAGAGTGCCCCAGACCTTCAACCCTACTGCAAAGCCCAGGCCCCAATAGCAAAAGCACGAGGAAAGCAGGGGAGGAAGCACCTGAGTTAAAGGACGAGGTTTGTAAATGTGTTTTGACATCTTTGACAGGCGCTCTGAGCCAGATTCTGGCCCGTCTTGAAAGAATAGAGGAAGCATTGACCAGTTTGAACCTCGTCTTTGTGGGGGATCGATTTATAGTGGCACCTCCTGCTGGTTCTCTGGGACCTCAATTGGTCTCAGTGTCATCCAGCCTGCTGCCCGCACCAGTAGAGTTGGCCACCTCATCTATTGGACCAAGTAAGTGGGGATAAAAGCAAATCTGTGGAGAAGGGCTTTAGATCCCAAGGTAGACCGGATGGGAGAGAAGGGGCTCCAGAGAAAGCCATAGGTCCGTCTGGTTCTTTGGGCTACAGGACTGGCCGCTCCCAAGAGTCCTTGTCCTCGAAGCTCCCCATATTCCAACTACTCCCCCAGGCAACCCCTTTTGTCTTGGTTCTCAAACGTGTTCCTCCTTTGAGACATGATACACAGGAGAATTATGACCAATTATTAAATACGGTGGTGCATTGGTTTAATGGAAGGCTGGGGGGCCCATAGCTGCTTTACAGTCAGATTAACTTTATCCAGAGAGTCTTATGAGTAGGTAATACCCCGACACCTGAAAACAATGACTGCATCATTATTAACTTCAAGGACACAGCAGTGACTAAAGATATTCTGACAAGACTCAATTTTACTGTGTTCACTTCCTAGACAGTTGAAGCACTCCCACTGGGCTTTTTTATAAAACAATCAGAAGAATGACATAGTCACTCAATAATTTTCCTCATCCCGTGACTGTGTCAAACAGATTTATGCCCATCTCGCAGTTAGATCAGGTGGACTGAAATCTCAGATCAAGCCGCTACTCCCAGATAAAGCTGTTCAATTATTGGCCACAGGATGGAAAGCCCTGGAGCTGGGTTAGTAAACACATCTACCCTTAGTGAAAGAAACATTTCCGGGAATTATCTTGAAAACGGTACAGGTAAATCCATCACAATAGCCTCATGAAATGTGCCTGGCAAACAAGTTGGCAAATCTAGACTGGCAAAACTTTATTGAACGCTATGCAGTTCTTTACCTGCAGGAAATCTGCCGAACTGACCCTTTGTCTGTTGATGGCTTTGCTACCTATTTTACCCCTGTGGTTCCAGGATCCATGGGCATGGCCAAGGGAGGACTCATCACTCTTATATCCCTCACATTTCCAAGTCAGGTTATATGGATGAGCTTGAGTTCTGTACAATACAAACTCATCTTGTTACATCGTCTAACAAAGCATATGCTAGTGATACATTTCTAAAGCTATCTTTTTGATCCAAGCAATACTGCAACTGTGAAATCACTGCATGAGGACACTGAACATAGTGCAAGAAACAATGGGCAGCTATGTGGTTGTATGACTGAGGGATTTTAACACAAAGCACTGCCAACTCTCCTCTACTGAGTCTTGTGGGCTGGGGCACGATGATGGGGACCCTATTACCCATTTTCCCCATAGTTTGTGTGTACCCATGAAATATAAACTAATATTTGCCTTTGACTCCCTGAGCACTGATCCAGGGATTACCCCTATTTTTTGGGAGGGGGTAGTCACAGTATAATTGATTTTATCTTATTCTCTGCAAATATAAGAGAATGGGCAGTTGTCTATACTTTATCAGAACCTCCCCTTAGTGATCACAGGCTTCTAGCTTTATCAATTCATGACACATTTTCTGCTAAGAGACAGCTGGAGGTCAACCTACTACAGCTAACATATATGAAGAATAAAGTGGTGACCATGAGCTGGACAAAGGTTGATAATGATTCTTTTTTGTCTACTCCATTAGGCTCAACACTTCCTGATTTCTTACTGTTTCTGGTTAAAACATTAACATTGGGGGGGGGGCCAGAGCTATTAAAAGGATATGATAGAATCTGTGACATGGTACATACAATGCTCACAGTCCCAATTAGTCCCAATAACACAAAGCAAGCTAAATGGTTTGATGCCAACAGCACTAAGGCTCATAATCAGCTGTTGGCAGCACTTAAACAAGCCCCTAGAAATCTAGAGGGGGTATGCAGTAGCAGAAAGGCATACAAGAAGGGTGTAAGGGCCCAAAAAAAGACCATCAGTATCAGCGAGGAAGCCTATCACTCTCTAGTATTGGCTAGTGATCTTAAAGATAGTAAAGCTTTCTGGAAGATGGTGAATCACAACTATTTTGAGAAAATCCAGGAATCTGGTATTGATACAGTGATTCCACTGGAAGACTGGGTAGCACATTTTACTCAACTGTACTCTGGTCCTGTCTCTATGGGGTGCTCTACCCCTACAGACACAGCTGTAAGTTCAACACGATCCTCCCCAGCTTATTCCTTTTCACCTTTGCCCTCCTCTATGTCATTCTCCGGATTAGAGATTGAATTGAGAGATGTGATAACTGCAATAGATAGATGCCCTGTGGGGAAAGCTCCTGGGTTGTATGGGATACCAGCTAATCTTTTTAAGGCAAATATGCATTTGTGGGCTCCCCTTTAGACAAATGCCTTTAAGATGATTCTAATAATGGGCCCACCCAAGGCCTGGTTCCAAGTGACCATTGTCCCTATTTTTAGAAAAAGGCTCCAAGGGGAATCCATAGTTCTATCTCCCTATATCACTGATCACAACTTCCAAAATTATGGGAAGAATTTTGTTGTGGCGCTTGCAAACTTGGACGAGTGAGCATAATATGCTTTCAGAGCTCCAATTTGGCTTTCGTCCTGGTCTACGGGTAGTGCCTCAACTTATATCTTCTAATAATTATGTATTCTGTGGCCAAGGAGGGAAAGGTGTTTCTGGCATTCATGAATCTGAGCAGAGCTTTGACTCAGTCAAAAGAACCAAGCTGTGGGGCATCAAGCTAGACCTTGGGGTAGAGGCAAATATTTCCAATTTCTTGAGAGAACTCCATATAGAGGTGAATGCTAGCGTAAGGTATGGCCCAGGGGAAAGGGGTGGGGTGGAGACAACTGAACCTTTTAAACTTACCAGAGGCATATGGCAGAGTTGCGTTCCGGCACCCTTCCTTTTTTTCCTTGTATGTTAATGGATTAGAAAAGCAACTATTGGATCTTAATGTTGATTTTCCTGCGAGTAGGCAATTGCAGTGTCCCAGCACTGATCTTCGGTGATGACACAGTTTTAATAGCCAGGACAGCGATTGGTCTATAGCATTTGCTTGATCAATTTTGCGCCTTTATGGTCAGCTTGGATCTAATGGTCAATCTGGCAAAAACCCATGTAATGGTTTATGGATCCCAAAAGAAGGTAGGTATCACCTTTAAGGCGAATTCCAGTAAAGTTTATTCTGTTCCTACATTCTCCTATCTCGGGATACCGTTTGACGAGAAATTCACCTGGGGCCCATTTACATGGCGGCTGCTCTTGTAAAAATGACAGAGGCGGCCTTTAGCTTTGCGTCCAGGTTTGGAAATAAGCCCATTAGAGAGCTCACAACAATATGTAAAGCAAAATGCTGTACGATTGCCGGCTATGGGGCTGGCGTGTGGGGATTTAGTGACCAACTTTGGCTGCAGAGGGTCGAGAATGGCCTTATTAAAAGACTATTGGCTGCACCAAAATCCACTAGCTCTTACATCTGTCATTCCGAAATTGGGCTTGGGCATATTAGTGATACTATCAAGCTGCAGTCACTTTTGCTAAGGTTTAAGATCTGGACGAGAGTAAAACCTCTTTTAACCGGGCGGTTCTTGCTGACTGTCTAAAGCTGGAACATTGTTTGAAAATTCCTTGGATCACGTTTTCAAGACTCCAGGAATTTATGAGGCCAGTTTCTTGAGTACACTGAAAGCAATGTCTTTAGCCAAATGCAATGAGGAGAGAATGCAGAAAAGAAGC
Organism: Calotriton arnoldi; assembly: GCA_963921515.1. Classification (NCBI taxonomy): domain Eukaryota; kingdom Metazoa; phylum Chordata; class Amphibia; order Caudata; family Salamandridae; genus Calotriton; species Calotriton arnoldi. The sequence goes on along the minus strand of CAWUFW010002826.1, from coordinate 335,819 downwards.
CAGCAAGCCCACTGTTTTTGCATATGCTGAAAGTTGCACTAGCCATGGCATTGAGCCATACCTAACCTGGGTTAGCAATTTGCATCATAGGTTCCTGCTAATAAGGTTAAGGCTATCCAATGTCTATTTCTTAGTGGCTTATCCCACACAGGGTACCTATATTGATAATTCACCACCATGTCCGTGTGATGGCTCCTTTGTACAATGCATGCTGCACTTTATGCTTTTTTGTATGATTTATTTACCATTAAGAAAGTGATTTACTCCACCTCTTTCTTTTAAAACTGGCAAATATCAGATATTGAAGGGCTACTCTAGCAATCTGCAGTGCTGTCTACAGTGAGGATTTGCTTTTTAACTGCAACTTTTATTCAGCATACTATAAGGCAGAGGGCATCAGTTATAGTGTGATTTAAGAACCCTCTATTTATATGTATTTTAAACATGTATTTTAAACCTGCAAAGTCTATTCATATGTTTTATACTATTGATTTTATGAACCTTTTATAGTCACATGATGATGGAATAAAGATTAATGATGACTGACACATTTAATTTACTTTTAAGGTCCTAGTATACTGTACAATATGTAATAAAGTGAAAAAATCCCACACCCATTTAGAAAAATAGATACAAATGTAATAAATACAATGGCATCAAAATGAATCAAAACCACTCAGTTATGGTTTTTTAAAAGTTCTAAGCGGGCCTTTAAATTAAATGCCACTAGTGAACCTGCTGCACTCATTGTGCCACCCACTAAAGTAGCACTTTAAAACATGTCTCAGGTCTGCCATTGCAGCCTGCAGTGCAGTTTTAAACTGCCAGTTCCACCTGGCAATATAAACCTTTTACCCAAATCTTCCTTTTCAATACATATAAGTCACCACTAAGGTAGGCTCTAAACAGCCCATAGGGCAGGGTGCGTTTTATTTATAAAGTAGGACATGCAGTAGAGGATGCCCTAAGAAGGGAGAGAAAATCTGGGGGGCCTGGCAAACATATAGAGGGTTGTAAGGAGATATAGTGATGCATAGATTGAACTTGTTGAGATGGTAGCCAATTGCGTAAATATTTGACATGGAACTCATGTAAAATGGGTGATAAACTATGTTTGCTTTTTGTATGTACCGATTTTGATTACGTTTATAACAACAACAAAAAGTAGGACATGCGTTTTTAGGTTTCACATGTCCAGGTAGTGAAAAACTCAAAAATTAGTTTTTCACTATTGTAAGGCCTCCCTCTCCCATAGGATAACATTGGGTTACCTAATACATTTAATAATTGCTAACCTTTTATTGGGAACATGTAGAAAGGTCATGTTTGGACTCAAATTAATTTAAATTTAAAATCCTCTTTAATTGTAAAGTTGGATTTCTACGAGTTTCCAGCTGCCTGGGCCTGTTAATTGGGTTAATTGGGATAGGGCCATCCTGCCAAGATGGCGGGGGTGGGGAACTGTTGCCTGTACCACTTACATATTAAAAAGCTGCCTACAGCTCACTCACAAATAAATGTGTCACCAGCATTTTGTCATCCTAGACCTCTTGCAGCCTGGGCAGGGGAACAAAGCCAGATGTGGCATGGACTAGATGGTGGCATCATGTATAAATATTGGACCCTCTGAGCCATTCATCAGTACAATCGTGGACCTGTGGACATTACAGAAAAAGGACTGCCTTGCTCCCCCCCAGAGGAGTGTCCTGCTGTATGAGGCCTTCCCTGCTCAAGAAACGGAACACTGAATTTCCACCCTTCATCCCAGGCTAACCTGAGTGACTCCAGGGGTCAGTTGGCTGACCTCCTGTTCTGAGCTACAGGGACCCAACAAGCTCCAGTGGTCTCCCTGCAATCACCCAGCTAACCTGCTGCAACTGGTCTTGCAAATGAACCTGCCTCAACCTGCAACTGGACCTGCCAGAGGCCTGTTTGCCTCTGGTGGAGTGAGTTCATGATCACCAACAGGTGCCTCCACAGGTACTGGACCCTTGGCTGGCATCAGTTGACCTACTCCTGTGAGATCCTGAAGTTTTGAACTCTGTGCGCCAGACAATGAGAAGGTAACTTTTTCAGCTGGACCAACCTGGTCCCTATATCCAGCCCAGAATACATCGTGGTCGCCTGAGCTTGTGACTTTGTCCCAATCCAACGCGACCAGATACCCACAGTTAGCGCTTTCTGCTTCTTGGTGCTATATTTGCTTAAACTTTTTAAATTGCATATCTCATGATTAGATTTTTGTTGTTTTGGTCTCACTTTATTTATTACATTTTACAAGAATTCCTATCTATGGATTCTTTTTGATGCCAAACAAACTTGGAATAACATGATAGCTAACAGAGCTTTGTTAATGGAAAAAAGCATTATGGCAATTTTAACTTTTACCAAGAAACTCGGGTCTAAACCTATTCCTGAAATAAAGAAAATATATCATACTAAAGCAATTTCTATGGCCACTTATGGGGCAGGGGTCTGGGGTATGGTGGCAATCGGTATCCTGCCGTGCATAGCGGATGGTTTCTTTAAAAGGCTGTTAGCTCTCCCCAGTAGCTGATCAAGTTTCAATTACCATGCAGAACCTGGAGTGCCATATATAATAGATATAGTTCATTTATTAGCACCCATTTTACTGTGGTACTCAATTTGGAGAAGGGAGACTGTAAATTTGATTCAGAGTCTCATTAAGGACTGCCAGAAATAGGATTTTGCACACAATATAAGGTGGTTACAATATCTTAAAAGCTCATTTAGGTCATTGGACTTATTGAAGCTTTATGAAAACCTTTGCAGCTGTGCCCTTATTTCAAAGTCTAGAATTAAGGAAATCATTTTAGCAAAGGCAGAGAGTGACAGAATGGAGGCTAACTGCACAAAGCCTACACTGATGACATACCTTACGACGCCTCCTATTACACAGGACCTGTATTCTTATTTAGCCACAGTATCTAACCTCCAGCAACACTTTAGCTTAGTGAGGTTTAGGTTAAATTATATTCCGTTAATGTTGGGCTATCCAAGTAATGTCTACTCTGTAGGAGATTTGCCACCATGTCCCTGTCATAGGCTGCCACCACAAGCAATTTTACATATTTTATTCTTCTGCATATGTTATCATGTCCAGAGGAAAAGATTCATTTTACCTCTCCTGCGTAGATATAATTTCAGACAATGCCGGGTAGCCTTGTATTTCATACAACAGTTAGCAGATCCTTTTGTATGTTACTCCTTGGCTTCATTTTTATGGTCTTCACTGAAGAGTAGGAGAACACGATCTGACATGTAAAACTATGTTGGCTTATGAATTATTGATATTGTGATTTTTATTGTAATATTGTAACATTGTTTGGGATGAACTCTTATGATGGAATTTCTGTTTTAATATTTTTTACTTCTGATAATTTGTTTTTAGTTATGTTTGTATTTTTCACCATTTTAATAATTGATGTTTATATATTCTATGTACTTTTTATGCTATAGAAATTATAGCGAAATAAAGATTCTTTGGTTTGATTTGAAGCGAGGTTTGAGGCATGTTTAAAAGGCTACTTAAGTGGGTGGGACAATGAGTAGAACAAAACGTTTATTTTGCCAGGTCGCAATGGCAGTTTAAGACTGCATACACAAGCTGCAATGGCAGGCTTGAAGCATGTTTAAAAATCTACTTAAGTGGGTCTTTCTGGGAGCAAGACACAAAGACCAACTGCTATCTACACATAGGTGACCCAGGATACAGGCTGCAGGCCCGAGATGGTTAGGGCAAGAACATACCAACTTACTAAAGGTTTGCGATACAGACAGCGGTGGTCCAATCAGAAGAAATAACAGAAAATTGTCAACAAATTCTTTCTGGGGCCAAGAATTCAATATAAATAATGTATTAATATTGTTGTTTTTGTAATACAATTTCAAACTTCTAGAGTCAATTTTGTTGTGTGTGTCTTGAATTTGACCTCTAATTTTTGATTGAATTTGAGTGGGGCTATCTAAGTAAATAAGGAGGATTTTATTGATTTAGCCCTCCGTTTTGCAACAATTTTTCATTATTTCTTCCGATTAGACCACTGTTGTCTATATTGCAAGCTACCCAGGTCCTTCAGGTTATTTTGGGTCATCCCCTTGTTATGTAATGGCAACTGACTAAAATTGGCATTTTCAGAATTGTGACTTAAAATACGACCTTACCACCAAACATGGTATTCCTACTTGTCCCAATTGAAAATGATTACTTATTAAATGTAATAAGGTAACCCAATGTTATCCTATGGGAGAGATAGGTCTTGCAGTAGTGACTGCCTGTTTAGTAGTAAAACATAGCAATAGCTGGTGTTTAGGGAAGTTATGACAACTTTTGGCCCTGGTGCCACTGCACCTGCTGCACCACTCAAATCATGACCCTATTGCCTGCAAGGTAACTGCACCTCTGGTTGCATGATTGGGAATAAAATATAGCAATATTAGGTGTTTAGTGGGGTGCCTGGAGCTTTTCGTCCTAGTGCCACTGCACCTGCTGAACTATTGAAATCATGAGCCTAGTGCTTGCTAGATAACTGCACTTATGACTGCCTGTTTAGTTGTAAAATATAGCAATATTAGGTGCTTAGTGGAGTGCTGACAACTTTTGGACATGGTGCCATTGCACCTGCTGCAGCACTCAAATAATGACCCTGTTGCCTGCAAGATAACTGCACTTGTGACTGCCAATATGGTAGTAAAATATAGAAATATATGGTGTCTAGTGGAGTTATGACAACTTTTGGCCCCGGTGCCGCTGCACCATTTAAATCAAGCCCCTTTCAATTGCAGGATAACTGCAGTTGTGACTGCCTGTTTAGTAGTAAAATATACCAATTGTAAGTGTTCAGTAGGGTGCCTAGAGCTTTGGGTCCTAGTGTCACTGCACCTGCTGCACCATTGAAATCATGACCCTGTTGTCTGCAAGGTAACTGCACTTGTGACTGCCTGTTTCGTTTTACATTTTAGCAATAATCTGGGTTAAGTGGGGTCCCTAGAGCCTTTGTCCCAAGGGCCACTGTACCATTCAAATCAAGTCCCTTTTAACTGGAATTGTTACTGCCTGTTTAGTAGTCAAATATAACAATATTATGTGTTAAGAGGAGTTATGATAACTTTTGGGCCAAGTGCTACTGCACCTGCCGCACCATTCAAATTATGACCCTGTTGTCTGCAAAATAACTGCACTTGTGGCTGCCTGGTTAGTAGTAAAATATAGCATTGCCCTTGAATATTAACTTTATTTTTAACATGCCATGTTTATTACAACATTTAGAATTTGATCATAGTGACCAAATAAATTAAGTTGAAAAAATCCAATAATGCCTCCAAAGTGCAAATAAAGGTTCTGAGGCATGAATAGAAAATGCCACAAAATTTCTAAGGCTAAAGCATCTTCTTTACACAACTAAGTAATAAAAAGTAAGCATTCAAGCATACTGTTAGAGATCTTATCTTGACAGTGAATGGGGCTTAAACAGTGTGAAAAGTGTGAACAACAGAAGTATCGTAAATGCGTGCAGCCAGGGGAAGTAAAAAAAAAAAGTTCCACACAAAAGCAAATGAACATTGTAATTTGGCTATGGGAAATGATAAGAGACCCCTTTGACGACATATTAAATGCAAGAGATTTCAAAAGCACAGCGCAAGCGCTGTGCAGGCAAAACCAAAAAAGGAAGGTTTAGGCCTGGAAAAAAACTTATTTTGCCAGGTTGAAATGGCATTTTTACACTGTACACACAGGCTGCAATTACAGGCTTGAGGCATGTTTAAAAAGCTACTTAAGTCGGTGGCACAATGAGTGCTGCAGGCCCACTAGCGGCATTTAATGTACAGGCCCTGGACACATGTAGTACCACTTTACTAGGGACTTATTAGTAAATTATATGTTCCAATTGGGTGTAAGCCAATTTCACTATGTTTTAGGGAGAGAGCACAAACACTTTAGCAGTGGTAAAGTACCAGCAAAAACGTAGTAAGCAAAAACAGGAGGATTGAAGGCAAACAGTTGGGGGAAATCCTCGCCAAGAATGTCGCGTTCAGGAAATACTAAAGATATTTGTCAAGAATTGGGTTATTAAAGTTAGACGGGGTGGCTCCTACAAAGTTAATAAATGCATTCTGAAGCTATGGCACAAGCAGCAGGCAACCCTTAGAGCGTACATGTTGAGTTAGGCCTTCAGTCCTAGTATGCCACTGTTTCATATATTAAGCATTCTGGCTTGTCGGTTTAAAAGACAGGCTTTATGTTTGAGTTATTAGTATATATATATATATATATATGTATATATATATATATATATATGTTCCCAAAAGTCTCTTCTGTCTTGAAAGCGCACTCCACAGCAAGTAGGTAGCAAACCTTTTATTAACAAAAGAAGGCACAATCTCGTCCCGACCTTTGCAGTCCCGATGCCTGACGCGTTTCGAAGTTACTTTCTTCTTCCTCATAGGCATTAGTGTCCACACAGTGATGCTGGCTGAACACTATCTTCTGCGTGCTAGTACTTTAATCAGCCTCCGGTGTGCCGTCCTTAATGGCTTTCTGTTCTTAATGCACGCTGGGATACGTAGTTCATTTTGCCAATAATATTCTCCCTCCAGTGGGTTCTGTGTGTAAACATGTTATTTCCAGGACAAATTAAGCCCTCCAGTGGGCCTCGGAACGGCATTGTGCTTTCACATTCATTGCACCGCTGTGCCTGCATATCGGAAGGAACTGTTCCCCCTGCAGCCCCCTGTTCACTCAAGGAGTGATGCAGCCTTCCACGGCCGAAGACGCCGTGAATACTTGTTCCTAAAAGTCTCTTCTGTCTCGAAAGCGCACTCCACAGCAAGTAGGTAGCAAACCTTTTATTAACAAAAGAAGGCACGATCTCGTCCCGACCTTTGCAGTCCCGATGCCTGACGCGTTTCGAAGTTACTTTCTTCTACCTCATAGGCATTAGTGTCCACACAGTGATGCTGGCTGAACACTATCTTCTGCGTGCTAGTACTTTAATCGGCCTCCGGTGTGCCGTCCTTAATGGCTTTCTGTTCTTAATGCACGCTGGTATACGTAGTTCATTTTGCCAATAATATTCTCCCTCCAGTGGGTTCTGTGTGCAAACACGTTATTTCCAGGACAAATTAAGCCCTCCAGTGGGCCTCCGAACAGCATTGTGCTTTCACATTCATTGCACCGCTGTGCCTGCATATCGGAAGGAACTGTTCCCCCTGCAGCCCCCTGTTCACTCAAGGAGTGGTGCAGCCTTCCATAGCCAAAGACGCCGTGAATACTTGTTCCCAAAAGTCTCTTCTGTCTTGAAAGCGCACTCCACAGCAAGTAGGTAGCAAACCTTTTATTAACAAAAGAAGGCACAATCTCGCCCCGACATTTGCAGTCCCGATGCCTGACGCGTTTCGAAGTTACTTTCTTCTTCCTCATAGGCATTAGTGTCCACACAGTGATGCTGGCTGATCACTATCTTCTGCGTGCTAGTACTTTAATCGGCCTCCGGTGTGCCGTCCTTAATGGCTTTCTGTTCTTAATGCACGCTGGGATACGTAGTTCATTTTGCCAATAATATTCTCCCTCCAGTGGGTTCTGTGTGTAAACATGTTATTTCCAGGACAAATTAAGCCCTCCAGTGGGCCTCGGAACGGCATTGTGCTTTCACATTCATTGCACCGCTGTGCCTGCATATCGGAAGGAACTGTTCCCCCTGCAGCCCCCTGTTCACTGAAGGAGTGATGCAGCCTTCCACGGCCGAAGACGCCGTGAATACTTGTTCCTAAAAGTCTCTTCTGTCTCGAAAGCGCACTCCACAGCAAGTAGGTAGCAAACCTTTTATTAACAAAAGAAGGCACAATCTCGTCCCGACCTTTGCAGTCCCGATGCCTGACGCGTTTCGAAGTTACTTTCTTCTTCCTCATAGGCATTAGTGTTCACACAGTGATGCTGGCTGAACACTATCTTCTGCGTGCTAGTACTTTAATCGGCCTCCGGTGTGCTGTCCTTAATGGCTTTCTGTTCTTAATGCACGCTGGGATACGTAGTTCATTTTGCCAATAATATTCTCCCTCCAGTGGGTTCTGTGTGCAAACATGTTATTTCCAGGACAAATTAAGCCCTCCAGTGGGCCTCGGAATGGCATTGTGCTTTCACATTCATTGCACCGCTGTGCCTGCATATCGGAAGGAACTGTTCCCCCTGCAGCCCCCTGTTCACCCAAGGAGTGGTGCAGCCTTCCACGGCCAAAGACGCCGTGAATACTTGTTCCCAAAAGTCTCTTCTGTCTTGAAAGCGCACTCCACAGCAAGTAGGTAGCAAACCTTTTATTAACAAAAGAAGGCACAATCTCGTCCCGACCTTTGCAGTCCCGATGCCTGACGCGTTTCGAAGTTACTTTCTTCTTCCTCATAGGCATTAGTGTTCACACAGTGATGCTGGCTGAACACTATCTTCTGCGTGCTAGTACTTTAATCGGTCTCCGGTGTGCTGTCCTTAATGGCTTTCTGTTCTTAATGCACGCTGGGATACGTAGTTCATGTTGCCAATAATATTCTCCCTCCAGTGGGTTCTGTGTGCAAAACGTTATTTCCAGGACAAATTAAGCCCTCCAGTGTGCCTCGGAACGGCATTGTGCTTTCACATTCATTATATATAATAATAACTTCTCCTTCATGTCAAAGGCACTTTCTTTGCAGTGTGTTACTGCAGTGCTATTCAAACCGCAGACCAGGCAGTTCACAGCGTGATTTGGCAGCCATATATTTTTAATATTTTAAAGAGTTTCATAGGTGCACTTCTGGTAATCCGGAGGTCATTCAGAAAACCTGTTTGTGCGTGCTGTCATGGATACACTCACTGTTCATGAGTCTTGCTAATGGACAATTGTAGGCTACTGGTCATCTAACCAGAGCACTTCCCTTGGAAGTACATTATTAAGACCACATCAATCTCCAAAGCAATTTCAAATGAAGTGTAATTATGGGTTCTCTTCTGTAGCGATTATGATTTTTTTGTGAGATGCAACAGACTATTGGATTAATTAAAGAGATTTGTGAGAAATTGGGTTTTTGATTGAGGGGGATGTAAACCCTTCTCAAGCAACAACCACAATTCTTGTCAGGTTGAACCTCAAAAGTCACTAAATTAACCTGTGCTTAATCCTCCGGTAGGTTTGGCACAAAAGCAGTCAGGATTAACTTAGAAGCAATGTAATAAGTATTTATGCAGCATACAACAGTAAAAAAGTGAAAATACAACACAATAGAAATCCCAATCCAATTTAGAAAAAAATATTATGTTTTAATAACTAATTTGAACTGGAGATATTGAACTTTAAAGGTTTAGATAAATGGAGCGACAAAAGGAAGAAAGCACTAACATTATCTGGTCATGCTGGAATTGGACAAAGTCACAAGTTCAGGCTGACAAGAAGGAGCGCAGGCCAGGCACTGAACCAAGTTTGGCCCACTGAGAGTTTTACCTTATGTCCTTAGTGCAAGGCCTGCTCTCTGTTAAATTACGATTCTTCGCATCTTCCAGCATCAATTCCGATGAAGTTGTGGGGCGCGGCTTTGCGGAGTTTTGTATTGCTCTGCCTTAGTTCACCCAGCATCGGTTCTGATGAAGCTTACAGCTGTGCAGAGAGGACTTGCCCCACCCGGAGTCAGTTCTGATAAAGCTAGCAACTGTGCGGTGAGGCTTTGCTGAGCTTCATGTCACCTCTCACAGGATTTGGTGGAACCTTCAGTTAGGCCAGGAGGAGTTCTCTCTGATGCCAGCCAAGGATCCAGGATCTGGGGAGGCACCTCTTGGGGCTCAGGGTCTCAATACAGCAGAGGCTAGCAGGCATCAGGCAGGTACAGTCCAGTGCAGCAGGTCAGCTGGGAATTTGCATGTAAGCCTCCGGAGCTGGTTGTGCCCCTGTAGCTCAGAACGGGAGGTCAGCCAACTTAACGTTGATGTCACTTAGCCTGGGATGAAGGGGGCAGGTCTCATCGTCCTTCTTGGGGAGCAGGGCAGACTCCAAGGAGCAGGACAATCCTTAAGCAGCAGAGCAGTCTTTCTTCTGCAGTCTCCACAGGTCCAGAATAGTGGATCTGAAGATCATATTTTTATTCCTGGTGTCGCTTTGGAGTGGGAAAAACCCTTAGACTATCCTTAATGTTTAGTTCTGGAATTTCCTTTCTTCTCCTGCTCAGGCTCAAAGGGGGACTGGGGTGACAATAGGCTGGTGTCAAGTTCTTTGTGAGTGTGCTGTATGCAGCCCCTTTGAGATGTCACTGGGGCAAGGAACAGCTCTGCCACTCCCATACTGGCAGGATGGCCCACCTTGCCAACAGCTGGTCTCCCTTTGTCTCACTGTCTGGGAGGAATACACAAAGGCCGACTGCCAACATGGCCCACCTTGCCAACAGCTGGTCTCCCTTTGTCTCACTGTCTGGGAGGAATACACAAAGGCCAACTGCCAACTACACCCAGTAATGACACCCAGGATGCAGGCCGCAGGCACCAAATGGTTAGGACAAGAAAATGCCAGCTTTCTAAATGTGGCATTTTCAGATTTGTCACTTAATATCTGACTTTGCCATTAAAGAGGGTTTTAAATTACAATTTTTTTGTGACCAAACACAGCATTTCTACCTCTTGTTAATCAAACAGTATCACTTAATAATTGTAATAAGATACCTCACAATTATCATATGAGAGAGGTAGGCATTGCAGTAGAGAAAAATGAGTTTAAGAGTTTTTCGCTACCAGGACATGTAAAACTCAAAATTACATGTGCAAATTTTTACTTACAGGAATGTTAAATAGACCAGTTCAGTGAAACTAGTGTTCCCAATACCATTTTAGGCCCAAAGCCCACAAAAATATGGTAGTGAATGACAGTGTCACAGCACATGGAGTCCTCATACCAACTAATGTAGGGTTGATAAAAAGGTGAAAATCTGGTGTGACCTGAAGAAGCAGTAAATTTGCTAAAATATGAATTAAAAATATTTCCAATTCATATTTATTTGCAGCACTTTTAAGCTTAATGTGAAGACACAAGAAATTCATTATTCAGTGACGTAAGCTTTAGGTTTGGGAAAGACATGTCTAACATGTTCCTAATATGTCCCCTCTGTTTTCTAGGAGCAGTTATCCACTGATAAGAGAGAGTTATTATTTTGAAACCAAATGCTATTTTCTCATCTATGCCCCCTTTGGCCCTTGCTACGGTATCCCAAAAGATTGTGTGCAAGGCATAGATTGGAACTGGGTGAAATAACACCAGTCCTGAGTCTCCGGCGGATGCGCCCAGGTCTGTGACACCACTCTGCGGTTCAACATATTCTACTTACAATTATTTCTTCTTATATACTGCTCGACTTATGTCTCCTACTAAATTTCTTTCCTAATTATAGAGTTTTAATGGCGACACAGGCAGGAGGAACAATAATTAGGCTAGCTGTCCTAAGGAATGCATTACTAGACAATCACTTGACTAGCAGGGAAGGCCTTAAGAAAGGACTGGAAACTATTTGCTGAATTTCACATGGTGGTCACTCACACACTGTGCCTGGTGGCAGAGGCGTGAGTAGCACACGATCTGGGATAGGGATAACCTGAATGTTAGAAGGAAATGTAGAATTACAGATGGTAGCAGGGAATTATGGGAATGTTTTTCACTGAGGGGCTCTGAGTGACATCAAATAGATAACAAGAGCAACGCTCAAGTTTTCTATGAGGTCACTCAGAACCCCTGGGTGAAAAACATCCCCATAATTCACTTTTTACTCATCTATAAAGTTATGTTTAGCCCCAAAATCATCTTTCCCTGCTTTCAACTTCTACACAGGGGCAGCGGAGTAATGGGCAAGTCATACATAATGGAGCCTCTCCTCTCTGTCCCACATTTAGAAAACAATCTTACCTTCAAACCCTAACCACGCCTGACCACCTTCTCTGCCTTCCTTCCCCTACCTGCAGCTGTGCGTTCTGCTTTCTTTCAAAGCAGACACGCAGAGCTGCTCTGACAGGCCCCAGAGAGCCCTGTCAACCTGGCCTGGAAGGCATTTATGACAACACAACAGTGGGTAACCAGTTGTGCTATCAACTGGTGCTATGTCATAGCAGTGAGTTATGACATTCAGAAAATAAAATACACGACAGAGGCTCTCTATGAGAGCCATACAGAAGATAACAAAACACATATAGAAGAATGATACGCTCAACAAAATGTACTTAGAGCGTTTTAGATTAGTATTTCATAAAATGCAAATGTCTACTACAATGTATGATAGATCCCTATTAAGGAGTTTATATTTGCAGTTCATGTCAATTTGGATCACATGTGTTATTAAGCTGAAATACAATTAAAATCAATTTGAGGATATATAATATTGAATATGTAATATAGCAATATAATCTGTTTATGCCAGAATAAATGTTGGAAAACACATTCTCTAAGGATTTTTCTACGGACTGTGTTACATTTTATGGATACATCTCTGTTTTCGAAAACACAACGGATGATTTTTTTTCCATTTCTTTATCAGGCTTTTTCCATATTTATTGTGTTAAATGCCTCTTTGATAATGCAGGGTCGAGTGCCAGCTACTTAACTCAGAAATATATGCTGCAAAGTGAATTTATTCCGAGTCACTAGAATCAGATGTTCATTTTTCTATGCATACGCAATGCAGCTACAGCTAGATTGTTTCATTTTGAAATCTTAGAAGGTGTCGAGAAAGAGGGAAAGATTTTTTGTGCTTTAGGTGCATTTTGTAAATGAAACTGTGAAGGAAATAAAACAAATGAGGAGGATGCAAGGAATGCATGCAACACCAAAACAGAGAACTCACTCTGTACCCTGGACCATATTTCATGCGCACCGCCTAGATTACTGTAAAACTGTGCCTGCTTATTGAGGGCTTGCTCAAGGGGTCAAATCCCTAGTGAAAGCCTGCCTGGGCTAGGATATAACATTTTACTTCAGCTCTGCAGCAGATATATAGAGTTACAATGCACTTAAATCAATATTTTTAGAAAGTCCTGGGACTGATCTCAAATCTTGAACCAGTATTCAAACTATTTTCCTTCAACGTAGCGACTGCAGCAGCAAACTGAAAATGCTGATGCGATTTAAACAAATTTAAAATGTACATTATAGGACAAGTTGTAATATTTTGCCCTGCAAAAACGTGTTGTTGTCCAGGCCTTTTTAGTGTGTATAAAAGGAATCCCAATGATACAGCATATGAAACCATAATTGTGAGCCAGCGTATCCAGCATTAAAGCTAGCATTACGAAGACCAGCCTGTGACTCAAGGCGAGGCTTGCACTTATCTGTATAAAGAAAGAAGGGGCATATTAACAACCAGGCGATAGTCAATTATCGCCGCTTTAGCGTCCGTTTTCGGACGGAAAGCGGTGATAATTCAATCGCCTAATCAGCAAGGTCACGCTATCGCGTGAATCCCTGCACTATCGCCCTTTCCCCCAACGCCCATCCTTGCATCTCTAATGAGATGCAAAGTGGGCGTTACTGGGCGTACCCCAGATGGGCTACGTTGTAAATATCGCCGATGTGCACATCGCGATATTTACAAGGCAGCCCACAGGATTATAGCAGACGTTAGATTTTGGCGAAAACGGCCGTTTTCGCCAAAATCTAACGTCTGCTATAATCCCGACTTAGCCATCCCTAACATAGGGGTGGATTCTGCTGATACGACCACAGGGTCGTATCAGCAAGGTTATCGCCGTTTGCAGGGAACATCGCTGGAAAACCAGCGATGTTCCCTGCAAAACGGCGATAACCTCGCTATCTCTGGAATTTTTATCGCCCTGGAGAAGCGTGTTGTTAATAACGCGCTACCAGGGCGATAATTTCCAGAGATAGCCAGCGATAAGAAATCTATCGCTAAGCACGGCCAGCGATAATTATCGCTGGCCGTTGATAATATGCCCGAAGTGTTTCTGTCTTGTGTTTATTTACCCTTCAAAGGTATTGGGCATATTGCTGTCATATCTGCAAGGGTATTTGGAAATAGCGTTGGTAGAACAACTCAGTGGGTTGCAAGCCTGAAGCAGAAGGCCATTCATTAGCAGGAACTCAAGCAGGGATGATTCCGAATCTTCATTCATAACTTGAATATCGCTGAGTGGGGTGACGGTCATTTACGGTGCTAAGAAATGGAAAGATATGAGGTTGATGTGCGGTATGAGAATAATTTTTAATAAATTGAAAGGGCATGTGCTTTTTATTGTTCACTTTTATGGGAAATCAACATTAGACAATTCTTACATGTGCATTTTTGTGCAGATTTATTTGAGTTAGCAAAACCCAGGGCAAATGTACTATTTGTTCACACAATGCAGCGACCAGAGTTGAGTTGTGCGAAAGGGGGATATCAGGACAGCAGCATATCTACTAAGACAGGGTCCTACTGCTGCCATCCAGGGCCGGACTGGTCTTTTATTTTACCAGACATTCCAAAGTGAGCTGGAGGCTGTTTGTGAGGGTAGCGGCCACTCCTGGTGCTTCTGTCACTTTCGCCAGCTCCCGAGGTTAAAGCAGCAAGCACAGGTAGTCTTCACCAGAGAGAGAGAAAGCAATCAGAGAGGGAAAAGAGAATGGCGAGAAGGAGAGAGAATAGATGAATGGATGGAGAGAGAGAATAGATGGATGAAAAGAGAGAATGAGTGAGGAAATTAAGGAAACAGGGCTGGTTTGAGCATGTTCACCGGTGCCGCTTTGGTTCTCCAGTCTGGCCCTGCTGCCATCATTGGGACGTTGTTAACCTACAGCTTTCTTGCCTCAGTCATCCATGCACTCATTCAGTGAAGATGCACTTCATTTAAAAAAAATGAAAAACCCAGACGTGATAGCTTTTCCAGTTCTTTTTTTCTGATCTAAGGCACTAGCTGAATGAAAGTATAAAAGCCACTGCTCGAAGATGAGATGAGGAGAATTAAACCTTCCCACCATGAGAGCAGAGGGTCTATTTCTGTAAGGAAAACTCTCGGCATCTGTTAACATGGAAAGCCACTGCTATCAGAGTCTTTACGCACACACACACACACACAACACACACACCCATCCTCCCCGCAGGAGGCGAACCAGAACCTGCATGGGGTGAAAGTGATTAGGAGGGCAGACCCGGCGTGCTGAGTGAACTACACTAAGTGAGCTAAAGTGCTGAGACTACCTTCAGGGCCAGAGAAAGGCAGCCAGACGACAATCCACTCATGTTTACCAGTTCACATTTTAAAATGTTGCAGCTTTATCCATAAATTAACATTATGTTTGCCTGTGTGCTCGCTCCCGAGTAGAACATTGTTGCTGCAATGATGGCTACTCAACAGCACCGATGTTCTACTCATGAGCCAGCACACGTCAGCCTATTTTTTGATTTATGGACAATGAAACATTATTGTTTTTCAATAACCCACAGTTATAATACCTCAACCTCATGCCATCTTGGAATGGTTGCTGGCTGTTGTCACAAATAAACTAGCGAGAAAGGGTTGAGGAAATAATGGTAATGATGTTTTGTCCTGAAGGAGGCAAGCAGGATGAGTTTTGGTTTTGACCCATTCAGAAGTCCCTAGACCCATAATTGCATTAAAAGCTTATTTATTTATAAAGTTTTATATAGCGCGAACATGATCCCGAGGGTTATCAGAGCCCTTCACAATTACGGTTGGTCAAGGTCAGGCAGGCGTCAAATACATAACACAGGAAACAATTACAAAGGGTGCAAACACATCATCACAGTAAGAACAATGAATGAGGGAGTAAGTCCAGTAACTTCAAGCAAAAGATCGGAGCCCCATTAAGGTAAGAACTTGCACATAAGGAATCCTTTTACTTCAATTTTGAAGGCAACCGTGAAGCTTAGGATTAGACCTGTCAGTCTAAGGGTTGCCTTTCCCCAAACTTTTTGCTTTACTCCTCCATTTTCTCTGATCTCATTTTTGTTGGCCTAAGGACTATACCACTGCTAACCAGTGCTCAAGTGCTTGCACCCTATCATTTAAACATGGTGAAATTGGCTTACACCCAATTGACACATTTAATTCACTTCTACGTCCCTAGTAAAGTGGTACTACAGGGACCCAGGGCCTGTAAATTAAATGCTACTAGTGGGCCTGCAGCATTTATTGTGCCACTCACTTCAGTAGACTTTTAAACATGTAGCAGGCCTGTCTTTGCAGCCTGTGTATGCAGTTTTGAACTGCCATTTTAACTTTGCATACTAAAACCTTTTGCCAGGCCAAAACCTTCCTTTTTAATACCTATAAGTCAACCCTAGGTTAGGCCCTAAATACCCCATGGGGCAGGGTGCAGTGTATTTAAAAAGCTGGACATGTACTTTTAACTTTTACATGTCCTCTTAGTGCAAAACTCTTACATTTGTATTTCACTACTGCAAGACCGGACTCTCCCACAGGATAACATTGGGTTAACCTATTACATTCAATAAGTGATAACTTTCAACTGGGAACAGGTGAGAATATTGAGTTTGGTGCTAAAGAATTGTAATTTAAAACCCTCTTTATGGTTTGAGTCAGATTTGAAGTCATAATTCTGAAAATACAACTTTAAGAAAGTTGGCATTTTCTTGTCCCAATCATTTAGTGCCTGTAACCTGGATCACATTACTAAGTATAGCTGGCAATTGGTCTCTATGTATTGTTCCTAGACAGTGAGACAAAGGGGGTATAGGTGTTTGCAGGATGGGCCATCTATGACTTGATGAGGGGGAGGAGTTGTCACCTGCCACACTTGCACATCACAAAGGCTCTGATCCGCACACTTGCACAGGATTTTGGCACTAGTCTGTTATGTCCCCAGACAAGTTGGGCCCAGGGCAGGGAAGCAGGAAATTCCAAATACCTCTGAGGGTGGAAACCTCCAGAACCTTCTCCTACTTCAAAGTAGGTACCTTGTATAAATAATGGACCCTATGACCCAAATCTTCAGTGCACCTCTGGACCCATGGAAGACTCAGAAGGACTGATGTGCTGCTCTGCAACAAGGACTGCTACTCTTCTGCCTAAGTGAAAAGGACTGGACCTGCATCTTGATCCCAGGACCACCAGAGTGACACCCAACTGCTAGTCAGCTGGCCTCCTGATCAGAGCCTCAGGGATAGAAAAGGCTCTAACCATCTTGAATAATTTCAATTTTATTTCAATTTTATTCGCTCTCAGTTATAATCGAACAGTATGTGCATGGGACATAACGCTCTCTTAAAATATATCACTGGCACTTTGGTGGGATTTGCACAACTGAGTTGGAGAGAAAACTGCTTTAACAGTAAATGAGCTGGGAAACTTTTGCACTTTGTTTTCTGAGAAGCTTTGAAGCATACAGCACTTTAATGGACTTCACTTTCATATTCCTGTTCAGTCCTCGTGAAGCTGCCATTTTCTTTTGGTGAGCCCTAGTCTTCCCAGGGTTTTTCTCTCTTTATTAGGTGCCCGATGCCGCGGACACGCAGCAATCAGTTCAGCTTCACATCATTTTAAATGTTAAGCACTCACACGCTTCCCACACACAATAAGCACATCGGTAATACCTTGATTGAAACACACCAGGCACACCAATGTGTATTTTTTAACGTCCTTAATGACATAACAACAACACTCGACAACACATCAAAATTGCATCACGTCGTATTCGTCTAAATGAGACCTGTTTCAATTATCCCACAACTACTCTCTAGTTTGATTAGCCCCTCACTCTTAACATAGTAAGCACATCGAAGTCTTAACAGATGCACCGACATGTGGCAGATGTTTGGGGTGACTGCATACACCTTTACACAACACCAGAACTATATGTAAATTGAATGAATACATCTGTAGTTCCTCATAGTGTCATACGTTTATTTTAGGACTGGTCCCTGATGAAGGGTAAAAAATAACCGAAATGCATTGGATACCTTAACCCAGTCACTCATGAGTTATTGTTCAGCTATATGACCAGTATTTGAAGGATTGAAATATCAATAAACAACAAAACTAAAAGACGGATTTAACCTGCACTTTGGATTACTTTACGATACGCAACTTGAGGAGCCTGTAATTAGGACATAACGTTGTGCCTAGGGGGACACACCCAATATGGGATGTGCAGCAATTATACAAGGACTGACTAAGACATTGTCCAGACCCTGGCACAAACTTTCTGACTCCCAACTAATGGAGTCTCTACATTCCGCTCCCTGTCATGGAAAAGGATTTATCGCGAGATGTTTCTTGCCTTAATAATTGTTTGACTGAGGCCATCGACTCCATTTCCTGCACACTGTCAAGAGGTTAAAAGCTGCTGGGCCTTGGATCTCTGATGCCCCAAAGCAAAGAGATCATTTTGAAAAAAAATAGAAAGGCAATGGAGATCTAAGTATGATCAGGGTGCTAAAATAACTTACAAGGCTGCTATGAAAAAATATAATGTGGGGCTACAGATGGCCAAAAAAAACTTTTTGCCGCGTCCATCTCTAAGCAACAAATAAACCCTGAGAATTGTTCAAAATCGTCAAATCTTTTCTATCTCTCATGGCTAAAAGAAACATTCTCTCTCCCTCTTAGAGTTATGCAAGGACCTCTCTGAATACTTTTCCAAGAAAATTAAATCCATGTATTAACTTTTCCCTGCACAGAACCCATCTAATTAAGGAAAGAAGACCAATTCCGATCCTGGTCTGGCACTATTCAGTTTCACCCCTATAAGCCTAGAGGAATCTGCCAGCTGAATTTGCATGCTGCAAGTCTGGCTTCCCCCTTGATCCTTGTTCCCCTGCCATCCTTAAACTTGCTGCCCCATTAATGAACCCAATCTTTAACAAACTCCTAAATAACTGTTTAGACTAGGTGCTGGTTCGTTCCATCTGGAAACAAGCCCTGCTGCTCTCCCTGCTGAAGAAGTAAACTCCGCTCTGCTGCGAGTGCAGAGTTTTTGCAAACGGAGTGTGGAGTTCTAAAAGTCCGCAAACTCCGCTGGCGGAGCGGAGTTAACCGCCCACCCTTAGTTTAAACCTAAACGGCCAGATTACTGATGGCAGGCCTGCAGTCATGATTTGCATTGTCACTTTAGTTGTGGCGCAGTATGTGCTACATCCACTACTGACATTTAACCTACAGGCCCTAGGTACATTTTGTTCTATTTACTAAGGACTTATAGGTAAGTGGAATTTGCCAATTAGGAGTATAGCCATTTTCAAAATGCTTTAGGGGTCAGAGCACATGCACTCAGGCCTGTTTAGAAGAGTCCTTGTGCACCGAGTGAAAAAACAGCAGTGTAAGTCAAAAGCAATTGAGTTGATCATGCAAAAAAGAGGCATCTTCTTAAACATCCATAGCTACAATACTTCTGGCACCAATTTGATAATATTAGTAATACGTCTCCTCAGTGCCACATAATTTATCACTCAAATATTAGCTTTAAAAAACTTTTGGAAATTCAACCATTTTTCTCCAGACCTCATTTTTGAGTTCTGAAAATACATAGAATTTTTCTTGAAAAAAACTTTTCAATTTTTAGTATAAATGTATATTACACCTGACAGCCTTTGGTGTGGTCTGCTCCTAAACATTTTGCCTTCTTCCCTCCTGTTTGCTGAAATTCATTTTTGTTTGTCCACTTTACCACTGCTAACCAGTGCTAAAAGGCTTGTGCTTCTCCTCTAAACATGGTAAAAATGGCTTACAACCAACTGGCACTCTTAATTTACTTATAAGTCTCTAGTCAAGTGATACTACATGTACCCAGGGTCTGTGGAGTGAACTGTTATGCAAGTGTAGTGTTAAATGGACTAAACCATTTGCCTCATTTTACAAATTCTATTAAAGAAAAGGTAGAATAAAGAATGTCTTCACAACTATGTAGTTTACTTGAAGAATTAAGAAGTGACAGAAGTATTATACATTCTGCTACTGGAATAAGAAAACTTTCAGATGACTGTACTTGATCAGTAATGTTTTCTCAAAATCTTCAGCTGGATGCTCAAGTTTTTGTAATGGTAATGCTAGGACTATTAGAGGAAGAAGATGTGACTATCAATTCATTATTTTGTTTAACTTTTAAATGGAACCATAATTGTGAAGATTGTGAATTTACGTCTAACACTGAAATCAATTCAGAACGAATCCTCTACTTGACATTACCAGATTGTAAAGCTGTGCGCTTTGAAAATTTAACTAAAAACACCCATCAAGATATGACCTGTCCAAACTGCAGATCAGAACTTAGGTCAACGTTGTTTCCACAAAGATATAGAAAATATGTCACAGTCATACTACAAAGATGCGGAGTGGATGGGACTAAATAAGGAACTGAAATTACGAACTTTGTTTCCATTTCAAAAAGAACTTTCACAACTATAGCAATCATATTTCATGACTGAGTTAATATAACCTCTGGACACTACACAATATATTTAAGATGTCAAACAGGATGGACAGAGAGCAATGACATACAATTGACTTTCAAATCAAGACTACCTAAAAAGTTACCAAACTCATATCTGCTATTTCTAGAACTGAAGTTCTAAGGGGACTTTAGGATAACAAAATGTGGTATTGTGTTGACATATATAGGGATTATGTGTTTCTGAGACATTATTCAGCCTATTAGGGTTATTGTCTACAGCAAGCTTTTAGAAATTAAAGACTCTTTTTAACTGCGGGAAAGGAATTTATAAAACATTTGAGGACTACATTCTGTTACTTCAGATAAATACTAAATGGAGGTACTATAATACCAGTAGCCTTTAGTTGCATCTAAGAAGTCTCTTCAACAATAAAAAAAAATGCCACCTTTGGTTTCTGCTACAGCAACTTGTACGTAGTGCTGTGTGTTATGTTTTTCGTACATGGACTGTTAGAAATGGGATTTCTGGTTGGCTAAGGCTTGCGCCAAAGCCAAGCAGAAACCACCACTCTAGTCAGGGCAAGAGAGTTACACATCTAAGATAACTCCTGCTCACCCCCTTGGTAGCTTGGCACGAGCAGTCAGGCTTATCCCGGAGGCAATGTGTAAAGCGTTTGCGCAACACACACCCAGCAACAACATACTATGCACACCACAAAAAGGAACTCCACACAAGGGTATATCAAAAATAGCCTTTGTATTCTATTGATACATTAGAATAGTATTCACATAATACACATGGTGCCAACTGGCACTGGGCAATATCTACAAGGGATTATTTACACATGACAGGGCCACGTGGGCCACTGTCAGAACCATCACTTAGTGAACATATCATAAATGTAGGACATATCATAAAGGTACAACCAGTACTCACTGGTAACCACTATACTCAGCATCAGCCTGTAACATAAACCACATTATGCACAGTATCACATTAGGCGCAAAATACATTATACGCCAACCTCACCAGCATAAATACATTATGCAATCATCTCATAAGTCTAAACCTATTAGACACTAACATCCTAAGCATAAATTACTTTAGGCATAACCCACAGTAGAGAATAACTCACAACCTAAACGCATTAGGAAATAATAACCTCACAAGCATAAACACATTATGCAAAACCTCATAATCCTAGAAATACATTTAGAGGTATGAAACAGGGTGCGTAAACCATAGTAAATGCATCACACTTCCTAGCACCACATTTTAGGACAGAAATCACATTAGCACATACCTCACAGTAGAAACCATAGCAGAGGCATAAATCACATTAGGGCCTGGCACCCTACAAACCTAACAGTCCCCCTGGCCACTGGCCATCTCAAAAAGGGGCTCAAATGCCCTATGTCCCAAGAGTCAGGGTGAGCTGCCAATGCAGCAGAAGTCAAGGGTGCGCAATTGCGCAAACCTAAACGTAGCAGCTGCCCACTACTTGCTGGGCAGCTGGGAAAGTACTGGGGCAGAGGAGTATATCTCACTCCTACCTCATAAGACATGCCCCCAAAGAAAGAATGGCCTAAACGTTGCAGCTGCCCACTACTTGCTGGGCAGCTGTGAGTCAAGCGAAGGCCTGGCACCCCTGGTGCCCTTTGAATCAATGTAAAACATTGCAGCTGCCCGCGCTGGTGCAGCACAGCTGCGAAACATGAGAAGGGGCCCTGGCACGACCGTGCTCTCGGGGCCCCACTGGGGCTTTTAAATTAACTTTGCCCCCATAACGTTGCAGCTGCCCTCTAGCAAAATGGGGCAGCTGTAGAAAATGGCCAACACGGGGAAGCACGGGCACCACTGGCCCTCGGGACCCCCACTGGGGCCCTTAAACAAAGATGGCCCCCGTTGGAGCACACTGTAGGAGAGTAGGATCTGCTTCACATGGGTACCCCCACTTTTTGCTGATGCTTCACTGTTTTTCGACCTTAGTCTGGCTGGGGCCCTGCTAATCAGAACCCCAGCCTAGCTGCTTCCTCTCTAAAATGGTTTCCATGTGCCTTAGGCACATCACTGATTGGAATCTGGAGTGCCCTTATAAGTCCCTAGTATATGGTATACTATGTACCAAGGGCATAGGTACCTCAGAGGCCTACCAGGGGCTGCAGCATGTATTGTGCCACCCCTGGAAGGCCATCCAAACTGACACCACAGGTCTGCTACTGCAGCCTGGGTAAGGTGGTGCATGCACCCCTTACTGTGATATAGGCTACCTATATCACTATATACATACACACATATAAACCTATAAGTCACTCCTATGGCAGGCCTTATCAATCCTGAAGGCAGAGTGCGTGGTTCCTATGTGAGAGGGTGCCCCTGCATGAGCAGGGCCCCTCTGCAGCGTTCGGAGACCCTTCTCTGATGCTGTTTGTAGTGCAACCTGACCATATACTCTTAAGCGCATTATAACCTCGCGTTAAATGCTAACTTTGGAATGGCTGCACCGAAACATGTCGTGTTTGGTGTCAAACATCTTAGAATACTACCCCCCGCCAATTCTGGCGGCGGGGGTAGCATTCCACCCTTCTAGAGGGAGAGACATGTTAACCCTGGCCTGGCCGGTAACTTCTTTCTAAAGCCCTGGCATCACAAAATGGATGCTGCTGCCACAGACACAAGTCTGGCCTCCTGCTGCTGGACGAAACTCCGGCAGGGGAGGCCTGGACAATAGGTTTCCTGTCCCAGGGAGGTGTGACCACCTCCCCAGACAGGATAGTGTGTATTGGGGCTGGGCGTGAGCACTTTCGGGTGCTTTGAAGTCCTGCACTGGGGGCACACTTGGTGTCCCTGTGCATACCCCAGTTCAAACCGGATCAGGGGCTTGCAGCCCCTGCTTTGGCGCGAACTGGACAAAGGGAAAGGGGTGTAGCCACCCCTCTGCCCTGACCCACCCATAGGTGGGGCCACAGAGTAGTACAAAACCTAAACTTAGTATAAGTATAGGAACCCAGTCCTTAGGACTTTAGATTATCCCTGGACGAAACTCTGACACAGAATCCTGGACCTTCGACGCTCTACTACAAGATTAGAGGACAGAAGAATCTCCCTTGGGGTCAAGGAGTGACTCCCTGCTTGGCAGGCACCAAAGAAGCAATTGTCCGGTCTGCATCGCCTAAGCTCCCGTCGGACGCCGAAGTCTTTGCATCACCAGAGGTGGATTTCCAGACTTCCCCGAGGCTGCCCTGAGTCCCCAGCAAAGATGAGGCCCGTAGCTGTCGTGGGTAACGTGGAACCGTGACCCCTGGACACCGCACGCATTTGCTAGTGCATCCTCTTCTGGGTCTCCCACGAAGTCGTGCTTTGGGCTCCGAGTAGCCCTAGCCTCCAGCACCAACTGCACCGAAGATCACTGGCCTCCACTCCACGAGTGTCCTGTGAGCCAGCTCCACGTGCACCGTCTTGAGGCTCCTTCGCGGTCGCTAGCCCGTTGGCTAGTAGCCCTTCACGAAGGCCAATCCTTTTCTTCTTGGGCTCCATGGTTGCTCCAGGCTTGCCCTCACTTACCCTTGCTGGGTGAGTTCCTCAGACCTTGCTGGTCTGCATCATCGTCAATCTTCAACTTCATCGAGACTTGCCGTTGCCAAGGCTTGTTGGGTCCAATCCGGTCGCCGATACCTCAGCACTCGACAGACATTGTGTACCAGCCCGAATCCTGCTCCTAGTTGCCGACAACACCTCCTAGACCTCGTGGCTGAAGAGTCAAGACGACCGTCAACCTACCTGAAGCACTCGACATCGGTGGGCATCTGCTCATCGCCTTCCTGGTCACTGGCTAGTGACCCAGACTCTGTCCCCTCTGCTTTCAGGTTCTTCAGATCTCCGATCCACTCTTGGATCCACCCGGACACTTTCCACTTGGTCGCCAGCAGCACTTTGCAGCAGATCGCCATTCAAATCGACGACGAAACCCGACCCCGAAAGGCACCTATGCACCCGGCTTCCCTGGGTGAGGTAACAAGAGTACTCCGGTGCTCCCGTGGGTAGAGACTCTAGAACGACCTAGTTCTCAAAGGGTTTGCTCCAAGTCCTCCTTTAAGTGTCCCTTTTCTTTAATTTCCAAACCGCGACTTTCTCCATAGAAGTTAACGGCGTCTCGCGGCTGTGTATTTACACTGCACGCGTCCCCCGTGGGTCCCCTGTGTCACTACCTTGGGTGGTTCCTTGTGGTCCAAGCACTTCTAGAGGCTCTAGGCCTAGTGTCTAGCTCAGTCGTGGTTCTTATACCACTTTATTGGTATATGGTTTGGTACGCCCCTAGGGCCCAAACGTGTATTTGTGCTATTACTGTGTTTAAATAACTTATAACTTATGTACTTCGAACTCTAGCCTCATAAAGAGACTAGAGGGGTGTGTTTAGCAATAAATACATATATTTTGAATATATACCTGGTGTGGTGCTCTTTCATTTGATCACTCAAGAGATTATAGACTGGTAAAACAAGCTGCTTTACATTCCTTCAAGACTTAGCCTGAAGGCTGCTCTCCATAGCTACCACTAGGATAGCTTTCAATAAGGTTGTCTTTAACCTATCTCCAATAAGGGGTTGTTTGGACTGGTGCAAGGTGCCCACTATAATTAGTGGACAGCATATGCCAGGCCAACTTCTCACACACATGGGCTCTTAAAACCAAAAACCATGCCCACGATGGAGCGGCCCTCTGTCATGTGGGGCCGTTCAGGAGGTAGGCACCGGTACTTGTGCCTCGATCTCGCCTCCCCCCCAGGCCATCTGAACTCACCGGCTCTCTTCGTCGCCGGTGCTCCTGCCGCTGGTCTCCTCTCAGCGCTGCGGGACCGGCAGCACTTCTCCCGGTCTCCTTGCAGCATGCGGGGCTCTCTTCAGGCATGGGAGCCCCGCCGACGATCCCGCCTCTCCTCACTTTGCCCGGGCCCCCTCCTGGGACCCGGGACTTCTCTGGACCTGGACGGCACTAAGCGGGCTCTCTCTTCACTCTGAGAGCCCCGTCGACCAGCATGAGCATCCACGCAGGCGGGGTGGGCTCCCGTCTGCCTACAGCGTCTCCCTCTTCACCCGGGCCCCCTCCTGGGACCCGGGACTTGCACATGGAGCCTGCGAGGCTCCGGGCTTCTCCTCTGGCGTCTGCGGGGCTTCCCTCAGCTCTCGGGAGCCCCGTGCACTTCCGGGTCGCCTCCTCCTTCGGCCGCGCTACCATTGGCGGCCGCGGTAGCCTCCTCCTCTCGGCCCCGCCCAGCGTCAGGCACCTCGCCTGGCTTCCTGGTTGCGGTGGCTAGCTCGGGCTGCGGCGGTGAAATGCGGGGTGGGCACCCGCTGTTTAAAAGAAGCCAAAAAGCGGGGTGGGCACCCGCTAGTAAATTAGGCATAAAGCGGGGTGGGCACCCGTTCTTAAGAGATCGGCAAATGCGGGGTGGGCACCCGCTGGAAGCCAGAAATGCGGGGGAATCCCTACGTCGGGATTCCCTCGAAGATGATCACAGCCCAGTGCTGCAAGTAGAAAATAGAAGCGCTCCTTCTCAGGATAAATAAAGCGCTCTGCAGAGAATAGAAATAAAGCGCTCACCAGGCGCTAGGATTAAAGTCCTTGAAGTCCTTAGGGAAAAAGGGGCAATGCAGGCCCCAGGGAGGCCAGCACACAGGGCCCTCCAGCAGGGAGGCAGTCCCCATGGCGGTTCCTCCTGGGCCCCAGCAGCAGCAAGCCCCCGCAGGTTTTGGATCAGGTACAGAACAACAACATGGGGTCACAGCCCCTTCTTTTATACACCCTTTTCGTTTTGTGTCACAGCACAGGGCTTGGGGATACCAGTCAGAACTGGTATAGGGGAGATTTGGAGCACTTTGTTTTTCTCAGCTCCTCTCTCCTTTCAGAGTGTAGGCTAGGGACATCAGACGCACCACAGGAGGTGGAGCCAGCATTGTGGAGGGAAGGCACAGCCCTATTCAGGTCCCAGGTGCAACTCCTCCCACCCATCTACATGGAGATCTCTCCATTCAGCCCTGCGCTGACTCACCCTGCCCCTCCTGGAGCAACACACACCTCCCAGCCCCTGTCACTCACAAGCCAGACATGCAATTCACATCAGGCAGGCAGACACAGAGCACACAGAAATGCTAACTTCTAGAAGTGGCATTTCTCTACCAGTCACCATAAATCTGCGCACACCATTGCGCAGCATTTATTCTCACGAATTCAGACATACTAGACTTGACCATGCTGCACCTCTCATAACAGGAATAACCACTGACACACTCATCCTCAATGCATTCCTATGGGAGGGCAGGCCAATCTCACCACACACGCACACAGCGCGCACGCACTTCTACACTGGACCACAGTGCTAAAGTGCCAGAGACTTAAAACTACTAACATACAAGGCAAAAAGTTTAGGGGTGAACTTGCCAAAAGGGCCAAGTCCAACACAACCCCCTTCCAGCCAAAACGCAGGGTAGACCAATCACCACCGTGATGGGCTTCCCTGCTTAGAGCGATAGGACACGGACGCGGGCCCGCACTGCAGGGACACCCTCCGGTCCTACGCCATTTGGAACCCATGGAATCCATCTAAGAGACAAAAAAAAAACTCAGGACCAACTAGGCTACCCCACCGGTACTCCTTAGTTGTCCACGGCCAGAGACCAGGCCCTAGGCCACCCAGATGCCACTGGTCCTTGCCAATCCACAGAGTGGGGGCAGTAACCCCTGGCATCCAATAGCCATTCTCCACTCTCCCACCAGTTCAGGACCTCTCTCCATCAACTGGTCTACCACCTGGGATCCAAATTCACCGGATGCACCGGGGTCAGAGTCGAGGACTCCCTCCCTCTGCACCCCCTTCCAGAGTTCTGCACCCTCCTACTGTAGAGCAGGGTCCCTTCACTTAAGATGGGCCCCACCTGCTCTCAAGGTAGTACTCCTAGAAGGCAAACCAGCCAGG
Organism: Calotriton arnoldi; assembly: GCA_963921515.1. NCBI lineage: Eukaryota > Metazoa > Chordata > Amphibia > Caudata > Salamandridae > Calotriton > Calotriton arnoldi. The sequence continues at coordinate 308,470 of CAWUFW010002826.1, read as the reverse complement.
ACACTGACTACAGTCGCCCTGCTGTCCAGGACAGGCAAACACCTGAACCTGGCTCCCCAATCCAGGGACGATACCCTTTGGTCAGATGCCCGGCGAACCAGGACTTCCTGAGGGTGACACATACCTAGCGTGTCGTGTGACAGTCTGCCTGGCGCAGAGCTCACGACCTCCTGTCCCTCTGACAGTGCGTGAAGATGCGCCAGGACAGAAGTGGCGCACACCATGGTCAATCATCGGCGACTCAGCCCTTCTGGCTGGCCCCTGACCCACTGGGGACTCTTTCCCCCTCTCACCCCTCAAAACTGGACCCCACCTGCGTTCAGGGGGGTACTACCGCACAATTGCCCGGAGAACCAGGACTTCCTGGGAGCACATATACCCTCCCGAGGGTGACACCTCACTAATGTGTCATGTGACAGTCTGCCTGGCGCAGAGCTCACAACCTCCTGTCCCTCTGACAGTGCGTGAAGATGCCCCAGGGCAGAAGTGGCGCTCACCATGGTCAATCATTGGCGACTCAGCTTTTCTGGCTGGCCCCTGACCCACTGGTTCCCACTGGGGACTCTTTCCCCCTCTCACCCCTCCATCTGGACCTCTGCACCCTCCCAACTGGAGCAGCACTGCCAGACACCAGAACTACTGGGGCTCTGCTTACAGACACTCCCAGCTCACCTAAAACGGAAAGGACCACCTCGAAGAATGGTCCAACAGGACAGACTAGGCTCTCTACCTGGTGTTCCCTCATGGAACCAACCAGTCCTGGAGACTGAGGTTGGGGTTCGGAATACGACCCAGTCTCACGTCCTCTTCAGCAAGTTTGGGCATGAGGCCACACAACCTCCTCACAATAAGGGTACCTAGCTGGGCTACTCTGAACCATCTTCAACCGCGAGGGTTGTCGAGATACCTGCACCATTCTTCTAGGGTCACTCCCCAACACGGAAAACAACCAATCACTCAAACATCCAGTGCATCACAACATTTATCCACACTCCCCCCACAAGACTGGTGAGACAGCATCTTACTGCCCCTGAATCTCAACCCACCCCCTCCTTAACCGGGAACCAGGTACCATCCTCGGGGAACTGGGAATGGGACATCCTGCACTGGACTACATATCGCTGCCACCACTGGATCCCACCCATCTGGGGATTCAAGAAAACTTACACCGCACTTAGAGGATGATCTACCCTCCCGAGCTAGTGACTCCATGCCAATTAAGTCCCCACTGTAGGCCAACCCCACCAACCGCAGCATAGGGGCAGTCACTCCTCCAGGTTCTCTGGTTTCTGTCCTTGGCAGGACACTCAACTCACAGTGCAACAAGAACACACATTTCAAAAATGAAATGACACTTAAACAAACTTAGAACAATAATCCCTTTCCATGTGACTATCTAAAATGCAGAGCTTTGTAGTGCAGCCAGCTGTCGCTGTGGTACTGCGCAAAGGCAAGTCCTAATCCCACCGCTGATCAACAATGTTAGAAATGGGATTTCTGGTTGGCTAAGGCTTGCGCCAAAGCCAAGCAGAAACCACCACTCTAGTCAGGGCAAGAGAGTTACACACCCAAGATAACCCCTGCTCACCCCCTTGGTAGCTTGGCACGAGCAGTCAGGCTTATCCCGGAGGCAATGTGTAAAGCGTTTGCGCAACACACACCCAGCAACAACATACTATGCACACCACAAAAAGGAACTCCACACAAGGGTATATCAAAAATAGCCTTTGTATTCTCATAATACATTAGAATAGTATTCACATAATACACATGGTGCCAACTGGCACTGGGCAATATCTACAAGGGATTATTTACACATGACAGGGCCACGTGGGCCACTGTCAGAACCATCACTTAGTGAACATATCATAAATGTAGGACATATCATAAAGGTACAACCAGTACTCACTGGTAACCACTATACTCAGCATCAGCCTGTAACATAAACCACATTATGCACAGTATCACATTAGGCGCAAAATACATTATACGCCAACCTCACCAGCATAAATACATTATGCAATCATCTCATAAGTCTAAACCTATTAGACACTAACATCCTAAGCATAAATTACTTTAGGCATAACCCACAGTAGAGAATAACTCACAACCTAAACGCATTAGGAAATAATAACCTCACAAGCATAAACACATTATGCAAAACCTCATAATCCTAGAAATACATTTAGAGGTATGAAACAGGGTGCGTAAACCATAGTAAATGCATCACACTTCCTAGCACCACATTTTAGGACAGAAATCACATTAGCACATACCTCACAGTAGAAACCATAGCAGAGGCATAAATCACATTAGGGCCTGGTGCCCTACAAACCTAACAGTCCCCCTGGCCACTGGCCATCTCAAAAAGGGGCTCAAATGCCCTATGTCCCAAGAGTCAGGGTGCGCTGCCAATGCAGCAGAAGTCAAGGGTGCGCAATTGCGCAAACCTAAACGTAGCAGCTGCCCTCTACTTGCTGGGCAGCTGGGAAAGTACTGGGGCAGAGGAGTATATCTCACTCCTACCTCATAAGACATGCCCCCAAAGAAAGAATGGCCTAAAAGTTGCAGCTGCCCACTACTTGCTGGGCAGCTGTGAGTCAAGCGAAGGCCTGGCACCCCTGGTGCCCTTTGAATCAATGTAAAACGTTGCAGCTGCCCGCGCTGGTGCGGCGCAGCTGAGAAACATGGGAAGGGGCCCTGTCACGACCGTGCCCTCGGGGCCCCACTGGGGCTTTTAAATTAACTTTGCCCCCATAACGTTGCAGCTGCCCTCTAGCAAAATGGGGCAGCTGTAGAAAATGGCCAACACGGGGAAGCACGGGCACCACTGGCCCTCGGGACCCCACTGGGGCCCTTAAACAAAGATGGCCCCCGTTGGAGCACACGGGCTCTTAAAACCAAAAACCATGCCCACGATGGAGTGGCCCTCTGTCATGTGGGGCCGCTCAGGAGGTAGGCACCGGTACTTGTGCCTCGATCTCGCCTCCCCCCCAGGCCATCTGAACTCACCGGCTCTCTTCGTCGCCGGTGCTCCTGCCGTGGGTCTCCTCTCAGCGCTGCGGGACCGGCAGCACTTCTCCCGGTCTCCTTGCAGCATGCGGGGCTCTCTCCAGGCATGGGAGCCCCGCCGACGATCCCGCCTCTCCTCACTTTGCCCGGGCCCCCTCCTGGGACCTGGGACTTCTCTGGACCTGGATGGCACTACGCGGGGCTCTCTCTTCACTCTGAGAGCCCCGTCGACCAGCATCAGCATCCACGCAGGCGGGGTGGGCTCCCGTCTGCCAACAGCGTCTCCCTCTTCACCCGGGCCCCCTCCTGGGACCCGGGACTTGCACATGGAGCCTGCGAGGCTCCGGGCTTCTCCTCTGGCGTGTGCGGATCTTCCCTCAGCTCTTGGGAGCCCCGTGCACTTCCGGGTCGCCTCCTTCTTCGGCCGCGCTACCATTGGCGGCCGCGGCAGCCTCCTCCTCTCGGCCCCTCCCAGCATCAGGCACCTCGCCTGGCTTCCTGGGCGCGGTGGCTAGCTCGGGCTGCGGCGGTGAAACGCGGGGTGGGCACCCGCTGTTTAAAAGAAGCCAAAAAGCGGGGTGGGCACCCGCTAGTAAATTAGGCATAAAGCGGGGTGGGCACCCGTTCTTAAGAGATCGGCAAATGCGGGGTGGGCACCCGCTGGAAGCCAGAAATGCGGGGAATCCCTACGTCGGGATTCCCTCGAAGATGATCGCAGCCCAGTGCTGCAAGTAGAAAATAGAAGCGCTCCTTCTCAGGATAAATAAAGCGCTCTGCAGAGAATAGAAATAAAGCGCTCACCAGGCGCTAGGATTAAAGTCCTTGAAGTCCTTAGGGAAAAGGGGCAATGCAGGCCCCAGGGAGGCCAGCACACAGGGCCCTCCAGCAGGGAGGCAGCCCCCATGGCGGTTCCTCCTGGGCCCCAGCAGCAGCAAGCCCCCGCAGGTTTGGATCAGGTACAGAACAACAACATGGGGTCACAGCCCCTTCTTTTATACACCCTTTTCCTTTTGTGTCACAGCACAGGGCTTGGGGATAACAGTCAGAACTGGTATAGGGGGGATTTGGAGCACTTTGTTTTTCTCAGCTCCTCTCTCCTTTCAGAGTGTAGGCTAGGGACATCAGACGCACCACAGGAGGTGGAGCCAGCATTGTGGAGGGAAGGCACAGCCCTATTCAGGTCCCAGGTGCAACTCCTCCCACCCATCTACATGGAGATCTCTCCATTCAGCCCTGCGCTGACTCACCCTGCCCCTCCTGGAGCCACACACATCTCCCAGCCCCTGTCACTCACAAGCCAGACATGCAATTCACATCAGGCAAGCAGACACAGAGCACACAGAAATGCTAACTTCTAGAAGTGGCATTTCTCTACCAGTCACCATAAATCTGCGCACACCATTGCGCAGCATTTATTCTCACGAATTCAGACATACTAGACTTGACCATGCTGCACCTCTCATAACAGGAATTACCACTGACACACTCATCCTCAATGCATTCCTATGGGAGGGCAGGCCAATCTCACCACACACGCACACAGCGCGCACGCACTTTACACTGGACCACAGTGCTAAAGTGCCCAGAGACTTAAAACTACTAACATACAAGGCAAAAAGTTTAGGGGTGAACTTGCCAAAAAGGGCCAAGTCCAACATGGACCAAGAACATTTTAGATATCATTTGGCCTAACAGGGATGATGTTTACAAAAGGATATCGAAAAATGAAGACTGCTTCATTATTGTTCAACATTTTGTACCAGATATAGAAATGTGAGAAACAGTTTTAATATATAGCTGCTTTCATTAAAGAAGTAACCTGTCAGTGAGCCGGTATTAACCAACTTGTAGTAGTTGTAATGATCTACTGTGTAAATTTTTTCTTTTCTTTTACAGTCCATTGATTGTTTTTTCCCCACTGCTTGATGATGATGCTTCACACAAACCACTGTTGAAAGTGAAGAAGTATGAAAGCTAAAAACAGTAAAACATTTGACTATGTTGAATTCAAATTTTGGAGAAAAAATATTGTATATTCTTTTGGTTACCTAATGTTCAAAAGGAAATCTTAATACATTTTTCCTTGTTTATACTTTTTCACAGTGGTTGGAGAACGGGATATATTGCGTGTGTCAAATGACTAAGCAGTACATTGCGGGGGTATGAGTTATAGTTAGCTCAGCTGAATATAACTGCTGAATTTCACTGGTTTTGTATGAGTGAAACCTCAGCCTAACTATACCGTCTCTGTAACCTTTGGTTTTTTCAGTGAATCTCTAAGGTTTTTTTTATTCCATTCCCTAACTATAACGTCCCTGTAACCTTTGTTTTTTTCAGTGAGTGTATGTATATATATATATATATACATATATACTTTTCCAATATGAGAGCAACAGATTTTCAAAAACATTATTTCAGTGATTACTTAGAGTGACTATCAACATATCAATTCTGCTTTCATTCTAACACCAACCACCAATGTAACGGACCAAGATGACGCCCACCAGTCTCTGCACGGTTATTACCTTATGAGGTGAATAGGCTGATACTTGTAAAATACTCCATATCGCGCCCACTCTTGATGCAGCAACTAAAAGAGATGGAAACACATCTTTTATACTGATTTCAGTTAAATTGATGCCTGTTTTTATTTCACAGCTGATAATTCCCAAGTAACCACCGCAGGACCTAAGCTTATATTGCTCAATATGGATAACAATAGCACAAAACAAAAACATTTTCCAAACTATAAAGATATGACAATGTTAAAATGATTAAACTATGTGACAATCTGGTATGTCATAGTTTGAGAGCCATACTCTTCGTTTGCATTGTCTAAGTGTTGCAGGGCAGGCGATATATAAACATCCAAATAAAGTCAATAAAGAAAATCCATCCCAGCGTGAGAAAGATAACAGCAAAAAGAAGTAGCAAAGTGTTGTAAAGGAAACTATGCAATTATTATTAATTATATCTTATAATTCAACATTGGGTGATGATCGTGGTGCTGGGATGTGGGTGATGCGGAATTAGAATATTTGTTTTCTTTAAATTGTATTTTAATTATTGTCAATTTATTTACTGTGTTCTACTGAGGATACATTTGTATAGCACTTCTCAACCCTAATAAGGCGCTAATGCCATTGCCAGATATGTAGCATGCTACTCTGTAGGAGTGCCTTGTATGGAAGCGTCTGTCATGTGACCTATATGATTAGTGTTTTATTGTTCAAGTTTTGCTGCTGTGCGTACGCGTGAAACTGAAGCAAATGAGGTAAGAGAGATGGTGCTTAAGCTTTCAATACTGTTGTATGGATGGATAGAAAGGGGGTCAATGCAGTGTGACCTGTGTGGGTAGTGCTTTCATGTCATTTGTGATTAAACTGTTTGGATCATGTCACACGTGTGCAGCAGTGCAATACCACTGGAATGTGTCAAGAGTGAGCAAATAAACACAGCTGTGCATACTTTAACCTATCACCTCTGGAGTGGTCTGTATCATACAGTTTAAGCCACATTGAAAATGCAGGAAGGCCATGCAAGGCGAGATGGTGAGCCCCCCACAGCCCTTCGCACAACCCCATGCAACTCATGGCAAAGCACATCTTATTCATTAAAAAAATATATAGAAATTCACTGGAAAAAGAACAAAGCTTAAAGTGACATTGATAGTTATGTATTAAAAAAAAAATTGAAATTCGCTGTAAAAACATAGGTTAAAGGGATATTATTGTTAGGTGAAAATGGCAGTTAAAACACATTATTTTAAATGAACAAAACCACTGAAATGTATCACTGATAGTTATCTCAAGTAAGTATAACTCGTGCCATTTAAACTTTGATATAAATGTATATATGTCAACGGACTAAAGTGCATAATCATTTGTACTCGTACTGCAAGCCGGTGTGGCCATTTTATAAAGTACAAAATCTATGATCCACATTACTGGAAATTGTATCTACCATATACATTGCATATTCACATTACAAGGATTCCAAAGAAAATATATTAATTTAAATTAATCAATAAACAACTGTTAATAATGTGGATCTATTCTGACACAATAATGATGCCCAGGGGAGGGGGGCCACACAGCTCCCTTCCTTATTTTAAAAAAAAGAAAGCCTGGGCCCTGGGGGCCCCAGGGCCAAAGTCGGCCTGAGGAGGGCGCCACGCGGCCCCCGTCCCCTTCTTAAAATGCCTGGCCCCAGGGGATGGGGTCCCCAGAGCCAAAATCAGCCCAGGGAAGGGAGGCTACGCAACCCCTCTTCACCTAGGGAAACAGAAGTCTGCTCCTCTCTTGAGGGAGCATTTTTCAATCTCCCGCCGGTTGCTGCAGGCAGGGAAGGCATGCTGGAGCAAAGATATGTTTCCATGCTTGCGCTAGTGCAGGCAGGGAAACTGTTCTGTCCTGGGGTTGGGCTCCCTGGAACGGACTAATACAGCTGGCCTCGGGGATAAGGTTTTAGGGGCATTTATTGACTCAGGGAGGGGGGCAGCGTGGCCTCCCTCCTTTTTAAGTTAAGTTCAGCCCCAGGGGATGGGGTCCACAGGGCCTTTTACGTCCTGAGTCCTAAGATGGCTACCACCACATCCCGGATGATTTGGTGGCAGACAATCAGATCTCAGTATGAGATCTTTCGGCTCCGCGGATCTCCACCGTGTGATATATACAACATTTGTGAGCATTAATTGCCCAAAAACTACTGAACGGATTTCCATCAAATCACACAAAGCAATCTTTCTGACCCAAGATCTAGCTTTCTGCCAAATTTGGTGTAAATCTGTTCAGCAGTTTGGGCTATAGCTGTGTCTAAAGTTCCTATGGAAAAATGAATGGGGAACACTCAGCTTTTTCTCAGCCCATATTTGACGGATCACCCTGAAATTTTCCTGTTAGGAGCTGAGGTGGAAAACTGTGCCATAGTTATTAGGAAACCAAAAATATCAACCCAGTGGCGACCACCACTGGGTTAAATAAATAAATGTGTGTGTGTGTGTGTGTGTGTGTGTGTGCAATGTAATATGTGAGGTCATAGGCAGTGGTTCATGAAGGGGGTGCAAGCTATGGTTAGTTTACAGGACCATGGCTGGAGAATCTCAGTGGTTTTACGTTTTGGTTTAGAACCATAACTGCATTGCACTGTTTTTTTCAGTAAATATCAGAGGTTTTATAAACATGTTATATATATGTAAATACACAGACATACATATACTGAACCGAAGAATTGAGTTCTTGCTTCAAATACCACTGTGGAGAAACTCATCAAACCAAGCAGAAAATATTACCTTTGGGATGTCAAATGAAGCACCCACTTTTGAAACAATTCCTGTAACTTTCCACTTCCTGCAGAAAACCAAATTTGGCAATAAAACATGCAATCTGTAATGATGGACGTGTTAAGCAACCATGAAACCTTGTTTGAAAGCCACTCTCACATATTAACTTCATTGGGCAGGTTTGCCATTCTCAGAATTGAACATTAAAAAACACAGACCCTGGTACTGCATGCCTTGACCAGGCGCGTTGCCCCACCGAGGGTTGCCGTCACTAACTCTCACACAATGCAATCCTGGCGGCTGGCCTGTATCCGGACCGATTCCCAGGCCGCCAGAGGCAGTCGGCTTAGAAGGGGCGGGGCAGCACTAGAGTTCAGCTGCAAGTCACAGAGTGTCTGATTGACATCCACAGATTCCACACTATCACAGGTGGTCGGCGGAGCGCACAGCAAGAGTGCACATGTTCTGTTTTGGGCTTAAACATTTTGCGACCAGCCCTGAACATGCGCACACTAGGCTGCTCATTAGAAGAGCGAGGGTTGTTCCATGCCGCTCTTCTAATGAGCAGCCTAGTGCGCATGTTCGGGCTGGTCGCAAAAAGTTTTAAGCCCTAAACAGAACATGCACACTACTGCTCAAGCCAATCCTGGCGCTGCTGCTGGAGCAGCGTCTGGATTGGCTGAGAGCAGGCAGTACTTGCCAAGGCGCCAACCGGACCCCGGCCCAGGAGGACTTGCAGCAGAGGCGGCGCGGATCTGGTAAGTTTAGTTTTCTTAATAATGGTGGTGCTTTATTTTAATCTCCCCCGCCGCGCGCGACCCCTAACACTCCCCCCCTCCCCCGCGAGTATTGGAGCACGAGCCGCGACTGGGGTTCTGCGGTGCTTTCGAGGCGCACTCACCACACGTCTCAGCCGGTTGGGCTAGGCAGATTAAATGTGTACATGATTCACCACAGTGTCAGGATAATGCAGTTCCACCTGTTGGAAGCGGCGTTGGAGCCGGTGTCTCTGCTGCTTCCGAGTAACGCTCGTCTGGCTGCCAAGGACACTGTGCATGAGCACCGAGGGGTTGAAAAGTAAATGTCGACACCACAGGCTCACTAGTCACTCCACAGTGTTGGTGACCGTACGATTTTAATGATCACAACTATGTCGTGACACGAGAGGTGGATGGATCACTGTTCCCAAATACAATTGACATTCGAGGTTCAGAATTCTACAGTTACAGAACATGAGCTAAAGTTTCACAGTTGTTGCGTTACACCAAATAGGTGCGCAGATAGCACGGGGTTGGGTGAGTTCGCAACTATATCGGGAATACCAGGTAAAGTCGCAGTCAACTATTATGCAAAGCTTGTGCTCGATCTCCAGATCGCTTCACCTGTAAAAAGGGCGGCGCAGCTCGAGTTACCTTTGGCGCACGCAGGAAGCCATCATTCCACCTGTCCAGATAAACGTCTGTGGGGAGAGTGGTGCACCGCACATCTGGGGTTTTACCACCCACCCAGCGTCCGTGATATGCATACAACTCAGGCACTGGCTGCGCTGAAACGTAGTACGGGCTCCTATCGGTGCCACGTACAGGACCCTGGAGGCACTTGTAAAAGTACTTATTTACAAGTGACGTCTGATGCCTGGTAGCGCAGGTCTGGCAAAGTCATTCAATGCCACTGTGTCAGCCCCCGTCCCCACACTGGACACCGCCGCACAGACACGTAGAATCGACACCGGCCACCGGCTGGCCCGTCAGGTTTGCACGTGAAGGGAACAGGCGCCTTTGTTGTTGTTGTCGCTACTGTGTAGGCGCTGTACAGTCACACGCGTTTACAAATGTATGTGCTTAATGAACACAAGGTTCTCACCACTTTCGTGCCTGTAAGCATAGAGCAGTGTGTATCATGAAGAAGAGTGGAGTATAGACTGGTGCCATGGTTTGCTTTCTGAAATATTTCTTTTATGTGTTTCTTTAAAAAAATCTTCCCCCAAGTTTAATTGTAGACACTTTTCATTTCAGTAGCGAGGAGATGTATTTTGGAATAAACTGTTTACATTAGAAAAATTGTGTTACCTCCTCTTGTACAACAATGTCTGAATATTTTATATGCTTTTGACACAAGAAAATAACTCGTCAATATTACCTAGCTTATTTCAAAGACACCATTGAAAAACTACCGAATAACACAAAGGAGAAGGTTTGTGTGAGTGAGCTCTGCTTGGACAGCTCAATGGATTCGACCCCTCTCTACTCACCTCCAGATCGGGTTCAAATCTCGAGAAAAGCATTTTTCTCTGCAAGGTGAGCGGAAGCGCAGATGCATAATAAACACGACTCTGCTGCATAAGCACGTGGGACACAGTGGGTGCCCCGTGAGTCGGATGGTCTGAAGCAGAGTATGGCTTTCTGATTGGTAGTGGCTTAAATATAAAACTTGGGCTTATCATCAATTCGAACGACAAGGGATACACAGCGCACCTTCCACCCCCTTCTTTTTTTCCATTCACGCTATGAAGTGGATGTGTGCCACACAGCGGAACAACAGACACGGATTACTTTGTTAGCACATTTTTATTACTATATAATTTATATTAAGTCAAAAAGAACCCTGCACCACTTAGCGTGTCTTCTCAGAGTCTGCCCCTGTGTTCCCTCCCTCACCTTAGCAAGGCAGCTGTGTGTTGAAAGGTTGTTTGTCCCTCTGCTGCTGGTAGAAATGATTCTAGATGCTGTCACTTGACCTGCGGGATGGCCCGTGCCGCTGGGACGTAAACAAGGAACAAACCACCCAGCACATTCATAGACGCAACCACCAAGGACAGCGTGTTCACTGCTGTGTGCCTTGCTCAATACGTGCATGTTGACAGAGTGACACCTTTTGCCTATTTAAGTGCTTTGTAACGTGCTGCGTGTCACCATTTTCCCTCACAATCTATTTTTGATAAGCTGGAGGGTAAAGAAAACGGACAGCTATATTTCTTCTTTGTTTCGTAAGCAGCTTTTCTTGTTGTAACACTTGGGTAACACTAATTTAACGCCTGAAGCTTAATAACCCGTTTCAGGGCCCACGCTGCAAAGGTGTAAAGATTTTAAAAAATCGATAGCGCTTTGTTAATGTACTTGGCAACATGTTTTTACAAGTCACTTTTTATTCGGAATTTGTGGTACTTACTTTCGTCTGAGAAGCATACACACTGAGTGCCAGCACTGGGCCTAGCTTCAAAAACATAACAATAGAAATGTTTCTGACGCTAGGCCCTGCTGGCACACAGCGTGTATATTGCTCAGAGGTGTGTGGCACTGGCAGGGCCTAGCTTCAGAAACATTTCTATCTACATGTTATTATATGACATCCCTTTATTAATGTAATAACTGCACTTTCACAATTGCTTTATTAACCTTCTTGCTTCTCAAATTTGCTTGAAAATGCACCATTTACCCACTCTTTTTTCAAAATTTTCTCGGGGGGGGGACTCCCCCCCGAACTCTCCTTAAGATGTTCAGGCTCGCTCACTGCGCTCGCTCGTCGTGGTGCACTCCTACAGAAAGTGTACGCCCCACCACTTTCAAATGTCACCAGCCACCACTGGCCTTAACTACTGCAACACCATATATCTTGACTAGAGTGCTCAAGATACGTATTATCATGCTTCAGTTTTTCCAAACGTAAGCTGTCTGAGTGTGCCTGAACCTAGGAAGAATGAACATTCAAAACACGGGTATATATAGAAAACTTTTATCTTTTGAAATTAATCAAGGGTACTACACAGTTATATAAACAATGTAACACGAGGAAAATAGATACAATTGTATGATCCTTCAATGCCACTATTGTAAACACTTGACCACGAGATATAACATCTGTTTAAAATAAATAAAACATCTTTGGTATAAATGGTATTTCATTTCCCTTTGGAGATAAATAATGATGATGAATGTAACAAACTGATAATTTATTATGTACTATTGGTCATTTTAGATTACAGCTATTTTTGAAAAGGATTATATGTCAAGAGATGTTGGTGACAGCAAAATTGATGAAAATACATTAGACTGTTAAGAAGAGCCATGAAGATGTTATATGCTTTATGATATCCATCTGAATATATAAAACTGTGTTTTTTTGTCTAATCTATATATTAGACTGTTGAGAAGAGTTACGAAAATGTGACGCTTTATGATATCTATTTGAGTATATAATACTGTGTATTTATGTTTAAACCAATGCTTAAAAAGCTGTTTATGCTGAAAATTATAAATTGAGCTTTGTGTAGAATATAACTCATAATTACAGTTGTGATGTATATGATACGATTTAGTAATCTTTTAGTTGATGGATTATGTATATACTGATATGCAGATGTGCATATGATCAAATTAGTGTGGATATATGAATCATTTATAAGATTAAAATATGCATCTGTATCCAAAATGTTGAGTATCCATAGCGACATAAAAGATGCCTTTTATATGGTTCAACCTAAACTTATAAGTCATTCACAGTGAATTTAAAGGGTGTCTAAGATGGCCGCCATTGTGAGATCGATTACTAAGGAGATGTATGAGGCTAATCCTCTTTTGATCTAAGTCTAAATGCGAGTTGTCTAAACCAATGCTTAAAAATCTGTATATGCTGAAAATCATAAACTAAGCTTTGTGCAGAATATAACTCACAAATAAAGTTGTGATGTATATGAAACGATTTAGTAGTCTTTTAGTTGATGGATTATATATATATTGATATGCAGATGCACACATGATCAAATTAATGTAAATATATGAATCATTTGTAAGATTAAAATATACATCTGCATCCAAAATGTTGAGTATCCCTAGTGATATAAAAGATGCCTGCTTTATGGATCAATCTAAACATTTAAGCCATTCACAGTGAATTTAAAGGGTGTTTAAGATGGCCGCCATTGTGTGATCCATTACCAAGGAGATGTATGAGGCTAGTCCTCTTTTGATCTCCAAACAAAGTATAAATGCGAGTTCTAACTGGCAGTCGGGTTGATATTAATCCAACTGCTGACTGCTGAACTTTGGCTGCGCTACAAAATCTAACAGGTATGACTTAGAAAAGATAGGGCCATGTATGTTTATTGTCTAGTTCCATTAATTTAAATTCAATACTGACTTAAATTACATGCAATTTTTTTAGAATAAACTCTTTCAACTGAGAAGTGGCTGAGGACTGGAAATTTATTTACACCGTCCAATAAAGCACCAGAGTTCATTTACCTATATCATTTACCTGTATCTCTTGATGATTATTCACCTTAAACAAAGTAGGTAAGGAGATTAAATAACCAATACTCATATGAACAAAGATATATAAACTCCATCTGATTTATTGTCTTTTTATTAATAGAGTTACAGAACGACGATTGATTTGACATATGTGTGTCAATTGTAATTCTTGAATCTTTGGAAACATCATTCAGGTATTTGTTCCCTTTTGATTAAGTCTCATTTATTATAACGAAAGGTATAGGTCCATATTTTAATGAGTAAATTGGACAATATAACTAGGGGCATGTGCAACCAGGTCAAAATCGTTAGTTACTATGAGTGGCTCTCATTTAACTATTTAGGTAATCTACTATACTACATCAGTAAGGATGGCTAAATATTACTCTGATAATGAAATTTCTTGGAGGATGGCTATTCATTTAGTTATGAAAATCAAGAAACAGGTTTTCTAAGTTACTTGAATTAATGACAAGGCACTTTGAGATGTGAGTGAGATACATGTATTCACCATTGCTTTGACTTTATAATATTATTCTTGTACAAAAGATTTTAGAAATTTAGGAGGTGGCTGTCTAAAATTATTTTTAATAATATGTTTCTTCGTTTTATGTACAAATTAATCTCAAAATAATTTAAACGCAATAATATGATGTTTGATTCCAGATTAAATCATAGTGCCTAATTATGAAAGATCTTTGAAAACCATGGCTTTGTTAAAATCATACATATTATAGTTAATGTAGGTGCTCCCATGGATAGGAATCTCTGTATGAGCTTGTAGGATGGTACATAATATATGCATTTTGAGATATTCTAAATTTCATTGATGTAAAGGTTTATGAATTGATAAATAATAATTTTTATTGCAGGGGTGTATCAATTATTTTTTGTAAACAATGGAATGTACAGTTTAAATTCATGTTGGGTAATTATTATTTGTTTTTTTAGGGGTCATTTGTTATATTTATGGTAGTCCTGAAGATGGTCTCATGGACAAATGCATAGAGACCGAAACGTCGACACTCACACTCTCTTCTGGAAAATAATGTACAATGAGAAGAAGTGTTTACAATAGTGGCATTGAAGGATCATACAATTGTATCTATTTTCCTCATGTTACATTGTTTATATAACTGTGTAGTACCCTTGATAAATTTCAAAAGATAAAAGTTTTCTATATATACCCGTGTTTTGAATATTCATTGTTCCGTGATTGATTCATTGGTCCTTATGTTTTTACAAGGAACAAAATTATTATTTTTTAGATAAAAGATGTTTGAATAACATTTCTGTGGCAAGTTTATCAACAATTCTTGCAGCTAAAAAATATTTATCAAAAGAAATAGAACAGAGTATTTCAAACAAATCCCTTGAAGGCGTTGTTTACCCGTTTATTTGAATTGCCCAAGCCCTCAAGGGTAGATTGGGTTTCCCATTATATTGAATTGAACCTAGGAAGAGCAGATCAGTGCAAACCTGCCTTGAAAGTGTTCCACTGTTTAAGTGGTCTCTGGAGGTTTCAAGAATTTTATGAAGCTTCTTGGCACTGGACAGAAAGATTATTGGTACAAGAGCTTCAAGTACTCAGGGAACCTACAGAAACTATTGCCAGGCACTGATTCTCACAGGGCCCTTTGCTGAACTAAAATGCACCTGATCTCACAAAGAACATTCAAACAGCTAAAATGTGGAGAGAAGACTCTGGAGCCCTTGGAAACTAGGCGTCTTCCTATTGGGTCCCAGTAGCGTGCAGTCATGGACTGCTCCCCTAGAGCACTTTGTACAGCTCCCTAGCTCTTAAAACCCTACCTACACAGCTCGCCCTTCATACACGTGGAAGTGGCTCTGCTTTCTGGCCCCTGAACCCAACAATGGATTGTACCTCCTAGAGCTTGTTCTGATCCATTCCTATTTGGGCATAGTGCGACTCCTCAGGGGCTTGTGCTGCTCATCCAGACTCCGTAAGTCTCGTCAGATGTTGTGACGCGTCACATGGAGCTGTGTTGTTCTCCCCAGACTGTTCTCTGGTTCTCACTACATCCTGCACTGCTCGCACAATGGGCCCTGTAGTTGAATTGAACCTGCTATTTTGGACCTATGCTGCCACCATACCATGGTGGACCCTTCACTGTTGCCTCACTGAACCTGGGACTGGGTATCACAGCAGCTCATAAAACTAAAGAAAGTTCCCATGGCCGTTATTGGATACTGGGCGATGCTGTGCTACGCTATATTCATCAAGGTTTCATTCACTCTTTCACCGCCACCAGCTCAACATAGCAGGCACATTCCTCTGGATTTTACAAGTAGGCGTTTTTGGAAAGTGTACTGCTTCGAAAACATATCACAGTTTCTCACATGCCGGCGCAAAAGAACAGAGATTTCTATACATCCTGCGCCCCAGGAAGAATGATTAGAATCAGGTTTTGCTTAATTTTCACGAGCTGGCCTTAAATAAAGTATAATAAATGCACTCGGTGCTCTTGTAAATCAAACTGCCCGCGTGTATTCTGATAGGACACCGCTGTGCGTTTCAAAGGGGGAGCGACTGAAGCCTTAATGGACATCATAAAACATCGGGGGATAAATGTGACCGAAAAAAATGTCCCCACTCTCCACAATCCGATTAGAGCTCTTCAGGAAATTAAACCCTCGATCTAGGATGTAGAGCGAAAGCAGATGATAAGCATTGATACCGCAGGTTTAAATAGAAAAGCCATGTGCGAGTAATCAGTGCAGGTTTTTTTTCTGGAAAGAACCTTTTTATGTTTTTACCACTTAACACTTCATAAAAGGACCTAATAGGCGGGATAAAAAAGAATCCAACTGTAATAGTCAGCACACAGAAAGAATATTTTTCCAGACATTCATATTTTCAGTCGGTCTCAGCCCAGCCTCTAGCCAGTCATTCCATTCGCATTAGCTACTTTTTTTTTTATCGCCACGCACCTTTATTGGAAAGATAGCAAAACAAATCTGTCAAGGTCATAAAACAGATATTTCATACATCACTTGAAACATTCCCTTCAGCAAGCGTATTACGCAGCAATAAAAGCATTCTGAGATAAAGCGTCCACAAACCGAACCCCTAAAGAAGGGGCCATGAGTTCATGCCACAGCTCGCTTTTACACTGTGCTTAAAAAACGGATTTGTAGCAGAGGTTAACGTTACACACATTTACATCCGCTAGACAGTGGGCATCTATACCAGCCAAGAAGATCCATACACATTTTTAGGTCTGGCCTTAGCCAAAATCTTTTGATTTTACTAAAATATGCATATTATGCTTACATATAGGGTTTTCAGTTACCTCTTTTCATTTATTTGTCTTTTGCTGTGTAATTCACATGGGGCAGTGGTTCAGCCTACTTAAGCCACCGGTTAACTTCACTTTGAGTGACTGTATTTTGCTGTCCCACAAGGAGCACATCTGCACACAATCTACTTCCCTTCAGTGCTGGTGTTTTTGTTTTATTTTTTAATTGTTCCCTTTGGATTTAGAGCCTGGCATAATAGGAGGGTCATCTGATGCACATTCCAACTTTATCAGATCCCATTTCTTGCCACTGCTGTTCTAAAGTCCTTTTGGAGTGTTTTGCTTTTCTGACTGTTGCGAATTCACCGCATACCAGATTGTGTCCGTTTGAAACTGTTCTTTATTTTTATCCTCTTTTTACTTCTTTTCTTTCCCGCTTTCCTTCTTTCTTTCCTAATTTCATTCCTTCCTTCTTTCCTAATTCCTTGCTTTCCTTTCTTTCTTACCATCCCTTCATCTTTCTTTCTTTCTTCCTTTTAGAAATTAGGATTCTGATGGGGGGAACCCTACTCAAGCAGCAACCACAATCCTTGTCAGGGCGAAGTCACACGCAAACACCAAATTAACATGTGCTCAACCCTCTGGTAGCTTGGCAGAGAGCAGTCAGGCTTTAACAATGAGGCAACGTGTAAAGCATTTATGCAGCACTTCAAGCAGTAATAAATTGAAGACACAACACAAGAAAAATCCCACACCAATTTAAAAAAATTGAGTAAACTGTTAATAACTAAAACATGACCAAAATGAAAAAAATCCAATCACTAGATCTAGAGATATGCAATTTTAAAGTTTCAGTGAAAATAGCACCAAAAAGCACAAAGCTCCAACTGAGTTTATCTGGTCTCGCAGGACTGGGACATGGTCACAAGTTCAGGCAGATCGCGATGGAGGTCAGGCCAGCTACATGCCCACTGAACAAGAGTACCTTGAATCTGGGCTGCATAGCGTTAAAAGGTCCCACGTTGAGAAAAAGACACGAAGCCAAGGTGATATGAAGTCCTGGTTGGAGATGCATCACACACATTTGGTTCTGGGGAGCTGCAAGGCTGTGATGTGAGTCCACGTGTCATTGTGGAGGAGGCTGTCAACGAGGGGGCTTGCGATGCAAAATCCTGCATCTAGGATGCATCACACACCGGATCCTGTTGAAGAAGCTGCATGGCTTGCAATGTGGAGTCTTGCGCGGGGCTTGTGATAACCCTGGGCGTAGTTCGCGGAGTTGCACTACACGACTCTATGCGAAGTGATTAAAAAACTCCGCCGCACTACGCAGAGCTCCGCGAGCAGCGTAGTGCGATAGAAAAATGCTGTTCGCGGTGATTGCACAGTGCCGGATGCTTGTCCGCACTGTGCAATCATTGCAAACGGCAGCATGCACATCGCAAGCTTTCCTTTTCTGCCGCTCGAGTAGATTTTTACTCGAGCGGCAGCTTTCTCAACGCGAACGGGCTGTTTCTCAACGCGAGCGGTCGCGAGCATACGTGACCACTCGCAATGAGAAACCTGACCCCGCGTTGAAAAATCTCACCAGGAGGTTTATTTTCCACGCTCGCGCTCGCCAACTTGATGTTGACGATCACGAACGAGGAAAATTTCGCCGGGAGGTGGATTTTCCACGCTCGCACTTGCCAACTTGACATTGGTGAACGCGAGTGAGGAAAAAAACTACGCTACACTGCGCAAAGCGGATTTTTTGGGAGCTCCGCGTAACGCGGAGTGCGGAAAACTCCGCAAACTCCGCGAGTGGAGCGGAGTTCACCGCCCAGGCCTAGCTTGTGATTCGAGGGCATGTGTTGGGGATGCGTCGCGCAGTGGCAGTTCCAATGCAGCTGAGAAGGCGATGCAAAGTCCTTGTGTCGAGAGTCCAAGCAGCAGAGGCAATGCCTCAGGTCTGCTCGGCGTTGCACCACACAGCAGAGGAGATGCATCAGTTCTGCTGGGCCCACAGATTTGCTGGCAGAGCACCTTCAGGCCCACTTTCAAGTGTCCAGAACTGGGGTGCCACCAATTGGCAGGGTAGGACTCACCTACAGAGTCCAGGTGCTGGTTACACGCAACTAGCCCTTGGACTCACTCTGGTGGTTCTGGGTACAGGTTTCAGGTCCAGTCTTCTTACCCAGGCAAGAGGGCAGTGGGTTAGCACAGCAGGGCAGCAGTCCAGCAGAGTGGCAGTCCTTTCAGCAGCACAGCTGTCACGTGACCCATGGGGACACTGTCGTTTTCTCTAAGTTAGCATGAGCTCTGCAGACATTACGCGGCTTTGCACACGTTACTACAAGCCTTTATTTTTGCAAAGACTTTCATCATCCTTTTCACATGAGAATGGTCTGCTGTGTTCACTTTCTGTCAGTTCCTGGGATTTAGTCTGAACATTGTGTGCAAGGTCGATAAACAATGCCCCTTGTTATTCTGTTCTGGTCAGGCCCTAGCACCTGGACAAAACATATCAATGCAGCTGCTGTTTGGAACTCATACTTTTTTTTATATGGGGATACATGCATAGGGTGACAGACACTTGGAGAGGGACTTTTCCAGGGAGAAGAGCGAGACAGCACCTATGATGTATAACTGCCATCTATAGTCTGAGGTATGGGGTCTACAGACAAAACCCAGAGATCTTCTAATATATAATAATACAGCTTCTAAGGAAGGGGAGGGAGATTAGGCTATATTGTCTTTTTTATAATGACATCTCCTTTCATGATATATGGCCTAGCTGCTATGCTGACAGTATTTGTACTAGACATTTTCCTGCTTGTTGTGGCACGTATACTGCATGTTAGAGCACGTTAGTTAAAATAAATATGTTAAACTGGTTTGTGTCTCTGTCAGATCTTATAGTGGACAAGAACAAGAGTGTGAGCGAAAGGGTGTGTGTTGCAACTGCAAGTCCTGAGAGATTCAGGAGTGTTGTGTTCTGGGGTGTCTAATCACTTGTTTCTCTGTGAGTGAGTAGGAGGGTAAGTGAGACACTATAGCTAGTCAGTCCTGGGCTCATGGGTACTAAGGTGGTAGGATGACTCAGTCCCTATGCACTAAGGTCCCATAATCCTATGCATAGTTCTGTTCTTGGGCAGAATCCCTGCAACACAGCAATCCATCTTCCTGGCAAAGTCTTCCACAGGTCAAGAAGTGTACTGAAGAGTTGTTGCCTGGAGCCCATTATTTATACCTCGTGCCTTTTTTGAAGTGGAAGAAGCATCTAGAGAATTCCCTTTGAAGTTCTCTGGTTTTCTGCCTCCCCTGCTCTGGCTTCAGACTAACAGGGGGTATGCAAACCTTTGTGTGCAGGCAGGACATAGCCTGTACAGGTGAGCGTGGGGCTGTGCCCAGCTCTGCGCCCTCATCCTGCCAGTAATGGTCCATCCAGGTACACCTAAGCTCTCTATTGTGTATGATGGTCTGGGAAGCCAACTACACCTAGTCATGTAATCCAGAGACTGGCTGTAGGCACTAAATGGCTAAGGCAGGACAATTTTAACTTTCTAAAAGTGGCATTTTCAAAATTGTAATTCAAAATCCAACTTCACCATAAAAGAGGATTTTTCATTACAATTCCAAAGACACCAAACAGTAACTGTTTATCTATTACATTTTGGAAGCAATCCTTATTAGATGTGTGAAGGTAACTCCAATGATATCCTATGGGAGAGGTAGGCCTCGCAATAGTGGAAACAAATTTAGGAGTTTTTCACTGTCAGGACATTTAAAACTTAAAAGTACATGTCCTATGTTTTAAATTCATTGCACCCTGCCCTGTGGGCTGTTTAGAGCCTACCCAAGGGTGACTTGTAGGATTAAAAAGCAAGGTTTAGGCCTGGCAAAAGGTTGATTTGATCAGGTCAAAATGGCAGTTTACAACTGCATACACAGAGGCTGCAATGGCAGGCCTGAGACATGTTTAGTGCTACTTGAGTAGGTGGCACAATCAGTGCCGCAGGCCCAATAGTAGCATTTAATTTACAGGCCCTTGGAACATGTAGTACCACTTTACTGGGGACTCAGAAGTAAATGAAATGTGCCACAGATACCTTCCTACCCAGACTCCTCAAGTCACTGAGCCTTCTGACTGTCTTGTAGGGCACCTGGCGGGGGCATTGGAGTCCAGGTCTTTCCCCATCTGGTACTCAGGGGGCTCAGGGACGCCGGTGTCAGGGGCCCTGAAGAGATCTATCCCATTCCTGGGGTTCAGTTAGTGACAAAGTCCGTAATCCATCTTGCAGGCCATCAAGTGGCTCCTCATTCCTACTGGTCAATCTACCACTGTTGTTGTCTCGCAGGTCCAGCCTTCTCCACTGTCTCTCCCTTGCGCATGAGTTTTTAAAAGAGGGTAAAAAGTTCTAGATGTCAGGCACCCCCGGTTAGTTCTAGGATGCCACATCATCATTCCACCCCTGTCCCAACCCTTCTCCAGAACATTCTGGGAAAATTCAGTATGGCACCATCAAGATTTCTTTGCAAAGAGCTCATCTGAGCGCCTCCTTCCCAACAAAACTTCAAAGGCGAGCCCCTCCTGTGTTGACTCCAAATATCTGGAATTCCTACTTTGTTCAGTGGGCCTGGGCTGCCCCAGCCCAGGTGCAGTTGGAAAATCTAGGGGCATATTAGCAAGACCCAGGTTAAAATTATCGCCGTTTTAGCGGCAGGAAACTGCCGCTAAAACGGCGATAATGGGCTTGCTAATATGCGTTATGGATTTCCAATAGAAGCCCAGGTTAGATGTCCTACACATCTAACCTGGGCTTCTATTGGAATTCTATAACGCATATTAGCAAGCCCATTATCGCCGTTTTAGCGGCAGTTTCCTGCCGCTAAAACGGCGATAATTTTAACGTGGGTCTTGCTAATATGCCCCTTAATTATTAAATGCATATCCCCCCTCCTTCCCAGCGATTGAGCCAATCACTGATAAATGCTCCTTTTGTAAGGTATGGCCTTCAGAAAGTGAGCAGAGTAATTAACTTGCCCCAGGTGGGGCCTGGAATCTGATTATGAGCCGAGTCAGAGAAGCATGACAATTCCTGAAGCCTTAGAAGATGTTCATTTAGTGGGCTCGAGGCCTCGTATCGGCCTTGAGGACCGACGCCGATACGATGCCACCACACTCCACGCTCTCAACCCCGGACGGACACACAACTGCTTCAAGGCCGCCCCGAAACGCACCCATGGTCCCTTCACCTGCCGGAACTGCAGCTACACCAGCCTCAGAGCCACCGAGGCGCCCGCCAAGAAGGACCTCAACCACCTCCGGTGCATCCTACTGAACACCCGCTCCGCACGCAAACACGCCGTCGAGCTCTGGGACCTGCTCGACACATCATCACCAGACGTCGCCTTCCTGACTGAGACCTGGATGAACGACTCCTCCGCCCCCGACATCGCCATAGCCATCCCAGACGGCTATAAGATCACCCACAGAGACCGCATCAACGCAGTAGGAGGAGGAATCGCCATCGTCCACAAGAACACCATCAGGGTCTCGACCAGCACCGATGACACTCTCAGCACCGCCGAACACATGCACTTCCAGATCCACACGGACCCCAAAACCACCCTTAGAGGCACCCTTGTCTACAGACCCCCTGGGCCCCGACCCCAGTTCAGCGACTCCATCGCCGACTTCATCAGCACGCACGCCCTGACCTCTACCGACTACATCCTCCTCGGAGACCTGAACTTTCACCTGGAGAACAACAACGACAGCAACTCCACCACCCTGATCGACAGCCTCGCCAACCTCGGTCTGAGCCAGCTCGTCACAACACCGACCCACTCCGCCGGCCACATGCTTGACCCCATCTTCTCCTCAAGCTCCCACGTCTCCTTCAGCCACACCACGGAACTCCTCTGGACCGACCACCGCTGCATCCATTTCACCTTCCAGAAACCCACCACACACCACCGCACCCAACAGATCCCACGCCGCTGCTGGAGCAAAGTCACCGAAGACCAACTTCGGGCAACCCTCGCTCTCAGCCCTCCCTCCGACCCATCCAACACCGACGACGCTGCCTGCAACCTCAGACGATGGATGGACGACTGTGCCAACACCCTCGCCCCGCTGAAAAAGCTCACCTACAGTGACACCACCAAAAGAGCCAGCTGGTTCACCTCGGAACTCCTAGCTTCCAAGCGTACCTGCCGGAAACTAGAGAAGAAATGGCACAGTGATAAGACACCGGACAGCCACACAGCCCACAAAGACGCCATCCGTAACCACCACCACCTCATCAGGTCCGCCAAGAGAATCTCCTTCAAAGACCGCCTCGACAACAACGCACACAACAGCAAGGAGCTTTTCAACATAGTGAAGGAACTCTCCAATCCCAGCTCCAACACCAACGACATCCCGCCGTCGCAACCCCTGTGCGATTCCCTCGCCACCTTCTTTCACCGCAAGATCGCCCCGGCCAAGCTCATCAAGCGACTGCAACGCATACAAAACGCCTCCGCACGCCTGATCCTCGACGTACCACGCCACAGCCACATCACCCCCCACTTGAGGAACCTGCACTGGCTCCCCGTCGACAGGAGGATCACCTTCAAACTCCTCATCCACGCACTCAAGGCACTCCACAAAACTGGCCCAGCCTACCTCAACAGACGACTCTTCTTCTACGTCCCCAACCGCCAGCTCCGCTCCACCGACCTCTCCCTCGCCACCGTCCCTCGCATTCGAAGAACAACCACCGGCGGCAGATCCTTCTCACACCTCGCCGCCAAGACCTGGAACACCCTTCCACTAAGCCTACGACAGACCCAAGACCTGCTGACCTTCAGGAGGCTACTCAAGACCTGGCTGTTCGACCAGTAGCAGCACCCCCCCCCTTCCCTCTCCCCAGCGCCTTGAGACCCTCGCGGGTAAGTAGTGCACTCTACAAATTCTGTGATTGATTGATTGATTGGGCTGGGAACTGAAAAATCTAAGTTGGCATGCATGTTTTATCCCAGTTTTACACCTTGTTGGACTGTGTAGCTTAAGTGGAGTGAAATTGCACTTAAGGGCAGATTTCACATATATGTATACTACACTGAAAGCACTACAGACTTTCCTTTAAACTCTACTGACCTATCTATGAATGACCACTAATATTTTGGGATCTACCCCAAGTCAGCACCAATCCCTGCAGAGTCCCTTCTGTGCCAGGCTTCTGCTGTGCAATTACTGAACTGTGCATGATGGCAGTCTCACACTCACAGCCCACACACTTGCACACACACGTGTTCACACCCATTCAAATGTAACTAGCCCATCGCCCCTAACCATAGCTACACTGCAGTAGCCTTATCTTAAAAGGTGGACACTGTGCGTAAAACACACTTAGTCCAATAACCATGGGGGCATATTATCAAGGCGGCGTTAATGAATTATCGCCGCTTTAGCATCCGTTTTCGGACGAAAAGCGGCGATAATTTTATCGCCGAATTAACAAGGACACGCTAGCGCGTGATTCCTGACTTAGCGTCCGTTTTCTGCACGCCTCCCATCGCATCGCTAATGAGATGCAAAGGGGGCGTGCCTGTGAAAACAACAGGGGGAAATATCGCTAACCCAGGTATCACCATATTAGCAACGTGGGTTAGCGATATTTTAAATTGCGTTAAGTATGCCTTAACGCAGGAATTCAACGTCTGCTAAATTCCTGACTAAGGCATACCTAACATGGGGGTGGATTGTGTGGCTAAGACCACAGGCCCTATCACCAAGTATATCGCCGTTTTCCATGGGACATCGCTGGAAAACCAGCGATGTTCCATGGAAAACATCGCTATCACTGGAAAATTATCGCCTTTGCGCTAAGCGTTGTTAATACAGCGCTAGCATGGCGATAATTTCCAGCGATAGCCGGCGATAGGATTCCTCACGCTAAGCACGGCCAGCGATAATTATCGCTGGCCGTTGTTAATATGCCCCCATGAGTTTACAGAGTAAGACTCCGGTAGAGAGAATCCTCCACAGTAAAGGTCCAAAAACAGAGTAAAGTAAGTGAAAAATCCTGGTTGACTAAATGCTATATATTTGAAAGAGATAAGGTATAGTGTAAAGAAAAGAAATGCAGTTCTCTATGGCCTTTCTTACATCACTAATAATCATCTATAGGTATTGGCGAATGTTTGATGATGTTGGCTAGGGTTTTGTGATCTATTGTGACATCATTCACTTGATGGCCACCTTCAGACTATAGAGAGGGAAAGTGATTTTAGAATTTTAGGCTTTAAAGAACAGGATAAAATTCAGGATAATATGGCTTACTAGAGTAACAGGATCAAATTAACTCTGGAAATAGAGGGAAACTAATTTGGGCTGTCTGTGGGTTGAAGGGGTCATGTAATTAAGAGCACGGAAGAGGGGCAGAGATGAAGTCATTAAGAATTTTTTGGGTTGTGAAGATTATTGAAGAGAAATATATATACACAAATAGGTGAGATGAGGTTAATGTGCTATCTTGTTTTGGAAGACTGAAGTGATGCTGTTAAGGCACACAGAAACTTTTGTAGGTATCAAGTTTCACAGGGGGTACATGGCAATCTCCACCTCTGAAAGTGGATAAGTCTCTCTATTTTCAGAGTGTGAATGGAGGGTGGGTTTGAGGTCATGTGTGGGGAAAGTGCATATGAATGTAAGCTCATGGGGAGAATGGGGTTGAAGACGGACTGGAGGGGGCTACCGAAATTAGCGAAGAGATGCTTTTGAGAACAAGGACCTAGTCATGTATTTGTTTGGGGTATTCAGGAATACAGTCTGATGGGAACCTATATTCCGATATAGGAATTCTAATGATTGGGTAAAGCAATGTAAGTATGGTGATGCACCTGTTGAGCATGGAAAAGATTGAAATTGAAAGATAGACTCTGGGGGTAATAGAGTGATAAAGTGTAATAGTTTTCATTGGAAATAGGTTAAATACTAATGGCCATTTGAGTGGTAGAGTTAAAACTGTTGATTTAATGAGAGCTGGCTCAAGCAAGTGCCCTATTATTGAATATCAAAGCTAAGGATGAATTCACAGAGTACCATGACAGTGGTGAATGGTGATGGATTCAACGTTCAAAGGGAGATTCGTTTAAAACTAGGGTGGGACAGGGGCAGTAGGCTATCACAATGTGGTGTTCAAATGGTGTGTTTACTCAGAAAGGGATGTTTTTAAGGAAGGACTTTGCAGTGGGTGGCAACATCAAGTACATGTTAATGAGGAGGATATCACTACAGCCTTAGAGTGCCTCTATGTTTTAACTTAATCCTTGTTTCAGAGATTATAATAATGTGAAGAAACGGGGTGCCATTAAGGGTAGCCAGGGATCAACACTGCTTGCAAATTGATCAGTAGTCCCATAGAAAGCATATTAATGACTGAGATGAGATGGATCTATGAAATTATTTAGTGTCAAAGACCCTGTTGATTTTAATTTTGAATTTGGGAGAAGTATAGAAGCTGCCAAATGGAATTTGCTAGGTGGTGAATTTGGATGTAAGAGGAAGTGAAATTTGGTGGTGGAATACGACACTGTCCTTGAAAACCAGAGATCTCCAGGAGCACATACATTTGGTAGAGGGTGAAAGCATGATTACTATTAAAATTTGACTAGAGTCAAGAGTACCCCAATTGTTCAATGCAAGCATGGTTCATCAGGGTGCAGGAGACGTTGAGAATGCAATTTAGTTATGATTCACTAAAGTATAGTTCACCACTATACTGAGTGTACCAGAATGTTTGACCAGTGAGGACATTATCTCACGATATAGGGGAAAATTTCACCAGCATGCAAGACCACAGATCCCTCAATGTGGCTACAGTTCACAATGGTGAATTAGCACAAATCAAACATTGTGGCCTAGTTCACCGGGGGCAGGAGCACTCTTCTCAAGAGTGATAGTCTTGCTGATCACTCAGTGCACATATTGTATTCCTTACACATTTGGGGATACTTGTCTTTTATGCAGAGTTCTTCATTTAACATCTCTGAATGGTGAGAGTTAGAAAATGGCTCTTTCGGCATGGTGACCGCCACTTTTCGCTGACTGATCCTATTGGTTTTTGAACTCTGCACATTGGGAAACTGCTGGCCAGTCCCCAGCATATGTGCTATGAACTCTTAAACATGACAGAATTGTTTAGCTACTTATTGGCATATTCAGCTTTCCAGTAGCACCATAGTATATGGTGCAGAAATCTAATGGCATTAAAGTTAAATTTCACATGTGGACTGTAACAAATGTTATGCAATACACTAGACTGACAAGGAAAAACACTGCTTCAGACCTACATGTATTGCATGACTGCAGCAGGTTTGAATCCTGCAGGCACACTTGTCAAAAGTCACTTCTAAGTATACCTTGTATACCACAATCTAGGGTGCTAAGTACATAAAAGTGAGACTTGTAAGAAACAAAGGTTGGCATGTTCTTACAATGCCTAGCTTACAAAAGCTATTTTGAATTAATTAGGCTGTAGCTGTTACTATGAGGATAACTGTACATTTGAAATACTATTCTTGTTAACTTTGATTTGGAATAAATTACAGAATCCATTCAACCACTGTTAGATTTTTAATAAATATATAGGAAAAGTAACGTTTAAAAAGTAAGTATTTGCCTGATTGAAGCTCCAGTGGGCTAAGTAGTATTAGCCTACATACAGCTGCCCTCCCTGACAGTGCTTTTCCATTGATGAGGTTTTAAAATTGCTCCCAGAGCAGAAGCAATGGCTTAAGCATTTAGGGAAGAAGACCTGGGTGTCAGTTGTATGATTCATCCTCTAAGGAAAGGCAGCTGCAGAGCGATCAGGGGGCAAGTAGGTTCTATTATATTGATTTTTACGGAGAATGGTGTGGCACAGATTGCAGTCGGGCAGACTTGATGTCCTGTAAATGGGTTTGCTCTTTGGAACGTTTTGTCCCATTGGTTAGTGAGCGTCCAGGACCTCCAACCCACTAGCTAATGAACTGATATACAAAAGATGCATTTTATACCGCGCTCCTCAGAACACTCCCATCTAGACCTGTGGATAAATAGAGAAGGACTGAACCTGCTGTATGAGATCTGTGTGGAGACCTGAAGAGCTAGATCTGCTTCCACTTCTACCCAGTACTGAGAAATGGATTCCAAGGGTCAGTTAGTTGACACTTGACTGGCTAATGGAACACCAAAATCTGCAAGAGGCCTATTTCTGGAGTGCCCAGGTAACCTGTTGCAATTGGACATGGACTGGACCCTGCTAGTGGCCCCTAAGTGCTCTCCCTGAAATTCTGGGAGCCTTAGAAGTTCCCAAGAGAACTGTTAGACCTGGCACCATTGGCGTGGGTCTCCCTTCCATTTTTTTACAGTTGCCTCCTGTGTTTACGATGTTTTTGCTGGTCTAGATGCTTTGGGGCACTTTGCCACTGCTATTCAGTGCCAAAGTGCAGGTGCTCCCTATGGCAAATTGTTGTATGGATTAGTGATTCCATGATTGGCTTATTTGATTTACTTGTCAGACCCTAGTATAGTGCACCTTGGGTGCCCAGGGCCTATAAATCAAATGCTGCTGGTGGGCTTGCAGCACTGGCTGTGCCACCCACAGAAGCAGCCTGTAAAGTGTGACTCAGGCCTGCCATTGCAGAGCCTGTGTGCAGTCTGTGACTGCCATGCTGACGTGGCAAGTGCACCCACTTGCCAGCCCCTAAACCTTCCCTTTTCTACATGTTAGTCACCCCTAAGGTAGGTCCAAGGGCAGGGTGCATTGTATGTAAAAGGTAGGACATGCCCTGATGTGTGTGGCATGTCCTAATAGTGAATTACAGCCAATTTCGTTTTTCACTATTGCAAGGCTATCTGTTCCAATAGGCCAGAATGGGCAGTTTGGTTATAACAACTTATAATCCTTAACTGACCCTAGGAACAAGATAGAAAAACGAATTTAGTATGCCTGAACTCAGAATGTTAAAATACATCTTTTAGTGTGGGTGATTTTTACATTCTGTGTTTGAAAATACCACTTTTAGAAAGTAGGTATTTTCTTGCCTAACCATCCAGTATGCCTCAGCTAGGTTTGTGTATTCCATGTCTGGTTTGTGAGTGACAGGGGGCTGGAGAGCGCTTTTGCTCCAGCAGTCTGATGGGTCAGGGCTGGGCTGAATAGGACCCACATAGAATAGAGAGTAGGGGGGAGGAGACTTCCTTTCACTGACCTGAGCCCTCATAGAATAGAGAGTAGGGGGCGGGGATTTCCTTTCACTCCCCTGAGACCTCATAGAATAGAGAGTAGGTGGAGGAGATTTCCTTTCAGCTACCTGGGCCAGGTCTGCTCTCAAACAATGCTGTCTCCACCTCCTGCCAGGAAGCTGCACAGAACTGGTTTTGGTCAGGCACAGACACTCTCTGCCTCCAGAGAACAAAGACTTTCTGAGTATAAATATTGGGGCCCAGACCCCAGAACTTTAGATCATTTCTGGGAATCAAGACAAACCTTTGCTGAGGAGAAGAACCAGGAAACTGAAGGAGGAGACTGCCCCTGTGCTGTGTGTTGTTCGGATTGGCTTGCAGTGGTTACTTTATTGCCAAAGAAAGGAGAAAGGAACTTTGTGTGTATTTTCATCATCTTGAAGAAGATCTCCAAGGGCTTGAAGATTGAGCTTGCCTCCTGCCTGAAGTTTCAGGGATGCAAGACTTCACCAACCAGCTCCCCTGAATTCCCTTGCTGGGAATTCTACCTGCAAAGAGATGCCTGCTGTTGTGTTGAGCCCTTTTGAAGACTACGTGTCGCTGGGAGCTGGAAGCGCGACTCAACGAAGGAGAAGCGTGTCGCCGCCGCAGCAGTTGCCGTCGCATCATCGCAGAGGCGCAGCACATCACCGGAGTAGTGTGCCGCCGCCGCAGAGGTCGCCATCACATCATCGGAGAAGCGGGCTGCCGCCACAGCTGTTCGCCCTCGCATCACCGCCGATGTGCGACGCATCATCGGAGAAGCGTGCCGCCGCCACAGAGGTCGCCGTCGCATCACCGGAGAAACGTGTCACAGGGCCTGTCGCGGCTCAGAAATTCACTGAGTCACCGCACGGCCGTCGGGCATGCACGCATCGCATCTACGTTGTCGCACCGTAACCAAGACGCCATCTTGTCGCATCGCACCGGATCACAGTAAGAAACCGACGCATCAACTCCCCACACAGTAAGAAAGCGAGCCTCAACTCCCCTGCGCAGCAGTAAGGAACCGACGCATCCACTCCCCTGAGTGTAAAGAACTGACGCATCACCTTCCCTGTGACCCTTTTGTTGGTATTGCGTGACGCATCCAAGGTACTTTGAGAGTAAAGTGTCGCATTTACCATCTACATTGAACTAAGCTATTTCTACCATTTTAAAGACTCATTTTTGATTACAGTATTGTGGATTTTTGTCGTTTGACCTTGTGTTAAGTCTAGTAAAGATTACTTTTTTTTTTTTCTAAACTGGTGTAGTGTCCATTTGTAGTGTTTTCACTGTATTACTGTATGTGTTCACAAATGCTTTACACACTGCCTCTGAGATAAGCCTGCCTGCTCGTGCCAAGTTACCAAGGGGGTGAGCAGGGGTTATTTAGGAGTGTAGCCCCTTACCCTGACTAGACACAAGGGTCCCTATTTGGACAAAGGTGCAAACCATTGCCAACTAAAGACCCCCAAATCTAACATTGGTGGCAGCGGTGGGATTTGGACTTGCATTTGTGATTCATATACAGTGATTGGTGTACACTACTAGTGAGTGCAGATCAAACGCAACCACATACTTATTGGTAGAATTTTTTTCCTTGGGATTTCTATTTTTGCTAAGAACTGCCAGTTGTTGTTACCATGAGTAGACCAGCATCCATTGCACCTGAAGAGTTTGAATTTGAAGAAGAAATGTTGGATGCATACACTGTGCCCCAGCTCAAATCCGCTTGCAAGAAATTTAAAGTCTCCCTGAAAGGCCTCACGAGAAAAGAGAAATACCAAAAGGCGCTGAGGGCCTGGTTGGAAGCAAGGAGTGCCAGTGAGCACCCTGAGGATCAAGTGGAGGATTTAGAGGAGCAGCAAGGGGGGCCCTTGGGTCCAGTGGGAGGGAAAGTACCTTCCAGGGCAGGCAGCAGTGTTTCTTCCAAAGGCCTGTCCCCAGGAGAGCTGGAGGACAGGGAGAGAAGTAGGGTGCATGAGATGGAGCTAGCCAAGCTCAAAATGGGTGGGCAGTTAGAATTAAAGAATAAGAAATTGGCCCTAGAGGAAAATAGGATGCAATTGGAGCATGAGAGAAGTTTGAGGGAGTTGGAATTGAAAGCAAGAAGCTTAGAGATTACTCCCTCTGGTGGCAGCACACCGACCATGTCTAGTGAGGGACGAGTATGTATACCCAAGGAGGTGGTCAAAGAATTTTACAGAAATGATGATATTGGTCAGTGGTTCAAGGCCTATGAGGTAGCTATGACCTCCCACCAGGTCCCTGAGAAAGATTGGGGAGCGGGGTTGTGGGGGTGGTTCCTCAGTGAGGGGCGGGATACCTTGATAGACTTGCCCTCTGAAGTCCACAATTCTTATGAGCACATGAAAGAAGCCTTGATGAATAGGTATGGGTTGACTCCTGAAATGTATAGACAGAGGTTTAGAAACTGCAAGAAACTGGAGTCAAGCACTTGGGTAGAATATGTGTCCTTTTTTGGCAGAGCATTGGATGGTTGGGTGAAGGGTAGCAAAGTGAATAATGATTTTCAGGCGCTCTATGATTCGATTGCGTGGGATTTGTCCAGTAATTGTTTTCCAGAGCTGCGCCAGCACCTGATTGATAGCAAGCTGACTATCCCTAGGAAGCTTGCTGAGGAGGCGGACCGCTGGGTGAGCACCCGGGTCCACAAGGGTCATGTGGGAGACTCTGCCAAAGGTGGGCAGGGTCCCCAGCACAGGAGTGGGGGGGACAAGGGTAAACAGAGGGAGTACCAGAAAGGGCCCCACAGTAATCCCCAAGGGAACCAAGAGAAGAGTTCCCAGCCTCCCCCTGAAAAGAAGTCAGGGGCCTTGACAGATAAACCTGTTCACAGGGGGCCCAAGACCTGTTTCAAGTGTGGTCAAGTGGGCCACTGCTCCTAAGATTCAAGATGTCCCATGTATGGGAAAACAGCACCCACTGGTGCACCACCCCGGCAGATCGCTAGTGTAGCCCTGGGGGAGGAGGTGGGTGCCCAAGGTGGGTAGGGTCCCGCAGAGATGTCCCTAGTCTCTTTAGGAGACTGTGAGGTGGTCCCCAGGACCCAGCTGCCTGATAACACTAAGAAGTACAGGCAGTGGGTGACCATCAATGGCCAAAGGGTGGAGGCTCTGAGAGACACCGGAGCCAGTGTGACAGCTGTCAGTTGTCGGCTGGTGTCTGAAGAGCAGGTGATCCCCCATCCATTTTACCCTGTAGTTGCCGCTGACAACACAGAGAGCCACGGCAAGGTGGCTCAGGTTCCCTTTGAGTGGGGGGGTCTCAGGTACTCTTCAAGTAGCTGTGAGGCCAGCCATGCCTGTTGACTGTCTGTTGGGCAATGATTTGGAGAGCTCCCCTTGGGCTAAGGTGGAGCGTACTGCACATTTGGAGATGTTGGGCTTGCCAGATTGGGCATGTGTGACCACCCGGTCTATGGCAACCAGTAAGGGTGTTCAAGAGGACCTGGAGCCTGAAAGAGTTTCCCAGGTGCCTACCTTAAAGAGAAGAGGCAGGGGGCACGGGAAACCGGCCCCCGTGGTTCCCACGGTCCAGGAGGAGGCAGACCTTGAGGGGGATGCCCTGGAACCTACAGGGGAACAGGCGGCTGAACTGGGGAACCTGACTGAGCTGACCCATTGGCAGCAGGAAGGAGGCCCCTCCAGGGAAGAGTTCTGCGAGGAGCAGAACAGGTGCCCTTCTCTTGTGGGTTTGCGGCAACAGGCCACAAACCAGGCAGCAGGTGATCAGTCTGGATCACATTGGATCTACTGGGAGAATGGTCTCCAGTATAGCGAGCCTAAGGTTGCTGAGCCTGGGTCAGCCCGTGTGCTGGTGGTACCCCAGCGCTTCAGAGCCTTCCTACTGGGTTTGGCTCATGCTGTACCTTTAGCAGGACATCTGGGGCAGGACAAGACCTTTGAGAGGCTTGGCACCCACTTTTATTGGCCCCAGATGCGCAAGAGTTCAGACACTCATTGCAGGACATGCCAGTCTTGCCAGGCAAGTGGAAAGAGTGGGAGGAAGCACAAGGCTCCTCTCCAGCCATTCCCTGTGGTCAGCACCCCCTTTGAAAGGGTGGGCATTGACATTGTGGGGCCTCTGGATCCCAAGACAGCCATGGGCAACAGGTTCATCCTGGTCTAGGTGGACCATGCCACCCGATACCCGGAAGCCATCCCTCTCCGGACTGTGACGGCCCCCGTGGTGGGACGTGCGTTGATGGGGATTTTCTCCCACGTGGGGTTTCCCAGAGAGGTGGTGTCAGACCGTGGAACAAACTTCATTTCCAAGTATATGAAGGTCCCTGTGGCAGGAGTGCGGTGTGACATACAAGTTCACCACTCCTTACCACCCCCAAGATAATGGGCTGGTTGAGAGATTTAACCGGACCCTAAAAGGCATGATTATGGGTCTGGAAGAACCCATGAGGCGTAAGTGGGACGTCCTCTTGCCATGCCTTCTCTTTGCTTACCGAGAGGTGCCACAGAAGTCCCTAGGGTTCAGCCCCTTTGAACTGCTGTATGGTCACCCGGTAAGAGGACCTCTGAGTTTGGTAAAGGAAGGCTGGGAGAAAGCTTCCAGGAAACCTCCCCAGGATGTATATAGCTACATGCTGGCCTTCAGAAACCAAACCCGGCGTTTCAGGCAACTTGCTCAGGTGAATCTGGAAGCCAGCCAGGAGGAGATGAAGCGGTGGTACGATCAGAATGCCACTCTGATTGAGCTTCAGACTGGTCAGAAAGTGTGGGTCATGGCCCTAGTGGAGCCCTGCGCGCTCCAGGATAAGTGGACTGGACCATTTGAGGTGGTGGAGCGCAAGAGTGATGTCACCTACTTGGTGAACTTGCGGTCTCCTAGGAACCCCTTGCGGGTCCTGCATGTCAACCGTCTGAAGCCCCACTTAGAGAGGTCCGAAGTGGGCATGCTCCTAGCGACAGATGATGGAATGGAGGAGGAGACTGAGCCTCTCCTGACCTCCTGTGTGCGACAGAGCAAGATGGGTCAGTGGATGGTGTAAACCTCTCTACCACCCTGACCCCTGAGCAGCAGGATGACTGTCGACAACTGTTGGGAAAGTTTCCTGACCTGTTCTCCCTGACCCCTAGTGTCACTGAGTGGTGTGTCCATGATGTGGACACTGGGGACTGTCCTCCTATAAGAACAAGACTTACAGAGTGACTGACAGGGTGAAAGCTTGCATCAAGGAGGAGGTCTCCAAGATGTTCGCATTGGGGGTGATTGAGTCTTCTAACAGCCCTTCGGCCAGCCCAGTGGTCTTGGTCCCAAAGGCTGCCGTGCCTAGTGCCACACCCGAACTCCAGTTCTGTGTGGACTACCGAGGACTCAATTCAGTCACCAGGACTGACGCGCACCCCATCCCCAGAGCTGATGAGCTCATTGATCGGTGAGGGGCTGCCCGGTACCTCAGCACATTTGATTTAACATCGGGGTACTGGCAGATCGCCTTAACTGATAGGGCAAAAGAGAGGTCAGCATTCTCCACACCAGATGGGCACTACCAATTCCGGGTACTGCTCTTTGGGATGAAGAATGCCCCTGCCACCTTTCAGAGGTTGGTCAACCAGGTGTTGGCTGGATTGGAGGATTTCAGTGCCGCCTACCTGGATGACATTGCAGTGTTCAGCGCCAGTTGGGAAGAACATCTGCGCCACCTCTGGGAAGTGTTGATGGCGCTGCGGAGGGCAGGCCTCACAATCAAGGCGAGTAAGTGCCAGATCGGGCAGGGTTCCGTGGTGTATTTGGGACACGGAGGAGGAGTCTCGCGCAATCAGCCGCCTGAACGGCGCCTGAACGGAGCGGAGCGTTTGGAAGAGCCAACGGCGCCGCGATCAGAGCTGGCGTTTGGAAAGTGCCGAAGAGCCGAGGGGGGTGAGCTGTGGGTGAGCTGTGGGGGCTGAGCACGCAGGTTGGTGCGGTGCGGTGGAGCCAGTTCCTCTTGCTCCCCCCGTGTTTCCCCCATTCTCGGCTCCTTTATGCTCACTCATTATCCCCTCCCCCTGTGAGTGGGTTTGGCGGCGAGAGGCGGTAAGAGGCGAGACGTTTGCAGATAGCAGCGGTGAGGGGTGAGTGGACTTTGTTAACCTGGTTTGGAACTAGGGGTGGGCGGAATTTGCGTAATCGCGCTACGCAAAGCTCCGCGAAACGGTAAAAAATCTCCGCGAGCACGCAAAAGTTCCGCGAACACGCGGAATTGCTCGTTCAGCCTGTTCGCGATGCTTTTTTCCTGTTCGCGAACGCTGTTTGCGTGCTCGGGGAGAAATATCTCGCGAACACGCATTTTGAAAGCGCGAACAAGCAAAAACTCCGCGAAGTCGCGGATCGCGGAATTTTTGGCAATTTCGCGTTCTCCGCGGAACGCGAAATTACCCAAATTCCGCAAATTCCGCGAGCGGAACGGAATTTACCGCCCAGGCCTATTTGGAACCTGGATTATTGCTGGTCCATAAGGACCTAAGGACAACAGAACTCTTGGTGCCCTCAAGCTGTGCTGCTCTGTGAAAAACTTCCACACTACTCTACGCTGTCCCGCTTTGCCGCCAGCCCTGCCCTGCTTCGCCCCCCTCTGCCCCGCCTTTGCCTTGCTCCTTACTCGTGGGAGTGAAGTTTGTGGGTGGCGGCCCGGCTGTAGGAGTCAGGCTGGTGTAGTTTACAAAGCCACCTACAGTCGTTGGCCCATCGACCCAGTGGCCTTATCCACCAAAGCCTACTAAATTATAGAGGCCGCAGCCTTGCTCCAGCCCGGCATTGCATCTACACACCGCTCCTCCCCTAGCCCCCTTATCCCCCCCCTTGCTTTGCATAGGCGGGGGGGAGGGGAGAGGCTATAGCAAGCAGCGAGAGTAGTTTGGAAGAGAGAGAAGGAGTTGCGGCATTGAATTATATCGCATCGCATCTCATCACCTGCCAGCAGTAGCCACCATTGCCGCTAAGTCTTTTCAGCAAATCTAGCAACTCACCTAGGCTGCACTATTTCACGGAAGCGTTGCCTGTTATTTTGCAGGCAGCTTGAAATCCGCCCGTGAAGAGTTTTTAGCGGTCGTGAGACGTGGGGGCTGCGAACTGAGGGCTGTGCCTGCAAGAATTGTATGTTGGAGAGAGGAAATTCAGCTCTGCGTTCAGAGCCCGGTGTAGCATAAGCGGCGCATCGGTGCTCGGGTGCATTAGCGTATTTGGGTCCTCGAATTAATTCTTCTCCGTTTATGCTGGCTGCATGGCAAAGGTCCTATAATATAATTCAGGAGCAAAGCTATGACTGCAAAAAAACTTCGCTCTGGCAGATTAGTGTATACAAGAGCTTGTAAAAAAACTAGAGCTAACCCTTTAAGGAATCAGTCTCTGCAAATCAATTCCCTGAAGAGTTTCAACACCATTCCTTCCTTTTTTCCGAAAAAGAAACAAGCTTAAAACTTGTAGAGATCCCGGAATCACCTGAAAAAAGCATGAAGTGACTAAAGCAACTCCTGGAAAATCAGTAGTATTAGTAGTATCTCCCTCTCCTTTGTCCAAAATCAGGGACTCATGCCCAATAGACATCCATCACATGGAATCTAGGATAGTAGTTGACTCCTTTTGGCAAATCTAACTACTCATTCCACGGTAATTGGAGCCTTCGACCCTGTAGGATCTGCTCAATCATCTCAAAAAGGGGAAGAAAAGGATGACCGTATAGCGGAAGATTTTACGCTGCCTGATATCAACCCAGAACTTCCACATAAGAAGTTTTACGCTCTTAATTTAGAATCGTCTAGGATTCTTTTCTCTTGCCACCCCACTATCTTCTAAGGATCCTCCTGTGAAATTACAATTGTTTAGCAGTACACCTAGCGAAGCAAGTTTATTAGACTCACGGGGATCACTAACCCCGAATTATCCCTAAATTTTCCCCCATTAATTAATAATCCGGAGTCAAAAATGTTGTTGTCGGATTCGTTACTTTGCTTAGAAAGAGTGCTGGCCTCTATTTTAGCATTATTAGAGAAGTCAGTAAGTAATTCCGACTCTATTTTGGATTCTGTCTTGACACTGACAAAAATGATCGCAATTGATCAAAACTTATTGTTGGATAAGGTCTGTGCACTTCCTCCCATTACTTCAAAGGATGTGAAGGGAATAAATAGTCCCCTTCCGATGAATGACCCCAACAAACTAAACTTTATCCAAATAAATTCTTTTCCACAAGTCAAAGGACGAGACTTTGGTACACAATCTGGTAAGTCTTTCCTTTTCAGCAGAAATAATAAACGTAAAAAGAAAGGAAATGAGGATATACTCGATAAGCTACATTCTTCTACCTTACAACAACTTTTTGATACAGAGTCTCTAGTTACAGCGGTTGGCCCTCCGTCCTGTCCACTCCTTATGACGGAAAATACAAATATAAACCCAAGACTAAAGGTTTTTCCAATCTTCCAAAAAACAGCCATAAAACCGCCAAAACAGCATGCAAAGGAAAGACATAATGTTGGAAGTTCTCCTATCAAGGAAACAGAATTTAAGACCAAAAATAACTTCATCTGCAAGAAAAAGCGGAAGGGAAAAAAGGAAAAACATAGAAGGATAAACAAAAAAGGTCTAAACAGTTACGCTTTGAT
Source organism: Calotriton arnoldi (assembly GCA_963921515.1). Taxonomy (NCBI): domain Eukaryota; kingdom Metazoa; phylum Chordata; class Amphibia; order Caudata; family Salamandridae; genus Calotriton; species Calotriton arnoldi. Next base: position 270,821 of record CAWUFW010002826.1, on the reverse strand, counting down.
CCTACCACTATCCTTAATATGTCTCCAAAGCCAGATGTAACTGTTACAAATATAGAAAATGGACAAACTGAACTTAATCATTTGGGCTCTAGCTCCCTTATTTTAAACTCAGGTGGTCCTTGTAACCCTACTAAAGCAGTTGAGACATTAGATAAATGTGTTCCTCCCATTGCTCAAAGTGCACTGAATCCTAATGCTACATTATTTGCTTCCTGTTTAGGCAACAATACTATTTATAATTTCGAAAATTTCATCTCCGAGGCGCCTAGCATGGATATTAATTCCCAGCCCGCCTCTTATAGTCTGGACTTTTCGTTTATTTTTGATCATGAACCTTTTATGAATAGGTCCTTCTTGTTGGGTTGCTTTGCAGAGATCTCAGGTTTACGGATGATCGAAAGTAAGGATATTGTGCTGGTTGAGGTTCAAAAATATAACAACCCTCGGGGAGCAAGAGTAACTTTCGCTTCTAAGGCCATTTCCCATTTAATAGTGGCCCACAGCGATAAATTACGCCGTTGTGGCATTGATGTCTTAATACCAGAAGTAATGTCATCCTTAAAAATAGCGACTCAAAAAAAGCCTCCTTTTTTTGATTTAGAAACCAGTGCAGGTGACAAACCGTTGTTAGAGAAGGACAGTTCTATGCAGGTTTTTCTTGGTAAAGAAGGTAGGAGTGTGCTGATCCACACGTGGAAAAATAGTCCTTATATGCCCCCTCTAGAGGAGGAAGATAAGAAATGGGGCTGGGTGGCAGGTGTTCTAAATTCAAATAGGCCCTCTGGCTTAAAATGTGCGAATTCCTCCTAGCAAGGAATTGAAGGTGATATCTTGGAACGCAGCCGGCTTAAGCAAAAACAATAATAAGCTGTTACTATTGAAAGAACAAAATGCCGATGTAATCTGTTTACAAGAGACCTGGATCTCTAAGAACTGGTCTACTGATGATTACATAGTGCTGAGCCGGCCTGCGTTACCTGTAAACAGAGGTCACGCCAAAGGAGGTATAGCCATATTACTAAGTACGAGCCTTAGTTGGTCATACAAGGAAATTTCTCATCCCTCTAACCTAATGCAGGCGATCAAATTAGTTCATAAGGAGGACCAAGCTTCCCTAGATTCCATGTTACTTATAAATGCATACCTGCCCCCCGATGCCGCATATTCTTATCTTTTAAAAGAGCTATTCCTCTTTATTTCCTCCATTTTGGACAACAAAGATTGTAGGTCGATATTACTGATGGGAGATTTGAATTCTAAAGTTTCATCCCATAGTATAAGAGTATTCTCCAATACCGAAAAAAAAAGGACCCCTTAAGATTCCGTTTGCTCAATTTCCTGAAAAAAGTAGGACAGATAAAAGAGGAGTTTCATTACTTGAAGGTTTGAGAAGTCTAGACCTTTTAATTGTTAACGGAAGGCTAGATAATGATATTCCTGCTAATTATACTCATAAGGCGCCAACTGGAAGATCCATTATAGATTATCTGATTGTTTCTGCTAATTCTTTTCACAAACTCACATGTATGGAAGTTCTTGGAAACGTTTTTAGTGATCATATGCTGATCTGTTTTAAATTCGATTTCACCTGCGCCAGGGTTGATCCCTGGAATTTTAAAGGTGACACAGTAGAGTTTAATGTAACAAATGGTAGAATTTATTGGAACACTCTAGCTACCGTTAAACTAAAAACACATTTATTAACCCTAATCAGAGAGCAGCAGCGCTTAATAACGGTTGAGGGTGATCCTTTACAATGTGATCTACTTGCCTCCTTCTCCGTCAATATAGGTCACTTGGCGAAATCCCGCAATTTAATTTGTGCTCCCGTCAAACAGAGACCACATTTTAATGCATTGCTCACTTTAAACAGGGAAATAAATAAATTAGTGAGGGCCCAGTTTTTGAAATTCTCAAGCGAAAGAAACAATCTAATAAATCTATTAAAGAGAAAAAGACAGAGGAAGAAACGTTCGCTAAGACAAATAAAGGAGGACGGTGTTTGGATGCAGCTAAAGGTGGCAGCCTCTAAAAATAACTCCAAAAGGTATTGGGAAATTATTGCAGATTGCTGCGGGACTAGAATAAAATCCCTCCCGATACCAATAAAAGAAGAGGATTGGAAATCTCATTTATCAGATTTGTATTCCGCGAACCCTATTTCCTTAAAATCATATATCGCTGCATTTGATCAATCAAATGCCTTCGTATCCAACTACGCACCCTCAGTTAATGAAGTGACCGGAATTATAAGAAAAATGAGATCTTCAGGAGCAATGGGCCCTGACGAAATCCCAATGACGGTTATTAAAAAAGAGCCACTTTTGTGGGCTACCTATCTTGCTCCATTATTTAATTCCTGTTACCTTCAGGGGAAGACCCCACCCTCTTGGTCTGGAAGTGTTTTAATTCCACTGTACAAGAAGGGCCCTAGATCACATCCAGGCAATTATCGGCAAATTGCCCTACTGGACGCGGTAGGAAAAATATTTGCACGTAGTATCCTGATTCATCTTACTGAATGGGTGACGGAGATGAAGGTCCTCCCTTTAGAACAAGCAGGCTTTCACAAAAGTCACTCCACTTTAGACAATATATTTATGTTGAAACTAATTGAGGAAAAATATACATCTACTCGTAAATCAAATGTATATATGGCTTTTATAGATTTTTCTACAGCCTTCGATAAGGTAGATCGACCGCTTTTATGGAGAAAGTTGCAAAAAATGGGTCTGCCCTCTCCTCTGTTATCCTTAATTATTGCTCTTCATTCCCAAACTTGGTGCCAGATACTAATGGGAGGAAACCAAGGTCTCTCTGACATAATCCCCACAGAAAATGGCCTGAAACAAGGTTGTCTGCTAGCACCGCTATTATTTTCTTTATATATAGCGGACCTACCCGATTGTCTCGTCCAAATTAGTGGAGACGCACCTAAGATAGGCTCCCGATCTTTAACTTGTCTTCTATATGCAGACGACGTTGTAATAATAGACCTAACCCCTATCGGGCTAAATAGAAAGCTGACATTACTACAGAAATACACGGTAGATAATTTCTTGAAAATAAATGTTTCTAAAAGTAAAATTTTAATTATGAAAAGTTCTAAAAGTCGAAAATTTTGTAACTTTAAATGGCAAATTGGTCCTGAAAAGTTGGAGGTGGTAGATTCTTACCTCTATTTAGGGAAACTCTTAACAGGCAGTTCAAAGAATAAACCTCATATTGATCATAGCACTTGTAAGGCAATGTCTCATGCCAATGGCCTGCGTATTTTCTACCAGGCTATGGGCAGAAGACATTTGTTACACCTTTTGACGGTTTTTAAGGCAAAAATTCCACCAACCTTGCTTTGTGCGATTGAATCAATCCCTGTTAAGGACTGGAATTTCTTAAATAAGACCGAAGGCCAAATATTACGCAAAATTTGCAATTTTGGTACAGTAATTCCAACGGCAGCAATTAGATTAGAATTTGGGTTGATAGGCTCTTATATTCAAGGCTTATCCCGGGTTCTACGTTGGGGATATCAACTAAAAAACAGTGAACCGGATACACTAAGAGATCTTCTATGTCGCGAAATTTTTAATGTGAAGGCAGGTAACTTCTCTTTTTGTCAGGATTTTTTATTGGCACAGAAAATCTTTGGTATACAAGATGATTTAGTGTTCTCTCTCCCACCCTTAGGATTTAAATCTCTCCTAAAAACTTTATGTGGTAAAATCAGTTTTAATAAAGATATTAAATTTTGTAATTCTAAGGAAAGACTAAAACTAATAGTTAGGACTAACGTACTGAGATCCCCACAAAAATACGTATTTTGGAATCTAGAACATGGAATCCGGCGCCTCCTAATTTTATATCGCATGAATCTCCTACCCCTAAACAATTTAACAGTAAACTGGTCTCAGAATTCGAATAATGGTAAAATTTGTAATTTTTGCAATCTGGGTATCCAGACTTTAGATCATGTTTTGTTTGCCTGTCCGGCATTGGTCTCGAGTCGTTATCGTTGGCTTAGGCCGATGTTTCTACAGAACAGTGTAAAAACGTAGCTTCAGCCCGAGATTATCTTTTTTGTCCAAAAAATGAATCGGTATGTGTAAAACTTTTTAACTATTTTAAAGAATTTATGTATATATTTTAAATCTGTTATATATATATTTAGTCTATTTGGGTAGTTAACTTCCTCGTTTAAGAAAATCTCACGAATGATTAGTATTTTGTTTTTCAAATTGCATTTTGCACATCCAAGCTGCTATTTACTGCCATTTTGCACATTAGGGATATGTTGAGTATATGTTCCACCCTGACCTTACGGTTATTCCTTAAAATTAATCGAAGTGAAACTTTGCATGCATTTTGCACATAACTTAGCTGCTACTGAATTGGCTTTCGCACAGTTCTGGCTACTTTCAGTTACTCTGCTTCCATGCTGCTATTAGGTGGATATTTTACTTCCTTTTGTATATTTGTACATTGTAAGAGAGGCTTTGCTTCCTCCTTGCTTGATAAATAATTTTTAATTGTTTTATTTGAATTAGAATTTTGGGTTTATAAAATCTATGAATGGGTAGCTATTAGATGTCCTATGCACTTACAGGATACGGTTGTTATCTCATCCTTAATGTTACAAATTTTAAATGCTATTTAAAGTCGAAATGTTTACGTGCCGCGGTGGTAAATTTTATGATGGTATGTGGAAAGAGCCTTATTATGTTTTGTTATTTATAATACTATGTACGTAATTTTATGTGGACCTCCTAGGAGTTCCAAATCTTGAATAAAAATATTGAATTGAATTGAACCGACGCATCACCTTCCCTGCGACCCTTTTGTTGGTATTGCGTGACACATCCAAGGTACTTTGAGAGTAAAGTGTCGCATTTACCATCTACATTGAACTAAAGCTATTTCTACCATTTTAAAGACTCATTTTTGATTACAGTATTGTGGATTTTTGTCGTTTGACCTTGTGTTAAGTCTAGTAAAGATTACCTATTTTTTTTTCTAAACTGGTGTAGTGTCCATTTGTAGTGTTTTCACTGTACTACTGTATGTGTTCACAAATGCTTTACACACTGCCTCTGAGATAAGCCTGCCTGCTTGTGCCAAGCTACCAAGGGGGTGAGCAGGGGTTATTTAGGAATGTAGCCCCTTACCCTGACTAGACGCAAGGGTCCCTATTTGGACAAAGGTGAAAACCATTGCCAACTAGACATGGCTTTAAGGTGGCCAGAAGTTTTGAGTTTGAGTAATTGCATGATAGAAGCCCTTTTGCTGTTCAATGAAATATATCATAGCAGACAGACATGTTTTAACAGTGGGGGTGTGATTTCTCCCCACACACATGCCACCGTTCTTTTTGTCCATAGCAAAGCAATAAACAAATCTTCATACACTTTGATGTATGTTCACAGTGTAGCCCAAAACTGCCATTTTGGGTGACATTTCAATATTGACCTGAGGCATGGCAAAAACATGCTCAAACATCGTACTCTAGTATTGATGGGCCTGAGAACAGTTCCAAGTGAAGTGGAGGAAATAGGCCTAAGGGGTGCCGCACCTCATAGACAGAGAGTCTTCCCTCAATATGTGTTTGATGGACTGAAGCGTGTGATGTATATCCAGTGCCAAAATTTAAAGAGTAGATGTACACTGCCATTCGAGGCAAAAGTCCCTGTCTGACTGCAACGATATAACTGGTCTTCATCTGAAATGGGGAATACGAGATCAGTTTTTCACTGTGTTTTTGCCTTGGGCAGAGCAATAGGAGGTTCTGCCTGCATAGAAGCATACATCCTAGTGACTAGATGTTAGTTAGTGATAGAGAAAGGATCAGGGATATGTCTTAACAGGATTTTGGTGCCTGAGGAAAGGTTGGATAGTTGGTATTGCACAATGCTCTCAGATTAAGTCCCTTAAAGTATCTAATATAGAGTATTCACTTCTATCAGTTATACATACATGTTCTAATAATTGACTAGCAGGGAATAGCCTATCAAATTCAATACTAGTTTTTTCAGCCTAGTGAGATATAATTTGTCTTTGGTGAGTTGTATTCTGGAATAGTGGGTGAGGAGTTGCTCAAGGGCATAAAGCAAGGGGCATTACATTTGTCTACAAAGTCCTTCCTATTCTAATTGAGTGCAAGTAATTCCTACGTGCCTGCAGTGTGGAGTTTGACCAAGAAATGAGCTCAGTGGAGCTGGTTGTCCATTATCCTTTTTAATGGCTAGATGGGCCATGACTGGGGAGGTGAAGCCCAACAGTGTGTGAATTGTGCTTCTGCGCAATTATAATAGAGCTCAAAGTCAGAAGCTGCCAGACCCCCTTGTTCATATGGCAGTATCAATATTTCCCATCAAATGCTGGGTTGTTTACCCACCCATGCTAGTGTGGTCATATTGGATTTAAAGTTCAAAAGAATGGGAATGTTACTAAATAAATGTAACAATTTACACAAAATAATCATTGTCATTATGGCAATTCTGTCAACTAATTACAAAGAGATGCCGCACCATCTTTTAACCGTGTTTCAAGCTTAGTTATGGTTGCACCTTAGTTATTGGTTATAATGTTAACCCTATCATGGTCAATCCAAATATCTAGGTAACTAGCAGATGACTGACACCAGGGAAGGGGGAAGTCAAGTGGACAAGCCCAAATGCCCATTGTAAAGAGAAATATTGCAAACTTGTTCCAATTTATTGCAAATCCAGACAGCGTTTTGAAAATGTTCAAATCTTGAATATTTCTGCTTAAATTTTGTGCTGGGTTGTGCAAACATAGGGTGATGATATCAGCATACAAAGATATGATGTTACAGGATGTGAGGATCACCCTTCTCTTAACATGGAGTTACCGACAGCACATGCCAAGGGTTCAGATGCCACGGGGTATAATATTTGGAAAAGCAGGCAAACCCTAATGAGTGCATCTTTCAATTGGTATAGGGGCAGATAAAAAGCCATTAAGACAGATTCTAGCTGTGGGCTTGGCAGATAATGGACACATCCATTCTATGAAATACTCTGGGAGCCCCATTCTGCCCAGTACTGCAACTTCAAATCCCCAATCAAGGGAATGAAAGGCCTTAGCAGTGCCCAAAAAACCACCACGGACCCCATATTCAGTTCAACTAATGCATTAAGGCCAAAAGGGATCTGAGGATATGGGCAGTTGAGCTGCCGGGAAAGAGGACTGCTTGTTCTGGAAGGACCTAGTCAGGTAGCAGAAGCAGTAATCTGTTAGCTAATACCTTGGCTGTAACCTTGGCATCTATATTGATAAGTGAAAGCAGTCTGTAGGATTTTCAGTGTGTGGGGTGCTTGCCTGTCTCAAACTAGGTTATTAGATTTGTCTCCCAAAATTATGGAGAAAGGATGCTTGCCTCATGAGACTCCTTATATGCTTGTAATAACTCGGGGGCCAATAGATGTGAAAAAGCTTTAAAAAAACTCTCCCGGGAGCTTGTCATTGCCTAGATCTTTACAGGTGAGCATACTGGATATATCCTTCATTGTCTCTTCAGGTGTGATGGGCATAGTAAACATACTGGGATGATTTATCCAGCAATGCCAGGGTAAAGCGGTTGAGGAAACATTGGTAAGCACCAAGGTCATGGGGTTCGCAAGAAGAGTACAACCTTGCATCGTAAGATGAGAATTCAGTTAGGATGTGATCTGCAATATATAATGTTTCGCCCATGTTGCTATCCAGCTGAACCACATCCTGAGCAGAATAAGGATGGTGTCTAAGCACAGGCAGAGTTCTGCCATTCGCTTATGACATATATTCTTGCCTTAGCATAATTATGTAAATGTTTAACTTCCTTGTCTGCGACTTCCGTGTATTTTGTCAGTTTGGCTTCAATGTGAACTAACACATGTGGGCTAGGAGATTGCATGTATTGCATCTCAAAGGAGCGTATCTCCCTCTCAATTAGGTCTGGTTTTCCGAGCAGAGCTCTTAATATAACATGGTGTTTAGTAATAGAGATGCTCCTTACGAAGGCCTTAAATGCCTCCCAAATGGTACTTGTTGAATCAACTGGCAATTAGTTAAGATGAAAGTATTCTATAATCTCAGGTTTTACCTCATCTATAAAAACAGTGTCAAGGAGGGCTAACTGTGATAGCTACCAGGTGAAATCCATCTTGCTTCTACATGCTACATCTGCTTCGAAAGATCTTCAAGTGGATCCCCACCGAGTCCAGAAAGATGGTCACCCATGCACTCATCGGCAACAGACTCGACTACGCCAGCATCACCCAGAAACTCCTCAAGAAACTGCAAAGCATCCAGAACGCCTCCACCAGACTCATCCTCAACATCCCTGGTGCAGCCACATCACCAGCCACCTAAGAACCCTTCACTGGCTCCCAGTCAACAAAGCTCCTCACACACGCCTACAAAGCCCTACATGACACAGGACCTGCATACCTCAACCACCGCCTCTCATTCCACTCACCCACCAGAGACCTCCACTCCCCTCAACTGGCCCTAGCCACCATCCCATGTATCTGCAAGACCACAACCGGGGGAAGATCCTTCTCCTACCTGCCAGCAAAGACCTGGAACACCCTGCTTTTCCCCCTGAGGCAATCACAGTCACTGCCCCAATTCAGGAAGGACCTCAAGACCTGGCTCTTCGACTGACCCACAGTGCCTTGCGACAGATCTGCAGGCATCCCCCCCAGCACCTTGAGACACACAAGCCACTTGATTGATTGGTGTTGCGATGTGGGCAATTCCACAATCAGTTAAGAGACGAGTGATCTGAAAGTGTACGAAGAAGGCGATTTTTGGTGTCTGCCCAAGGGTATACATCTTGTAGGCCTATCCAATAGTCTTTCAATTCCCAGGATTCATGTGCAGTTGATACACGTTCCCTCCTTCAGGCTGGGAGGTCTTTGCCTCCATAAATCGACCAGGCTAAGGGTCTCTATAACGCCGGCCATCGTTTGAGCTGCAGATTGTGGTATGTGGCTTGTAAGGAGGGAACAGTCATTCATTTTGCTCAGAAACTAGTTAAAATCTCCCCCACACAGTATAGTCTGAGGCATCATTGATATACAGACATGCTGTACTTGACTAAATTGAGAGTTGTCCATATTTGGGCCATATAGATTGACCATTGTAATGTGCTTACCATGTTTTAACGCTTGGACTATTATATCGTCCTTGGGGGTCATTTACTTCATGTAGAAGTTTAAATGGGGTTTCAAGCTTTATGAGGATAGCTGTACCTCTAGCATAGGAGGAGTACATGGACAGTGCTCAATAACTGTGCTGCCAAGAGGCAAAATTACCCACAGAAGCAGTAAGATGCATCTCCTAGATAAAACGCTATGTCAATTTTTTGGTGATTGAGATAAGCTAGGATCTGTCTGATTTTGCAAGCATTCTTCAGTCCTCTTACATTCTATGTTAAAAGATGGATGGAAGTCACCCCTCCACAACCCAGATTGTGAAATGTAGTGGCATGAAATATCAGTTGTGTCTCCCACTTCATGTCACCGTGCACCATTTGCAATTTAGTCTTCATTAGGGTAATGTGCCATTTAAAATTCAATTTGTAATTCCTCCAAAGAGTAGTGTCCCACACATTTCTTCCCCACAGCCACACTAGAATCCCTACATGCCAGTGATGCACACCTGAAAATCAAACAGTAACTAAGAGAAACTGGGTAGTTGGTCGACTGGGGTGTGAGACCTGATCAAGTAGCAACCACAATCCTTGTCAGGAAGAGGCACAAGCGAACACTAAATTAACCTGTGCTCAACCCCTGGTAGCTTGGCACAGAGCAGTCAGGCTTAACTTAGAAGCAATGTGTAAAGTATCTGTGTAACACTTCAAACACTTATAAAGTGAAAACACCACACAAAAAGGATCCCACACCAAGTTAGAACACCAGAGCTTTCTTTAATAAATACAACAATATTGAAATGACAAAAATCCGACCAGTAGAACCAGAGATATGCAATTCTAAAGATTTTAGTGAAATAGAAGCAAAAAGCACAAGGCGCCAACTGTGGATATCTTGCCGCGACGGACTGGGATAATGTCACAAGTTCAGGCCAATTGCGATATAGTGCAGACCGGGTACAGGAACCCAGTTAGGCCCACTGAACAGAGTACCTTGAATCCTGGTTTGTAGAGCGTTGTGAGGATCTGCTTTGAAGATGTGTAGAGCAACTGAAGCGATGCATCGGTTCTGAGATGCGACGTGGCTAAGATGCGGAGTACAGCATCATCATCGAAGCTGCTGTCGATGAGGGATGTGTGCTGAGGAAGCATCATGCAGCTGCAGTTCTGATAGGGGCTGCGAAGGAGATGCAGGTCTTTGTGACGGGTTCAATCCAAGCAGCAGCGGCGATGCATTGGTTCTGCTCAGTTTTGTGCTGTACAACAGAGGAGATGCGTCGGTTCCGCTGGATCCACGGACTGCCAGAGCACCTTAAGCCCACTTCCAAGGATCCAGGACTGGGGTGACAACACTTGGCAGGGTAGACTAACAGATGTCAGAGTCAAGGTGCAAGTTTGTTGGAAGCCGGTTATGTCCCTGGGTCTTCACATCAGGAGGCCAGCCAACTAGCTTTTAGAGTCACTCTAGGTTCGAGAGATGTAGGTCTAGTTCTTATCACCCAGATAAGAGGAGAGCAGGCAGTAGGTCAGCACAACCTACTGCCTGTGAGAACATCATTGTAACACTACAGTGCTTCTCTACATCAGCTATACCTTCATTTAACATATTGGACCCATGAGGAGATCTTGCTATAGTTAGCAACAAGATCTGTTTCACAAATGAGTTATACTTTCTGGTGTCAGGAAGTTAGATGATGGGTAATTTGCAAGCATGTTGGATATAGCATGGTGTACTGAATATTCGCTTTTCGCTTCCCATAATTTATGCTTGAGAAACAGTTATTCACAGAGGGCCTCCTTGTTTCTCACAGGACAAGCCTTAAAGAAGTGTCTTGGTCTTTAAAATTAAATAAATGTGCCAGGATAGGGCGAGGAGGCACACCTTGGGGGGGAGGGGGGAGCCTATGACCCTTGGTGCATTGAGTCCTGTTCTCTGCGAGCAGTGGGGAGAAACTTTCATGTCCAAAAAGTGTCTTAAAATAATCAGTCAACATAATCAGTCATGCTGCCAGTACTTGTGGACTCTTCGATATCCACCAAACACAGATTGTTGCATTGGGACCCATTCTTTGACTGAATAACATTGAGTACTTTAACCATACCCAGCAGCTTTTTGTTTGTTCTTGCAGTGTCATCTTCAAGGGCAGATATGCGTGATTCCACAATAGATATTCATCCGTCTTGCTATTTTAGGGTTATATTCATCTGATCTTCTCTGGGCATCAGCAACTCCAGCTTGCAATCAATAGATATTAGGCTTTTTTACATATGAAAAAGAAGAGTATTCATATCTTCGGCACCACTGGGCTGATCGTGCTGCTCACCAGCTCTCTCAGCAGATGAGGCCCTCATAGTGCAGCACGTCTCGAATAGTAATTTGGCTTGTTTAGGGTCTTTTTTACCCATTGTGCCCTCTCCACCCACAGCTGAACCAATTGCTAATTGCACCAACAGCACGTGTAACCAAAAGAGAGTCTTAAGTATATCAAATAGTTTGGGAGAGCTTCCACATCAACGAGTCTTGTGTGAAAGTATGGCTTATCTAATCAGGGTCCTTTGAGGTTTATTATCTCAGGAAAGTAAGGCATTAGCAACCTGCTTAATAATGCTCTCACGTACACCAGGTGTTCTGTATGTAGGCTGTGCCCACCATGTATTTTTTTCCTGTTAACAGTGAGAACAAATGATAGTTCTGAGAGACAACTTAATGCAAGCACATCCAGGCGAAAATAGTTTATGATCAACAAACGACCAGGTAACAATCATTGTCCTTCACTAGATTCAATCAATCAATCAATCAATCAGGGAATTGTAAGCACGCTACTCACCCATGAGGGACTCAAGGCGTTTAGGGATGGGGGGTCCGCATATCTGTTTAGCCGAAGAGCCAGGTCTTGAAGGTCTTCCTGAAGGTGTTCAGGGAGGGGGCGCGTCTGATGTCTGCCGGTAGCTCGTTCCAGGTCTTGGCTGCAATGTGAGAGAAGGATCTTCCGCCTGCTCTGGCTCTGTGGATGTGCGGTGTTTTGGCCAGTGCGAGGTTGGAAGATCGGAGGTTTCTTTTGGGTACGTGGAAGTTGATTCTGTCGTTGAGGTATTTGGGTCCGTTGTTGTGTAGGCATTTGTAGGCGTGAGTGAGGATTTTGAAAGTGACTCTTTTCTCCACGGGGAGCCAGTGGAGACTTCGTAGGTGTTGGCTGATGTGTTTGTGTCAGGGGATGCCGAGGACGAGTCTGGCGGCGGTGTTCTGTATTGTTTGGAGTTTGCGGAGTAGGGACTTGTTGATGCCGGCGTAGGGTGCGTTTCCATAGTCCAGTCTGCTGGTGATGAGTGCGTGGGTGACTGTCTTCCTTGACTCAGGGGGGATCCACTTGAAGGTCTTGCGGAGGATGCGGAGGGTGCTGAAGCAGCTGGAGGTGACGGCGTTGACCTGTCGGTTCATGGTGATTGATGAGTCGAGTACGATGCCGAGGTTCTTGGCGTGGTCTGAGGGGGTAGGTGGGCTTCCAAGGGCGGTCGGCCACCAGGTGCTGTCCCATGCAGAAGGGGTGGTACCGAGGACAAGGACTTCTGTCTTCTCAGCATTGAGCTTCAGGCAGCTGTTGGTCATCCAGACTGCGACGTCTTGCATTCCTTTCTGGAAGTTGAGTTTGGCAGCAGTGGGGACTTTGGTGAGGGAGAGGATGAGCTGGGTGTCGTCGGCGTAGGATACGATGTTGAGGCCGTGTTGTCGGACGATGGCTGCGAGGGGGGCCATGTAGATGTTGAAGAGGGTGGGGCTCAGTGATGAACCCTGTGGGACTCCGCAGGTGATTTTTGTGGGGTCGGAGAGGAAGGGTGGGAGTCTGATCCTTTGGGTTCTTCCGGTGAGGAATGATCGGATCCAGTCCAGGGCTGTTCCTTGTATGCCTGCGTCATGTAGTCTGGCGACTAGTGTGCAGTGGGAGATGGTGTCGAAGGCCGCTGATAGGTCGAGTAAGATGAGGGCTGCAGAGTGGCCTTGGTCCAGGAGGGTGCGGATGTCGTCTGTGGCGGCGAGTAGGGCGGCCTCTGTGCTGTGGTTGCTTCGGAATCCGGATTGGGACGGGTCGAGGACCGCGTTCTCTTTAATGAATCGTGTCAGTTTCCTGTTGACTGTTTTCTCTGCAACTTTGGCTGCGAAGGGGAGGAGCAAGATGGGCCGATAGTTCTTGAGGTTGGTGGGGTCAGCTGTGGGCTTCTTGAGCAGGGGTCTGACTTCTGTGCGCTTCCAGTCATCTGGGAAGGTGCCTGTTTTGAAGGTGGTGTTGATGGTGCGCTGTAGTTCGGGTGCAATGGCGGCCGCAGCTCTGTGGTAGATGTGAGGGGGGCAGGGGTCGGTGGGGGCCCCCGAGTGGATGCTTTTCATGGTTGAGGCGGTCTCTTCGGCCGTGATCGGTGTCCAGTTGGATATGGTGGGCTGGCTGGTGTTTCTGGGGGGCGGGGGGCCGTCTGATGCACCTGGTGGATGGTCGATGAAGTTGTCATAGAGGTTTTTGATCTTGAGGTGGAAATAGGTAGGCCTGGGCGGTAAATTTCGTTCCGCTCGCGGAATTTGCGGAATTTGGGTAATTCCGCGTTCCGCGGAGAACACGGAATTATCAAAAATTCCGCGATCCGCGGCTTCGCGGAATTTTTTGCTTGTTCGCGCTTTCAAAATGCGTATTCGCAAGATATTTCTCCCCGAGCATGCAAACAGCGTTCGCGAACAGGAAAAAAGCATCGCGAACGGGCGGAGCAAGCAATTCTGCGTGTTCGTGGAACTTTTGCGTGCTCGCAGAGATTTTTTACCGTTTCGCGGAGCTTTGCGTAGCGCGACTACGCAAATTCCGCCCACCCCAAGAAATAGGTTCTAAGCTTGTCGCAGAGGTCTTGGGATGGTGTGATGTCTGTGGCTTCGCTGCGTAGGTTGGTGAATTCCTGAATGACACTGAAAAGTTCCTTGGAGTTGGTGGAGTTGGCCAGGATTTTGTTGTGGATGAAGTTCCTCTTGGTGGCTCTGATCTGGTTATGGTAGTCCGTCAAGGCATCCTTGTAGGTGGTGTGGTTTTTGGTTGTCTTGGTGTTTCTCCAGTTCTTCTCCAGGCGTCTGCAGGTGCGTCTGGCTTCTTGGAGAGCGGTGGTGAACCAGGCGGCTTTCCTGGGGCGTTGTCTGTCGGGGTTGCGTAGCGGGGCGAGCTCGTCTGCGCAGTTGAGAATCCAGGTGTGGAGTTCTCTGGCTGCGTTGTTTGCATCGTTTGCGTCGGGTGCCCAGGTGTGGTTGTCTCGGGTGAGGGTGGAGTTAAGTTGCTCGTCGGTAACCTTGCTCCAGTTCCTTCGAGGGGGGCGTGGGGCTGGTTTGGGTGCCTTGGGTTTGTTGATGGCAAAGTGTACGCAGTGGTGGTCGGTCCATAGCGGCTGCGTTGTGTGGCTGAATTGGACGCTGTTTCCTGCCGCGAAGATGGGGTCGAGGGTGTGTCCTGCTCTGTGGGTCTGTGTGTTGACGAGTTGTTTAAGTCCGATGCTGGCGAGGTTTTCACGAAGGATAGTGGAGTTGGGGTCGCTGGGGTTGTCGAGGTGGAAGTTCAGGTCTCCAATGAGTATGTAGTTTGCTGAGGCGATTGTTTAAGCCAAAAAAATATTCACTTCAGGCACCCGTCGCATAATTTGAAGCATATTGCTCTCTTTTTCCAATGCTTGTATTGCCTATTGCAGTCCTGATGCAAAGTCCATCAACTCTCATCAGACCAATCTGGCAGGCTTGATGAGCCTTACCTCCCCAGCACTAGCGAGCCACCAGGGAGCCCCGGTGGGCCTCCCCCTCATTGAGCATTCACTGTGTCAACTTTGGTCCTAGCGGTATGGGCGGATGGTCAACATTTATTCTGGTTCTCTGGCAAGTCTTTCTTTCACCACAAGTGCCCAGTCCAGCCTCAAATGGAGCAGTTTTCCAATTCTGGTCACCAGTATTTAATGCCGGGTGACTGCTATTTAATGCCGGGTCATGCAGATCTTCGCCAGTCCTCCTAGTTACACCTCCGGAGCTTATTCTAGCAAGGGGATACTGTGTCACATCTCTGAAGGCCCTCTAGGAGTGGCATTGTTTGTAGGCCCACAGACACCAACGATTATCTCCACAGATGATCCCACTCGAATAGAAAGGTGTAGAGACACATCCTGGAGGCCATCGAGGGTGACCAGGTTTGAAATTAATCCCAGGCCAAGGAGCCTCACATTAGTGCAGCCATCTTGGAGCCAGGCACTCTGGTCCCACAATAAAGGAAACTTGACTGGGCGAAGTTGTAAAAACGTATATCTCTGACAAGAGGACTTTGGCCTGCATGAATTGTGTTTTTACTGTTCAGAGCTTTTCCTCGCAAAACCAATAGCTTCAGTGGGACCTGAGCCGACGGGTATGCGACTTCAAGTGGACCTCACCGAATACAGCCTTGAACCATGACCCACTGGAAGATTTCAACTTCCACAAATTATACTAAGTCAGAAGGTGAAGGCTTCGACCAAGATGACCCACTTGGTGTATTCGACCACCGCTCAATCACAATCAGCCTGAAACTGCGCCTAAGTCCCAAATCAACAAGCAGTGATTTCTGATTAGCACTTTACTTTTTCTTGCCACTTTTTCCCCTTAAACTTTAAAAATTCATATCTCTGGTTTCCCTCATTGGATTTGTGTCATGTTTCTTATTATGTTTTGTCTTGAATTTTAGAAATTGGTTGTGGGATTTTCATTGTGTTGTGTTTTGACTTATTTGTTCTGGTACTGCTGAGGATTATTCATTGACCTTGAGTATTGGACCGGACAAGATTTGGGACTTAATACTTGGGAAGGGCTCACATACCTTAATAATAACTCACAAACAATTAATTTACTGAGCGTATTGTACAGCATTTGGTGTGCACTAGCATGTGGATTACCTAAAGTCCTCAATTCTTTAAAAAAATACAATAAAAAGACCTACAAAAAAGCGATGGATGGAATGCTTGAATTATTCTTAGCCACTGGTATTTGTTTGGGGCCGCATCCCGGTCCACAGTTAGTTTGCACACCATGCCACCTCACATTAGAACCAGCTTTATCCAAATCAGTCTTGACCCTGTTCCAATGGAAACAGTGCGACCCAAATTGCCATGCTAGATCCTCCCTGACCTGGAACACAAGCAACCTAGGGCCAGTTGTGCAATAGTTAGGGCTCATCAGCCACGTATAGCTTGGTTACAACGACATAGTATGCAAGGGACCCACGTCTGGGCATACCCATCTCACTCAATGTGACCCTTAAAGTATATAGTAACCCTGGGCGGAGTTCGCCGAGTTGCACTACGCGAAGTGCAAAAAAAACTCACTCGCACTACGCGGAGCTCCGCGAGCGGCGGAGTACGATAGAAAAATGCCGTTCGCGGTGATTGCACAGTGTCGGATGCTTGTCCACACTGTGCAATCATTGCGAACAGCACCATGCACAGTGCAAGCTTACCTTTTCTGCCGCTCAAGTAGATTTTTACTCGAGCGGCAGGTTTCTCAACGCGAACGGGCAGTTTCTCAATGCGAGGGGTCGCAAGCATACGCGACCACTCTCAATGAGAAACCTGACCCCCCGCGTTGAGAAATCTCGCCGGGAGGTTTATTTTCCACGCTCGCGCTCGCCAACTTGATGTTGGCGATCGCGAACGAGGGAAAATCTCGCAGGGAGGTGAATTTTCCTCGCTTGCGCTCACCAACTTGACGTTGGTAAATGCGAGCGAGGAAAAAAACTCCGCTCCGCTGCGCAAAGCTGAGTTTTTTGGAACTCCGTGAGCTCCGCGTAACACGGAGTGCGGGAAACTCCGCAAACTCCGCGAGCAGAGCGGAATTCATCGCCCAGGCCTAGTATATAGCTGGGATGCTTGAATTAATCTCAGCCAATGGTAATTAATCAGGGCAGCATCCCAGTCCACTGTTATTGCACACAATGCCACCCCAATGCAAACAGGTTGGAGCCAGACACTTAACTGAGGAGGGAAAGACTGGGCTTCCTAGAGAAATTTCATGAGGCCTTTTGTTCAACAAGCAGTTGCAGAATAGTCTTCCTGAGCAGTGCCATTTAGTAGAATTCAGGGGTGAAGGGTAGGACTGCAGTTTCTGTTTTTCAAGGTGAGGAATTTCGTAGGTCAGGCATGTCCTTTATCTGTCCCAGATTTCTGCTTCAAGGGGGATGATACAGCCAGGTGCTAAGATTTCACACTTCATTGTGCCCATGTTGTGGGCAATCCAGTTTGGAGCCAGGCCCACAAAGGCTGTGTCTGAAGGGCAGCCTGAGAAAGAATTGGAAGAGAAGGCAACACACCCAAATGTGCATGTGCATGTGACAAAATGTTAAACTACATTTTGCTTTCTTTGGGGTTTCACCCCTCATCAGCCAGGATAGTTTGACTCCAGTGGCATGGAGAGCACAGGACCCACGTCTGGGCATACCCGTCCCACTCGGGGTGACAAATGCAAAAAGAACAATTGATGGACAGAATGCAGAACAATGTCATACATTCACCCCAGTACAGAGGTCTGGGCCTAAATCCATCGTTGTTTTGCTCACTGTGCCACTGGATTCAAGCTATCCTGGCTGATGAGGGGTAAAACCCCAAAACCGGTCCTAGGATGCTTGTTTCTGGTCCAGGGAGGGCCTGGCTTGGCAGTTCGGGCTGGACTGTTCCCATGAGGCATGGGGTCAAGACTGATTTGCATATGGCCAGGTCTAAACTGGGGTGGCATGGTGAGCAAAAGAATGATGGATTTAACCCAGATCTCTTGACTGAGGGTGAATGTTTTGATTTGTTCTGCATTCCATCCAGCAACTGTGTGTCTTTTGAAATACATATAAACAAGCATTTGCAAATCAATAGGTCTCGCATTCACGCAAGTTTGAGCTATTGGCATAGTCGGGCCCTGGCTTCACCTCCTGGTGCAGGGTGGGCTGTGCTTTATGGCAGGCATGGAGGGAGGGATGGTCTCGGCTGCAGCTCCGGTCTCTTACAGTGTCCCTGCTATTATTAGTGAGCGAGAGGCGCTGAGGTGGTGGTATTGGTGGTGGTGGTATTGGTATTGGTGGTATCGGTGGTGGTGGCATTGGTGGTGGTGGTGGTATTGCTGGTGATGGCATTGGTGGTATTGGTGGGGGTGGTATTGGTGGTGGCGGGATTGGTATTGGTGGTGGTGGTATTGGTGGTGGTATTGGTATTGATGGTACTGGTATTGGTGGTGGGTGGTATTGGTGGTGGTGGTATTGGTGGTGGTATTGGTGGTGGTGGTACTGTTATTGGTGGTGGTGGTATTGGTGGTGTTGGTATTGGTGGTGGTATTGGGGATGGTGGTATTGGTGGTGGTGGTATTGGTGGTGGTGGTGGTGGTATTGGTGGTGGTGGTATTGGTGGTGCTGGTGGTATTGGTGGTGGTGGTATTGGTTGTGGTGGCGGTAGTGATATTGGTGGTGGTATTGGTGGTGGTGGTGGTATTGGTGGTGGTGGTATTGGTTGTGGTGGCGGTAGTGATATTGGTGGTGGTATTGGTGGTGGTGTTGGTGGTGGTATTGGTAGTGGTGGTATTGGCGGTGGTTGTGGTATTGGTGTTGGTGGTATTGGTGGAGGTGGTGGCATTGGTGGTGGTGGTAATGGTGGTGGTGGTATTGGTGGTTGTTGTTGTTACCCTGTCAGGCGGCTTTAATACAGATGACATGTAACACAGATGTGCTGTTGTCAGCTTCAGCCCATTTGCACACCATTATGTGCTACCTGGAATTCACATGACTTAATTCGCTAATCATTTCGAAATCCATTTTACTTGGTGGGTTGAAACAGACATGAGATAATGCCGGGTTAAAGTGATTGAAAGCAGGCGCCCATGTTATGGGGGCGGCCGTGCTGCTTAAAAAAACACAAGTGGTTTCAACTGAAGCAGCGCATGTCCGGCCTCCAGTAAGAGAAACTCAATAAAGTAAATAGTGCTTACAGACTAAATATCAGGTCCTGTGTAAATACTGAAGTAAAAGGGCCAATCGCCATGGGAGGGTACAAATGAAGACCAGGCTGTCCTAAGGAGGGACTAACAAGACTATTAACGAATCCGAAGGCAGCATTTACGGAAGACAATGACACAAGCCATTGAAAAATATGGGAGGAGAGTGGGCGCAGCCTCTCCCATACTCTACTACAGCAGTCTCGCAGAGCGAGCAGCGCATGCGCGCTGCCGCTAGGCTCGACCTAAAAATTTGTGCCCCAGCAGAAGAGGCACTAAAGTGCACTGCTTTTCATGTGGCTGTGCACATTGCATCAGGCACAATGCAATCACCCAGTTCGAGACTGCCAATGTATGAAGTAGGCTGAATCATTGTTGTATGGTCTCATCAGAAATCAAACAACATTACTCCTAACAAAAAAGAGAGCCACACACTACCAGATATTGAGCTATCATATGACATCTAGCAATAACAGACGCCAACCATACCCACAACTGCTCTAATTTCTGATCAATGTTTGATATGTTCCAACACTTGAGATTCATCTGATCGTGCCAGAACTGAAATGATCTGCCTTCAGATGACACTGGGGAAAGAGCAAGAGAGAAACAAGCATTGGAAAAACAAATAGATGTCACCTATGCAAGAGCTTTTAGGTTTGCCAATGTGTTTTCTTTAGCTATTTTGTACACCAGTGTGGCAGCTGCTCAGTATGGCTAAAGGTTTGTGGCACAGAGGAGAGTGGCATGGAGCGGAGTGGCATAGAGTGGAGTGGTGCAGAGTGGCGTTGAGTGGTGCAGAGTGGAGTAGTGCAGATTGAAGGGGCGCAGGATGGAGTGGCGCAGAGTGGAGTGACGCAGAGTGGTGGGGTGCAGAGCGGCGGGGCGAAGAGTGGTGGGGTGCAGAGTTGCAGGGTGCAGAGTGGTAGGGCGCAGAATGGAGGGACAGAGTGAAGTAGAGTGTTGTAGAGTGGAGTGCAGTAGAGTGGCGTAGCTTAGAGTAAAGTGTTATAGAGTGGAGATTCATAAAGTAGAGGGTTGTGAAGTGGATTAGAGAGTCAGAGTGGAGTAGAGTGGTGTAGAGTAGAGTCAAGTAGAGTGTCAAAGACTGGAGTGGCATAAAGTGTAGTGTCGTACAGTAAAGTGTTGTGTAGTGTCGTACAGTAAAGTGTTGTGGAGTGTCATCGAGGGTTGTAGAGTGGAGGATCAAAAGGAAGGTCATAGTGTGGAGGGTGGTGGAGTGTCACAAAGTGAGGTAGAATGGAGTGACTTAGAGTGGAGTAAAGTGTCTTAGATTAGAGGGGCATAGAGTAGAGTAGGGTGGTGTAAGGTGCAGGGGCATAGAGTGTCATAGTGTGGAGTGAAGTAGAGTGCAGTGTAGTGGAGCAGAGTGGAGTGTTGTAGAGTGTCGTATAGTTCAGTGCCGTAGAGTGGGGTGGAGTGACAGAGTGGAGTAGAGTGTTGTAGAGTGAAGTGGTGTAGAGTGGACTAAGGTGTTGTAGAGTGGAATGCATAGAGTGGAGTAAAGTGTCGTAGAGTGGAATAAAGTATCGTAGAGTGGAATAAAGTCTTGTAGAGTGGAGTAAAGTGCCATAGAGTGGAGTAAAGTGACGTAGAGTCGAGTAAAGTGTCACAAAGTAGAGTAAAGTGTCATAGAGTAGAATGCTTTAGAGTGGATTGGAATGTCATAGAGTGGAGTAGAGTAGATTGGAATGCCATAGAGTGGATTAGAGTGTCAAAGAGTGGAGTAGCGTAGTGCGCATAGAGTGGAATAGCGTGGAGTGGCATAGAGTAAAGTGGTGTTGAGTGTCATACAATGGATTGGCATAGAGTGCATAGAATGTTGTAGAGTGGTGTGGCGTTGTGTGTCATCGAGTGTTGTAGCATGGAGTATTGTAGGATGGAGTGTTGTAGAGTGTAATAGAGTGAAGTGTTGTAGAGTGTCAGAGGGAAGTGGTGTAGCGTACATAGAGTGGAGTACAGTGGAGTGGCATGGAGTGGAGTGGCAGAGTTAAGTTACCTAGAGAAGAGTGGAGTGTTCTAGACTGGAGTGTCCTAGAGTGACTTTTTATAGAGTGGTGCAGAGTGCCATAACGTGGCGCAGAGTGGAGTGGAGTAAAGTGGAGCAGTTACCATGGAGTAGAGTGTCGTGGAGTTGAGTGGCATAGAGTGAAGTTGTGTGGAGTGACATAGAATGGCGGAGAATGGCATAGAGTGGCATAGAGTGGAGTGGTATAGCTTAGAGAGAAATAGAGTGTCATAGAGTTTCATGGAGTCGAGTGGTGTCGAGTGGAGTGGTGTAGAGTGAAGTGGAGTGGAGTTGCATGGTGTGGTAGTGCGCTTCCATTACAGACAATACATTTTCAATTGAAATGACCATTACATTTGCACAGACATACAGTTTTACTGATAAAACTATACCCTGGACAACCAATGATGTGTGGAGAAGGCATCACCTAGTGTATTGCTTTGTTTTGATCTTATTAAAATATCTGTTTCCTCCACGCTTCAGTATTACAAAAAATGTGCTTTATTAGTGCTTTCCTATTTCTGATATATTCTGAAATTTTTGCACGGTTCATTTACAGACATCTAAATTTTGTTGTGTGCTAGAAAAAAATAACACCACATAGCCCTCTTCCAGCATGAAAGTCACATAAACTCTCTCAATATGAAGTCAGAGAAAAAAAAGTAAATACCAAACTCCCTCAGAAGACAGAGTCCAAAATTGGACCTTTTTCTTTGAATGCTCAGTAAACGTGACAAGATAAGAGCAAAACTTAAAGGCCTGTTTAGAGAAAGCAATCCCTTGTGGAAGAGTACAAGGAGCCATGTAAACAGGCTATGCTGCACGGGAGGAACAAACACGTACTGGACAGCCTAAAACAAATAAAACCAGCAAATAGAAAGCGAGCATCCGTGGGTTACAAAATGCTAAGTCAATGGTAAGCAATAGGTGGAATGCATTCCCAGTGAGGGTTTCCAAATGTCCCCAAGAAGTCTTTGCAAACCAAACAGCTGTGGTGGCTGGTAGGCTTCAACCTAAAAACACAGGCAAGAGGGACAAACGGGAATAGTGCATTTTTATTGCAGTTGAAATAGTATTGTGGTATTGTCATGCCAACAAAGTTTATTTAAGTTGAGCATTGTCAGTTGAGCATGGGGCACCAATCTTGCAAGCATAGAACAGTGACGTTCATGTAACTACTGACGGAATACCTTAAGGTGCTTGTCAACCAAAAATTCAAGCGGGAGTGAGTACAATATTGAACACGTGCTTTTGCAGAAAAATCATGCATAGGCAATGTAGCTCAATGCCATCTTCTCTTCACCCCTAAAATGATGCAACGTTCCTCTCTAAGATGCCCACCACGTTTTCAACACGGAAGATGCTGAGACGCTTTCATTGTCTACAGGCAGGGCTTTAAGTGGGATGAAAAAACTGGGGGGTCTCTCAAAGGGGCGTGGTCAATGTAATTAAGGGCGTGGTTTAAACACGTAAGCTAAAAATCGGTGTTTAGCATAGTGTGCCGCCAGACTTGTATTTTGCTGTTGCTGTCATTGCATCTATATATATGATACAACAAGTAACATCATACCTACAATAAGTCAGGACTATTGGCTTAGTCAATGGTCATTAGTTGCATAAGATAAATAAGCAGCAACTATGGCTTGTATAAAATATTGAAAAAGTTTCCACCACGGCAATGTTGCTGCAACTGAGTTTCAAAAAGAGAAGGGAAATCCAGAGAGAAAATGACTCTCTTTAAAGGATTTCCCTTCCCCTACAACGCTCACCTGGCATGACGTCATGCCGTAACTTCTCCACTAGTGAGAGGTGAGCTGTGAAAGCAGCGCACATCAATGTGCCTGCTGTCACTGCAATCCGGAAAAAAAAACGGGCTGCCTGTGCCAGGGC
Source organism: Calotriton arnoldi (assembly GCA_963921515.1). NCBI lineage: Eukaryota > Metazoa > Chordata > Amphibia > Caudata > Salamandridae > Calotriton > Calotriton arnoldi. Next base: position 247,751 of record CAWUFW010002826.1, on the reverse strand, counting down.
ACAAAACAGAGCCCGATAGAGACCCGTTCGAGGCCCCCCTTAAAAAACTGCCGGTGCTCAGACCCGGTGAGACCCCGCCCACTTAAAGCCCTGTCTACAGGTCTGCCTGTCATTTCTTAGCATAAGCCGCTTGCCTGTTGGTTGTCATCGGTGGCAGCTGCCTGGTGAAGATCGGCCTCTGATTGGCCACCTTTGTGTTCTTTTCTAGTCTGATTCTGGACTGTCAGTAAGAGAGAGGGCTGCGGGCTGTCCTGATGGCAGCAGGTCAGTGAGTGTTGCTGCCTTGTTGTGTGTGACCTATGGCTGCAGGCAGGTTCGGGAGAACAGTGTGATAGGTTGAGGGCTGTTCATCTATGGGTTTGGAAGGGAACCTGCATTTCAGGGCAACAAGGGCTGGATTTGGTACCAAGTGCTTCTCTGAAAAAAATTGAATCTGACATTGTACAGCGTTTGGGGACTGGGTTGGGGACGCACTTCATGAAGAAATGAGCAGAAACGTATTATTATTATTGTTCAAGTTTAAAACCTTCAGCATATCCTGGCTTTTTGCTGTGAACATGCTGTGCATTTTTAGACTTGTATTTTGTGTTTATCATTATAAAAATAGGGTTAAAAATACAAGATTGGAAACTGCTATTGGTTGAAGGTGTCATGCATGAGAAGAATTCAAATATTTGCAATGAACAGTACATTTTACTTCCAGGTCTGCCACAGTATCAAGTAGTATTAATCCTCAGCAGCAGCACAAGAAATATACATTGCAGTAAAACAAGAGGAAATCTGTTGACGTCGCTGCCCCACACTCCTACCTTGCGCGCAGAAGTGGTGTGGTAAATGAAGACTTAACAAGTGCGAGAGACATGACAGTCTGACAAAATGCAAGTAAGAGTGCGGGTTTTAAGATGATTGTGATGTAACCGATTCACTGGTAGAGATACAGCTGTTGCTATGATGATTGGAATGATTTAATCAACACTAAACATTTTTGAGCACTCTGCAATATTGAGGTTTCAAAGTGACGGTGATACTAAAACTAATTCTAAGTTCATACCTAAAGTACCAACTGAATTTTATTTGAAACAACCTGTAATCCTAAAGAAATTGCTTCAAAATTCAACACATCCTGCAGACAGAGCTCATTCTAAGTCTTCTAGAAAGTGCTGCTAGCTGCTACTGTGGTCCTGATGGTAATTCCTCATTCTAAGTCTTCTAGACAGTGTTGCTAGCTGATACTCTGGTCCCGTCGGTAATTCCTCATTTTAAGTCTTCTAGAAAGTGGTGCTAGCTGCTACTCAGGTCCTGTCTGTAGTTCCTCATTTTAAGTCTTCTAGGCAGTGCTGCCACTCTGGTCCTGTCAGTTATTCCTAATTCTAAGTCTTCCAGACAGTGCTGCTACTCTGGTCCCGTTGGTAATTATTCACTCTAAGTCCTCTAGGCAGTACTGTAGCTGCTACTCTCGTCCCAGTTGTAATTCTTGATTCATAGACCTCTAGCCAGTGCTGCTAGCTGTTTTTCTGGTCCCAGTGGTAATTCCTCATTCTTAGTTCTCTAGGCAGTGCTGCAGCTGTGTCTCTGTTCCCAGTGGTAATTCCTCATTCTTAGTCCTCTAGGCAGTGCTGCAGCTGTGTGTCTGTTCCCAGTGGTAATTTCATATTCTTAGTCCCCAAGGGAGTGCTGCTAGCTGCTTCTCTCGTCCCTTCTGTAATTCCTCATTCTAGGTCCTATAGGCAGTGCTGCTAGCTGCTTCTCGGGTCCCAGTGGTAATTCCTTATTCTAAGTCCTCTAGATAGTGCTGCAGCTGCTTCTCTGGTCCCAGTGGTAACTCCTCATTCTCAGTCCTCTAGTCATAGGCAGTGATGCTAGCTGCTTCTCTGGTCCCGTCGGTAATTCCTCATTCCAAGTCCTCTAGACAGTGCTGCAAGCTCTTCTCTGGTCTCACCAGTAATTCCTCATTCTAAGTCCTCTAGACAGTGCTGCAGCTGCTTTTCTAGTCCCTTCGGTAATTCCTCATTCTAAATCCTCTAGGAAGTACCACAGCTGCGTCTCTGTACCCAGTGGTAATTCCTCATTCTTAGTACTCTAGGAAGTGCTACAGCTGCGTCTCTGTTCCCGGTGGGAATTCCTCATTCTTAGGCTTCTAGGCAGTGCTGCTAGCTGCTTCTCTGGTCCAGTCTGTAATTCCTCATTCTTAGTCCTCTAGGCAGTGCTGTAGCTGATTCTCTGGTCCCAGTGGTAATTCCTCATTCTTAGTCCTCTAGACTCCTCTAGTAAAAAACAATATCATTTACAGCGCCAATAGTTCAAACTTTCAAAAAATGCGAGACCGATTGTATTGCAAAATCTTGTTTGCATTACTGCTGGCAACCCTGCCAGATGCACTGAGCAGACCACTGCTAGTAATCATGCATATGGTGGCGGCTAAAGTAATTTTGTCTGATGTTGTCACTATTAAAACACAAATAATATTAGTAGCTTGGTATGATTTTCATTGAACATAAGGTTGGAGAATCATGTCGTAGGAGATTCTGGTAAGAATGACAGGAGATGCCACCCTTTAAACACTGGGATTAAAATCTGGTGTTTTGCAGAGATGCCATGCACCTTATAGAAGGTGGTCCCTGCCTTTCAGGAGCTTTAATCTAACCTGATTTATCAATTTTGACATCAGAGTGTTCTTCTGATTATATTTCCAGTGTACCTTCGCTATGCCACGCAATATATATTTTGGCATGCACACGGGCCTCTGCCACTGTCTTGCATTCCCCAGGTGCCGCTTCAGTCTGACTCACACTCATCAACCTTTAAGAGCGGTGGAGACTGCAGACAGGAAAGATGTGTCACTGTGCTCTTCAAAATTACAGCGGCATGACTGGGTATGTGCTAGTCTTCGGTTTGTGCAGCCTTTGCAGGCCTGACGGGTGTGGTTGAGAAAAGTCACTCAGTTAGATGTTCACGCATGGGTCATAGACCCAAAGCAAGACGTGCTCGGTGGGCCATTTCAAATTACAAGAAAGCGCCTGTGCTTCCATGCAGTGCAGCACCTATTTCCAGTGCTTAATTTGTAAAATATTAAGTGCCAGGGCTCTGACCAGGAGGCCACTGCAGCTTGCACCAGCCATCGTTCTTGTCATCGCTGCCAAAACAACTTCTAACCATCTCTCTCGCATGTAAATGTGACAGTTCAGATTATTCCAGGTCCCCAAAGCTAAAGGAATGGCTGGGGAGGCAGGTATTAGCAATTTTAATGTATATTGTATTCCTAAACAACAGTTGTTCTGCTCATCGCTAAATTAGATGAGCAGTGCCACCATGTGGTAGACTGTTCTATGTATGGTGTTGACAATTAAGTGCCAGTGCTTAGCCCCGGAAATCACCACTCAAATTAAGCACTGCCTATGTCCTGTTTTAGGCAGGTTAAGAATTCTCACTTGTGTCTGGTTGAAGGACCCCTGTGTCACAACGATTCTTGTTCATTTTTGCCAGCACCCATGAGCGCCTACATTTTTTCATCCCTTGTTTCTTCCTTCCTGGTTCCTATTGCCTTTGGTTCTTTTCTGAAGCTGTTTGAGCAACCTTTGATTTTACCATTCGGTGGTCCTAGTTCTCTGCAGTACTGCTAGTTCAGCTATCTCGGCACAGCTAGGTGTCTTTCTTTCTGCTGTCCTCTCCTATTCTGTTACACCTTTTTGACCTACCTTTGTGACATCATTTGAGAGACATCCAACTGCCTCCACCTACACCATATGTGGACAGGGGCAAAAGACGTTTCCTTGATAGGGCTAACACGTTTTATACCATTTCTACACTGCGCTTTACTCTTAGCGAATTTCTAGGTTTATACAAACTAAATAAAGTCTTTTGCATTGGTCTGATTCTGCTCTTCTTTCTTGAAGCCCGATCTCACACTTGCTCTTTGCCACGCCTAGAGTCACATTCTTTTGCAGTGTGCGCTAGAAATACAAAACTCAATCAAAATCAAATTATCTTAGGCTGTGACAGATGGTTGACTAATATACGAAGTGCCTCAAAGGAGTTAGTTACTAGAGATCTATTAAGGGTAAAAATATACTCTGGAAATGCAAACTTCTGCTAGATACAAGAGACTGGTTGACAGGAAATTAGAATCTTGGTGTCAACATAAGTAGTTACGAACTGGAAAAATGGGTGGTGCATAAATTTAACGGTGTGTGGAAACATTTCACTGCATTACGAAATGGTGGCAGAAGAGTATGGACCTACACACATTAGGAGTTTCTCAGGTGTGTCTTCTACTACATCGTAGTCTATGATGCACGCCAATATATAAAAGATATGTGTTGTAAACTGCTATTTAAAATGTGTAAAAAAGTGTTTTTTTGCAGGGTTCACCTTCACTTTTTGACCCACTTTCTGTTAACTTCGGACTGATGCTGCTGATTTGTGGACTCTAAATGCACTGAGTCCTGCAATGAAAGCCAGTGCTCTGATCCTTTGAAAGGTATATGTCTGATTGGCTCACCCACAACTGGCATAAGTTAACTTACTTAGAAGTCCCTAATATGTTGCACCAGAGGGTCTTTAAGTTATGTGTCCCTCGTGGACTGCAGCACTGGTTTTGCCTCCACGAGTGTGACAAGGTAAAACATGACACCCTGACTGCAGGCTGGCAGGGCAGTTTCTAAACTGCTAACTCGACTTTGTCTTTTAAAGTAATGGCAAAGCCTGAACCTCCCTTTTTAATACATATAAGTCCCCTTTAACGCAGGTCTAATGAGCCCTAAGGGAGGATGCTGTATATTAAAAAGTAGGATGTGTTTTTGTCCTGACAATAAAAACCTCACATTGTTGTTTTTACTGTAGAAAGGCTGGTAGCCTCATTGGCGATTACAGGGTTACACACTGACAACTCAGTAGTGCTAACTTTTGAATGGTACTACTAAGTATGGTACTTTAAGGTATCAAAAGTATTGTGTACATTAAATCTGACTTGTTACCCAAGTCAAATTTAATGTAATGTTTGCACAAATAGTAACTTTAGAAAATTGCCACTTTGTTGCCCAAAGTTTTCCAGTGACTAAGCTGATGTCCGCGAGACAGCTTTCTGACTTTCTGGGGAGAGGTGTGAACGACTCTCAGGAAGGAGCACAAAGGATCTGCCAAGGGTGGAGGTGTGACTTCTGGTTGAAAGTCCAAGTAGAGTGTGAGCCCAAAAGACAAGCTTCAAAGGGGAAGCCATCTTTGAAGGGCAAAGAGTAGTCACACACAAGAGGAGCTGCCCTTTTGTTTCAGAAGAAAGGCTAGCTTCAGAAGACAGGCTGGCATCTTGGACAGAGAGGCGGAAGTCCCTGGCAACCCGTTTTTCCCCCAGGTAGCCACACCTCTGGGAGGAGCTAGGAAGCTCCACACACCAGGAGAAAGGTTCTGCCATGTTGTGAGTGGGCAGATTGGTACATTCTAGGCTAGCTAGATGCCATGTTTCATAGGAAGTTGTCACTAGGCGAGAGGAGACCTGGTAGCCTATTAGCAAGTAGTTGCCTCATCCACGAGGGCAAGAAACAGGCATAAAAATGGTACCCCTGGCACACACACCTTAGATCACATCTGCAGTAGAAAGAGGACTGAAGAAGGACTGCCCTGCTGCTCCCTGGACCCAGCAAAAAGAGGCTGAACCAAAGACTGGCCCGCACCTGCTGCACCCTGCGCTAGCAGAGAGAAGCCTTAGTATGTGGTGTTCCGCTCAAGGAAAAGTCATCCCTGAGCCCCAGTTTGAGAAGGTGACTCTGGTTCACCCACAAACCCAGGCATTGGACTGGAGACTTCTTTAATGTGAGGTAACTGTTCAACTGGATATTACAGGTCCATGTGACCGGCTCCCTGCCAGAGTTGGTCACCACGAAAGCGCCCTGTAGCAGTTTTCAAGTTACTTGTTTCTTCTTCATCTTCCCGCTGCTATTTGTCCCTAAGTATAATCACGAGCGAACGCCAATAAATGCTCTCACACCCAGCGATGTAAAAATCGATAGTCACACGAAAAAAAAGGGAACAAGCATGGAACGATAACGAGTTGATAGTAGGAGCGCCAGATATCTTTCCTTCGTGACTACCAAACAACAGCCGGGTGTTTGAAAATATGAATATTCCTCATATTTGATAATGTTAAAAATATACATACACTATTAGTTAGTGTATTAAAGAGGGGATAGACTGTTGTAGCTGACTGTGCGTCTGTAAACTTATACCAGGCAAAGCCTTTTACGAATGGATGCGATATACTATATATAAGGCAGCACCAACCGCCTGATCCGCGTGTTGCAAAATAGTAAAACCCAGTAGGTAAGCATGAAAAGCCAAAAGACCAGACCCCACTGGCATGTGTATGGTCACATAAAATATATATCTACACCTAGGTTTGACATCTGGACATATTTTAACTAGCACGGAAAGAAGTATAAGAGAGTATGTATCTGAATAAATACAACCAATATGGTTCACTAAACCTATTTTGTTGTGTCTTTTTAATACTATAAAAAAAAATAAAAAAAAGAATTGCATGGAGATCACAACTATTTGAATATAGTCTTGAGGGATTTTGCTCACGTTAGTACACCACACAGGATAGTTGTAATATTATGACACCAAGGCCCAGTGTATAGAATGGAGAAATCACGGTGAAAGCAGCCTGTCTTGATTTGAGCCAGGTGTGACGTCCCCCTTTGTTGCTTTTTCTTCCCTTTCCCTAGAAAAACTACTGGGAAAACAGAAAATACAGGTGAGCGCATTAGGCCTCCTTCTTATGCATGGAATGCGTGCTTTTTTCAAGAGCAGGGATACGTAGCAGTAGATATTTAGCCCTGAAGAAGGCCCCAGACCCATGCAGGCTCACGGTGCGGGCCGAAACATGTTGGCACTTTTAAGAGGGTACAACTGAACCAATGCATTCAGAAAACCTCGTTTTGTTTCACATTTTTATCCTATACCCCAGGTACCCGCCTAATAAACATATCGTTTGGGTATACCTGAAGGTATTTTTACTATCACTCATCTGGTTCCCTGCATGGCCAGCATTTGCTTTATATAAGAACTCCCATAACATCTTTGGTTGAGTCCGCCCAGGTAGTACCATCTTACCTGGGTGTGGAAAGACGCCTATGATGAAGCATGTCACGATAAGTGAGTGAGGCGTCTTCTCCAATATCTTTGGATACCCCATCGCCCAAAGATTAATCGGAGGGAGACCAACAAACCCCTGCGGGACCCTTATCACCCTTTCATCCTCTTTACTTGGCAGTCTCGGTATCCTTTTGGAAATCTAGATAGCAGCAGTTGCTTATATGTGATGCGATGTACCCAGGAGATTGCAACTGACCTGCTTTTCTCTCACTCTCTTTTGTGAATAAGAATTTACCAAACCTGACAGATCATCTCTTCTAATGGTCCCAACTCAAAATCAATTAGACAAATTGAATTTTTTCTTCATTGAGAAAATAGAAGTAACAAAAGACAGTATTCCACCTAGAACACGAACTTTGGCCATCCTACCAGAAGACAGAAATCCTATGATACTCTCTGCTTTTCTGGTCATCAGCAAAGAGCATTTCACCAAGTTTCAACTAATCCCTTACTCAGAGCAAGGTTCCTCATTCTTTCAAGGAGGCTGTCGTGCTCCCTCTTTTAAAAAAATTCTGGGGATGACCCCTCCATAGTAAAGAACTATAGATCTATCTCGTTGCTTTCCTACCTAGCAAAATTATGGGAGACTCATGTAGCTCAACATCTCTGCTCTTTCTTGGAAGAGTCAGGTTTTCTAGACTCCCATCAGGCTGGATTTTGTCCTGCCCATTCTACAGAGTCAGTCATCCTCGCTGTTATGGATAATATGAGAAAGGAAGCAGATAATGGGATCACTCGGGCATGTGGTCCTACTTTATCTTTCAGCGGCCTTCAACATGGTTGACCATGCTATATTGATTGACCGTGTCAGTGCTGCAGGATTGTGTAACACTGCCCTGGAGTGGTTGGTCTCCTTTCTCAAAGACCGAGCTCAATCAATTTCCCTTTCCCCTTACCTCTCCTCTAAGGTTCGATTAGATTGCTGTGTACATTAGGGCTCCTCCTCATCCCCCTATTTGTCGAATCTTTAAATTCGCCCTTTAATACATTCCCTTCAGGAGCAAAAGGTGAAAATATACAACTATGGTGATGATATGCAGCTGATTTCCACCATCAAGCACACAACGGAATCCAAGGAATTTTTTCAAAATACTGTGCTTCATATTCGGGACGGGATGAATGCTCACCAGCTGAAGTTGAGCAAAGTTGTGGTCACTAAGAACAAACTGTTGCAATGGAATCCTTCCTTTTGGCCCTCTGAATTGGGTCCTCCACCCACTCCTAAGAAAGCTGTGAAAGGTCTTGGGATTCATATTGATGAGGATTTATCCCTGAATCATCAGATAGGAGCTGTGTCATCTTCCTGTCTCTTCCAACTTCAGAAAATAAGGAAAATTAGGAGATACGTCATGGTAGAAGCTGTCATCCAAATTCTTATTGCTCTAGTGAGCTCTTTGATTGATGATGCTATAGCACTCTATCTGGGATTAATGCTGCTAACGAGGTCTATCTGGGACTCCCTATTGGTTTAAACAACAGGCTGCAATTAATGCAAAATCAGGCAGCCTGGTTGAAGTTTTGTCAGCCACAACACTGCCACACTAAGCCACTGATGAAAAAACTTCACTGGCTTTCAGTAGCTCAGAGGACCATTTTTAAAAATGTCCTACATTATTTTTAAGGCTCTCCATGGCAAAAGTCCTGCCTTTGTGTTCTCCAGAATCCAGCGATAAACTCCCTATCGCCATCTTACATCAGTTCACCACTGTTGGACTTGGCCCTATTTTCAGGGTCATCCCTGAACTTTTTGCCTTCCTTCCAGCCTTTTTTCTGACATGGTGTTGGTGGTTTTAGGACTCTGGGCACTTTAGCACTGCTGTCCAGTGTAAAGCACTTTAGCACTGCTGTCCAGTGCTGTCCAGTGCGTGTGCTCTCTGTGGTAAACATGGTAAGATTGGTCTACACCTGTTTGGCATATTTAATTTACCTGTCAGTCCCTTGTAAAGTGGTATCTCAGATACCCAGGGCCAGTAAATTCAATGCTACTGGTGGGCTTGCAGCGCTGATTGCGCCACCCACCAAAGTAGCCTTTCAAACCTGTCTCAGGCCTCTGCCATTGCAGGGCCTGTGCGCGCAGTGTTACTGCCGCTGTGACGTGACATCTAAAGTGTGTGCCACGTCTGTGACCCCCTTTTACTGCATGTCAGTCACCCCTAAGGTAGGCCCTAGCTAGCCCTATGGGCATGGTGCATTGTAGGTAAAAGGTAGGACATGTACCTTAAGTGCGTGACATGTCCTGGAAGTGACAAACAGCCATTTTTTGTTTCTCACTGCTGTGAGGCTGCCCTCTCGTAGGAATGCATTGGGGATTCCCTGATAGGTGTTTCAGCGGTAATGCCTGATATGAGAGGAGCAGCGTGGTCAAGTTTGGTATGTTTGGAATAGTAATAATAAATGCTGCGCAAAGGTGTGCGCAGATTTATTATCACTATTTGAGAAATGCCACTTGTAGAAGTTGGCATTTCTGTGTGCTATGTGTCTGCCTGCCTGATGTGTATTGCATGTCTGGCTCTGGAGTGACAGGGGCTGGGGAGGTGTGTGGCTCCAGGGAGGGCAGGGTGAGTCAGCGCTAGGCTGAATAAGAGATCTGCATTTGGAGTAGTGGGAGGAGTAGTCCCCTGACCCTGAATAGGTCTGTGCCTGCCTAGGTGAATGCTGGCTCCGCCCCCCAGTGGTGTGTCTGAGGACCGAGCCCCATCTGACAAAGGAGGGTGGAAGCCTGGTAAACAGAGTGCTTCAACACCCCCCAGAACCAGTTGAGGCTGTTTCCCCCAAGCCCTGTGCCAGAGCAGACAAATTAAAAATGTTCTATATATATTGGGGCTGTGACCCCATGTAAGGTGTGCTTCCTTGTGCTACTTGGCGACTTGCTGCTGCTGAGCCCCAGGAGGAACTGCCACGAGGGACTGCCTCCCTGCAGGAGGGCCCTGTGAGCTGGCCTGCCTGGGCCCAGCCTTTGCCCTGAAACTTTGGACTGAGCGCCATTTGAGCGCTATATCTCTCTCCCATGACAGGGAGAGTGCTGGTGCCCTGCAGCGTGAGGCTGCGACCTGTCTGGAGGGAATCCCGGCGTGGGGATTACCCCGTGCTCCCAGGAGAAGCGGGAGCCTACCCTGCTGTTGTATGCCCGGCAGCGTGGCGCTGCAGTCAGAGGGAACCCAGGCGTGGGGATTCCCCCGTGCTTCGAGGTGGAGCGGGAGCCCACCCCGCGTCTCACATTTTTGAAAAGGGCCACCGCACCACGAGCGGCGACCCGGAAGCCAGGCAAGCTGCCTGGTTGTAGGCAGGGCCAAGTTGCCGGCCGGACGTCAGGCCCGAGTCAGCCTGAAGGTGGGAGGAGCCCTGCCTGCGGTCGCGGAGAGGACGGGGATTGACGGAGACTCCGCTCTGTGCTGAGGGATCCCCCGTGTGCCTGCCAGTGGAGGTGGAGCCCCACGGGCTCACCGGATGCCAGAGGAGACCGAGAGGTGAAGAAAGGTCCCGTGAGCAGGGACCTCCCGAGGCACATTGTCGGTGCCTGAAGCCGGCCACGATCTGTCCTGGTGAGTGGGGAAGGAGCGGGAGCATTGTCGGTGCTCACGAGGCACTGTGGTGTCAGTGCTGATTTCTTTTTGGGGCAATTTTGGTTCCCTGAGTCCCGGAGTGGGACCTAAGAGGCACAGTTGGTGCCAGTGCTCATTTTGCCTTTTCCAGCTGCACCGTGAGAGCGCGGGCAGCTGCAACGTGGGGCCATTTCTTTTGGTGAGAATAAGGAAGGGGTGAGTTGCACCCCCTGCCCCCAGTGCGCTACGCACATTGCTTTTGCTGCCAAGGTAGCCAGAGGGCCATGGAATGTCCTATAATCGCGCCCTGACATTTGGGACAAAGGGCATTTGGGCCCCAGAGGAAGGACACTTGGCCTGGGGTCATGTTTGGTACATGTGTGTACTGGTAGGGCGCAAGGCCCTGAAGGATTGCATAATGCGGTTATGCTGAGGGTGATGTATACACCTGGGGAGTGTTACTACGGTGCACTCCTAAATGTGATTTATGCATAATGTGTTTATGCCTAATGGGATGCAGACATAATGCGTTTATGTTGCTAGTGATAATGCTGAGTTCATTATTTTACCAGTAGTTACTGGTTGTGTTATTTTTACTACTTGTGCTTTGTGATGGTTCTGACAGTGGCCCGATTGGCCCTGTCATGTATATAATCCCCTGTAAATTACTACCTGGTGCCAGTTGGCACAGTGTATATGTGTGATTATGATTCTAATGTGTTTTGGATAATACAAAGGCTATTTTTATATAACCTTGTTTGGGGTTTCTTTTGTAGTGTGCCTAGGGTGTTGCTGCTGTGTGTGTGTGTTGCACAAACGCTTTACACATGGGGGCAGATTTACAAGGCCCTTGCGCCACTTTTGCGTCACTTTTCCCATGTTAAAAGTGACGCAAAAGTGGCGCAAGGGGCTTGTAAATCTGCCCCATTGTCTTTGGGATAAGCCTGACTGCTCGTGCCAAGCTACCAAGGGGGTGAGCAGGGGTTATCTTCAGCGTGTAACTCCCTTGCCCTGACTAAAGTGGTGGTTTCTGACTGGCTTAGGCGCATGCCCTAGCCAACCAGAAATCCCATTTCTAACAACCACAATCTTCTTATGGTGTCAAGAAGTGCAAAGGAAAGGAGGAGTTAGTTTTTCCATACTGGCTCCCCACACTTGGAACACTCTCCCTCCTGGCAATAGATCATCATTAAACTATTCACGTTTGGGAAAACCTTTAAAAACCTGGCTGTTTCAACAAGCTTATGTCTAACTGGGATGTTAGCTACTTCAGCTCCATGAGACCTTATGGTGAATGTGTGCCTTACGTTTTTTTATAACATAACAACTTGTCATGGCTAACACTAAACTGCAAGTCGCAGTAGATTACAATGATTTACTCCGCTAAGAGAAAATTTGTGATTTATTTTTTATTTAAAAATTCATATCTTCAGAGCCCTTCAGTGGATTTTTGTTGTTGAGGTGTCTATTTAAAGATAAACATACAATCTATTTTAATAAATGAATGTCCAATTTTTATTGTGGTGCATTATCTTATTATTCAACAGTTTTGTTACTTCTAAATCCTTTACACTTGTTCTTTGTATAAAGCCTGATTGCTCTGAGCTACAGCTACCCAGGGCTGAGCAAAGGTTTTACAAAAGAATCTGACTGGACCTGATATAGAATTGTGCCTTTATTACACTGTGAGGTAACTCAGTCACACCATATAATGAGCCACTTCCCTTATCCATAGATATATGGACAGATACTGCACTATAATACAGTGTTTTTTAAAGGGGAGTCTCTTCAACTTTTCACTAAATTGAAGCAGGTTTGCTATTATCCTGATAGGTAGCAGAATGTTATAAATGATCCTGGGTACATAGAGCATCAAGCCCAATTTCTGTGTTTTTTTCTAATTAATCCTTATCTCCTGCTGCTAATGTCCTGAGAGCCAATGGAGGTGTTGAGCTTGTCAGTCAGACAGGCCAGGATACTAACTGTGATGGCTTAATAGATAATGCAATTAGTTTTGCAGCTAGTGCAGCTAGGAAGGGCAGCCAATGGAGTTACATCAGGAAGGGTGTGATGTGGCCATATATTGTCAAGCCCTTGATAAGGCATGTTGCAGTTTGTAGGATGCCATAGAATAGCCAGAGTGGCATCAGGGAGGCCACTTTGTATCATATATGAGGAACCATAGGTAAGTTGAATAAGCCAAACAGGGATATAGCCAATTAGACATGTTTTATAGCTAAGAACAAACTCACTTTGGCCTGTTTAGAAGAGTCTTAGTGCACACAGTCAAATAAACAGCAGCATCGTGATCATGCAAAACGAGGCATTTTCTTATAGTGATATTGAAGGTGAATGAGAAGTCTAGACATATTAGATGTAGGGCTCACCTTTGTATGAGGTCAGAGTGTGTAGTCTGTGATCAGCAAAGTAACTGTCTCCATGTTGCAGCATGATCTGAAGCTGATATGTAGTCATGCAGGAGAAAGTTGACATGGATGTGATCTTTGACTTTTGAATAGACTACTTTTTCAGTGATATTGTGAGTGTTCGGCTTGTAGTTTGCAAAGACATAAGGGTCTTGTGCAGGTTTATTCAGGAATAGAAGGCTCTATTCTCTCTTGTGACACACTGTAAGATGCCCTTAGTGGAGGAAACATTGATGATGGTGAGTAGGTTTAAGAGGACCTCTCTGGGTAGGGTTTTGATGACGGATAAGAGTTAAACATTCTTCGTCGGAAGAGCCTTTGAGGGAGTTGCGTATATCAAAATGTTTGAGAGATAAAGGGTTTAGAAGGATGAAAATTGGGGGATGCAGTGATGACATTACTCCTACCATTACATGTGTAGTTCCTGCTTGCCTCTCCTACGTATTCCTTCTTTGATTACTTATGAATTTGTCCACTTTGCCACTCCTCTCTGCTGTCAGATTGCATTAATTTCCAATTTATTATCCTTCTGCTGTTTCCTTTTATATAGTTACCTTATTCCTTTTCAGCGTCACTGCTGCATTTACCTTCCCCACTATTAGACCCTGTTCTACCTTCCAACCACTCCAAATTTCCATGGTTCCTGTAGAACTTCTTATTCTCAGATTTTCTTAATTTGCAATGCAATTCTCATTCTTCTGGACCCTTTTTGAGGCCTTGCTAAACAGTGCACCTGCCCGCTGAAGCTATTGTTACCAATTTTTTAACCATACATCAAGTGTGTTTTGGTTCCACCCAGAAGAGTATTTCTTTCTCACTTCATGCTATTGACTTTTTTTTGTGCATCATTCCGCCTTCTACGAAATGCTTCCTTTGGAAAGCATGAAGGATTATATTTAGGGTTCTGGTTTTATGGTATTTATTTTTCAACATTTCGGTCTGTATTTATCCATATTTCTTTATTACCCAAGGTATTGGTATGTATCCATATTTATTTTGTGTTTTGAGAGAAACGACTAGTAAAATTGTAAAATGTCTACATTTATTTAACTGATAAACTTGCACTTTTACTTTAATGCCTGTTGCATTCAGCAAATTAGACAGCCCAAAATAACAAAATACTACACCCACAGGTAAATATTAGCATTATATACAATTTTATGTTTAGCTATTCCTGTATTTAAGGATATCTCATCCCATTTTTTGTATCTCCCCATGCTGTCTGTGTTCAGCTGTTGGCCTGGAATTCTTGAAGAACAGCATGGAGAGTCACTCACAAGAAGCACAATTTTCAGAATTTTTCTATATTTAAATATAAATACAGACAGGAAACACATTGTTTTCTCTCTGTATTTATCTATAAAAATCAGTAAAAACGGAAGAGTGGGAGCCTTAATTATAATACATCTGAAATATACACTCAATCAGCACACTGTACATTACATTCAAATCTCCTATTTGCATTCTATACAGAAAGCAATCCATGTTTCCTTCATTTTCTCAGCTTTGGCAAAAATGAAAGGGGTGGCTTGAGCTAAATAACATTTGTTCATGCAATGTAAGCAAACAACATTTTTGAATGTGTGTGTTTACTTAACCTGTGCTACACATTAAAGCAAATCCATTGGGATTTCATGTGCCTTTAGTTGGTAGTGAGTGCTATTTAAATGTATATGGCCAGTCAGCTTGCCTCACAATATTTTTGCAAACCTTTGCCAATTCTCTCCTATTTCTGTTGCAATTCCTGTTGCCATTAGGATGAATGTGTCTCTAATACTAAAGGCAAATTAATACTGATTAATAGTGTTTTTGATTTCCTAGCTATTAACTTTAATATTTTGCAAGGGTCTATATATTTAATTATAACGCAACGTTTCACTGCTAAATTATTTTGGTGAATTGTTTATTACTTGCTAAAGGGCAGGGATTTGGCATGTAGGAAAACCTTTTGTTAATTACTTCACAGAAGTATACAATAAGGAAGTTAATTCATAAATACGTTAGTTGTTCTTTATTGCTATGGGTAAATGTTTCACAATGAAGAGGAAGTGATTTCTTTATGTTCAAAGTATATTCAAATTATGCATGCAGGGTTGTATAGCATAAATACGTTGTTAGAAATTGGGTTACTGGTTGACTAGGGTGTGAGCCCTGGTCAAGCAGAAACCACAATCCTAGTCAGGGTACAGCACAAGCAAACCTAGCTTGGCACAAAGCTGTCAGGCTTAACTTGAAGGCAATGTGTAAAATATGTGTGCAACACTTGAAACAGTAAGACAATGAAAACACCACACAAAAAGATCCCACACCAGGTTAAATAAATAGAGTTTAATAAAAAAAAAATAACGAGACCAAAACGATAAAAATTAAATCAGTAGAACCAGAGTTTTGAAATTTTAAAGAATAAACTGTAAAATAGCACCTAAAAGAATAAAGCGCTAACCAGCGATATCTGGTCATGTTGGGCGGGGTCAAATCCAATGGTTCAAGCTCATTGTGATGGAGCGCAGGTTGGATACAGTCTCAGATTAGTTCTGCTGAGGTTTATCTTCTCAAGTTTTGAGACAAGTGTACCGTTCGCAGGGAAGAAGTCCACTGGGAGCAAGAAGAGCGATGCTGGCGATTGTTGGCATGGCGTGAAAAGCAGGCCGGGCATCGCCTACGGGCGGGTTGGAGCCTTGAGATGGCAATCTACGCCGGTGGGCGATGCTTGCTTTGTGAGGAGATGAGCTTGCGGTGGCTTGCGATGATTCTTTGTGCGAGCAGCATGATTCCGATCAAACAGGCCCATTCACGGTCACAAAGAACCCAAAAGCTTGATTTAAAGGGCTCGAGAGCCACAGCAAGGGCCTAGGGCCTGAGTGGTGCCTCTTGGGGGTCATGAGCAAGCTGAAGATTGGTCCAGGAGTTGTGGCGAGCCTGTTATGTCCCTGAGGCTCAGATCAGGAAGCCAGAAGACTAGCCCTTTGAGTCATCCTGGGGTCCTGGGTTCAAGATGGAGGTTGCAGGTCCAATTCTTCTTCCCCAGGCAAGAGGGCAGCAGGCAGCAGGTCTGAAACAAGGCAGCAGCTCCTTCAGAGCAGTAGTCTAGCAAAGTGATAGTCCTTTCAGCAGCAGAGCTGTCAATCTTCCTGGCAGAGTATCCACAGGTTCAGATGTGTATTGAGGTGATGGTGTCTGAGGCCCAATACTGATACCCAGAGGTGTCTTTGAAGTTGGGGAGACTTCAAAGACAAGCCCTTGAAGTGCACAGATGTGTTTTCTTTCCTGCCCTGGCTCCAGACTCACTACAGGGGGGGAATGTAGCCCTTTGTGTGAGGACAGGACGATGTCTATTCAGGTGTGAGGCTGGGTCAAGCTCCTCCCTCCCATCCTGCCAGGATGGCACCATGAAGTCACTCCTAAGCTTCCATTGTGTGTGGCTGTGTAAGGGAAATAAACAAAGCCCAGCTGCCACCCACCCCAGACATGTGATCAAAGACAGGTAGCAGGCACCAAATGGCTAGAACAAGAAAATGGCAACTTTCTATAAGTGGCATTTTCAGAATTACAATTTAAAATCTAATTTCACCACAAGTTAGGATTTTAAATTGCGATTTCAGAGACACCAAATTGGAAAGGGTCATCTCTTCCCATTTGGAAATTACACTTATAAAATGTTATAAGGCAACTTGAATGTTATCCTACTGGACAGATAGGCCTTACAGTAGTGAAAAACAAATGTAAGAGTTTTTCACTACCAGGACATGTAAAACTTAAAAGTACAGGTCCAACTTTTTAAATACACTGCACCCTGTCCTTGGGGCTGTCCAGGGCCTATCCTAGGGGTCGACATGAGCACATGAACGTTTAGCATTGGTTAGCAGTAGTAACGTGTGCAGAATCCTAAGGTCAGAAAAAACAAAGTCAGAAAAACAGGAAATCTAAGGCAAAATGTTTGGGGAAACCACGCTAAGGATGCCAGGTCCAACAGAAGTGCAAATTATTTGAGAACTAACGGACATCTCAGACTGCCATAGATTTCCTTGACTACTTTTCAAAACCTTTAGGGCTTCCCAAAAAGTTAGAAGTTAGCTTAAAACTTGGAGAAGTTTGTGAATCAGGCCCATAGAGTGGGAGTAAAGGTGATAAGTAATGAATGGGCCAATCAATTTTATTTTATTGCACACACTCACATTTTTGCATTACACTTGCTTAAAATGTATTGGTCAGGAGATGAAGGAATTCACCTCAATTCCCACAATTGCCAGTTGAAGTGCCAAAACACATATTAAAGCCCAGGATTTTGTCTGCCAGGGATAGGAAACTTTCCTGCCCTTGTAAATGGTGAAGTTTTCTGACTGCCGACTTCTCAGGTAAAAAGTAAAACCTTCACTAAGCCTTATTAAAACGAAAGTTTTTTCTAATAGCTGGCTGGAATGTAATTTAAAAAAGTTGTTTCTAGTAGCTAGCTGTAATGGAGTAAGTAACTGATACTTCCACTACAGTTTCCGATAAATTCTCGTGCAATTTGCAATTTTTGATGAAATATTTTTGATGATGTCAACTGCACACTCTAGCCATGGCTACTCATGAAAGTGTTTCCCAATGCTAAAATAAAGGAAGGGACAGCAATAGCCTAAAAGAGCCAGGTTTTCAGCAATCTACAGAAGTCCAGAAAAGAAGTACAAGTTTGTATTTTTTACGGGAGAGAGTTCCATAAAGGTGGACCAAGAAGAGCAAAAGACCTGCATCCCTGTCTTACATATTTGTAATGAGGCATAATAGTTAAGTGCTGAGAGAAGAGAAGGGGCTGCTTGGGAGGATACCATTGCACAGATGCTCTGAGGTAACAAGGGCCACCACCATATAAAGCCCTGTGTATAAAGCGCAAAGCTTTAAAATGGATGCGCTTCTCTACCATCAACTAGTGAAGAGAACGAAGCTGAGCAGCAACAGAGGAATGCCTGTGGATATGGCAAAGCAAACTTGCAGCAGAATTGTGTACAATCTGAAGTCAAGGGAATTGAGTGGTGAATGACCGATTGACTGCCAAACGCCAGTTGCAGTGCGAGGAGGACGCTGTCTTGCCGCCTCGCTGTTTCCTGAGCTGCCGCCTCCCGTGGTAGCGGCTCCCGCAGCCCCCGTGTACTCCGCGGCTCCTGCAGGGTCTTGCCAACCGCCTCTCGTGGTATTGAGGAGCGGGCCGATCGGACCTGACACAGAGCCCTGGGTCAAGGGCCCGCCAGCACCAGCCAGTGCCATACAGGCATACAGCAGAGCACCTGAGCCGGGGAGGCAGGAAGAGACCGGAGTGAGTGAGAGGAGCAAGAAAGAGAACCTGGACTATTCCCCTCACCCGACCTCGCAACTCACTCGGCACTTCTGGCACCCCCGAGGCACGGGGAGGGGATTGAGCCGAGGAAGAGTGGGTCGATTGGTGGAGTTGGAGATTCCGAGGCTGTGAGTGCAGTGCTGGATGCTGGGAGTGCAGAGAGCGGCGTGTGCATCAAGACTCGAGTCCTGCTGAGACTCGCAAAGGCTTTATTTATTTATTTATTTATTTTTTTCCTTCTTTTTTTTTCCCGCAACTGCAAGTTGCAAGCTGCAGAGAGAAAGCGGAAGAGAGATTGCGGAGGTTGTTGCCGCCTCGCCGTCGCCGCCCCGCCGTCACCAGCTGCCACCCGCCACCCGCCGCCTAGTTTGCTACTGTGCCGGACTGAGTGCCAGTTATAGTGTGGCTGCAGAGTGGTGGTGGAGGGCTTTGAGGCAGAGTGAAGGGAAGCGGAGCGGGAGTAAGACTGGACTGGAAGCCAGAGTAGGTTGAGAGAGGTGAGCAGAAGGACTGGGGGGGCAAAAGACTTTTAAAATCTCCAAGACGATTAAGATTTGACCCAACCCCCCCACTGAGTACTCTGAGCCCCTCCGAGCCTGTGGAGCCTAAGGAGCCGCGTTGGAGCGACATCAATAGCTTAATTCCTTCAGTGTAATCCTGCACCGTGCGCATAGGCATTCTACGGCGCTGGGTGCAGTGGGGGGGAGAAGGGAGAGGAGGAAGTAAAGAATTGAGAGTCAGCGAGCAGAGAGGCAATCAGGGAATACAAGATTATCAATACTGTAACTTTCCTCTGTTCTATTCCCTTCTTCCTTCTGCATGATTTTACCGTTAGAATAAAAAAAAAAAAAAAAAAGGAAAGAGAAAGAGATAGATCATAATTAGTCAGACCAGACATCCAGGACATTCAGGAAGGAATCTAGCCTGAGTGCTACGACCACCTGGTGGTAGAAAGTGTAATCAACCTGAGAAGACCAACGACTAATTTTCTATTACTAATCCCTCGATTTCCTGTTGTAATGGCATATAAAAAATTGTGTTCACGGACAATCCATATGAAAAGACTGGGCACTCAGCAGACCTCACAAAATCGCCCAGGAAAAGCCGCCCATATAGGATTTCTTTCTGGGAATGCTGATATCTCTAAATTCTTTACAAAATCAGCCAAACTTGCAATATTAGACCAAGACCCTTATCAAAATGTCGAGGTTGACCACAGCAAAATTTAGGGCAAAGAAATAGAGATTAAAGGGAAAAATAACTCTTCACGACAAAATGTTAATCCCCGTGACGGAAAGCCGATCAACGACACCGTTACCTCAACATCTGTAACTTTAACATCTGTAAAAGACGAGGATTGTCAAGGACGCCCTGACCTTTCTCTCTGTCCTAACGATCAACGGTTTCGTCAAATTGTCGAGACAGATTTTACGTTGCCAGACATAAACATTAACAAGTGTTTTCTTCAAAGGACTGAAAAAGTCACAAAAACAGTAGTGTCTATGGGACCGTTAAATAGTACTCCACAAAGACTTTCTACGTCGGAAGAGAAATATTCCCATCTATCGGAATTACCTTTCTTAAATAATATGATCTCACCCAACGGCGAAAACCCACTGTCTGATTCACTATCGTCTCTTCAAAAGATCTTGGAGTCGGTGCTACATCTCTTAAGGAACATGATGGAAAATTCCGATCAGATGCTGGACACTCAAATTGGAATGCTCCAATATCTTGTTAACAAGAAAAAGAAACATCAGCAAGGGGTCCAGCAAGTCTTTCCTCAGAAACCCTGTGGAGATGACAAAGGAATAGTGGCCACTCCAAAAGACAATCCTTTAGGAGAAGTTCCTATAGAATTAAAGAAAGGAAAAGCGACGCAAACCATTTGGACTTCCAAAAAGGAAAGACAAAAAAACAAGAAAAAGGAACAATCTTTTACCTTGGAAAGTTATTTAAAGAACCAAATAACGAAAAAGTTAGTAATAAAGTAATTCCTCTTTACCCAATTTTTAATCGACATGGAATAAAGGGCACAATTGACCCTCCAAAAACTGAAATAAACAAAAACTCGTGACAAAGAGTGAATCTTTAATAATAGATCCTCAGGATTCAGTCATATATAAAAAGGAAAAAAGGAACGAAAAAGTACTGCGACAAGTTACAAAAAAAAGACCCAGAAGAAGGATTTCGAAAAAGAAAGCACAAAAGCTAAAATTTTCACCGCATCTAAATCAGCATTGCAAATCCGTGAAAAAGGTACAATTACCAAGTCCAGATAACAGACTTCAAGAGATTGGACACAGTGTCCAAGACTCAAAGAAGGAAATAATTCAAAAACAACTAAATCCTTTAGCCGCAAAATTTTCTATGCCTGATAACGATAGAGAATATCCAGTGCAATTTTCCACTCAAAACAAAGAAAAGAAAGCGGAGGTAACAACTTACGAAATACGGCAGAGTAAATCATGCTTTTTGGAATTTTCTGATCTATTTCCCTCGGTGAACGATCCATTAAACCGAGGGAAAATAGTGAGTTTAATTTGTAAGATTCCACAATTGCAGTCGGTAACAAGTTCAGAAATAAAATTAGTAGTGTTCCCATCAAAGTCTAATAGTACGGTGGCTATTGCAGAATTCAGGTCGTGTGTTATTCCTACAATTATCATAAACGAATGTGAGATTCTTCACAAAATTGGATATGATGTTGTATCAGTAAATAGGGGAACCCAACCAAAGGGGAATCCAGAGGAAAACAAAACTATTGAAATCCAGTATTCTGATGACAATACCAGCGGCATTAAAAATTACACAAGTACTCTCGACGAAAATTTGACCATTTCGCTAGAAAACGGAGAGAGAGTGATTAGAAATAAAAATAAAGTTAAACAGGAGAGAGCCTTAATGGAACCTCATTGGACTTGGATCTCAGAGACCCTAAATAGCCACAAGCAGGGAAGGGAAATCAAACTTCCCTTTTAACAGTAGGTTGTCCATAGCATCATGGAATATAGCAGGGAAAAATAAAGAGAAAATGACGTTAATTCTGGAAGATTCCCCGGCGTTGGTCATTCTCCAGGAAACTTGGGCAACAAAGCCATTTGACCAAAAGGACTACTTTGTCTATGATAAAGCAGCAGAACAGGTGGCTTGGGGTCATGCCAAAGGAGGTCTAGCAATTCTGATGCATGAGGACTTCTTTTGGGACCAGGAAGTAATCCCTATGGTCAATACAAATATCCAATGCCTAAAGGTCAAATGCCGGCTTATTGCCAAGGACTCTCCAATTGACCTAATAATTTTTAATGTTTATATTCCACCAGGTCCCTCGAATGATGTTCTCTTGGTTAAGATATTCGAAGAAATAGAAAGGGTGGTGGAAGAGAGAGGTTTCCCTTCAGTCTTCCTTATAGGAGACTTTAACGGGAAAATATCCAACGACCTCATAGAAAAATGGGAAAATGAGGAACAAGTAGAAGCCTTATCAATTCCTACTCCATTGTTTCCACCGAGGATTAAGGCAGACAAACGAGGGAAAATTCTATTATCTTCACTCTCTATAATAAATGGTTTAATTCTAAACGGTCGTACAGAAGGAGACATCCCGGCATCCTTTACAAGAAAAGGTAACTTCACCGACTCCATAATAGATTATATGATCTGCAGTCTAGCTCTGCTCTATAGGGTTGAAAAATTAAGTACAAAATTTTATCAAGGAAGTGACCACGCCATTTTAAAATTAGAAACTGAAATAATATTACAACGTTCATCTCCGGGTCATATTATGTATGTACAAAGTAAAGTACTCATGAACCAAGCCCAAAGGAGAATATCATGGGTATCTACTGCGTTTAATAAAATCAACCATGTAATCGATAAGGCAAAAGTATTACAACTCACATATTCCTCTGACCCAATAGCAAATTTCGAAATAGTTCTCAATAAAATAATGCAAGCTTTACAGACAAATCTAAAATATCGGGCGAATGGAGCCATATGTCAAACAAGAAAGTTCTCAGACATAAGAGTCGCCGCTTTAAACAAATTAATACGTATGCAATATCAAAACCCTACTAAGGCAAGGGAATTGGAAATTAAACGTCTAAAAAAATGCCAGAGGAGGAAAAAAGAAAATTTGCGAAAAACACAGCAGGACAAAAATTGGTTAGAAATCCAAATTGCAGCAAAACAAAATAACACTCGCGAGTATTGGAGTTTAATAGCCAAACATACAGGGACAAAGAAATCTTTGCAAGCATCTCCAGTCCCGCCAAAGGAATGGGAAACATTTCTACGTAACCTTTATAAATTAAATTGGAATAAAGAAAATCTGAACTATCCACTATGTATGCAGATGGAAAATACTCAAAATATTTCTCCTCCAGTGGCCCGTCAAATTGAGTACTACATAAAGAAAGCTAGATCTTCAGCTGCAATGGGCCCGGATCAAATCCCGATGAAGGCACTACAAACTAACCCTGTGGAATGGAGTAAATTTTTAGCACCATTATTTTCACATTGCTACAATACTGGGAAAATTCCCAAATCATGGAAAGGGAGTATAGTTATTCCAATTTATAAGAAAGGACCTCGGTTGCATCCAGGGAACTATCGACAGATTGCACTGCTGGATGCAATAGGTAAAATCTTCGCGGCAAGTGTCCTAGACCATCTTAAAGATTGGGCTTTTTCTTCCGGCGTGATCCCATTCAACCAGGCCGGGTTCAGACAGAAACATTCAGTTACGGACAATATAGCGATTTTACAAACTATTATCGACAAATATGTAGTCCGGAAATCGCAGGTGGTCTATGCGGTCTTCATTGATTTTTCAACGGCATTTGATAGAGTGGATAGACCAACACTATGGAAGAAACTCAGAAAACTGGGAATCCCGAAAACTTTACTTTACCTTATAATTTTACTCCACTCTGAAACCTGGTGTCAGGTACAACTGGGACAAGAAAAGGGTCTTACTGGTCAAATTGCTACACCAAACGGCCTTAGGCAAGGTTGCCTTTTGGCTCCCCTCCTTTTTCCATTATACCTTAGCGACCTCCCGGACAGTTTTCTACATGTAATAAATTTCCCCCGAAGATCGCATTAAGTAATATACACATCATGTTGTATGCCGACGATGTCGTAATTTTCGATCTTACCCCCTTTGGATTACAAAGGAACCTAGATGTACTAACAAAATATACAAAGGAAAATTTCTTGGTTCCTAATTCATCTAAAACAAAAATCGTCCCATTTAGAGGGAGAAAGAATTATACAAACTATAACTGGACACTGGGAGGAGAAACCATAGAAGTGGTAAAAGAATACACTTATCTGGGACGGATTTTTAATCAATCATTAGGAAATTCTACCCATTTTCAGCATTTAAATCGTAAAGCAGACATTCATGTGGGAGCGCTCCAACGATTATATCTTTCTTCCGGACAAAGACACTTTCAATCCTTATTACAGGTATGTAGCTCAAAAATTCCCCCAATTTTATCGTACGCCCTGGAATATATCCCAATTCCTCAGTGGCATCAAATACAAACGAAAGAAGGGAAAATTTTACGTAAATTGGCAAAGGTTTAACAATCAGTCCCAGTACAAGCTCTGCGTTTAGAATTTTCTCTAGTTAGTTCCTTTGCTAGAGCGATCACCAACATACTTAGATGGGCGTATAATCTTCTACACGCAGACCAAGGCACTTTAAGATTCTTATTAAAAAAAGAGACATTTGAGAGTGATTTTACAAAATATACCCTAAACCAGAATTTGACCATTGCTTTTAAATTATCCAATTGCTCAATTGCACTCTTGAAATCATGGTCACCAGCACAATTGAAGCTCTTCTTGAAACATTTGACGCCGAGGATCAGCTATGACCTGGATATCTTGCACTGCTCTAAATTACATCATTATGAACAGTACGCAGAAGCCATCATATATAAACAGGCTCAACAATATATTCGCTTTTCCTTAAGGCATGGAATTCGGCGGTGTATAATTGTATTGAGGTTTGGGTTACTCCCTTTTTATTCATTGACTTTTAAATGGACTGACAAAGAAAATGTTACCTGCATCTGTGATCTTTGCAATGGTGGTGTGCAAGATATGAAGCATGTACTGTCGGTTTGCCCAAACCCGATATTGGTTGAAGCTCGAAGGCGTTACTTAAAACCAATACAATTTAGATATAATAGTGTATCTGTGCTGAATTTGATTACGCTTTTTAATTCTCCCCCAGATGAATTTGTATGCTATAATTTGTTTAAATTTTTAAAATCGTTTTTAAATTATATTGCTTATTTTATGTGTATAATTAATAGTATTCGTGATGTATGATATTTGTTGTTCTCAGTAGAGAACTAGATCAAATAAAATGAACTTGAACTTGAAGTCTCTTCAGTGCTTTTTTAGGAACACCTAAATAAAGCACATTGCCATAGTCCAACATGGATACGATCAGAGCCTTAACCACTGTCTTTTGTTCAGAGATAAGGAGGAGCCAAAGAAATTTCTTAAGACACTTAAGTAACCAAAAACAATAAGCTGCAATTTTAGAGATTTGATAATCCATGAAAAGCCGTTGGTCCAGCTAAAAGCCAAAAGCTGGACCAACAGGTATATTCAAATCTCTAAAATTGCAGCCTATTGTTTTTGTTTACCTGTCTTAAGAAAATTCTTTGGCTCCTCACAGAGTTATCTTTCCCTCATAGATTAGCCTTTCCAAGTATTTAATGTTGGTCCCCGAAATTGGCTCACCCAATATCTCTAAACATTTGGCACGCAAATTTCGCCCAATAACAGGAGTTGTGGTCTCTCCCAAGGCTAACTCAGTTATCTTGCAGGAACATGCCAAGGCTTCACATAATGGGAAATCTTAAGAGAACTGCTTCGATAGATGTCAAAGACATTTTTTCTCTTCTCTCGCAATCAAAGTCTTATACAAGTTTAATAGAATTGTCCAATGATATATGTAGAAGTCTGGTAGATGGGACCTACTTTTTTCAATGACTATTCAGCCTCTTCCAAAGTTTATATGAGAATTTCACATAACATGCAAAAGAGTTGATGAAACATGCTGTTTTTGTGCAATGTAAACAAGGATTTCAAATAAAACCTATTTGACGAAGGGGAATCGGTTTGAATACAGCTGTATGTATAAATAGGGTTAATCTGAGGTAAAGCAGTTTCTTATTTTCAATAGTCCTCTAGTGTCCTGCAAGTGTTTTTTACCTTAATATGGGCATTCATTATTAATTCTACACATGGGATTAATGTAACAGATCTGTTAGGATTAATTCTCTACGACTTCAGTGAGCATCTTACTTTGTATTATTCAGATATTAAGAACCATATTACATAAAATCAGGCATGTTAAAAATATGACCAATGGATCATTAATAAAGTAAGATGTGACCTGCAAAAACGTGAGTAAGCTGTGATTCTGCTCAATGATGGAGCACAAGAGATTGAAATTCTAGTCTGAAATGATCCTCTATCACTTCCATCTAATATGCTACAATTCAAATGTATAGATTGATAATGTATATGAAGAATAATTTTAACTGTGTGGATAACTGAGTATTTTTGCTATAATGAATTTCTTGTCTATATATTAGACTTTTCAAGTGTGATATGTTGTCATAATCACTGTTTAATTATAATCAATGTGGATGCTTCTGAAACTATGGAGAATAATTTTAATTTTGACACCAGTGGCTACCTGGGGTCATCAGTTGTGCAACCTTACGGCATGCAGAATCACCTTCCTACCCAGTTTGTGATATCACTTTCTTATTTTTCACCTATGAATCAATAGCCTACTGTTGTTTCTAAACAATTTGTCTAAATCCATAGTAAGCAGGATCACAACATACTTGTTTCCCCTGCGAAAGATGCTTCCATTATTTGTGAGCCATCACTTTCCTATTACTGGAGCTCCTACTGTATTTTGTCTGTAATTTTTCCCCCTGGAGCGACTTAGTGTAAAAGATCTCAAGCACTACTTTTAAGTAAGTAAAAGGCAATAAATTCTCAAGAAAACAAATGAATCAAGCGAAAGTTAAATAATTTATTTGGAGTTTTGTTAACACTACAGCTATTCCTGAAATGACTGAAAACAAACTTTCTCCATACTTCAGATTGCTCATAAACCAGATAATGGCTAATGCAAGTAAGCATTATATTCGTTGTGAGATCTCCAGAGAATTTCACAGTAACTTAGCCCACCAGAGTAATACCAGAGGAAACAGTCGCTCTAGGGAGGAGGGGCAGTGTTAACCCGGAACATCCCCTTCGAAATAATGACTAACCATGGGAATTAGGAATACCACAGAGATTCTTATGGATATTATTATTTTCCCCAGTATTTGACCTGGAGATTTCAGCTGCCTTAAGGATATTTAAGAAAAATAAACAAGAGGAAATACTTCAACATATCTCTTTGGGAAATTGGTCAATGGGTGGATGAACCTTAGAATGGCGTCTTTTAAATGAACAAAAATATCCATGAAAATGAGCAGGCAAAAGAATACATTAAAAAAAATTCAAATTTAAAAAAGAGAGATTGTTAGACCTATAAAACACTGCATCCTTCATAAGTGCATTGGACTGGTATAAATGTTCCTACAACTGGTAATATTCAAGTGGATGTCTATATGTCTTATTTAAGAATGAATGTAGATGTTAATCCAAAATAAACCAATATGAGAATGAACAGCAATATAGGCTTAGCGGCTAGCATCTACTCTTTGACGAATGTGAGACTAAAGGCAAAAATCCCCCACTCATGGCCGTGAAGCATTGTGAAACCCCACTATAGGGTGTTATTGTGATTTGCAGTAGACTGGCATGAGAGCCTTATGCCTCATGTTTTTGCATAAATTGAATTTAGATTGTAAGAAGGGAGTTTATAAGGTCTGAAGGAGATCCCAGACCAGTATAGGCATAACAATCGGTTGCAACATGTTGCCAATTGCAAGTCGTTAGGTGATCCATTGATTTCGCCATTGAACCACATATATTTCTATTTTAATCATTCTAAGGGATCCCGTCCAAAAAATAAGATCTCTTAGGTATTTTTCATTGCTATATCTGGACGCCTGTATTTGTCCTGAATAAATAAAATATATAAGAACTCCCTTTATGGTTGAGTCCATCTGAGTGGTACTATCCCGATTTCACTGTGGGGGCCGCCGATGATAAAACATGCCACGAGAAGCTGTTTTAAGGCAACCGCTCAAATGTTAATGAGGTAGGTAACAATTTGCGACCAACTAGGAATTGCTGCCATCACATGGTTGGTAGCCTGCTTGAGTCAGCAGACCACCATGTCTGTGACTGCATTTTACTAAAGCAAACTTTTTTTGTTTTAAATGCAGTCTGTTTTCATTAAAGGAAAATGTACTATTTAAAAAAAGAAAATGAGGCGTTTAAGTTTAGTTTTTTAAGTGTAGGCACTGGTCCGTGCTCTTAAAAATATTTATTTTACATTCTCAACGAGGGATGTGGTCCACGGGGAACTCTTCCCTTTTGCAAATAGGTTACCACCACTTTTGAATTGGTGATAAAGTATTCTTTTGCGACCGGAATTCGGTTGCAAATCATTAATACATATTACTGCAAATTGGTATTTGGAAGGGACGCCCTTGACATGCCCCATCCAAATACTGAATCGCAAATGCAAACTGTAATTTGGTAATGTAGGAAATTGGGTTTATGGTTGAAAGGGGTGAAACCCTACTCAAGCAGCAACCACAATTCCTGTCAGGGTGAAGTCCCAAGAAAGCCCCCAAATTAACATGTGCTTAACTCTCTGGTAGCTTGGCACAAAAACAGTCAGGATTAACTTAGAAGCAATTTGTAAAGTATTTTTGTAGCATTTCAAACAGTAATAAAGTGACAAGACAAATTCCACATCAATTTAGAAACATGGAGTAGAATGTAATAAATTATTTGAGACCAAAATAACAAAAATCCAGTCAGTAGAACCGGAGATATGCAATTTTAAAGATTTAAGTGAAAATAATGCAGAAAAGCATAAAGTGCCAACTATGGTTATCTGGTTGCCCCGGAACTGGACATAGTCACAAGTTCAGGTGGACCGCAATGGAGTGCAGGATGGATACAGGGACAAATTTAGGTCCGCTGAACAAAGCAACTCAAACCCGGGCGGCGGTACTGATGAGCTGTGAGCTACCTTGCGAGGTTCTGCAAAGCAGCAATTTCGGGGAGCTGCAGGGCTGTGATGTGAGGTCATGAGTCGAGGATGCATCACACAGCAGCAGTTCCAAGAAGATGTGAGCTGCAATGAAAGGTCCTGCATCGAGGAGACATCACGCAGCAGTGCTTACAAAGAGCTGCGAGATCCTGCGCCGGGCATGCATTGCGCAGTGAAGGTTCTGATGTGGGGATGTGAGGAGATGCATTGCACTGCATCAGTTCTGCTTGGACCACAGCTGGGCTAGCAGAGCACCTTCTGGCCCACTTCTGAGGGTCCAGGATTGGGATGGAACCACTTGGGGGGCAAAACTCACAGCAGACAGAGTCCAGGTGCTGGGCTCAAGGTAGTTGGAGCCTTTTCTGTCCCTGAGGTTCTGATCAGGAGGCCAGCCGACTAATCCTTGGAGTCACTCTGGTGGTTCTGGGTTCAAGATAAAGGTCCAGTCCTTTTCACGCAGAGCAGCGGAGCAGTCCTTCTGAGTCTCCCACAGGTCCAGAGGAGTATTGAAGAGTTGGGTCTTAGGGTCCTATATTTATACTTGATTCCAGCTTTGAAGTCGGAGAAGGTTCTGGAGGTTTCTACCTTCAAAGGTGGTCGGAATTTTCTGCCTCCCTTCCCTGGCCTCAGCTGTCTGGGGGCACAAATGGCTAGTGTCAAACCCTTTGTGTGTGTGTTCAGGCAGGGGTTTTGTGATGTGCAAGTGTGGTAGGTGACAGCTCCGCCCCCAATCAAGTCGGAGATGGCCCATCCTGCCAACACTTATTCTCTGTGTCTCACTGTATGGGAGCAGTGCGCAAAGAGCAATTACCAGCTACACCTAGTCATGTGACCCAGATTACAGGCTGCAGGCACCAAATGGTTGGAAGAAGAACATGCCAAACTTTCTAAAAGTGAACAATAAATATCCCAGTGGTGACTGGGAGAAATCAGTGCACTACTATAAGGGTCACTTATCCAAGTGTACTAAAGTAAACATAAATCCTTGATCATACATTATCAATCTTTTTGAAATAATCATCCGAATGTCAACAATGGGAAATGACAGGAAAAAAACGATGCTTAAGTTCTTCCATAAATAACTTGAAGCCAAATGTTCTTAGATGACTCTGCTTTTAATTTCATATGCAGCAGATGACGAATATCCAAACTTAAAATAGATGTTCAAATACAATTCTTCTTGTTTAAACAAAACAATCAAAAAAGATCCCAATGCATTTCGGGCTGATCACATAGCCCTTCCTCAGGGGAATTTAAAATCAAAATGTAAAAAAATATTATTTTTCTTTAGACAATCTTGGACACGTTTTACACGAGCACCGTAATTTTGTTAGTTTTTGTATCAGTGAGGTACGTTTCGATTTATGGATTTTAGGTTTAATTGCTTGTTAAGTTCACGTCGATTGGAGGTGGTGGTAGTCTTTTCTTCTTCTTTTTTCTTTGGTCTTTGAGGACAGGCACGTACTCTTAGTATCACATGTTTTTTTATTAATTCATCAGTGCGTTTATAGTTGGCTAACTTATGGGTTTTCAGTTTGGCTATTGCTTTGTCCCCTCTTGTGAGCTCTTGTTTCTATTCAAACTTTAATTCTCCCAAAAACCTTGTAAATATTAACTTTATGCTAGTTGTAATTTGTTTACATTTTGATTTTAGATTCCCCTGAGGAAGGGCTATGTGATCAGCCCGAAATGCATTGGGATTTTTTTTGATTGTTTTGTTTAAACAAGAAGAATTGTATTTGAACATCTATTTTAAGTTTGGATATTCGTCATCTGCTGCATATGAAATTAAAAGCAGAGTCATCTAAGAACATTTGGCTTCAAGTTATTTATGGAAGAACTTAAGCATCGTTTTTTCCTGTCATTTCCCATTGTTGACATTCGGATGATTATTTCAAAAAGATTGATAATGTATGATCAAGGATTTATGTTTACTTTAGTACACTTGGATAAGTGACCCTTATAGTAGTGCACTGATTTCTCCTAGTCACCACTGGGATATTTATTGTTCTGTTTGAAATTAAGTGGTTTGCAGAAGACACTCTTGAAGTGCACACTACTACAAGATTCGTTGGATTAAGTTGGAATATTGTTACACTTACTAGTTTAATTTTAGTGCATGTATTGTTGCTTCAAATATTTTCAAACTTTCTAAAAGTGGCATTTTCAGAATAGTGACTTAAAATCCAATGTTATCATTAAAGAGGGTTTGAATTTACAATTCTTTAGACGCCAAACTCGATATTCCTACTTGCTCTCAATTTGGAAGTTATCACTTATTAAACGTAATGAGGTAACCCAATGTTATCCTATGGGAGAGGTGGGCCTTGCAGTAGTGAGACGAATGTAAGAGTTTTTTACTACTAGAACATGTAAAACTAAAAACTACATGTTCAGCCTTTTAAATACATGGAACCCTGCCTTTTGGGCAGTTTAGAGTCTATCCTAGGGGTGACTTATATGTACCTAAAAGGAAGGTCTATGCTTGGTAAAAGGTTTAAAACTGCACACATAAGCTACAATGGCAGCTGTGAAGCATGTTTAAAGGGCTATTTAAGTGGGTGGCACAATTAGTGCTGCAGGTTCACTAATAGCATTTAATTTACAGGTCCTGGGTACATGTAATACCACTTTACTAGGGACTTACAAGTAAATTATATGTGCCAATTGGGTGTAAGCCAATGTTACTGTTTTTAGGGAGTGAACATACGCATTTTAGCACTGGTCAGCAGTGGTAAAGTGTACAGGATCCTTTGGCCAACAAAAACGAGATCAGAAAAAATTGGAGGACTAATGAAAAAAGTTTTCAGGGAAGACTGACATGTCTAACAGGTAGCAAATTACTGAATAACCAATCGCCATTTGTACTTTAAAATTAACTTTTTTGTGATCATGATTCCACGCACTGGGCCGTCTGTGACATCAAAAAACCTTTGTACATATGGCCCCAAGTCTTCTTCTCAAGACATTGGTAGCTGCAAGGACCAAACAGGCTATTGGCTGATCTGGAATAACCATTCCCTATCAAGAACATTAAGCATTTTCTAACTCGTCCACGTCAAGAGTTCCTAGAAGCCAAGTATCTGTTTCACAATTGTCAGCCCATAATTACACTAGGTCTGGGGGAACTTCCAAGCCAGGCACTGCATCTCTTTTCTGAATCCGTTCTTTTGGGTGTTTATACATCCACTGAAGTTTTTAAAACGACAGTGACCTGTAATTTGCCAGCATTTTATTAAAACATAATTTATGTATTTATTCAAACGTGCTGTAGAAGACGGCAGATTCTTCAAATCTGCATTTCATGTCAGGTTTTGCAGGTGTCTGCTTTTCTTTTATTAACATACAATTATAAAATATCAAGGACTTAAATCAAAGTCTGTATTCTGATTTTTATGAAAGTATGCAGAACATCTCCATCTCCAATATGCCATACTGAGCATGTCCAAGTGTAGGATCTTTTCGAGGGTCATCTATTGAAAGCACAACCGAAGACCAATTCTTCAGTGAACCATATACAGAGTATTTATACAACAGTACTCTGGGTTGGTGGTAGAATGGGGCAGACATGCAGCTGCACTGGACATAAACTCAAACATATGTGTTCCAGTCCACCCAGTCAGAGTTGGATTGGAAAAGCAGCCAATCCAAGCCAGAGTGTGTCCTCTGTAGGCCATTTTGTTCTTCCCCAGCTTCTGCCAGGCGACTGCCATGTGGGGCCAGCATCATGGGCAGGCAGGCTCGAAGTGCGCAGGGGCTTGCAGTGGCATTGCTAGGTCAGTATTATTCTGGCTGTGGCAGACTGCTTCACACCCCTACAAGGAGTATTCCCTCCCGAGCTGTCAAACTGACACAAAGGATGGGGAGAGTAAAACAGCCTCGCTCAGAGCCCTGGTGATGTTGTGGCCATTGGGCTATCTTTACCTCAGTGACACCCCCTGTGGCTGGCCCAGTAGCTGAGTACTTTCCTTGACCCCCCTCACCTGCCAGGCCATCACCCTGAGGCAATGATGGACTAGGGTGGGGGTGAGTCTGGGAACCAGGTGTTGCTCTGGCCAATGAGTCATTCTCACTTCTGCCACTTGTGTGGCCCAGAAGCAGTGTCTTTCCCTTACCCCCTTCCCTGTCGAGTCATTACAATCAGGCCGTGATGGGTGGGGAAGGGTGAGATTATGCAGGGGCCTTGCTGGGGGAGACAGGTGATGTTGTAGCTGTTGGGGCCTCTTCACCTCAGCCCACCATGGCCCAGCAGCTGTGTCTTTACAGGCAATCGCACAGAGGCTGGTGGGCTTGGGAGGAGGTGAGTATGGGAAGTGGCCTCGCTGGGGGCCAGCTGTTCCTCTGGCTGTTGGGTAATTGTTACCTCAGTCCCAGTGTCTTTCCCCAGACAGATCCCCTTCCACATTCAGGCCTTGGTTGAGGGTGATGTCTGCATAGGCCTCGCTGTGAGGCCACATTACAGAGAGAAAAAATATAGAATATGACATTTCGGCCAGAGCTGCCAAGGAACTGCAGAGCCAGATTTGAGTACCAGCATCGGCTCAACATTCTGTGATTCTGGGCAAATCACACAATCTCTCAGAGCCTAAAATAAAAATTAATCAGATCTTGTTTAATGTAACTGGTGCTCCTGAACAGTAACCCGTGCCCTAGTGTCGAGTTCACACTGTATAAAACTGTAAAAAAAAAAAAACAACAACAATACAACATAACCATTGTTTAGTCTGTTTCAAGTTTTCAAGATTCTGCAAAGTATGGAGCATGATACTTAAAGATCATTCTTTATATAAAACACCCGTATTTCATTTTAACACAGTTTTTCTGACTTTTTTTAGTTTAAATATCAGTCACAGATCATTAAGGTAGCTTTAGAACACATTTTAAAGTGCTTTCTATTAAGTTTACTGTTCAAAGCACATATAGATAAGTGGCAAAAATATTAAAAACAGGTCATGGTAGTAACAAACAGATCAGGTGGCAAATGTAGCCAGATCAGGGCTTGTGGCCATTGGGCCCCTTTATTGCACCTCTCCCACCTGGCCAAAATGTAATTAATGTCCCGTTTTTCAGAGAGGGATGGATTCAGTGTAACAGTGAACACTGATGCTTCTGTGTGCAAAAGTTCCATTTAATTCCCTTTAGTACCTCATTGCCTGGGTTTTTATGTTGTGGAGGTAGAGCTCTGAGACCTAAGTCATTCTGTGTCCTTTGATGGATGCAGAATTCTACTTATTTATGGTCTTCTTGCTATTCTTGGAGGACCTAGACTCGTGCTAGGACAACAACATTCTGTTGTGTTCATATTCTCCAGTGACTCCCTACTCCGCCTGCAATGGAGATCTTGTTCGGTGATGTTTGCGGCTTCCCTTTCCCTTCTCTGCAGAAAGGGACTTCCTGCCTCACCTTCATATAGTCACACCCCTCCCTATGGGATATGGGCCTATGGGATTCTGCCTCAAGACTCTGACCCCACCCCCTTTCTCAGTCAACCAGTACGGTGCATTTTCTGGATTGAGGTGAGAATTTGTAGATTTCTTTCCCACCTCCTGATTTTCACATCAACACTAGCCAGGTGAAAGAGATAAAAGTATCTGGCCAGTGGCTGCATCACACATTTTCAAGTAGGACTCTACAGCACTTACCACTTAGAGCACCTTATCCAGAATTTGCAGCAGGAGGTCAAAGAGAGGACCTGATCAGCCCAACCCTCGGGCGCACTGAAGACCTGCTTTAACAGGCTTCTGCTTCAGCCTACTTTTTTATCCTTAAGGCCCAAACTTTTTCCTGCCCTTCCCAGTTGGAAGGAATACTTTCTTAGGCCTTCAGTGGCCCAGTTCAACTCCTGAGGCTTAGGCAGAAGGCATGCCAGACCCTCTCATCCTGAACTACACAGTTTTCACCCAGTATTTTCTTTTCAGTTACTCTCCCAAGCCAGAAGCACACCACAGGGCCACTCTCCACAGTACTGATGAGTGCAGGCTAGCAGTACTCCAGGCCCCATCTAGCCATCTGCAATTGTGGTCCCATCACATCCAGTGCAACAGGTCTGCACCAAAGATTTACTGATGTATTACAGCTTTACCACATCCAGAACCAAGGCAACTGTGAGTCCCCAGCCGATCACTTCCTATGAAGCAAGAAGGAATAGGTGGGAACAATTTTATGCACTTTTTACAGATTCTTAGCACAATTAAACTGAGTCATTTGTATGCCAGTCCAATTTTACCTCTATTTATAAGACCTGTTCAAAATGATGACCATATGCCAGGAACGTTGTTCCATAACATTTGGTCGTTTTTGGCTTCATTTTGTAGGTCCTAGGCCAGAATATGTCAACATTTCTGCATGTTGATTTCAGGGTATTTTTTATGCAGTTGTGTTAATGTGCTTGGTCAACTGAGAGCTGCTTGAGCCTCATTCTGGACTTGGCCCTGCTCAAGGCCTAAACAAAATTTGCAAACTTGACACTTCTTTCCCTGCACAGCAGGGTTACCTGTTCTAGCATGTTGAGGTTATATGTTCTTTTCATTGAATCTGTATGTTTTTCATGATTATGGACACACACAAAGGAGCGTTTCTGCAAGATACTGGCCTACGCTCTGTTTAAGGGCTAAGGCCCTGTTATGGACAAACATGTGACTGTATTCTGCCTGCAAGAGGATGTCAATTTTGTTTGTGCAAAATTTTTCTAGCTGGTTTTGTTTTGCTGTCATGCATGAGGCCCACAGAATGTGCTTCGGATTTGGTGCTACAGCATGTATCTTACATATGGAGGCCATGTGAAGAGCTTTGGATTGTTACACAGATGGAATATATAAACAAATGTCACTAGTTGTCTGTGGGTCACTCTAACCGTGATTCTGAGAACAGAAAGTGTTTATCTTGTTTTCCTGAATTCTGTATGGTATTTAACCCATATTCTCTTTGCAAAAGTGAAGACGATGCACTTTTGTCGGTTTGCATGTGTTTTCCTATGACCATAAAATATTACCTATGCCTCTTCCCCTCTTTATCTACCTACCTCTTCATCTTTCTACCACTATGTATCTTTTCTTCTAGCTACCTGATCTCTCCGTTCTTCCCTATCACTATCTCATTTCTAGTTCTACTTCACCTCTCTCACCATACTCTCTCTTTATATCTCTATTCACCTATTTTGTTCCCTGAGCTTACCAATTGCTAGAACCCAGCAAAACTGGTGGTCACTATCGAGCCAGAGTAGTGCACACAAAGAGAGAGGAAGAGGGATAAGACACGGAAGAAAATAAGGAGGATGTTATACAATTTCACCTAATGGAATGGTGACAGTCCTCAGAATATTGCTTTGATTTTCATTGTTGCTGTAAGAATGGCATTAGTAAACACAACTAAAGCTACAATCGCAAAGACTATGTCCATATGGTATACTGTGATATTAAGCACTAGTCCACTAAAAACATCAACCAACTCACCCTTACCATATCTTTACTTTAAAAAGTGAGGAATAGGAAGGTTACACACAGAATTCCACATAAAATGTTGTTGTTGCAGTTTCATGCACACAAGTCATCCAATGAATGTTTTTGAGCATTGTTGAAGCCTGCATTATGTTATGGCTTAGGATAGAAGGTGTCTAAAGTGCTTTCTTTGTGCAGTTTTCATACTAAAAATGTAAAGCTGCTGAAATAGAATGACAAATTACGTTTAACAAAGAACCATGCTGCACAATAAACTATGGGAAGATGTATTGGCTAGCAGCTATGACACAAACAACAGTATAATGTATTTGTCTAGGGAAAGAAATGGAACAGAAGAAAAGATAAGGGGATGCTGAAAAATTATGAGAGAAAAAGAGAAGACGGCTTGAAGAAGTGAGAGGAATCAAGGACATTTTAGAATGTTCACAATGCAGACCAAAAAGCTGTATCAGATTGCCTTTATTGCAGCAGCGGGTCCTCTTTATTCAGGTGCAAATGTTTTGCCCATTACTTTCACAGAAGACTCCATTTGCATGCAAATGATAGAAGAACATGATTTTGAGAGAATGGCAGATATAACATCAGAGGAAGCAGACGTCATGTATATTGATGCAACTAACAGTGTCACTAGAGAGGAGGAGTCACAAATCAGTACTTCTGCAACACTTGGAGCAAATGTGAAGGAAGCACCAGAATCCAGTGCAACGGACACTACAGGAGATGACATGACTGAATCCACTGTGTAAGGTAGATCTGCATCCATTTTTTTGTTTTGCCAGATGCTGGGATCCAATATATGAAGGAGACACCAGGAATAGACCATGCACAGATAGTGGACATTTTCTCTCAACAGCCAAAGCATGATTCACTTTCTCAGTTCTTTCAGTATCATGGACAGTTGGAATGCTTACGAAGAAATTGGGGTACAAGACACTGGTTAAGTCTCTATGAAATCCAAAATGCTTTCTTTTGCACAGTTTGCTTGTCATTTAGAAAATGTGAGGAAAGTGACCCTTTTATCCAGGGGATGAAAAGATTTAGATATTTGTTCATGCCCATTACAGAGCATGAGGCATCCCGGTTCCGTTGATTCATACATAATGGCCATCTCTGGTGTGGACATAACTAGGCTCCTCTTCTTTCGGCAGACAACAGCCCGAGCAGTACATGTTAGAAAAATAAAAGAAATATTGGAGCAAGTGGTTGAAGTTATTAAAGTGATTGGTAAAAGAGGGCTCAGCTATCACGAGAAATAAGAGTCTGTTTTTGAGTTGGATAATGACTTGCTTGATCATGAGAACTTTCTTGAACTCATCCTTCACCTGTCTAAATATGACCAACCTCTTAAACAACACATTGAGTCTCTCACTTCCAAAGCAAAACAGAAAGGTGGGTGTGGTGCGTCTGTGACCTTCATGTCAAAGACCACTATTGGCTATGACACATTGACAATTTCAAACTGTTAGACCTGGCATCCTTGGCGTGGTTTCCCCTGACTTTTGCCTCTACCTCCTGTATTTTTGACACTGTGCTGGAATTCGTTTTTGCTGGTTTAGATGCTTTGGGCACTTTGCCACTGCTGATCAGTGCCAAAGTGCAAGTGCTCCCTGGTTAAATTGTTATTGTGATTGGCTATCCATGATTGGTATATTTGCTTTACCAATAAGTCCCTAGTAAAGTGCACTGAGTGTGCCAGGGCTGGTGATTCAAATGCTACTAGTGGGCCTGCAGCACTGATTGTGCCACCCATAGGAGTAGCCCTAAGATGGTGTCTCAGGCCTGCCACTGCAGTGCCTGTGCGCAGTTTGTGAACTGCCATGTTGTCCTGGCCAGTGTACACACTTGCCAGGCCTTACCCTTCCCTTTTCTTACACCTTAGACACCCCTATGGTAGGCCCAATGTACCCCCCTGGGCAAGGTGCAGTGTATGTGAAAAGTAGGACATGTACTAGTGTGGGTAACATGTCCAATTTCGTTTTTCACTATTGAAAGGCTATCTTGCCCATAGGATAACATGGGGAATGTTGTGTAACATGGCTACCTGCATATCTTCCCATAGCAGCAAGATAGAAAGTTGGAATCTGGTACCCCTGAACTCAGAATTTAATTACACATCTTTTGGTGAAGATTGTTTTTAAATTCTAAGTTTGGAAATAGCACTTTTAGAAAGTGGCTATTTTCTTGTTCAACCTTTTTGTGTGCCTCTGCCTGTTTGTTAATTGACTGTCTGGTTTGTGAGTGACAGGGGCTGGGGGTGGCTGCAGGAGGCTGGGTGAGTCAGCACTAGGCTGAATAGACCTATCTACATGTAGAGTGGTGGGAGGAGTGGCACCTGGGTCTGAATAGGGCTGTGCCTGCCTTCCACAATGCTGGCTCCACCTCCTGCGGTGTGTCTGATGACCCTGGCCCACACTCACAAAGGAAGGAGAGGTGCCCTGGCAGAATGCACCCTGAACTGGTTTGGACTGGGTCCAGGACCACTCACACATAGAGAACAAATACCTTTGGGGTATAAATACTAGAGCTGAAACCCCTGAACTTTAGATTAGGAAACTTCGTGATCAAGAAGGAATCCTGCCAAAGAAGAACAGCCAGGAAGACTGAGGAACAGTGCTGCCATTGCTGAGTGTCTGGGAGCTGACCTGCAGTTGCTGTGATTGCTGAGGAAGAGGACCAAGGGACTGTCTGCTGTGTGCTGTGTCCCCCTTACTTGAAGAGGAGCTGTGCTGTGTGCTTTGCCCCCTCTGAAGTCCCCCTATCTCCAAGGGCCTGGGAAGAGCTGGCCTCCTGTTGTAAACTCAGGGACACAAAAGTTTACAAGAAGAAACCATTTCCATTAACGCTGAGTGCGTGTCTCTGCGCCCTGACTGTGGCCTCCTGAACTTTGCCCTGCTGGCCCGTGTGCTCTGGACTCGGTGTGCTCATCGGCACACAGCTGGGACCTGCCGTGAGGTCTGCTTCGCCCCAAGCGTGATCTGCCCCAGGGTCGTGCCCTTAACGTTCTTAACGTCCTGTGCAGACTAGCGCGCAGCTGAAGATCTGCGGGGCGTCTGCTTTGCCCCAGATTGCTGTGTGGGTGTTGATTTTACCGCCGCTGGCCCGGGGGAGAGAGTGCGCTTCGTGCGCTACCCGAGACTGTGAACAAAGGGGGCCAAGGTCACCGCCGCCGGCCCGGTACAGAGAAGAAGCGAAGCGCTGTGCACAGAAAAATCACCGCCGCCGGCCCGGGAGCTTCGTCGGCATTGATCCCCCGGTCCCCGCCTACGTAAAAGAAAAGCCGCGCTGGGATTGGTCCCAGCACCGAGGGTTGCCCTATCACCAGGAAGGCTTGCCCCGACTGAGCGGCGTCACGGAGCAACCCCTAGCAACCGGGACTCCCAACACTCGTGATCAGCTGTTGCCGAAGAAGGACAAAGAGAGACCGCGCTCCCCCCCCGGGTAACCGCTCTGATCAGGAAGCATGGCATTGTTACCGTCTGGGTCGGGGGGGGGGTTGCAGGTCTGCGAAAGAGAGCGCTCTTGGCGTCCCGCCTGTTGGAAGTAAACAAGCCGGTGTGAGTCTGCAGGAGCCGGCTCTCGGCCTCCCGCACTGGTAGAGCGAGCTCTGGGATAAGAGAGGCCCATACTTGCCCTTGAGGAATGGCAGTACCAGGGCCTACACGGAAGCCTTTTGTGAATTATCACCGTATTTGGGGATATATTCCTTTTTGGCAATTACTACATGCGGAACCGCCGCCAGCCAGGGAAAGCCCATTACCGATAAGAGAACTGTGCAAATAACAACAGAACTGTGCAGAGGTTTAAGAGACCAGGGCTATTGCTATTCTTACGTGATTTGCCTAAAGAGTACAAAACCTATAAGTTGATTTCCTTTTTCCTACAAAGAACACTACAAGAAAACCTTTCTTTTGAACAAACCACTCGTATTGGTGTATGTTGGATTGATGCAGTTTTGGTCATGCCTAATTTTAGATAAAGATATTTATTTTTTATAAATACCTGTGTTGTGTCCTTTTGTGGTGTTTCATTATATTACTGTGAGTGTTGGTACAAATACTTTACACATTGCCTTGGGGATAAGCCTGTCTGCTCGTGCCAAGCTACCAAGGGGGTGAGCAGGGGTTATCAACAGTGTGTATCCCCCTTACCCTGACTAGAAGCAAGGGTCCCTATTTGGACAAAGGTACTTACCTCTGCCAACTAGAGACCCCCAGATCTAACACAAACTGATAGAGACAAGTTACCAAAGAAATACACAATGTTATTATGTCCTCAATCCAGATAGACTCAACTCAAGATATAGCTGTTATTAACAAGTGTTCAAAGACACTGTACATTAAAGCCTGTTAGCAGTCAGAAATAGCACTTTGTCAACAGGAAAATGACTTTACGAGTTGGTTCAAACTGCAATTCAGCAAAATGGTCTTGACACAGGTAAGTGCACTGGGAATTTGACTAATGGTGTTTCCAACATGCAAGGCCAAAACAATGGGCTCAGTTCTTGGCTATGCAAAGAATCCCCAGGTGACATGCATGTATGGTGCTCTGCACGTGTTAAACCTTGTGCTTATTGATGTGACCCAAACATTTATAGCATCCACCTCGCTGTTTGGACTGCTACACTCTTGTGCAGTCTTTCCCCAGTAGTGATATAAAATGATGGATGTGTGGCATGAGCTTGCAAAGGATGGTCAGACAGTCCAGAACATTGGAAAAACAAGGTGGCGGACAAAAGATCCTGCTCTCAAAGTTTTTGACACTTTCAATAACCCTGCCAATGCTATGTATATTTATTTGGTCAAAGTCTTCAATAATATTTCCTCTGACAATCTTAGATTTGATTCAAACGTATGGTGCCAAGCCTTACAATTTGCTGATGGGCTTTGCAAATATCAGATAGTCCTAACAGCCCAATTGTATCTTTGCATTATTGTTTCAACCATGCCACTGTCTAAGTATCTCCAGACAAGTGAAATGGATATCCTGCAGGTGCAGAAAATGGTTTCAGACACTATAAAACCAACGCGACCAACGCGACCAACGCCAAGAAACTGTTCAACGTCATACAGCAGTTCACAAAACCCCCCAGCGAAGCCACGGACGTCACACCTTCCCAGGAACTCTGCGACAAACTCAGCTCATACTTCCATCTGAAGATCAAGACCCTCTATGACAATTTCAGCGAACAGATGCCGGACACCACCACCCCCCCAACGCCGCCGATAAACCGACCATCATGACCTGGAACCCCGCCACCGTCGAACACATCACTGCCACCATGAAGAAAACCCACTCAGGAGCCCCAACGGACCCCTGCCCACAGCACATATTCCACAGGGCCGCTGCCGCCATGGCACCCGAGCTCAGACTGACCATCAATGCCTCCTTCATGTCCGGCATCTTCCCAGATGACTGGAAGTGGGCGGAGGTCAAACCCCTCCTCAAGAAACCCACGGCCGACCCTACCAACCTGAAGAACTACCGGCCCATCTCTCTCCTCCCCTTCGCGGCCAAAGTCACCGAGAGACTCGTGAACGCCCAGCTGACCGCCTTCATCAAAGAGAACTCCATCCTAGACGCCTCCCAGTCTGGATTCCGCAGCAACCACAGCACCGAGACCGCCCACCTCGCCGCCACTGACGACATCCGCATGCTACTCGACCAGGGACACACCGCGGCCCTCATCCTTCTAGACCTCTCCGCAGCCTTCGACACCGTTTCTCATTGCACTCTCGCAGCCAGACTTCATGATGCAGGGATACAAGGAGCTGCCCTCGACTGGATCCGTTCCTTTCTCTCCGGCAGAACCCAGAGGATCAGACTCCCTCCCTTCCTCTCCGAACCCACCAAAATCAACTGCAGAGTGCCCCAAGGATCATCGCTCAGCCCCACACTCTTCAACATTTACATGGCCCCCCTCGCCGCCATCGTGAGACAGCATGGGCTCAGCATTGTATCCTACGTCGACGACACCCAGCTCATCCTCTCACTCACGAAGAACCCTGAAGACACCAGACTCTGCTTCCAGGAAGGAATGAAGAACGTGGCAGCCTGGATGAAAGACAGCTGCTTGAAGCTCAACTCTGAGAAGACCGAGGTCCTTATCCTCGGACCCTGCACCTCCACCTGGGACAACACCCGGTGGCCCTCTGCCCTCGGGAATCCACCCACTCCTACAGACCACGCACGAAAACTCGGAATCATCCTCGACTTCTCCCTCTCCATGAACCGCCAGATCAACGCCGTCGCCTCCACCAGCTTCAACTGCATGCGCATCCTCCGCAAGACCTTCAAATGGATCCCCCTGACTGCAGAAAGACCGTCACCCACACGTTCATAACCAGCAGACTGGACTACAGCAACGCCCTATACGCCGGAATCAACAGAGCCCTACTACACAAACTCCAGACCATCCAGAACGCCGCCGCCAGACTCGTCCTCGGAACGCCTCGTCACGAACACATGACCCAGCACCTACGTGATCTCCACTGGCTCCCCATCGAGAAGAGGGTCACCTTCAAACTCCTCACCCACACCTACAAATCCCTCAACAACATCGGACCCAAATACCTCAACGAGAGAATATCCTTCCACGTACCCAAGAGGAACCTCCGCTCCGCCGACCTCGCCCTGGCAGAGGTCCCCCGCATCCGCAGAAACAGAACAGGCGGGAGACCCTTCTCCTACATCGCAGCCAAGACCTGGAACGAACTCCCCGTGGATATCAGACACTCCCCAACCCTGCACACGTTCAGGAAGGACTTCAAGACCTGGCTCTTCGACTGATCCGGAGCTGCCCCCGCCCCTCTAGCGCCTTTAGACCCTCGCGGGTGAGTAGTGTGCTATAAACCCCCTGATTGATTGATTGATATAAAACTCCTCACCACAGATTCCCACAATGTTTATTCTGTGTACTCTGCTGCCATGAAATTTGCAGAGTGGAAGTACAAATGCCTAGAATAAAGGAACTGTGACCAAGAAGTAGAAATGACTATTCCTAAAGGTAAAGTGTCTTATCAATGGATGCCTGGGATGAACACAAAGGATGAGCCTATCACCTTTGCTAAAGATTGATTTCGTATTGGAGTGTATTATACAGTGATGGACATAATTATTCAAAGTCTTACCAATTGTTTCAAGACCCACTTAACCTTGGCAGCTGACATATCATGTCTGGGCCCAAAGAACTTAAATCATACTCTCACAGAGAATACTCTTGTGAAACTTTGCTCTATGCTGCAAAAAACTTGGATAGCTCAATAACAGTGCAGACATTGTAAAGATTTTGCTGCTAAATGGGCTAATTTAAAAGGAAGAGTATGAAAGATAAGGCCAGACTAATGAAGACTAGGGGTGGGCAGAACTCATGGAGATCTACTCTGCGGAATTCGGTAGAGATAAATAGAAACTCCGAGAGATTCTGCGGAGTTCCGCCCTTTTCAGTAGTAATTGCAGCTTGTCAAATTTTGTGATGTAAGACACTCCATACGAAAAAAAGCTGGTGATTGCAATGGTAGAATCAAGGGGGGCTACTATGTTTCCTCACCCTTTTCAGGTGCCTGTGCACATGCAGCATTTGCTTCTTAAGTAGCGGATTATGCTCTACACAGTGCACCAGAGCAGGTCTACTCTGTAACTGAACTGTTGCCGTTGACTCTGGACATTCCGTAAAGTTGCTGCGGAAGTACATTTTCAAAACTTCATTGCAGTCAGACAAAATGAAAGGTTAGCAGTATTCTTTATCTGCCATAGATTTCTGCAAATGAACTGCTTTCAAATGTATTTATTTAAAAGTTGTATATAGCACGAACAAGACTCGTGAGGGTATCAGTGAGCTTTATAATAGAAAGAGACAGAAGAAGCATATAAATCCAGCAACACAGTAATCAAAAAGGTACAAGAGGGGAAAAACTTTAGGCCAACAGAACTAGGGTTAATCATAAACAGTCAAATACTATACAAGTGTGAGGGAAAAGTGTCAGAGCAGGCCTAGAGATTTGCGGATCAAAATTAAGCGAAGCAATTTACAAACCCTCCAGGTGGAGGAAGCAAGATGATTAAACAACACGCTAAATAAAGAAATAAATACAAGAAGAAGTGACTCACTGAACCTACATACCAAAATACTATCATAAAAGTCATGTAATAAACAAGG
Source organism: Calotriton arnoldi (assembly GCA_963921515.1). Lineage (NCBI taxonomy): Eukaryota > Metazoa > Chordata > Amphibia > Caudata > Salamandridae > Calotriton > Calotriton arnoldi. The sequence goes on along the minus strand of CAWUFW010002826.1, from coordinate 203,483 downwards.
GTGAGGAGGACGAGTCTTAGAATTCTTGGAGGGCGGTCGGGTTCTAGGACAAGAATTTGTTCATCAATAGCGCTTTAACTTTCTTTTTGAAGGATGTCATTGAAGGGTTCGTCCTGATTTCAGAATGAAGAGAGTTCCAAATTCTCGGGACGATACCCAAGAAAGCTCGATTGTACGTTTTGTCTTTATGGAATTTCTGCTGCTTCAGCAGTAAAGTTCTGGCACTTCTGGGGAATCTAGAACCACCAGATAGCACAAGTCTTTGTGCAAGGTAAAATGGGGTGTTGAAGTGTAAGGCTTTATGGGTCATGCAGGCAATTTTTTGTTGTATCCTTGCTTCATTTGGTAGCCAGTTTAGGGATTTCAACTCCGCCCTGATATGGCAGTTTCTTTTGGAACCTGTTATGAGTCTTGCAGCGGAGTTAACAGAGGCCCTTAGTGGAGCGATCTTCAATCTGGGGCGACCACAGAGGGTTGTGCTTCCGTAGTCCAACTTGGAGATCACTAGCACTTGAACAGCAGTTTTGAAGTCATTCTGAGGGGGGAAATGTTTAATTTTCCTTAGGATGGGAGGCTACACAAGCAAATTCCATCCTTCAGCCGGCCACAATTGAAAGCTATCGCTGATCCCGCATTCAGGCCAAAGCGTGTGCATTCAGAATAAGCTCGGTGCTGTATTCAAATTTTTCTGTGTCAAATTAATTTCCATTTTATCTCCAAATTCAATTAGATGGGAGCCCTGTGTAACTAAAAAAGTGTACACAATCCCATAGTGACAAATGGCAATGCTTAGTGTGACAATCAAGTCGAAGTGTTGAGCCTTGCTAATCTCTACCCATCTACTCACTAATTATCAATTACCGCAAATTGAAGCCATAAATCACACAGACAGGGGATCGATGGAAATGTTGTTTTCAGGGTGATTGGCAGCCTCCCCAAAGTTTCTGTAAGTTGATTTAAGGTTACCACCATTCCCTCCTGAAAGCGAGGCAAGGCGGGGATCCAGGTGTGGGAGGGGGGCGAGTCCTGCTCAATAATAAAATATAATATAAACCTGCAGGGCCTTTGGGGATCAAGCAGAGAGATAACACCAATTTCAGCCCATCAGGCATCCAATTTTCTCCTTTTCATACCTGCTGTAGCAAATGAGAAACAAATAAAATTTCACACCACTATCTCCCCAGAGACCTGCAGCTCCCTGTTGTACATGCGTTCACCACCTCCTACTTCCAAAGCCGCAGCGGAGCACTCTAATATTATTCTGTTATTAATTTGTAGGCAGGGTTATATATTCATGAGGCAGAGACTGAAATGTAAATGAGGCACAGAATAAGTAACCAGTACTGCAGTTGCCCTGGCCGGGCTGCTCATGTCATAGACTCATAGTCGATTTACATGAAAATAGTTATCAGTTAGGGAGATTAGCAGCTCTCAACATCAGTCACTGCTGCAAAGAAACAATTAACAAAATAGACCAGACATGAGGAAGGAAATTTCAAGTGCTGTAAAGTGGAAAGGGAATATGTAATAGGGCCTACCTATTGTCTGAAGCACTGAAGATAACTTATTGCTATGAATGCATATCATAATTCTTACTTGGGAATAGAAATAGACAACACCAGTCACGCACCACCTCCCTCAAGCCAGTTGCACTCGGAGGTAGTATAACTTTAAACAAATGCCTGTGTCCCGACGACACAATTCAACGCTGCACCACAGCCAGAAGTGATTAGTGTATCCATGGTGATGAAGCCTACATAGGATGCTTAAGGCTGTTAGTTTGTTTCTAAATAGCGGCTTTAAACGTTCATAGCAATAAGTTATCTTCTTCACCAGTGCTAATTCGGTAGAGCTGCGGAATGTATTAGTAATTCCGTGTTACAGGAGTAACGTGGAATTACTAAATTCCTTCAACTCCGCCGGCAGAATCTGCCCACCCCTAATGAAGACCCATTACTGAATAAGAACTTGATGCAGGACCTACAAAGTACAATACTTGCAGTGAATGTGCTGTCTGTTGTTACTCTAGCTTGAAAAGGTACATTCTTTTCAGCAGTGCCTACCAGTATTTGTATTTTGCATTTAAATAAGTATTGACCTTATCCTATACACATGTAGCCATTAAGAGAAGTTTTTCTAAAGTGAAGTGCATCAAGAATCAGATTTTCTTTATGTTGCTGGGTTTCGCAAGATTTTGTTTTTATTATTTCTTTTTTTCCATTGGTACAAGTTATATTCTGTAGAGCCTCTGTAATGAATTTAAAAAAAAAGAATTATCTACATAAATGTCGAAGCCAAAAATAAGATTCCATCTAGTCCAGCGCAGATAGCCTAGTGAGGACTACAGGCCAGAGGTACACACATTCAGGTAAAAGATCACATATTATGCTGGCCTTAGTTAACATTTGTTTTTTTGAAGTATCATTTGGTAGGTCCTAATCAAGTATTATTTATTTTCTACAGGTTCTTTTCTCTACTAGACCACTCCCCAATCCCTTGTGAATCAGGACATGACAAGGATCCACAGAAATTTCAAATGCACTCTAGTCCTTTAGACATAATCCTGTGAAATACTTTGGAGAAAAGGTACATACTTTCTAGTGAAGTTTAGGTTTTGTGATTGAGTTAGATGATATGTTTTTGAAGGTTATGTAAGTTTATTTCCCTAAGCGACATGTAGACATTTCTGTTATTTCTGTATTGCTGTAGTTCTCTTTCCTAAAGTCCTCCCCATTGAAGCCGGACAAGATAATTATTCACATGAATGCCAGAGCCTTTGCTGCTGAGACACTCTAGCCTTGCAGAGTGCAGCAAGTGAAAACCTTGGACAAGTATTTATACATCCAGGCAATAGACCACACATTGGAATGGATCTAGATGTCTTGCTTTTGTATTTTTACACTATATTCTTGTTGGCTCTAATCAAGTATTTATTATTCGTGTCCTTGCAGGTTCTGTTTTCCACAATGTCTCCTTCACTAACCAGGGAAAGAAAAGGATGCACAGAAATTTCGTATCCACTCTCGCCCTATGGAAATTATCCAGTGAATATGTAGTGCAAAATCTGCAAACTTTCAGGTAAAAGACCAATCATTGTGAGCGAGCATCATTGTATATATATCTGGAATTTGGTGTAGGTGTCATTTCCCTTTCTGTTTATATTACAGGTTCTCTTCTTTTACGATGAATCAGGAGAAAAGAATCAAATGCTTGAATTAGAGAGCGGTTGCAACCAACCCAAGCTATACTTGCAGGCAAAAGGATAGTTTTTATCTGTTTTTACTTTTTGCTTTGTGTTTGGGTAAAAAGTAAACTTACTCTTCTGTTGCAGGTTCTATTCCCCAAAGCCCCTTCATTGTGAATTGGCTAAAAACAAACCCATGAGAGTTTAAGACCTGTACTTTCTGTGTTGTTGTAGATTCTGTTCCCAGAGATCCTGACCTAACGCTTTCCCACGTAACTTTGGGTGAGATTTCTGATTTAATTAATGATCGATGTCTAGCACAAAGTTGGTTGGTAGTCATCATCTTTCCACCTAGTGCAAGATGTTTAGTTTCCAGGTAAGTAAACAAATGTATTCATTTTTCAGCTCCAGTCATGGTGATGTTCCAGAGAATACTTTGGCCTAAATCTACCTAAATTTAGGTTTAAGCCAGACTTTTTAGGAAGCTATATTTTATTAATTTTTGGGAGCTTTCGATTTCGTTTCCCATAAGTGACTTGTAGGCGCTTTTTCTCTCTGTGTGTTATTGCAGGTTTGATTCTCCGAGGCAATACTAAGTGGATCATGGTGGAGGTAGCACAGTCAAATCTTGAAGCAAAAGGTACTTACGTTCAAGGAAACATGCAAAATTTGTGAGGAAGCTAAATTTGATCTCTTTTTAGTGTTTTGCAAAATGTTTTCATGCCTGTTATGCAAAAAAATGTTTTACTGATTGTCATTAGAGGTTGTATTCTACAAGGAAGAATTTCAGTTCTACTCTATTTTTTTATCATTACAAGTTCAATTCCCAGAGACTCCAGCCTAACCCTTTCCCCTTGACTTTATACTAGATTTCTGATTTATGTGATGATCAGAGTCATGGACACGGTCGGGGAGGGTATCTAACTACATTGTGCTGGCATTCAGACTGCAAGTAAATATTCACTTTTTGGAACGTCTTCACCAATGTTACTGTTCTATAAGCTTAACATGCTTAATTTACCTAACATTTCACAAATAATGAGACTCCGGAGACTAACAAAATGGGGTTTCATGAAAGGGCACTATCCACGAATGTGGACAACTGTTTTTGGCAGTGCCCGGGCTTAATTGCGATCCCAATCTGACCCTGCTCCCAGTGTTATAAAACGGTTGACATCTGGCAGCAAGAGCAACATGCCATTGGGTGATGCATCTCTACTGAGGCATCCGCACGGCTGTTACCATCTGGAAGTATGCAAACACCAGCTATGCAATAAGATCTTACATTTTTCATAATCATATTCTATGCGATTGTTCCTTCTGCATTTTACTGCACTTAACTTCTCACTGTGGTGGATGGTTTACATATCAATTATCAGATGCTTAATAAATGTAGATGACAAATGTTTAAATTCTTACCTTTCTTTCATTCATTTCACCATTGCTGGGTTCATTATCGCCCTGTAGAGATAAATGTCACATTAGAATATTACATGCTATACATTTCTAAATGCTCATCGAATACGTTTCATAAAAGCTACTTAGTGCCTTAAACAGTTGTGCTTCACCTTCACAGAAAGTTACATTTTGGAGTTGTATTTTGTTTTCCCAAATGAACATTGGGTGTTACAATTATATGCAGTGATTTGAAACATGGTCTGGTGCTTTCTTTATGCATTCACTGCACTCTATATTTATCTCAAATTCCCTCAAACTGGCCCACAACATCTCATAATTTCATGAAATACACGAAGTGTTTGGGCATACACCATCAGATATGTGATTCATTGCTTGTCTGTACATTTATTAAGAGGATAAAAGTAAAGGAATAAAATAAATTAGCAAATTGTATTTTAGGCCTTCACACAAAGAATCATTGTTGTGATTTTTTTACAGTGAAGGAGTCTGTAAACTTAATTTGATCTTCTTTACCCAAGATGTTTTTCATGCAACTAATTAAGAGGAAAACAAGTGCATTTTTACTGTCCCTCTCTTTGATGCGAAACATCACATTAATCCTGTTGATCGTATCTATGGTAAATCCAGCTCATCCGAAACATTCAAACTCCGGATCCTCTTTTATGATTTTCCCATTACTGCTCCTTTCCTAGTACTTTCCTGACTTCTTGGTAGGAATGTCTTCCTCTCTGGAATATCATTTGTTCTTCCTTTTACCTAGTTATTTTACAATCCGATGATCAACTGATGTTCACATAATTTCTGGAGCCAAGAATTCTGATCTAATCACAATAATAATGACTGACCTATAAAAGCTTCCACTTGATACTGGCAGGAAATCCAGATTGGTTTGCCCATCCTTGACAGTCACATGCCCAACTGAGTGCAGGTGCACATGGTTACAATCAAACACACATAAGGTGATGGGATGAATGCTTGCAATAAGTCTAACCAGTAGCAATCTCTTGGTGTAGTATTCAAACAAATCATTCTTTTGCCCCCATGCCACCTCAGTTTGGAACCAGCCATATGCAAATCAATCTTGACCCTTCTCCAGTAAGAAAAGTCCAGCCAGAACTGCAAGGCCAGCTCCTCCCTGAACCAGAACACAAGCAACCAAATGCCAGTTTTGCCCTGGTTGGGCTTCTTCAGTTGAGTGTAGATTGGTACTAGTGGCACAGTGAGCTTGGGATCCATGCCTGGGCATAAACTTTGCCACTTTACATGGTCAACTAGGGCATTATATCAAAGATGATGGGAGGAATGCTTGCCTTAAGTTTGGGTTGGAGTGTTCCTATCGAAGCAGGGTCAAGACCTATTTGCCTTTGCCTGGGTCCAAACTGAGGTGACATGGTGGGCAAAAGAACAATAGGTTGAATGTGTAGTGAGCCATCCGGCCACTGAGTGAGTTTTAGGGCTCTGCATGCACACGTACGGCTGGGTGCGGCCAACAAGATAAATAAAGTTGCCTGGACGGCTCGGGCCAGTGCACATCATAACTACATAGTGAGCAGTCGCCATTTGTAACTGCATGCGGACTGTGGCCTTTAAGGTCAGTGTGACCAGCCCTTTGACAGAATGCTACTCTGAACCATTGCCACTGGTTAGCCTTATTGCAATCATTCCTCCTATCACCTTTTGTGTGTTTGATGTAATGCCCTAGGTGGCCAAAAGTGTGCCCAAATGTGTTTCTCATGCTTATTTTGCCACTGGAACAGAGCTACAGCTAACTGAAGAGCTTCTATGAGGTCAAAACAGGTCTTGGGTTGCTTGTGTTCTGGTTCAGAAAGGATCTGGCCTGGCAGTTCTGGTTGGACTGTCCCTATTGGAACAGTGCCAAGACTAATTTACATAGGATTGGGTCCAAACTGAGGTGACCTGGTGGGCAAAAGTACAATGGGTTGCAATGCTACCCTGAGCGATTGCCAGTGGTTAGACTTACTACAAGCGTTCCTCGTGTCATCTTTTGTGTGGCACATGGGTACTATATCTGACTGTGCTGCTGACAAAGGCACTAATTTTGCAATGGAGTATTCATAGGATAACTTAGTAGATACTAAAGCACTTCACGAGTGCCCATTGTGGGCATCCATCAGCAGTGTGGTTCTTGTTGCTGTCGCACATGTTCTCTTTTACAATAGATTTAAGCTGCATCTTTAACTATGCTTTATTTAATGGACAGATTGAAGCTAATTTATGTATTGTCTTTTGTATACACCTGTGTAACGGCAACGTTTTTACATAACATGTTTTGAAAATTGGATGGATGTTGAATCGACAGTACACAACTCACTGTAAAGCTGCAATTAGACTACATATTTGATGTGTACCCAAAGAGTGAAAAAAACATCCATAGTGATGGCTATATAACAATGAACATACTTTTTATTACTGTAAACTAGGGGCCTGATGTACAAACCAATGTTGTGGTCGCAAGGCCTGCAATTCGGAAAATAGGTGCATTTGCGACTGCAAAATAGAATTTCTATGTACTTATCCCATTTTTGGAGATGGTAAACTTTTACAGATTCCTAAAATTGCACAGCAAATGGATATTGAGTCTTAATATGGAAGGAGCATATTGTAGGCGTTTGCGACAAACCACATACTGAGCAAAAAATGCCTACAAAGACACAATAGGATGCAAAAATCATATTTGAAAAATGCAAAGATGACCTACTATTCAAACAGGATTAATATAGCCAAATGTCCATTGGAGAAACAATACAAGAATATATCAGAATTTAGCAACACAGATTAACACTGACCTTAACTCTTGGATCTTCTGCAAACAAATAGCTGAGCATTTCATTTCTAAAGCCAAAGCACTAGATGAATACCTAGTAAATAAAAGTAAAACCATAAACTTTCAACAACCTCACAAAAGTAGATCACGGGAACAAAATAAATCTGTTCTGTTCTCCTTCAAGCAACCGCATTCTCTTTTTGAGCTAGGGAGATACAGTGCACCCAGCTTGTGCATCCCCAGACCCTTGCCCCCAATGATATTGAAAAAAATATATATATGAACCTCAGCATCAATCATAACACTGAGTATCATCAACAAAATTCCAACCAAAGGTATATTTGCATCAAATTCAAAATGTGCATATGGCAACTAATTAAGAAGAATAACTTGAACTGGTAACCTAGTCACTACAGAACCATCTCCAATACGTCATTCCAATGAAAACTGATTTAAAGAGCTGCTATCTTCAAGACTGGGAACACTCCCAAATATCTGACCACCAAACAGGTTTCCAGATAGGAATATGCTCTGAAACCACCCTGATATCCATTTGGGATGTTCTGAAAACTACAATGGATAAAGACTGATCAGCAGCACTTTTTGACTTGGACCTATCAGCAGTATTCAACACTGTAAATAAAAAAATCAAATTACTGAGTAGACTAAATGTCATCCTTGACTGGATAAATTCCTAGAGTAAAGACAGGTCAAATATCTTCTCCATCTCGTTTTCTTCCAACTCATACATTATCGAAACCAGTGTTGCACAATAATTAGTTATGTCACCACTACTGTTTAAGTTCTACAGTAAACCACTCCCAGGACTTATACATTGCTTCAACTTCACATGCTACAACTATGCTGAAGATTCTCAGTTAATCTTCAAACTAGATAAACAATGCATCCTTGAGCTCTCAAAATTAGAATACTGCTTCAAAGCTACCAACCAATGGATGGCAGAGTGTCACCTCAAACTCAACATCTCAAAAACAGAAATCTTAACCTGCGGGGAATGAAAAAGCTACAATCCACTAACAAAGTGGCCTGAAGAAATTGGAATACCACCAAGAATCCCCTAAGGAAGTCAGAAATTATCATGGGTTCAGCCTTCTCCATTATCCCGCAAGTCAACCACTTGACCAAATGCAAATTCCACTCTATCCTGGATTTTTGCAGAAGGCCAAAGCAATCACAGCATACATTTGTAATGCATGGACTATGTCAATAAACTATACAATGGAGTATCAAAATCTACTATGTGATGACTCCAAATAATTCAAAATACCTTGGCAAGACAACACATAAGGCAATAAACTGAACTGTTACAATATTTTTATAGTTTAAACTTAAGGAATACCCTCAAAAAAAGGATGCTGCACTTTACATGGGTTTCACAACCAATCTGTTTTGCCACATAGGAAGAAAACTGTCGGTGATGTACACCCATCTCTGACCACCTGCAAAACTATGGAATTCACTCTCTGCCGTACATCACCTGGAGTTTAGAAGGATAGGGAAAATGTTGCTCTTCCCCACTTGAGGCACAGAGCACAAAATAGAATACAAATCTCAATATCAACAGAAAGGGGGGTCTTAGTCTAACACCAAGAAACTAGATCGTCACATTCTCCTGAACATCACCTACAGATGATGGTGTCACTTAATTGACAAAGATAGAAGACCAGGTTACATCTGGAACTGAGATTGAAATCCTACTTTTAACAGTTACATCCATGGAGATCCACGCATCATTAATTGAATTCTGACAACTTTCAGTATTTGCATAATCTGAAGGATAAAACCCTGTAACTTACAAATAGAATACAAACAATAAAGATATATTTTTGTACTTGGGCTCTTTGGCATCACACAATGGGGCCGATTCCGATTCAGGCCGGAAATCTCTCCGTCCGAGCCGGACCCGGAGAGATATCCGACCGAATCGGACCCGTGCAGCCTGACCGAACGAGTACGATGCGCACGTATGCCATCGGACTCGAGTCGGTCGGACTCCCATTGAAGTCAATGGGAGCCTGTCGTACAACGCGTACGCGGGCTCCCATTGACTCAATGGGTGCGATGCGGACAAAGGCGCCCCCTACAGCGTGTACGCGGCGAAGCAATTCGTGCCGTACACGCACAGGTAGGGGGGACCCATGGGCCGCCCCTGTGTGCGACTCGCACGGCTACACGTACAGGGGGGTCCGACACAGACCCCCAAAGTACGGCTCCGACAGCTCTTTCGAGCCGGAGTGCGCGGCTCGGTCGGACTGCTCGCGGCGCGCATCGTACTTACCCGGCCGGGGAACGTCTCCATTGAGCGGTGCGAGTCGTGTCCGTGCGAGTCGGTCGGTGCGGTTAGACCCGGGATCGAGTCGGTCGGAGCGGTCGGGACGCCCGGACGAGTTGGTCGGCGAATACGCATCGTACTCGCTCGCCCGGACGCGCGTACGAATCGGTCGGGAAATAGGGCTCCAAATCGGATCCGGTTAAGCCGAATCCGATTCGGAGCCCTACCGGCCGAGATCGGAATCGGCCCCTATATGTGAAGCTACACCAAAATGACATGACTTGCATAAAAGGGTTATTTAATCCTTAATTAAATGTATCCATGCCAGTCTATGTCTTCTTCTGTCCTACACTGCGTGACCTTCGAAACTAAATCCCACTGAGCTCGTCTCCACAAACCCATTGACCAAGGCTATTTAAACATGACTCAGTATTTGTAGAAATATATTCTCCAGCAACATTATATTCGTTCAATAATACAGTGAACTAGAAAAGCCAGACAGTACGATACACATTCTATACTGCATGCCATCCATTCACTTTAATCTCAGAAGCACACTTAGGAATCCAAATTGATAGATAACTAGAGCATCTGCATGAATAACAATTAAAACTTACCTTTCCCCAGACTAGAAACTGCATGCAGCTTAATTAGCATACCAATTCCAGTAATGCTGCATAATATGACTGTAAAGCTTACAACTAACATTAATAACCGTGAGTCCCCATGGAATGCAGGGCTACCCATATGCAAAGCATTTCAATGACTTCTCAGAGTTAGTAAACACAACATAAAGTTATAAAACAATACAATATAGCAATGCACGAGGGGCTAATTTGATATAAAATGTCAATACCTCTTGCGCTTTCATTCTCAATCCACAACACTCCATGATACACTGACACCTTCTAATAATTTATTAACATATTATTATAATCCCAAAGAAGTAAAAATGTAGCAGACACCACAATCGATCAACATTGACATGGCATAACCAAAGGGTGAATTACATTGAAGGAAATCAAACAATAGGTGGTTTTAGGTGCCAAATCATTGTTTTAGAGGTTACAACAAAAAGTAAATAATTAAGGAAAAAGACATACAAAGAGCAAGGAGATTTAAGTGATAAGAGGCAAATTGAGAAGAAGCACATGCAAGTGGAAGAAGCTAAAGTCAGATTTGAAAAGCAGGTTTAAAGAGGTGATCGGCATATAAAATGGGCAGAAGCAAAGCAAAGACTTCTTGATGAAATGATGTGCAGTAAAATTCCTAAGTATCTTCGGAGGAGAGGTACACTAATTTAGGATGTCAAAGACGGTGTTCGTCAGAACCATTAAAAAAACAAATGTCAAGGTGTGGATCACGAGTTTGACAGATTTGACATTGAAGGAGGAATGCAACCAGAGTTGAAAAGTTGGTACTGATGAAATAAGCATGAAAGTGATATAAGCAGAAAAAGGAAGGACGGGCTGAAAATAATGTTATGGATATAAAAAGGAAAGTTATTAGAATAGATAACATGAGTGTCATTTAGGGGGGTCGCATCTGTTACACCTTGGTTGCCTCTTGGGTCCTCTGGCACAGCCTTTGTAGCCCCGAGCCTCAGAGGTAGCAAAATCAATGCCAAGAAAAAAGGGGTGATTCACTCTTATGGGCGTCGGGCCTCCACCCTCCTTGTTTTCTGCCCCTTACTCACTACAACAATAGTGCATAATAATCGATTATACAATAATAGAGCAATAAAAGAGCAGCACCAGGAGTTGGAATAGAGCCTTTGTTGGCAACTGAGATCAATAAAATAAAATGATTTTAAATGTATGTTGTTTGCATGCACGTAGTTGAGAGTGTTTGCGTGAAAGGGAATGCATATGAGTGAAACGTAGTAATGACAGTGCATGGGATTGAGTGAAACGTAGTAATGACAGTGCATGGGATTGAGTGAGTATAAATAAGTGAGAATGAGTGAGAAAAAGAGACTGCAAGGAAGTGAATGAGAATGAATAAGAATGAGTTTAAAGGAGTGTTACAGTGTGAGGAAATCTGAGTGACAATCTGTATGAGAAAGTGAGCAACAGTAAGTGAGTGTAAATGTGAGAATGAGTAAGACGTGTATGAGAAAGTGAGTAACAGTACGTGAGTGTAACTGTGAGAATGAGTAAGATATGTACGAGAAAATGAGTAACAGTAAGTGAGTGTAACTGTGAGAATGAGCAAGGTTGACATCAAGTGAATGGGGTGGGATTGTATCAGTGAGTCGTAGTATGAGTGAGTGCAATACTGAGTGAGAATGAATGAGAGAGAAAGAGAGAGAGTGTGGCGTAATGCTCAAGTGTCTGCCCTTGGTCCTGGCACACTAACGATATTCATTGCATTGTAGAGGCACTCATGGCACAATGTTGCTACTGGCATACTGGAGGCAATTCTTTGCATGACAGGCACCTGTGACAAAATACTGGCACTGGTATACTAGGAGCAGTACTCGGCTTAAGGGACAAGGATGGAAAAATGCTGCCACTGGCATACTCGAGGAAATTCTTGACAAGACCGCCCATGGCAAAATGCTTGCACTGGCACATTGCAGATGACTCTTGGCATAAGGAAGGACATACATAGCATATGGGAGAGGCCCATACATGTCAAAATGCTGGACCCTGACATATTAGAGCTACTTTTTGAAGTGAGGGTCCCTCATGGCATATGGACCACACTAAAGGCAAAAATCCTCGCACTGGCATATTGTATGTAATTTTTAGCTGAAGTGGGTACGCACAGCAGATTTTTAAAAAATGTGGTTAATTCCTGGGGCACATCAGGTATCACTAGCTTGGCATAGCATAAAAGGACCTGAATATCTGAATAGTGCCCTTTCAGAGCTTATGGCTTTTTAGGAAATGTGTGTGAAAATGGTACTTTAAAATGCAGTTTTTTACCCTGTTCTTTCAAATTCTTCTTGGGGAGAACCCCCTAATCCCCATTTAGAAGAAGTCAAGCTTGCATGCTCACTATAATTCAGGGGAGGTAATTACTACGCCCCAATACTTTCAAAGACTATCAGTCTCCACAGCAAGAGAAGAAGGTCAACAGTGAGCTGATGAACATTGTTTATTTTCAAACACACAAAATGTGATTGGAGGAATGCTTGCAATACGTTTAATCACTGGCAATCACGCTGGAAGCATATTAGCCCATCATTCTTTTGCCCGACATGCCACATCAGTTTGGACCCAGCCATACAAAAATCAGTCTTGACACTGCTCCTATAGTAACAGCCCAGCCCAAACGGCCAGGCCTGGTCCTCCCTGAACCAGAACACAAGCAGCCCCTGATTGGGGCTTTTCAGTCCAGTGTAGCTTAGTTCTAGTGGCACAGTGATTACGGAACTCGCATCTGGGCATAACCTTGGCCACTTAGATCATTAAATCAAACACACAAAAAGTGAAGGTATAATTGCCTGTAATAAGTCTCAGCACTGTCAATTGCTTGGGCTATCATTCCAACCAATTGTTCTTTTGCCTATGATGCCACAACAGTTTGGACCCAGCCATTTACAAATCAGTCTTGACTCTGCTTCAATAAGAACATTCCAGCCAAACTGCCAGGGCAATCACAGTTTTAAGTTGCTTGTGTTCTGGTTCAGGGAGGAGCTGGCAATGCAGATCGGTCTGGACTGTTCCTATTGTTTCAGGGCGAAGACTTATTTGCATACGGCTGGGTCCAAACTGAGGTGCATACTGGGCAAAAGAACGATGGGTTGGAATGCTACCCTGAGCAGTTGCCAGTGGTTAGTCGTATTGCAAGCAATCACACTTTTACTTGTAAACTTCAGTCAAGTCAAATATTGTGATGTCGTCAGGGTTAAGGTCAGGTGACATCACTTCCCAGCAAGATTCAGGAATAAAAGGTCATGTGATGTCACTTCCTGTGATGTCAGTATGGTCAAACAGTATGTAATGTCACCTCTGCCAACCAAGGAATTTATACGAGAAAGAGATAGAGGAAGGCAAAAGATATTGAAAAACAGGAAGATTATAAAATTAGAATCTTAGCCTTGGGATGGATGAATAACAGAAAGTAGGGGAAAATTCAAAAGGATAAACTCAAAAGGCGCAATATGGCATTAGATCACCAAGCATAGCTTTTCAGAGTAGAGTGGGGCCAAGAAGTGAACTTTGTGAAACACCAAGAGAGGACTGATCAGTGAAAGTGTTAACTCTGATAGAAGCAGACCTCACACAAAAATAAGACATTCTCGGAACAGCAGAGTTGGCAGTGTAGCTTAGTTCTAGTGGCACAGTGATTACGGAACTCGCATCTGGGGATAACCTTGGCCACTTAGATCATTAAATCAAACACACAAAAAGTGAAGGTATAATTGCCTGTAATAAGTCTCAGCACTGTCAATTGCTTGGGCTATCATTCCAACCAATTGTTCTTTTGCCTATGATGCCACAACAGTTTGGACCCAGCCATTTACAAATCAGTCTTGACTCTGCTTCAATAAGAACAGTCCAGCCAAACTGCCAGGGCAATCACAGTTTTGGGTTGCTTGTGTTCTGGTTCAGGGAGGAGCTGGCAATGCAGATCGGTCTGGACTGTTCCTATTGTTTCAGGGCGAAGACTTATTTGCATACGGCTGGGTCCAAACTGAGGTGCATACTGGGCAAAAGAACGATGGGTTGGAATGCTACCCTGAGCAGTTGCCAGTGGTTAGTCGTATTGCAAGCAATCACACTTTTACTTGTAAACTTCAGTCAAGTCAAATATTGTGATGTCGTCAGGGTTAAGGTCAGGTGACATCACTTCCCAGCAAGATTCAGGAATAAAAGGTCATGTGATGTCACTTCCTGTGATGTCAGTATGGTCAAACAGTATGTAATGTCACCTCTGCCAACCAAGGAATTTATACGAGAAAGAGATAGAGGAAGGCAAAAGATATTGAAAAACAGGAAGATTATAAAATTAGAATCTTAGCCTTGGGATGGATGAATAACAGAAAGTAGGGGAAAATTCAAAAGGATAAACTCAAAAGGCGCAATATGGCATTAGATCACCAAGCATAGCTTTTCAGAGTAGAGTGGGGCCAAGAAGTGAACTTTGTGAAACACCAAGAGAGGACTGATCAGTGAAAGTGTTAACTCTGATAGAAGCAGACCTCACACAAAAATAAGACATTCTCGGAACAGCAGAGTTGGCATTGGCACAATAGATCTGTGTGTTAACCATACTCCTGTCATTCGTATATTAATTCACTATTTACATTATCAAGACTTGATTTAAATTTTAGTGATGAGACATCACCTTCCTTACACCGGATGATATGATATTCTGCACTCAACTGTTCTCATACAAAGAAGGCTTATAAGAATATACAAACCAAACACTTCTTGTATTGCTTACCTATTGTATTTTAATGATGGGTGAGCAATACCATAATACTGTAACTTGATTAGCTGCTGGCTATTTTCCAGGAAGAATTATAACTACAAGTTGAGATGAGCCTCATTACAATTGCAGCTGCTTTTCTTCTAGTTTGCATGATTATATAAAATGAGAACATCAAATGTTAAATCTTTTACATGCTGTTAACCTGGATAGAACCTGGGGATTAAATACGCACACAGGGCTCATTCTTTGGAATTTTAAAGTAGAAACAAAATAGAATGCATTCTTGATGAAAAAGGCTGTCCCATACTTACATCATGAAGGGGATAAGCTGCCTCATAGACGTTATTTGCTATTAATGTGGTAATACCTAGGGGAAAAAAAATATCATTAACCAAGTACATTTATAAAGAAAGGCTTTTCAGTAACAATATTCCAAGTTCCTGCTATAGACTCGATAACAAGTATTGCAGGTTTATCTGCAGGGATATCATGTGAACAAAAGTAATGATCACAGAGTGGCAACCCAAACCTAAATCAGTTATTACAAGTTAATTTACAAGGAATTTGGAGTAACAGTCCAGTAACATTGTTTCCAGTGGAAATTTCTGATGGAATTCTCAAATCTGTGGGAAATAAATCTAAGTAGGTGGTAATTGGGACCTTGGTGGACTTTGTGAGTTCTGCCCCATACTACACTTAAAGGGACCCCATATCATATCACACTGTTTGAGTATTAAAAAAATATGAATGGCAATTCTGCTTGTAGTTATTACAAGTAACGTTTACATTTCCTAATAAATGTAATATGGGTAATGCCACGCTGTATTGAATGGAAAACCCATTTTACATAAATCCCTCTGTTTGGCCTTGATTGTTTGTGCTTTTGACATCTGGACTGTGTTAATCTGAAGACCCTCACTGTATAAGCCTTTTCTTAATATATTATAACTGTAAGGCTATATTAATTGGCATAATTGACTTTTACGTAACTCAAACATCAGAATCCACAAAATGTACCAGCGAGACAAAAGCCTAATACCCCATGTGAGCCATATCAAGGCTTGCACCAGTCACTTAGTAGAGTAAACACCTTTAACATGGTCTGAGAAGCAGCAGTCATATCATGCTG
Organism: Calotriton arnoldi; assembly: GCA_963921515.1. NCBI lineage: Eukaryota > Metazoa > Chordata > Amphibia > Caudata > Salamandridae > Calotriton > Calotriton arnoldi. Next base: position 187,288 of record CAWUFW010002826.1, on the reverse strand, counting down.
TATAACAGGCCTCCCTTTTAGAGTGCAATGAAACCTATTTTGGGAAAGTAAAATACAAATATTGACATTAGATATATCACCTCTTGTTTTGTTTATAAAAAATAAGGCTGGGTTCGTAGTGCTCAAAGTCAAAGCACGTAAGTTGTGCATATTTGCATCTTTAAAGGGGTAACAAGGGCATTTTGGCTTGTAGAATGCAGCTGTGTCTGCACTGGTAATTCCTTGCAGATTCAAAAGTGTACTTGTGTCTAAATTTACTTTGGAGAGATATAGAACTGCCCTTTTGCATTTAACTAAGTATTTGAAATAAAAAGCGTTAGACAAGAAGGAATTTTATTTCTTATGCCACCGCAATGATTTTTTATTATATTAGTATATGTCTGTTTTCTTGCATACTAGGGAAAACCTAGTGCCTTCCATCTCCTGTCCAGGCTAGGCTCCCTACAGAGCACTGGGAATTCGCTTTCCCTATAACTTTTCTTGACCTGGTAGAGGTGAGAAGTGGGCCTCAGACCAGATGCTTTCTGGAAAAAGAGGCTACCTGTACTGTAGATCCCTCCTGTTTGATAGCCATCTGTCAAAAGTAGAACAACAGTGATCAGAGCTCTTCTCAGACGAAGGATTGGTCAGCTGTCACTGCCTTCTGTCTCAACAAGCCCCCATCAGATCAGAGAAAGTCAACAATGATAAAGGTGTTGGAACCCATGGCTCAAGCATAGGAACCCAACGTCAATCCCTCCAACTCCCCTTCAACGTTTGTCTATGCCCCATATAGAATTGAGGTTCATAAGATGACCCTTGCAGGGGGTGAGGAAGGAAGTGAAAGAGAAGACACTGGGTCCCGCAGGTGGTTGGTAAGAAAACCTGAAACAGGATAGATGGAACATGATTGGTGGCACAGGCATTTCTTGCAGGAATAAACTTCAGAGAGGATCTACTAACAAATAGTTAAGCTCAATGATTATCCATTTTGTATGCAATGAACATGAAATTAGGTCTCACCCACTTCTTCCACAAGATGTTTGTCACTTACCCAGATCATACTTCTGATGAACTGTAGCTAGCCCCTGGACTTACCTGGAATTGTGCCCTAAGACCAATAGATGCATCTGAAACACTGGAGCATTGAGAGGGATGAAGACTACAGGAGTGAAATAGATACACCAGAGCACAAGGAGAGTAATAGGATAACTACAGGAGGAGAAAAACTGGAGGACTGAGGGGTGGGGGGGAAATACCAACAAAGGTGATGGGAGAGAAATGAAAATCTGCAAGTAATTAAGAACAAACACTATCTTCAGACACATGTGCTTGTTATAGGGGAACTGGCATTCTCTATGACCTGAATTCTACTTTTCTGGCTGGTCCTAAAATAGCTGGTGTAGGATACTAGGTAAATTGTGACTGGAATCACCCACCGTACTCTAGCGAGGGCAAGTCTGAACTTTCCAATGACCTGTTTTCAATCTCCGCCAATCTGGCTTCATTATATGGCTTGTACTACTTGTTATTGGTGAGGATCCTATGTGTGTGACCCTACATGCTAGGATAGGGGGCCTGATAGAAAGGGCAGCTCCTTCAAGTGGCATCTTCCCTCCATTACTGACAGGTAGAAGTTAAAAGGGAATCCCTTTTGTAGCCAAGGGGTGTCATAGATAATTAGGATCCTTACTCCCTGGAGGGCAGGCCTAGAAGATGTATGCTTATTTTTGATCATGCTAGGGCTGAAAGAGATCAAGCCACAGTAACTAGGTCAGAAGGAGAAAAATGTTTGAGAATTTTCTTCCAATTTCTTTATGTAATTCTGTATTGACATCTAGTAGGTAAAATGGAATGTTTCAAATTTTTTTTTTTTTTTTTTAGTTTTATATAGCGCGAACTTGACCAGAATCGGGTATCAGAGCGCTTTACATAGCACCAGTTGCATTACATGAGGACACATTCATTTTTCTTAGGCACAGGGAGATTAAGTGATTTGCCCAGAATCACAGGATGTTCAGCATCATTGCCGAGACTTGAACCCAGTTCCCCAGATTTGAGGTCGACCGCCCTAGCCGTTAGGCCAACTCCTCTCCCCAAATTAGACCCCTCTGTAGCTATGGGGCCTCAAAAATGGTCAAGCGCTTTACATGCCTGGGCAAAAGGCAGGGGTGACTACTGGGTTTTTGGAGAAGCTATGAGGCAGTGAGAGAGGTTTAACCCAGGATGCTTCTCATCATGTTACCAAACTACCGAACATGGCCCTGTTAGATAGGTTGTAAAGAACTGGGTCTTGCCGTTGAGAAATGAAAGAGGGGAATGCTCTGGAATTTTGGCAGCAAGTCACTAGCGGTTCAGCCTTACAAAACAGTGTTCCCACCATTCCTAAATTACAGTCAAGCTTGGTTCAGAGAAGACAACAACAAAATATCAACTTGGTGAAGGACTAAGGAATATATCTCTTTACTACTCATGCGATACATCGCATGCCATTACAACGCGGTCGTTACAACGACCGCGTTGTTACATCGCGAACCATTACATCGCAAGTCGTCACAACGACTTGCTGTAGGGGGCATGCTGGACTTAGGAATAGTATAATTTACTATTCCTACTCCAGTTTGTGCAACAGTAGGGAAGGTGTTGGATTGTAAATCCAACACCTTCTGCCCCCTACAGCAAGTCGTTGTAACGACTTGCGATGTAATGGTTTGCGATGTAACAACGCGGTCGTTGTAACGACCGCGTTGTAATGGCATGCAATGTATCGCATGCGATGTAAATGCTATTTCCCAGGACTAAGGTGGGTTATTCCTGGTTCTCTCTTGAATCTGTGACTCTGAAAAGCTACTCTCCATGTTAGGAAAGCTAGCTTGCTATTGGTGCACAAGGAGATGAGGATTCTGGATACCTGTGGAAGAAGAACCAGCAAAACCAGTTAATGCTGAACATTTGGCTATGGTCCTAATTGAAAGTAATATTTTTTTTATATTCACTTGAAACTGTGTCTGGGTGTCCGAGAAGCAACCCATGAAAATTTTGGGATAATTTATAACATTTAATGTATGTTCTAAACATTTGAACTTAGAAATCATTTCCCTGATGACCTGAGACCTTAAAGGGCAAGATTTTCAGATGCATACTGCTCAGAGCTTTTTGACACAAGACTCAAGACTTCAGTGTGATGTCATGGAAAAGATATCTGACCCAATGAAGCGCTGCCCAGACAGCTCGAGTAAGAAAAGGGGTAAAACTGTGCCCACCCCAACTCAAGCTTATCAGCTATGTTTTCAAGGGATGTCCAGTTCTGGCCTTTTTTACAGAGTGGCCGATCACAGATTCAATGTACACTGCACCTTGCTGAGTCCATCTTGGCCCAAGCTTCTCACTTCCATACTGTACAGGTTTTATATGCCTCATTCCCATGGCAAAATGATGACCAGGGTGTTCTACCTTGCCTTGCTTCACTTCATTACTGGTAAGTAATGGATGGCACCTGGGTCCCAGTCAAACCCCCCAACAGGATAAAATAGATTTTCAAAAATACTGTTTTTATCTACAATTTCTAAAAGTATTATAAGTCCTCATCCTTACAACTTATTCTTGTGTTTCTGCCATTGTATTCTTTATATTTTCCTCTAATTATTCAATGTGGTTTGTGAATTTTGAGCCATTGCTTGCTTCACCATAACATCGTTTTGGTGTTGCTATACGTGTATCATATGCATTTTTCAGTGAGAAAGGCTTTGCTGCTATTGCCAACCTACGAAGATTACTCTGAGGTCTATGAACAGAAAGCTTGTCTGCTTGTGGCCTCTATATTGTTTTACTGTACTGTAGAACAGTCAAAGCTGATATCAAGATTGAGTCCTCTCTCTCTCCGCTTGTCTAATAATCTTGTTTCCTGCAGCATTGATTAACTTCTATACAAATATTTGGATGTATTCACAATTAACTCCTTCTGTGTAGAGGACAGAACATTCTGTCCTCTTCCACAATGGGCGTGTGTGGAGCACGGAAACATGCCATCCTTTGCACACGTCCAGAAATCCCTCTGCTGTTTACAGCAGAGGGATTTCCTTTTTTTATTTTTCAGAGTCAGGAGCAGTAGAAGATCTTCCCCTGCCACCCGACGCATGTTTTTTTTTCTAGTGTAATGATGATCGGCGCCCATGCCGCGCTGACGTCATTACATTGAAAGTGAAAGTGAAGTGAGCCGAACCGGCTCATTGGAAAAAGGGTCCGTTTTCGATGGAAAAATGTGCTGCGTCCATGTTGCGTTTTGGGCCGTTTCCTGTCGCGGACTCTAGGTCCACCCACACAAGTGAGATACCATTTTTATCGAGAGACTTGGGGGAATGCCGGGTGGAAAGCAGTTTGTGGCTCCCTGCAGATTCCAGAGCTTTCCATTACACAAATGTGAGGAAAATGTATTTTTATAGTCAAAGTTTGCAAGGGATTCTGGGTAATAAAAGGTGGTTAGAGCCATGCAAGTCAGCCCACCCTGGATAGCCCTAGGTGTCTAGTTTTCAAAAATGTACAGGTTGGCTAGGTTTCCCTAGGTACCGGCTGAGCTAGGGTCCAAAAGGGACACAGAATATCCACAGGGGAACACAGAATAGTAGAACAAGTGTTTTTGCCAACTGTCCGGACCTGGGGAGCCCTGCTTGACTGGGCTCAGAAGCTCTGACTAGGCCCCATGCACACCCACGGGTAGGAGACCCTGTCCTGGAATCCGTCCCCCAGCCAGCCGAACTGCGAAGGGACTAGGACGGGGTCCATCGGGCCTGGAGAGGCTTCCCCTGCTTGGCCAGGTTCAAAAGCTCTGACCGGGCCCTCCGTCCTGGGCTCTGTTCTCCAGCCCACCACATGGCAAAGTGCCCAGGATGGGGTCCCACGGGGCCTGGGACCGGAGGTCCGGAGAACTGGGACCTTGGGCCTGGGTCCTCGAGCCTGGGGTCTGGGGTGTGGGGCCTGGGTATGGGTCATGGGGCCTGGGTCCTTTTGACCGGGTCCTAGGTCCTGTATCCTGGGGCATGGGGCCTGGGTCCTGTTCCCTGGGTCCCGGTGCCTTGGTAGCTTGTGCCCCACCCAGTAGTCCAACCAGAGTTGAAGGGTGTCGGTGGTGTCAGGTTCCAGATGCTGCCTGGCAGTCCGGGCCCCCGCACCATGCCGTCACCCTTCTCCCCCTAATGCATTTCTGCCTGGCAGTTCGGGCTGGTCTGGTCCCATGGGGAATAGGCTCAAGACTGATTTGCATATGGCTGAGTTCAAACTGGAATGGCATGGGGAGCAAAAAACAATTAAGACCCAGATCTCTGTACTGGAGTGAATGTTTGACATTGTTCAACATTCTGTCCATCAATTGTTCTTTTTGCATTTGTCACCCCGAGTGGGACGGGTATGCCCAGACATGAGTCCCGTGCTCTCCATTCCACTGGAGTCAAGCTTGCCTGGCTGATGAGGGGTGAAACCCTGAAACCGGTCCCAGGATGCTTGCTTCCGGTCCTGGGAGGACCTGGCTTGGCAGTTCGGGCTGGACTGTTCCCATGTGGAACAGGATCTAGACTGATTTGTATATGGTTGAGCTCAAACTGGAATGGCATGGGAGCAAAACAACGATGGATTAAGGCCCAGATCTCTGTACTGGGGTGAATGTTTGACATTGTTCAACATTCTATCCATCAATTATTCTTTTTGCATAGTGCATTTCCGCAGCAGCTCGGAACGACGATTCTGTGGGGTGTCCCCACTGCCCAGACCGGCATCCCTGTGTCTCAGGCTGTGCCTTGGCCTGTCTCTCCCTTCCGTGGAGATGGCTGGGCCCGCTGGTGCCCATGTGACTGGACATGTTCCCCCCCAGCAAACCCCACCATGTGGACGTGCTTCCCCAGCAGGCTCTTGATGGGTGCGAAGGTCAGTCTGGGACGGGCACGCGGCACCCAACAACCCATCCAACAGGTGCGACTACCTGGTTGATCCTGCCAGTAGCATATGCCTGTCTCAAAGATTAGGCCATGCATGTAAAGTACACAAGGCCGGTACAGTGACACTGCGAATGGCTCATTAAATCAGTTATGGTTCCTTTGATCACTCCATCTGTTACTTGGAAAACTGTCGTAATTCTAGAGCTAATACATGCCGATGAGCACTGACCACCTGGGATGCATGCATTTATCAGACCAATACCAATCCGGGCTTTCCCGGCTGCTTTGGTGACTGTAGACAACTTGGGCCGATCGCATGTCCCATAACGGCAACAATACATTCGGATGTATGCCTTATTAACTTTCGATGGTACTTTCTGTGCCCACAATGGTGACCACGGGTAACAGGGAATCAGGGTTCGATTCCAGAGAAGGAGCCTGAGAAACGGCTACCACATCCAAGGAAAGCAGCTGGTGCACAAATTACCCAATTCCGACTCTGGGAGGTGGTGATGAAAAATAACAACACAGGACTCTTTCGATGCCCTGTAATTGGAATGAGTACACTTTAAATTCTTTAACGGGGATCTATTGGAGGGCAGGTCTGGTGCCAGCAGCAACGGTAATTCCAGCTCCAATAGTGTATATTAAAGTTGCTGCAGTTGAAAAGCTTGCAGTTGTCTCTTGGGATCGAGCTGGCAGTTTGCCATTCGATGAGCTACCGCCTGTCCCAGCGCCTGCCTCTCAGCGCCCCGTTGATGCTCCTGATTGAGTGTCCTGGCTGTCCAAAGCATTCACTTTGACTAAATTAGAGTGTTCAAAGCAGACTGGTCACCTGAATACTTCATCTAGGAATAATGAAATAGGACTCCGGTTCGATTTTGTTGATTTTCGAAACTGGGGCCATGATAAAGAGGGACGGCCGGGGGCATTCGTATTGTGCCGCTAGAGTTAAAATTCTTGGACTGACGCAAGACGACCCAAAGCAAAAGCATTTGCCAAGAAAATTTTCATTAATCAAGATCGAATGTCTGAGGTTTGAAGACGATCAGATAGCGTTGTATTTCTGACCATAAACGATACCGACTAGCTATCTGGGGGTATTATTCCGTTGACCCGCCGAGCAGCTTCCCAGAAACCAAACTATTTGGGTTCCAGGGGGAGTATAGTTGCAAAGCTGAAACTTAAAGGAACTGACGGAAGGGCACACTAGGAGTGGAGCCTTTGGCTTAATTTTACTCAACATGGGAAACCTCTCCCGGCCCGGACACGGAGAGCATTTACAGATTAATAGCTCTTTCTCGATTCTGTGGGTGATGGTGCATGGGTGTTCTTAGTTGGTGGAGTGATTTGTCTGGTTAATTCCAATAGCAAACAAGACTCCTCCAGGCTAACTAGTTATGTGACCCCCAGCCATCGACATTCAATGTCTTAGAGGGACAAGTGGCGTTCAACCACACGAGATCGAACAATAACAGGTCTGTGATACCCTTAATGTCTGTGCTGCACGTGCACTACACTGAACATATCAGCGTGTGCCTACCCTTCGCTGACATGTACGGGTAACCCTGTGAACCCCTTTCATGATAGGGATTGGGGCCTGCAATTATTTCCCATGTACGAGGAATCCCCAATAAGTGCGGGTCATAAGTAACCCTGGGCATAATACTTCACTACGCTCACAGAGCATGCAAAGTTTGTGCTACTACGCACAATGCACGTAGCAGAGTGAAAAACTGTGCTAATTGACGTAACATAGCAGCAGTATAATAAACTCCAACAAATGCTTTGATAAAGCAATTTTCCATACTAAAAAAGCATATAACCAATTCACAAAAGTGAATTTTGACAATAATATATCAAGCAATGAGAGAGGTGATGATTTTGGGGTCCCCCCTAACCTAGGGGGAGGACCAAGCAGATGCCTTGAACACAAAAAGCATATCATGTGAACGATTCAGTGGTGGTCCCTTCCTCCTAGGACCACCCCAAGCACAGTTATGGGCAAAAATACAATCCCAACCAAAGGCCCTGCAAAGCATTATGGGACGAGATTAGCAGTGGGCAGTGAATATTATAGTGTCCAATATCAAAATAATTCTACAAAGAGCTGCAGTTCAACTAGTCGTTACTAGATGTCCCTCATGAGTCAAATGCAAAAGCATTGAAACCCTTTCATGAAGCTTTTGCATTTGACTCGTGAGGGACATCTAGTAACGACTAGTGGAACTGCAGCTATTTGTAGAATTATTTTGATATTGGATACTATAATATTCACTGCCCACTGCTAATCTCGTCCCATAATGCTTGCAGGCCTTTGGTTGGGATTGTATTTTTGCCAATAACTATAGCTTGGGGTGGTCCTAAGAGGATGGGACCACCACCGAATCGTTCAAAAGATGTGCTTTTTGTTTTCAAGGCATCTGCTTGGTTCTCTCCTAGGTTAGAGAGGATCCCAAAATCATCAGCTTTCTCACTGCTTGTAAATTTATCGTTTTCACTTTTGTGAAATAACTATATGCATTTTTAGCACATAAAGACAGAAATTTATTTTAACTTGCACTGTGCAAGATGCCTTTGGCAATTATTGTACAGTGCAGTCAAGCACACAGCTACGCACTTGCACTACACTATTTGTGTAGCTACGTGTAGTTCAAAATGTACTTTGCGTAGCTACGTGTAGTGCTACTACGCAAACTACACCCAGGGTTAGTCATAAGCTCACGTTGTACCCATCACCTGTCACTACTACCATTGTATGGTTTAGTGAAGTTCTCGGATCGGCCCTGCCGGGGTCGGCAACAGCCCTGGCAGAGTGTTGAGAAGACGATCAAACTTGACTTTCTAGAGGTGGTAAAAGTCATTACAAGGTTTCCGTTGGTGAACCTGTGGAAGTAACACTAATGGCAGAGAGCAGCCAGAGCGACTGACGGTGCCAGCCCAAAACCCTTGGCTACCTCCCAGATGGAAAACACACCGTTGGGCCTTCCCTTCATGTGCCCTGGCCGGTGGAGCAGTCTGCGGCTTCCGGGTCGGTTGGACGAGGACCGGGCATGGGGCAGGCTCCCCTAACCAGGAGCACCTGTCCAACGTAAGCGTGAGAGACGGGCCACCCTGGCCCCTTTAGGAGCAAGACGATGGAAAGCCCTCCTAAGACGGAACGCATGCTAACCCAGCTTGACCCTGCAGTTGCCTTCCTGGGCTCGGACCACCCCCGAAGGCCCTGCTGCCCCAGGCTCTCCTGTGCCCGATCTTGGCTCAACTGGGTTTCAGGCAACCGAGGAGAGGCCCTTCTCATGTGGCAGGGCAGCCTGGATGAAAAGAAGCCAGGGAAGCGAGAAGATCCCTGGCTGCTCTCGGCAGGGGCATGCGGGATGGGGGGAGCCACTCTTCCCTTCCGGTGCCTCCGACCAGGCCAGGGGTGGACTACTCCCCAGCTCACTGGCATGGCTCAGGCCACCGCCCAAGCAGGGGGCTCTCAATGCTGCAGGGGTCGAACCCACTGGCAGATTTGGTGTATGTGTTGGACTAAGGAGCCAATAGGGCAAAGCTACCATCTGGGGGATTATGACTGAACGGCTCTAAACCAGAATCCCCCCTAAATGCTAATGATACCACAGTTCTGTGGAGCCTCGGTTGGCTTTGGATAGCCAGCCTCTTGGGCTGGTGTGTCAAGCCGCTCGCTTTGGGACCGGAGCATGGACAGAAGGGGGCTGCCTCCATCACCCTTAGTGCACCCCATTTTTCGTGAGGCACCTGGTGCTGTAACCCAGTATTTGTAAAGCGCAAACTTATCACCCCTAAGCATCTCAAGGCGCTGGGGGCCGTCTGGAAAATTAAGCAAGCTATTGCCCAGAGTCACATGGTGCTGGGCTGAGCTGCAGCCGGGGATAGAACCATGAGCCCTGCGCACCAGAGTCAGCCGCCCTGGCTGCTGCGCCACACCTCTGCTGGTGCTAAATCATTCATAGATAACTTGATTCTGTGTCAGGGTTTTGTAAGACGCAGAGCAGCTACCTTGCTGCGATCTATTGAAAGTCATCCAATGAGCCAAGCTTTTGTCTCCGTCCGTGGGTGCCTGCCAGCCCCATGGGGGTCCCTCTGCTGCCCAGCCAGTGGGAGATACGTGGAGGGGTTGTGGCCTCGTGGGAGGCCGCTTCCACCATGTGCCACCTGGCACAGGGGCCTCCCCCTCACACCCTGTGCCGCTGGGTGCAGGGTCGGGGCACAATCCCTTGCAGGTCAGCAGGGCGACCAGATGGCCAGAGCTGGCCTCAGAGCACACAGCCACTCTCGTCATCAGTGGACTGCAGTATGTCTGGCCCCTGAGGACCTGGTTGTTCTGGTCATCCAAGGCCATCTGATCGCTGGGTTGTCCTTGGCCATATTGTCACCAGGCTGGTCAACCAAATGGCCCATGGGTTGGCCGACCCGATGGCCAGCAGGCCAGCCTGCTGGGCTAACTCCAACTTTTGTCCCCCACCCAGGGTTCTGTGAGCCCCCATTTTTTGAGGGCTTAATAGTCGAGGAAAATTGGCTTTCCGGACTGGCCTGTTAGAAGAGGGTGTGGGGTGGGCTGGGCTTAACCCTCCTTGGCTCCCCTGGCCTGGGCTCCAGGAAGGCAAACATCTAAGGCAGCACCCTGAGCCCACGGCATGGTGGTGACAGTTACTACCCAGGGCAGGGTGGCTGCAGACCAGGGAGGACTCTTGTGCTTCCCAACTGGGTTTGGGGTAAAGAGCAGAGATCAGCCCTGCATTAAGGCCCAGGTCTGGGGCACTGAGCTAGAACATGGGCCCAGGAGATCTTCGAGAAGCCCTCAGCAGATGACAGGGCCTGGTCTCGAATGGCAGCAACTGTCGATGTCCCACGCCACCCAGGCAGGCCTGGTGCAAAGCTTACTGTTCTCCTAAGAACAAGCAGGGCCTGGCAAAAGGAAGTTCTCTCCCCCCTTCTCTGGCAGGGAGGCCGTGGTCATGCCCTCAGTCAGAACCCTGGCAGGACCTGGGCTCCATGCACCAGCCCTCTGTGCCATCAAGCATATGGTCACGGACAGGGCGGTCTGCCCGGGGATGGTCCAGACCCGACTCTGGTCGATCGGGCATAGTTGGGCCTATTTGGCTACTGTGGGCTGCTTGATTGGAAACACTTGACCGTAGCCCCGGTCAGGGATTCCGAGTCACAGTGTGGACAGGACAGGGCTCTGCAGGGTCAAGGAGCCAGCAGGCCTGGGTCTGTGGGCCCACCAGGGCCCTGGGCTGCCTTCCCAGCCCACAGTGTCAAAAAGGGGATGCTTCCCATGCGTGGCTGGGTTCAGAGGATCTGAATGCAGCCCCGGGGCCCCCGCTGGTCTGTGGGGTGGGTGCCCCCATCCAGGTCTCTCTCTTCTAGCCTGCCGCATCGCAAGGGGCCCAGGACAGGGGTCCTGCGGGCCCAGGGAGGCTTTCCCTGCTTGGCTGGGTTCAGAAGCAAGGACCGGGGCCAGGACTCCATTGGGCCCTGGGGTGGGAGCCTCCGTCCCACATCCCATTGTGTGTCCTAGCACCTGACATGGGATCATGCGGGCCCGGGGATGCCTCCCCTTCGTTGCCATGTTCGGAATCTCCAGCAGGGCCCTGGGGCGGGCGTTCCCGCCCTGGGCTCTGTCTTCCATAGGCCTTGAAAAATCTTAATAATGTTACTAGACCTACAGATCGAGTAACTTGAATAAACTCCATATCTTGTGCCCATTTCGGAAATACATAGGTTTCCTGGATACCTATTTTTCACTTTTTATATTTTACCAAATGAATTGCTATATACCCGGTACACAATGAAAAACCATTGCAAGATGCAAGTCAATTATTGACTCTGGGTTCCTGGTGTTTTGGGGAACCTAGAAGCCTTATATATCCTGCAACCAGAAGGGTCCAGCGGACGTAATGGTATATTGCTTTCGAAAATATGCCATAGTTAGGAGTTACAGATGAAAAACATATACACAAATGGCTGTTCTTTTTCAACTCAATTTTATATATTTTTTATTTTATATGTTACTTTTCATAGGAAAACCTTGAAGGATCTACACATTTGACCCCCTTGCTGAATTCGGAATTGTGTCTACTTTTCAGAAATGTATAGCTTTCCCGGATCCACCATGGGTTTCATACACAGTTCTACCACTAACTGGAAGGAGGTTGTAAGCTCAAACATTAGGAAAATTGGCTATGTCCCAGTAAAATGCCAAAAGTATGTTGCAAAATGTGGTTTTCTGATTCAAGTCTGCCTGTTCCTGAAAGTTGGGAAGATGGTGATTTTAGCACTGCAAACACTTCGTTTATACCATTTGCAGGAAAAAAACTGATGCTTTCTTCTGCAGCACTTGTTTCCCAAAAAAAAAAAAACTTTAGCTGTATTTTGGCTCATTTCTCTGTCCCCTCCAGGGGATTCCTCAAACCGTGTGTACCTTTAGATTCCCCAGGATGTTGCAAAAAAAGTATGCACATTTGGCATGGATATCTTATGTGAACAAAAGGTTATGAGGGCTTAAGCGCGAACTACCACAAATAGCCAAAAAAATGGCTTAGCACAGAGGTGGAGGCCTTGCAGTGAAAGGGCTAAGCAGTAGCCTCACAAGCTATGAAAGGGTGGAATGTCACACTGAGGTCACAACTAGATCGTCATTGATGTGTCATCCCACCAGTGGATGATAAGTATCTCCTACCCAGTCTATAACCAAAAGCACAAACTTAGGGGCAGATCTACAAGAAAGTCCTGCAGCGTGGCGCTGCAAGCCCTTTGGCTGCGCCACGCTGCGGCACTTTCAGAGCACAGGAATGCGACATATTTACAAGAATATGTCGCATTCCTGTGCTTCCCCTGCGCTGGCGCACAAACAGCTGCCAAGCGCCGGCGCAGGCACCCTTGCACCATGGTGCAAGGATGCCTGCGCCATGGGGAGATTGTTTCTGTGCAGGAAGGGGCACCTTTCTGCACAAAAACAATCAGTACAGGCTTTTCCTCTTTCAATGCGTGCTGCAGAATGCAGCACGCATTGAAAGAGGAAAAAACTAGGAGAAATCCTCGGTGCGCCTTGCTACGCCACCTCTAGGGTGGCGTAGCTTTCAGACGCATCTCCAGATTTACGATTTCTCGTAAATCTGGAGATGTGTCTTGTTCCATGGGTGTTGCGTGGGAACACCCACAGCAACACCCATGGAACGCCCCTTCAACGCAAAGTGCTGCGTGTGAAGGGACGGTATTTACAAGGAGAGGAAAAGTCACGCATGGTGGCTTTTCCTCTCCTTGTAAATATCGAGGAGCCCCTGCGCCACCAGTACGTCACGAAAAGTGACGTACTGGTGGCGCAGAAGGCTTGTAAATCTGCCCCTAATTATTTTAAGGACCGTTGCCTGGAAAAGATCTACACAAAGAAGGAGGTTAAGCTAAACAACCATTGTGGGTACTTCGAGTACCCGTTCTGAAATGTGTTATTACTTAACTTAAGTTGACATTTGTTTTTAACTAGAAGTAATTTTTCACTACTTCAAAAAACAGGACAGGGAAAGAAAAATGAGAACAGAAAAAAGGAAGTAGAAACAAAGTGGAATATCTCGTATAAATGCGAAAACAGTAAAAAAAAAAAAGGACAAAACGTATTAAACGACCAAAGAAGAATTCAGGGGCATATTAGCAAGACCAACGTTAAAATTATCGCCGTTTTAGCGGCAGGAAACTGCCGCTAAAGCGGCGATAATGGGCTTGCTAATATGCGCTATGGAATTCCAATAGAAGCCCAGGTTAGATGTGCAGGACATCTAACCTGGGCTTCTATTGGAATTCCATAACGCATATTAGCAAGCCCATTATCGCCGTTTTAGCGGCAGTTTCCTGCCGCTAAAACGGCGATAATTTTAACGTGGGTCTTGCTAATATGCCCCTCAATGTTTATAAAGAACAAATGTCCCCTTCGATTGCCTTCACACCACTGTCCGGTACGTGAAATAGTCCTAACTTTTCATTCTCGAAAAAAAGCCTCTCGTGACTAGACTGCACAAATGTATGGTGGAGTTGTGCTATGAACAACACCCATTAGGAACCAGAGGGACTCAATTACGAGAGATTGAGAAACTACGGGGCATATTATCAAGCACGGCGTTAAAATTATCGCCGGTTTAGCGGCAGAAAACTGCCGCTAAATCGGCGATAATGGGCTTGATAATATGCCCTGGAGAATTCCAATAGAAGCCCATGTTGACACCAGAACATGGGCTTCTATTGGAATTCTCCAGGGCATATTATCAAGCCCATTATCGCCGCTTTAGCGGCAGTTTTCTGCCGCTAAACCGGCGATAATTTTAACGCCGTTTCTTGATAATATGCCCCTACTTTTTACACGTTACTTAAGCAGAGACAAGTCTCCAGAGGTAATGGGCCTGTGAGTTAATCCACTCCACCACTTACCTCATGCGAGTGAAACACTGCAAATTAATTGTGTCCTAACTAAATCTTAGCAACCATGGGGCATATTAGCAAGACCGGCGATAAAATTATCGCCGTTTTAGCGGCAGGAAACTGCCGCTAAAGCGGCGATAATGGGCTTGCTAATATGCGTTATGGAATTCCAATAGAAGCCCAGGTTAGATGTCCTGCACATCTAACCTGGGCTTCTATTGGAATTCTATAACGCATATTAGCAAGCCCATTATCGCCGCTTTAGCGGCAGTTTCCTGCCGCTAAAACGGCGATAATTTTATCGCCGGTCTTGCTAATATGCCCCCATGTTTTCTGTGAGCGTGGAACTGATTCAGGAAAAGATGTAGAAAGTTTAATAAAAGTAACGTTTTGAAAATAAGATTTAATCAATTGTGGTTGTTTTCTGAGACCAAAGTGCTGCTAGTTTTAGAAAGCAGAAACGTAGGGGCCTATTACCAACAGCGTGCGTTAATTAACGCAAACCACAGTTAGCGTCGTTTTTTTTATCGCTGGATTCGTTTGCGGAGATAACGCGTTATTAGCAACGTTTTATCTCCAATGCGAAACAAATCCAGCGATGGCGGCGATTCCCAGCATTAGCACGAGAATTCCTTGCGATAAATTCCTATCGCTAAGGAAAAACTCGCTAATAGGCAGGTGGGGACTTAACCGTAGAATCCACCTCCCATAGACTATAATGGCTAAGTCAGGTTTCTAGCAGGTGTTAAAATCCAGCGCTAATCGGGGTTAACGCACATTTTTTTATCGCTTCGCGGGCCTTGCTAATAGTGTGAAGTTGTGTTTGCGACTGTCTGCGTGTATTTTTAGTGAGGAACGCCCACTTTGCATGTCATTAGCGATAAATATCGCTGACATGCAAAGCGGTAAAAAAACGGGCGCTAATGCCCGCAAACTGTCGCTAACTGCTGTTAGAGACAGTTTGCTGATAGGGCGATAAAAATATCGCCGCTTTAGCGGCAAAAAGTGCCGCTAAAGCGGCGATAGTGCCCTTGCTAATATGCCCCGTAATTTTACATTAAATCAATTTGAAGAATCCCGCACACCCTCAACAATTCCATTATCTTTATTTTAATTTTTAATTTTGTGTAACAAGTTTCCTCAGTGTCACCCGCGTGTTAGGAAAATAATATTTACTCATGAGAAAAAAAATGAAAAATTCTGAATATATAAAAGTCGTTACAGCTAGTTATTTTGAAACGTAATTTCCCTACAATGCACAGTGCTGTCTGAGTTTGGCAAACAAACTATACATCAATGACTCTATTTTAATAGGACAGTTACATTACAGATGAAATGTCTGTTTAAATATTACCGACAAAAACTGGCATGCATCTAAACCTGTAGTACGAAATGTACACTTCACTGGTTATTAGCAACTATTTATGTAACCTACAATTTAAAAGCTGACCTAAATCAGATATCGATTTCAAGGCACTCATTATTTTCGGCATTATGTATGTACAACACTGAAAAGTATCTTATTAAACATAGGGGCATATTAGCAAGACCGGCGATAAAATTATCGCCGTTTTAGCGGCAGGAAACTGCCGCTAAAACGGCGATAATGGGCTTGCTAATATGCGTTATAGAATTCAATAGAAGCCCAGGTTAGATGTCCTGCACATCTAACCTGGGCTTCTATTGGAATTCTATAACGCATATTAGCAAGCCCATTATCGCCGTTTTAGCGGCAGTTTCCTGCCGCTAAAACGGCGATAATTTTATCGCCGGTCTTGCTAATATGCCCCATACTTTATTTGAAAAAATAAAAACAATTGTAGAGTGCGTGGAGCTGGCCTAGATGGGCTGCTACATTTCATTTAGCACCCCCACCCTACTCTTTGAACCTATGCCATTATGTAAAACACAATTTAATGGGAATTTTATTTGAGGGAGAAACTTGCTATTTTCGTCCAAACCTTCGAAACACAAACATATAAAGTCACTACTTGAGCAAGTGCTTTTAAACTACAGGGGATGCACACTTGTGAATGTTATAATATTGTCATCATGTTTTGCTTGGTTGTGCCATAAAAAGAGATAAACTACATGCAAGTCACTATCAGGCACATGCATCATACAAAATACCGGTCACAAAGAGGCAGATTCGCAGAATCTGCCCCTTTGCGACCAGTATATTTGCATTTGGGATGCATCAACCCAAATGCAAATTCGCAATTTAAGTAATCGCAAAATTTGCGATTACTTAAATTGCGAATGCATTTAGGGAATCGCAAATTGCGATTACCTAAATGCAATGCATGATGCAGTTCCAAATAGCGATTTTGCTATTAGGGAGCGCAAAATACCGACAATTTAAACTTGATGGTATTTTGCGAAAACTTTGAAAAATGCACTCAAGTGCATTTTTCAAAGTTCCATGTTACACACACACATGCCCTTGGGGCATGTGTGTGCGCAACATGTGTTCACATTACAATTTCAGGGGTGCAACAGGGTGTCCTTTTGGCACCCTTGCACCCTTGAAATTGCATGCGCAATTTGCGAGTACCTATTGGGTACTCGCAAATTGCGCATGCAATTCCCATTCATTCCTATGGGCCTCTAGGCCCATAGGAATGAATGGGAATCAATTCCTTAATTGCGACTCGCAATTTGCGAGTCGCAATTAAGGAATTTGTAGGAATCGCAATTTTATTTGCGATTCCTAAATGCATAAGCAATAGCGATTCTTTAAATGCGATTCCTTAAAAATCGCAAATAAAGAATCGCTGTTGACTTCTTTGATGCATGTGCACCAAAGTTCCTGTCCTAAAAATGAGGGTGCAGGTATGAACTTACACAGTCTCATGTAAATATGGCAGAACATGCAATTCCAGGCGAGTCTCCAGCTAACCAGTTATCACTAGTGAAGGTAAACTAAAGTCCTAAGCCACAGGGAGCTAGCGAGCCACCTGAGAATCCTCAGACACTCTCTCAGTAGATGTTTTTTTCATCATATTCACTGTTTGCTAATATCTGGCACAGATGATATCGGTATTATGTGTGCATAGGCATTATGGATGACCAGGAGCTAGGTATATGTAGATATTTGCAGGCTAAGAACCTAGTAGTGAATACGAGTACTGAAAAAAGGCAGGAGTCCAGAGTTATGATTTAGGATCACTTACAATGAAGCAGG
The DNA here is from genome assembly GCA_963921515.1 of Calotriton arnoldi. Taxonomy (NCBI): domain Eukaryota; kingdom Metazoa; phylum Chordata; class Amphibia; order Caudata; family Salamandridae; genus Calotriton; species Calotriton arnoldi. Next base: position 169,765 of record CAWUFW010002826.1, on the reverse strand, counting down.
ATGTATCTTGGTGATGAATTCTATCATTTGGAGATGTGGTGGTCTCCGAAGAAGTGGTCTTCAGTTTGTCTCTGAACTGAAGAAGCTTTGAGGCTGTTCTGATATTGACGGGGATGTTGTTCCATGGATGGAGAGGATTTCTGCATTTCTCTCTTTTAGAGTGTTTTGTTTCAGTCTGACTTCAGGTGTGCTGATGGCCACTTAAGCCAGTTAATTTCTATAGAAGGTGTGGGTTTTGGTGTTCTCTTATGTGATGCAGCTTATCTTGACTATCATCTGACTTGCAGGGGCAGCCAGTGCATTTCGATCACGGTTGGTGTGATATGCTTAAACTTCTTTAGGCCTTTGATAAGACGTGTAGCTGCTACAGGATTCCTATCAAGAGACACACTTGGGTGCCATGATGAGTACAGAGCAGGACCATGCCTCCATCTAAGTGTCAGAAGACGAAGGTTTGCACTGATGTTCTTAAGTCGGATTCTGGAAAGTGGGTTTTCACTTTCCTCAGGAGGGAGAGCTTGTGCCATGCAGTTTTGGTTTTCATGGACATGAAGTCAGTGTTAAGAGTGAAACCAATTGCTTTTTCATGTCAGCTAGCCTATGAACCCATCCAAGTTCATTTCGGTTAGAAATTGTGAACAGGAGAAATGATTTCTTGGTCGAGTTAAGTTTCAGGTAGGCACTGGATAACCAATTCTGAATGAGACTGAGGCAGGCTTTGAGTCAACTGAAGTTGTGAATGGGGGACATTTTCAGACAGAGTACAGCTTTGCAACATTTGAACACAGGAGGCTTCGTTGAAGATGCAACTTACTTTAAAGCACATGTTTTTTGTAGCATGTGTTGAACATATCACCCCACATGTCACCGTGGTGCTACTTCAGAGTGTTTGCTGCAGAAACACATCTAAAGTCGCTAGTAAACCTATATGCGTGACCCAAATGTGGTCTTCCATGGGTATTGTGCTTTAATCACTCCCTGTTGATATGTGGAGATAGGACACACTTTTACAAGCATCCTGGGCCTTTTTCTCCAGAAGATGTGTGCATGCTGCAGAGGAGTGAAGCTAGACATAGATTACACATGCAGCAGTGTTGTGCTTCGAGGCCAGACTTCATGTGGTCTTAGGTTTTCATGCCAATGGTCAGCCTGACTCCTGATTTTGTATTGGTTGAAGCCATTTGATAAGTATCCTATGGGAGGTCAATTTTGATTAAATAACTCTATTCCAAGTACCTTCACTCATTTATTTGAAGGGCAATAGTTCCTCTTTGAGCGAAATATTAGGTCTTTGTGTTTTAGCAATAGATGTGTGGTTGTCATTAGAGTTAATGGTCAGTAGAATGAGTTTGCTAATTTATGCTGACACCAAACAACCATAATGCCTATTTTGGCACCTTCACGTTAGATTTTTCATTAAGTAGTACACATTATCCAATCAGAGCCATAAGGCACACACATATGTTGAATAAAAAGCAGTCGTGGGATGAACCTCAAGGTTTCTTAAATGAAACCTTTAATCTTGAGGATTCCACAGATCCAGTTCTAGCCTGTAGGCTGCTGTGTTGGAGAAATGGTTAGATCCACTCAAAGCCACAGATTTAGATCCTGCTGCATCCACTCTACTTTCAAGACTGATTGATTGAGCACTACTGAGTTGGGCTTTATCACCTGTTATCAGCTCCTGTAGACTATTCCTTTTATGAAGTGCGATATATCAGTGCAGCTCTGAGCAGTGGTATGTAGAGTTGTCTGGGTAACAATGCCATTATTCCCTTCTCCCAGCAATGAATGGGTAATTAGATGCAACACATGCAAGCCTGAGATGTGCTAGTTAACTAAACCTTCAGTTTTTACATAGTGCATTAAAGAACATGAGATTAAAGTTGCACATTATTCCAATTTTACTCATATGAATATGGTTATATTTGCATTTGTGACCTTGATTGAGGGTTTCTATCTATTTACTTTAACACGTTGTGCATGTATTGCTGTTGGCCGTTATGTTTATGGGGTAAAGTTTGCATGTTGATCTTCCTTCACATGGTAATTCCAATTTAGCCTTTTCACAATTATACAGTAAGTAACAATTAATTTATGAACCAACATAATATCAGAATATTATGTGTAGGAACATTTGACTTTTCACATGCTATGTCCAGATGTTCCACATTCATGCAACTAGACTAGATTGCTGGAATATTTTGAATCTGGGCAATGAATTAGAATTTGACAATGCAACAGGGAGAAGGACAGCACTGCAAGTGAAGAGGAATCCCACCTGCAGTTGCTTCGTAGAGTGATGGGAAATTAGATAGAACTTTCTTGCCATGTTCTATTCAACTTGGTGGTGTAATACTCTTGTCTTGCTGGAAAGTAATATGTCAACACTGTGGCATTGAGGGGCAGGGTATTCTTTATTAATGTGCCCTAGATTTATCTCACTGTTATAGAGAGCTATTAGTCATTATTAATGAGTCACTGGACACCACAGTAATAATAATATCCTTAATGGTCAATGGAAGTTGGGAGCAAAGGGAGGTAACCAGAATCCTCTATGCATCTCCCCGACCACAGTGCTGGACGTAGTCTCCTTGTCCTTGGAGTTCAGCTCTGTGCAATATGACTAACAGATCTGTATATATATATATATATTGATTGGGTGTAATCCATATGGTTGTTCATACATCAGGATCTGTCAAGAGGGCTCTGTATGAGCACTCTCACACAAGTGAATAGGAAGCCATAAGAGTGAAGATGCATGGGGTCTGTATTGATTATAACAATCTAGGACCAATGACAAGCTTGGCAACTAAGGAAGGAAGTTCTGGCTGATTCAGGAAAGGAAGGAGAAATAATTTGCAAAATGAGAAGGCTGGGTGAATTGCAGCATCCCCTAGGTGGTTTAGTCAGGCACCTACAGACAATGGTTGCGCATGGAGGAGTACCAAATGGGTAAGATGATTGCCTCACTCCTAAAATGAGAATGCCTCCAAACAGCTATACTGCACATTCTGAATAAACCGAGTCTGGATGAGTACACACTAGAAGACATTTTTGAGGTGTTCCATGCATAATTTAGTGGACTGTATGTCCAGCCATCTCTCTGCCCACCTACAGACATACCTAAATATCTAAATTGACCTTGACATTGCTAGAATTCCAACTCACCTCTTAGCAGCTCTGCAAAATAGGCAATGGGGAAAAGCCCTCGTCATTGATAAAATCCTAGTAAAGCATTAACAGAGTATGGCAGATACCCTAGTATATACACTTTTAGGAGCGAAGCTGGTGGCACGTGATATTGGGACACAACTGGTATGCATAGAAGGGAGTCCTTGGATACCACAGTATTATAAATGCCATTTGACCATTCTGATATAGTCAGCTTTCGATGACTAACATGAACATTAAACTATTTATTACGGTGTTGGGCTCCTGACTGCTTAGAGTTGTGTTAAGTCTGAGATACCCCAACCAGAAAGAGTAGGAATCACAGCAAATTAGCACATGTAATGCACCAGCGACACAAGGTTCATGGAAAAAGCACTCAACACCGTTAGCTAGAAAAATTTGTTTGACGATTTGCACTATTTAAACTTTGGGCTGCAAGTTATAGGCTGGCATTTCATTCCAGGGTAAAAGAGGTCAAGGAGATCTTAGCTGGCAGTAAGTGTGTGGCAACCAACAGTGCTGATTGTTTGGCCATTTTTCTTTGCACTGATAGTGGAGCTCTTGGCACAAACACTTTGAATAATCATGAAGAGGCAGAATAAACAGACAGGATGTACCACAATTTTTCTCAAAGTTTGCATGGTGAGATGGCAGAGTCCCCTGCAGGATATTGTGAGCATGCACCCATTTTATGCTGTACCAAAGAGGGAGTCTTTGGCATGTTTAAGACTTTTTTTGACCTTGCATGTGTTAGACCTTTTTTTGACACCAACACATCATGAATGGTTGCTGAGGACAAGTTTAATTAAGACACTGAGACACAGAGAGGTGATCTGTGGTTGTTAGTGGCGCACCATGCATGAACTCCCTAGCAAGCATGACAACAATTATCTTACTGATTACACAAGACTGGCAGTGGTGGCAGAGAGGCAATTGATAAGCAGGATAGGCCATTTCTACTTGTTACCTATGGAAGAGCAACCAATCTAGCTGTCTCCCTCCATATAATAGTTTGGTATTGTCTTGTGCAACCAAGTCCTTCACTTTATGTTATATGCTTGAATGGTGTGCATATATGCAAAACTAGTGTGCATGGTAGGATGAACCACGATAGTCTGTGTTATGATCTCAGGAAAATCCATACTGTATTTCAACTGAAAACATGCTACACAAAATAGAGGTTGGAGGTAGCCTGTCACACTAACAATGTATACCGCTAGCATTTCTGAAGCCTTTGTGAAGAGTCAGACTCCGTTGTGTGGTAGGGATGGAGACATAGGTCTCATTAGATGTGCAGGATCATGGTAGTGCACCCTTCACCAGGAGACAAACAAACACTTACCCCACAGGAGGAGCCACGTGCAACAAACTTACCTGAACTTGGCTGCAACCGCTGTGAGTGCCTGCAGACAGGGCAAACTTAGGAACTCCAGACTCTTCACACCTGCAGGTGTGGGTAGAACTCTTTTCGGGCCTGTCGGTCCTGGGGGAATTTGGTGCTAGTAGCACTGCAGCACTAGAACACTGTTGACTTTAACTAAGATTCAAAGTGGACTCTTAAGACTCGGACTGCTAGTGGGCATGCCCTTGATGTTACCAATAGTGAATGGGGAATAACCACTATCACTACAGAGAGGAGGGAGTGGGAAAGGGAATATTCATAAAACACTAGAGACCCTACCTCAAGGGGGATCGTATAGTTGTTTGTGAATGTCGTATTTTTCATTTGTGCTGGTAGCGGTAGAAAATAAAATAGTTCTCTTTCTTTATAAAAGTGAGTATTTGGCTGGACATTAATTTATTGCTGCACGTATTTTGAGTTGTGATCCCATGTTCACTAAGATGTAGTCACACCACCCATGTCTCACAAGCGGGCCTTGGACTGCTTGGATCACGCTACCACTGAAGGACAAGTTCAGAAGGGGTACTTGACTTAGTTACTCAGAAGCCATAGTAGGTCAGGCCCTGGGACATCAGGAGTAAAAGGCATTAAACCCGATGATTGGACCCAGTAACTCCTGCTTGCACACTGGCCCTCTGAAAGGGGTTCTGATAATCATTGAACATTTGACAATTTCTGATCAAATTGGCAAAATGAAAAGAGTAAAAATACCTAATGATGAAAAGAATGTATGGACAATATGATCAAGGTTGCCAGCTCTCTGTAAGCCCCTTGTCCTTTACTGGAATTGTTGTTTGCCTATGGATGGTGCAGGGATGAATCATGTACAACCTAAGTATTATGCAGTAAAAGAATCAGTGCTTAATTTGTAAAATATTAAGTGCCAGGGCCCTGACCAGGAGGCCACTGCAGCTTGCACCACCCATCGCCCTTGTTGTTGCTGCCAAACAACTACTAACCATCTCTCTTGCATTAAATGCAACAGTTCAGATTATTCCAGGTCCCCAAAGCTAAAGGAATGGCTGGGGAGGCGGGTATTAGCAATTTTTTAATTTATATTGTTTTCCTAAACAACTGTTATACTGCTCATCTCTAAATTACATGAGCAGCGCCACCTTGTGGCAGACTGCCCTAAGTGTGGTGTTGACAATTAGGTGCCGTGCCGATCACCGGAAACCAATTAAGTGCCGGTGCTCAGCACCGGAAAGCACCTGCTCAAATTAAGCACTGAAAAGAATCAAGATTATCGAAGCAGCATCACTTTAAAAGCAACTGATGAAGAGAGCAAGCCATTGAAGAATAGTTTCATTCAATAGAAACTACGGTTATTAGATTCTCTATAAGGAATAGAGGAACCAGAATTATGAAACTGTAGGGGATAGAAGACACATGGAAAGAGCCATGACTGAGTTTAAAGCAATTATAATAATGCAGTGCAAACCAAGAAACACAGGTTCTCATGAGGAATCCTTGGACTACTCTTGGTAGCTTGACAGAAAAGGCATTGGCATAGCCAATAGGTCTTGCCTTTGTGACCTTATAAGTGTTTAGCTATGCAGGTATCATGGATGCTGTGCTGTCAGGGATTGGAAAGCTATTCAACAAATAAGCACACCGATTAACACGTGCATACACACACGCATGCACAAACACACATGGACATGCACTACTCAGAGCGAACCACAGATGGCCATTAGCACACGTAGGTAGACACAGACATGCTTGCACGGGTACACATCCACAGGCAGAACACATACAGATACAAATATCAAACATACCTCACACAGCCCATCCCACATACACAGATACCCATAGACATGCACCTTTCCACTCATACTGTGCATGCACACACATGCACACAAAATGTATTTTCAAGATCTGGATCCTTCTATCTCCTGGAAAAATGATGTCTCTAAAGAAAAAATGGGAGCAGCTTAATCAATTTTTAAGATAGCTAGCTTGATCACCACCGGGGGCTTCTTAAGCACGGCCGCAGCGCGAGCCTAGTGACAGCTACTCCCCGAATCGGTCATACTTGCACACATCTATTTTACCTTTGCTGCACTTGTTTTAACTTGTATCTCAACCGCTAATTAATTGCCTTTTAGCCGTTTAAAAAAAACTTTTGTCGCACTATTGCACTGTTGAATTGAATTGATTTTGAATTTGACCATTTCAATTGTCTTTTCTGCCACTCCTTTTATACATTTTATCGCACTATTGCACTCTTATTGAACAATTGACAAAGTGCCTGCTTACTGGCCTGGAAGCAGTATTTGCACCCGAACGTGCACTTTCCCTGGGGCGGGAACTTAGTGCTCCTAGATTACTTCACTTCCGGTGAGCGCCGGAAGTACTCTGGGGTGGGAATAGCCGGTCAGCGCTCTAGATGCTCACCACCGGGGGCTTCTTAAGCACGGCCGCAGCGCAGCCGCGCTGCCGGCGCGCCACAGGCGCGCCAAAGGCAAGCCCGTCTGCGCCCAGCCATGCTGCCGGTTTCAATCCACGACTTAGGGGGATTGCACGCCAGATGTATACAAGGGAACAACTCATACTGATAAGGGAAGGTAGGGGTGATGCCCCCCTCTCCACCTCTTCCCCGCAGGAGAGAGCAACACCAGAGAAAAGTAAGCTGGATAGTCTCAACTGTGGTTTGATTAACGCTAGATCTCTAGTAAAGCACCACCAAGAGATATATATTTTGATTGAATCCCTCAACCTAGACGCACTATTCCTTACAGAAACCTGGACACGCCCGGACTCTGAGGTCGAATTAGGAATGGCGTGCCCCCCAGGCTATAAGGTGCTTCACAAACTGCAGTTAAATGGGAGAGGAGGGGGAGTTGGTCCGATCTTTAAAGACAGATGGAATTTTGTTCAACTCTTCATCGACAAAACCGAGGGCATTGAGCTCATGGGGTTCTCCCTGACGGGTCCCAATGGACACCGGCTCTCAGGCATGGTATGCTATCGTCCCCCTGGTGCAGTCAACCCTCAATTCCAGAATTTTATTAATACTATCTATACTTTGGCTCTCACTCATTCCTGTATGGTTATTGTGGGAGATTTTAATCTCTGGATCAACGGGAATACAGGGTCGGCACACAATGACCTCCTTCAATCATGTGAGAATCTGAATTTGCAACAATTGGTAAGGGACCCCACTCACCAAGGTGGTCACATCTTAGATCTAATTTTCGCTGAGGAAAACACGGCCAAAGTGGAGGCAATCTCGCCTCTTTGCTGGACTGACCATTTCCTTGTTACTTTTGTGGTGGCTGTCCCCAATAAAAGCTCAGACTCCACACCCACGCCTAATTACCGCCGAGGCAGGGAATGGAACAAACTGCCTGACATAGCTAAACAAGTGCCTGTGTTCACTGATATTAATGTGTTTGATGCTAACAAACCTGTGGAAACAAACTATTCGGAATTCTGCAAACAGATCACTAAGGACCTCGATCTGATTATCCCGATAAAAAATTTGAAGAATAAGCGCAAGTTTTCTGCCCCATGGTTTAATGAGAACCTAAAAAACCTTAGAAAGGTCTGTAAACGTGTGGAAAGAAAGAAAATGGAGGAAGCGCTATGATGAAGTTGATAAAGCAGCTCTGAAGGTCACACTGAGCAACTATAAAAGTGAAATTACTAAAGCAAAAGCTGAATTTTTTGCCAACTCAATTCTAGAGGCGCCCAACAAAACCCGTAGGGTCTTTAAGATAGTCAATGAATTGTCCAATCCTGACTGCTTAAAAAACAAGACTATCGCAACGTAAGAACTATGCGAAAGCCTTGCTACTTTTTTTGAGGAGAAAATCTCTAAGATAATTATTGGTCTCACAGGGAATCAGGAACTTTTGCGCGACACTGTACCTGAGGTGTGGACACAGCCACTAGCCTATCAAATAGAGGAAGGGGCTTGCGAGAATAAACTAGTAACTCTAGACCAGTTCAAAACACCTACAGAAGAAGAGTTTCGCAAGCTGGCTATGAGCACCAATTCCGGGTCCCCTATGGACCCCCTCCCCCACAAGATCTGGAAGGAGTATGGTAAGGAGCTATTACCACAGCTCCATCAGATCTGCAGCCAATCCCTGAGCAGTGGGATAGTCCCTTTCTGCTGGAAGCAGGCTATGGTGACACCTCTGCTGAAAAAAGCCACCCTTGACCCTCAGTGTCCAAATAACTATCGACCTATTTCACTTCTCCCCTATCCTGTAAAAATTTTAGAACGTCTGGTCAGCAAAACCCTTTCACAATTCCTGGAAACCAACCTGGGACTTGAAGACGTGCAATTTGGTTTTCGATCGGGTCACGGGACGGAGACAGCATTAGTAATGGTCTTAGACGAACTTAGAATGCGGGCAGACAGCGGTCAGTCGGCCATTCTGATTCTTCTGGACATGTCTGCCGCATTCGATACGGTCAACCACAAAATATTACTGAGGCGGCTTGCTGAACTAGGACTGGAGGGCCTGGCTCTCAAATGGCTTCAGTCCTATCTGGAGAACAGGCAACAAGCTGTGGGTCCCCCCCTTTTTATCCAATTTCAGAACTGTTCAGCATGGTGTCCCCCAAGTTTCTTCAATCAGTCCAATCCTTTTGAATATTTATTTGAGACCACTGCAACCCATCATTAAATCCTATAATATCAAGCTGGTGAATTATGCAGACGACACGCAGCTCATCCTGTCCCTGGAAGGGAAAGAGTCTACGTCACTCAGTAACTTTCATGAATGCATGCAGAAGACTGCTAGATGGCTCACGGACAATTCCCTGCAGTTCAATGGGGGGAAAACGTAAATCCTATACTGCATGGCTAAGAAAATCCCCCGCCCGCTTCCAGCCAACTTCTGGCCTATTCAGGCAGATACGCCTCCTACACCAGCTGTAGCAGTGCGTAATCTGGGGGTAGTCTTTGACAACAAGTTGAGTCTGAAAAAACATGTGAACAAAACAGTTGGAACATGCTTCTCCCTCATTAAAGCATTGCGGAAAATTCTCCCTATGTTACCCTTGTCAGCCAGAGCCCTAGTGATAAGAAGTGTTATTTTGAACCATTTGGACTACTTCAATCCCCTGCTACTCGGTGCGCCCAATTTCCTCATTATGAAACTGCAAAGAATACAGACAATAGCCGCAAAATTAGCTCTAAAGAGACCACGTAGTGCCTCCGCCTCTGCGGCCCTTAAAGAACTCCACTGGCTCCCTCTAGCTCAGAGAATTCAGTTCAAATCATTATGCATTGTTTTCAAGGCCCTTCATGGACTTGGACCATTGCCACTGCAGAAAAAATTTGTCTGGCATTCTCCCGTAAGAAATCTTCGATCTTTCACAGCTCATCTGGTCTGTACCGCCAGATTCAGAACCTCTAGGTTTGGAGGGAGAGCGTTTAGCTGTGCGGCCTCCCATCTATGGAACAATCTTCTGCCCAACATCAGGCAATTAGAAGAGTTCCTTCAGTTTAGGAAGAAGCTTAAAACCTATCTCTTCCCTAGGATGTAGTGCAGGATAATTCAACCGGTGGGTAAATATGTGCATGTAGGGGAACCCCTGTTATTCTCAGCACCAGGATACCCGTGGGGTGATAGTGCGCTTTAGAAATCCTTGTTACATTACATTGCATTACATTACATCAATGCTTAATTGTTTTTTTTTACACACTAGGCACTGAACGAGGCTGTAATTGTGATGGTGGGGTACATATACAATAAATCAGTTAGTTGCTAATAAAAATTCTGCCTGCTTGTCTTTAATTTGACAACGGCATGCACATTTTTGTAAAGTGCTTTTTGTGAGCGGTGGCAGCCTGCAATTTATTATGACTGCAGTCCTCTCCATGGATCAATTGTGTTTCACCTTCGGTATGACACACCCCCAAACTTCCCTTTCTTCATTAAACATTTCAATAAGTAAATCTAATTATATCTCCTTTCTTTCTGGGTTAAAACAGCTGCAGTCTAATGGGTCACTGTTTCACCGATTTGTATATACATCTTTATTATGTTAAATATTTTGATGTTATTGGTTTACCTTCAGTTTGGAGAAGGTGGCGGCCTCAGAGTCCCATTGGGGAGCTACAGCAAAAAAAAAAGGCCACCAACGTTTCTGATTTGTGAAAGATTATTTTGCTGGTATTGGGTGTTCAATTTCCTTTGTAACCATTGGCTCTTCTACGCTCTCTGTATTAAAACTAAAGCAAGTTTCTCTCATGCAGAGTTGAACCCTCGGTACCATCCCAGCCCTGAGTTCCTTCAACGCATTTGTATTGATTCCCTGCAGCCATGCAAAGCAACACCACGCAGCAGCCATCTTGTGAGGGGGCCATGTGTGGAGCGCGTGTGCCCAGAGGAGAATAAATACAGTGAATTTACTAGCATGATGCCGGTCTATGACATTTAGGGGGTCTTCTTTTTAAGAGAAACTTTAAATGCGATAATCAAAAATACTGCTTTGCCAAAGAATGGCTCCTGCCACGATGGAGAGCAAAGAAAACATGGATGTGATGTGTCTGTGTCCTGTTTTACTTGTTTATGTTGCATTTTCAAAAATGCTTGCTCCTGTCAGGTAGTAGAAATAAGTCTTAAGAACCTGAGATGGCTGTTGAAGTGCATTAAAAGAAGCTGCGACGGGGGGATTTGAGACAGATGGTGGTTGAAGTACATTAAAAGAAGCAGCGATTTGGGGGATTTGGGAAGGGCAAGCAGTGACCTGGGACGGCTGGTGGGGGCAGGCAAGCAGTGTTGTGGGAGGGAGCTGGAGAGCCGGGTAAAGGTGTTATGCTAGGGCAGGAACAACATACCGCAACAGAGCTCGAAACGGAGCGACTGAAAGAATAAAAAAGTTCCTGAAAAACAACCGAGAAAGACGAAAGCATTCAGATATGAGAAGTTAGGTGCTGCTCTGTGGGAGGATACAAATGACAACAAGGTGGGACAAAGAAGAAGGATTAACCACTAGTGGCGAAGGCTTTTTGAAGGACAACGGAAGTGAGGAATAAAAAGTCAATGGGCGGGTTGTAAGCCCACAGAGTGAATACAGCATGGAGAGAGAGAGAGAGAGAGAGAGAGAGAGAGAGAGAGAGAGAGAGAGAGAGAGAGAGAGAGAGAGAGAGAGAGAGAGAGAGAGAGAGAGAGAGAGAGAGAGACAGAGAGAGAGAGAACACATGTGCTGCCTAGGCTTGACCTAAAAATTAGGGCTTTCCTCAGCATGTGTTGTGTGACTAATGGTATCAAAATCAACATCAAAATAATAAATAATTAAGGGAAAGTTGTGAAATTAATGTAATTAAAATGAACGTATATAATGACAGCAAAGTGAAGCAGATAAAAATGTATGGATCAGGCAATATTCAAAAATAAATTTGGATTCTAATTTGCATTTAAAGAAGTTTCTGGAAATGTGAATGTTACACATGCCAAGTGTGACTGATCTTCTCAACAATGACTACTTAAGAGGTCACAATGCATTTGTTTTGTCAATTAGAAAAAGAAATGCCAAAGTTTAAAACAGGTAGTTTTTAGTGAAATACTTTTTTTTCCCAGCACAGTATGAGTGATATCAAAGAATATAGATAAACCTCGGCACTCAAGTCAATTCAATTTTGATTCATACAAAAAGATTTTTTATTTTTAAAAAGAACTTGAAGCAATTCAAAATATCAACATACAAAAAAGTTTCATGGAGCAGTTCATAGTACCAACAAATCAGAAGTTTTTTTGTTACTTGCTATTTAATAAGATAAACACATCCAACAAACAGATTTCAACCATATGTTTAAAAATGGATAGCATAGTACTTCAATGATAGAAGGTAGATACTCTGATCCTTCCACATAGCGTTGGACCGGCAGCCGACACGTGTTTCGTTTCAGAGAAACTTTTTCAAGGCTTCAAAAGCTTAATAGATGAATTCTCAAAGCATTCCATATAAAATTCTGATCCTTCAGCGAAAATGTTTAGTCCCTATTAGAAAGAGTATTTTTATCCAGAATGAAGATAGTTCCCATAATTTCACATAAATATTGTGATAAGCATTGATAATTCAACGATGAGCATCGGGCTATGATATGTCCCTGTCCTCGTAGATTTCGTCGTGTACCGAAGCCGTTCTAAATAAGTTAGAAAACGTTTTCTAACTTATTGCACATGACCATCGGGCTGCAGGCATCGTGGTTTCCCCTGATTTTTTCTTTGAGGATAGTTTTTTTTTTGCAGTTTTATTTAGCACAGACTCGAACCAAAGGTGTTGGAAAGCTTTACATGAGCACCAGTTACATTAGACAAGACCCATTCATTTTTTGTAGGCACGGGAGAGATTAAGATATTTGTCCAGAATTGAGACGACGCAGAGACCCCAGTTCCACAGTTCCAAAGCCAGCAGCTCTGGCCTCTACACAAAATTCATGATGCATCTTCAGACACGCATCTATCTGTAACAATTAAATTCAATACATTTGTATGGACCCCTGCAGCATACTCTGATTTTGGGGAGCAAGCAGGATCATCCATCCAACCACTAATGCTTTCATCTGTTTTTGGCACGTTTGATCACAGTGATGATAATTCTTTCTAAATGTTTTTAATTGTGATTCAGAAGCAGATATTTTAATGCTTCTTCCAATACTTGGGTTTAAGACCACTAGATTTTTAAGCAAACTATCAAGAGAGTGTTTGATTACATTTCACCTCGTCTTCTTTGAAGACTATCAGGGAATATTATCATGCCTCATTTAATATACAAAGTTTGGAGGTAAATTCATCTGGATTACCTCCCGTCTCTGGTGAGTGGCCCACAGGCTAGCATTTCCCTTCTCTCCTTTTTTGACAGCAGATTTATGCCTCTTACCTTTTTTCACAATGTATTATTCTCCTCTTTCAGAGTCTGAAGTAGCATTTTTTCATAAGTTGGTACGTGTCTCTCCTAGTACTGATGAAGATTCAGCAATATAAGTTATCTTACACATTTCACTTATTTGGTCAAAACCTCTATGCTATATATTTCTTGCACTATGTTTACGAGATATGTAGAGAGCAGACAAATATATTCTCAATACAATGTTGTGTTCTGAAAACATCATGCAGCCAGTTATAATTTGTGATTAAAATGGACACTTTGTATCACATCTGTCACTTTTGGCATGCACTACGCCATCTGTATTATCTGAAGGACTACTAATGTATAGTATCTTTGAAAAATCATAGAAGGCCTATAAATGCTCACTCTGGGCTATCTTCTGTAGTTGTGCAAAGATTCATCACTTTGCAAAGATTTTTTGTAGATTTTGCAAAACATTATGTAGGACTACCAGAATAATTCCTTACAAACCCTCTGTCACGTGTTTTTTATACCCTGGTTCTAAGGCCTACAAGATTACTCCATTATTACTGATCATTTTTTGTAAAACACAGCTTACTCATTAGCTTTCACAAATATCCAAGTTTATCATTGAAAACAAAATATTTAAACTTTCAGCAAACATTCTCTATCTTTTGTTTTGGTGTTCCAAAATATCCTTAAATATTTTGATTGATTGTTTCTCAGGTACAGGCCATAGATTTAATTAGTATTATGTTTTCTCCACTTTCCGTCACAGTCACAATCAAGCCCAGTTTCAACTGGATATGCTGGTTTACCCCAGTATAGCAAAGAGACTTTCCCTTTTTGGCAATAGGAAAGGGTAGTTTACAGCAGTAGGCACTCCTGAAAAAGTGCTGAATGCACCTTTCCCTTGAGGGGATTAGCAAAGGGGAAGATTCACTAGCAGTCAGAGTAGCCTTTTAGAGACCAAGAAGCAGGGGCAAGCAGGTACAGTCCTTAGTCCTCCTTCAGGGAGACATTTCTTTTCAACAGCAGTCTTTGTTGCCTGTTTTCTTGTCTACTTGATCAAAAGAAGCACTCTGGCTGCAAGGCAGTTTGGGAAATGATTTATAGTGAGATTCTGCTGCTAAATGGTTAAATCTCACTAAATCTCTCATTAGCGAATGCTCATACAATACCCCCTTGTCTTAATCAGCACATCCTTTGCTTTATGACAAGATCAATCCCAGACACCAGAGTCTAGTTTCCTAAGGTGGCCACAGGGAGGCTGTTCCAGTCCCTCTGTGGACTCCTTAGTTACACCCCAAGTTTGCACATGCCAACCTCTATAAGCCCTCTCCTGCTAAAAGTGAAAACCCCTCTTCCAGTCATCCCTCCAATACTGTGAAGTGACTGGATGGCTGTGGGATCGAACTCTTTCCTTCACAGGGACCAACTACTGCTGCCATAAACTGATAGGTAAGTGCTAGCACAAAAGGTAGGTTATTTCTTGTGGCTGACGTGTCATAAGGGCCACCTTTTCTTTGCCAGATGAAGCGGTGAGCATGAGGTTTTCCTAACCTATGTGTACTCGATTTGAACTTCATCTCATGATGTTTATAATGATTTGATTTCAGTAACCACAGCCCTTATATTATGAGGGTAAGGTAAGCATGATCACTCTACAGGATGTGGTCATATCATTGGGGAGTTGGTTGCCCTGCTCCCATTGGTCAGGAGTGACCTCCTGCTTGACCCAGAGAACTTGGAATAAGTATCTGAGAGGGGCAGAGTCTCTCAGATCTGCTGCTTGAAACGTAAGAAAGCAAGACGTTGCCATGCTGAGAAGTTGGGGTGCAAATTCTAAGGCCTGTCCTCTGAAGACTGCACCAGCTGAAACTACAGCCCTTTGGACTACCTTGCTGTAAAAGAACTAAAGAGTGGACTCCCTGCAAGCTACAGGTTAACAGTGCTCACCTGGAACATAACCACCAAGGATCCTCAACCTGGAGAACTACCAGTGGATTTGTAAGGGTTTTGTCCAAGTGGATTGTGGGAACTGAAGTCCTCAACTTTCAAGGACCATCTTGGAGCTTCCAGACCCTTGGAGTGAATTTGAGACACTTTGGGACTCTTTGGGGAACTTCAGGAAGAAGTTCAAGAAGTTTGGAGAACTTTGAAAAAAAGCTCCATAGAGGGACCGACTCAACCTGGTCAACCAAGCCACCTGCCTTCAACCGCGAGCCGGCCAAGCCAACCAGGTTGGTCCCGCTAAAAGCTCCGTCGGTCCAACTTCCAGAGTTTGACCGGGAGTAGAAGAAATCCGAGGCCGGCGAACCCTCACCGAATCCGGCCTGGTGAAGAACATCGAGGGACCCCGCGAGAAAAAGCTCCAGAAAAGTTTCTAAGTCCGCTCGTAGAAAAGGTGACCGGGAGCAACCGCGAAAGCCAAGCCGCATGCCTTCAGCGGCGTGTCGGCCTGGATCCTGGGCTTGCTCCGCTGGAACGCTTAAGAAGTCGAACCGCAAACGTTTCTAAGTCTGAACGTAGAGAGGTGACCGGGAGCTCATCGCAAAGCAAGCCGGCGAACCCTCACCGAATCCGGACTGGCTGAGAGCTTCGAGGGACCTCGGGGAGAAAAGCTCCAGAAAAGTTTCTAAGTCCAAAGGTAAAAACTGTGACCGGGACCTTCCGCGTGGGGTATCCGCTCAGGGCTCCATCGCGGTCGGCCTGAAACTTTGACTTTGGGTCGGTCTATCGCGAGCCTGTATCCCAATATAGGTGCTATAAGTTTCTAAGTGCTATATTTTGCTAAATCTTTGAAAATTCATATCTCCGGTTCCCTACATTGGATTTTTGTCGTTTTGGTGTCATTCTAAAGATAAAAATATTTCCTATTTGTATAAATTGGTGTTGGATTTTTATTATGTGTTGTGTCTTAATTATTTACTGAATTGGTGTTTTTAAATGCTTTACATACCTGTCTTTGAAGTTAAGCCTGTCTGCTCGCAGCCACGTTACCAAGGGTTGAGCATAGGAATAATTTTCTAAGACCTATGCTGAGTCCTACCAATGGTTAGTGGCCTTATTGCCAGTGGCAGACCTACATTTGCCCCTACCAATAATCCACTTTCCAACATTTGGTGCTCAGCGGTGTGGATGAGGACTTGTGTTTAAAAGTACACCTTTCAGTAAAGTGAATTAAGATTATAAAAATCCTCTAAATTACCTTAGAACAAAACTTTTGAGTTTGATTTTTGGAATTTGGACTAAACTGTTTTTAATCCATTGTTTGGATTTTTCCAAATTGTTCTAAGTCTGCTGTGCCTAGTTTTTGTGCCCCAAAACTAGGGAACCATGGAGCTGAACCTGGCTAAACTGTCTCAGTTTAAGATGGCTGATCTTAGGGAACAGTGTAGGCTTAGGGGGCTGCCTGCTTTTAGGAAGCTTAAGAAGGCAGGGTTGTTTGAGTCCCTAAAGGCCTGGGCTGGGGCAGATGAGGAGAGTCAAGGGGGGATAGAGGGTGTCCCCCCCAACCTCATCCAAGAGGAGGGTGAGGATGATGCCGCTTCCACTTTCTCTAGTGTGAGCCATATGAATCCAGATGGTGGGAGTGGGGAAGTGTCCCTTACTCAGGGACCACCACCCTCCCTTACAGAGAGACAGCTTAAGGCTCAATTAGCTTTGATAGCTTTGGAGCAGAGAAAACTGGAATTGGCTGAGAAGAGATGGGAGAGGGAGGAGGCGTTGAAAAGAAATGGTGGCAGTGAAAATGATGAAGATTTTGAAATGTCCAGGGGTGGTGCATTTGATCACAAACTTCCCAAGGGTATAGTACCCAAGTACACTGAGGGGGATGACATTGACAAGTGGCTAGCAGCTTTTGAGAGGGCCCTTAGAATGAGTAGGGTCCACTCTAGGTATTGGGGTGCACTCCTGTGGGAGTTGATTCCAGTAGCTGGGAGGGATAGGCTCCTGACCCTGAAGGGAGAGGATACAGAATCATAACAGCAGATGAAGGCATGCTTAGTCAAGAGGTTTGGTCTGACTCCAGAGCAGTACAGGGTGAAGTTTAGGGGCACCCAGAAATTGAGTTCAAAGTCTTGGGTAGACTTTGTGGACGTTTCAGTGAAGGCACTGGAAGGCTGGATTGTTGGTAACAAAGTTGACACATATGAGGGATTGTATAATTTGTTTTTGAAAGAACATACTTTGACTCATTGTGCAGAAGAGAAGTTACGCCAGTATCTAGTGGACTCTAAGCTGACAGACCCCAGAGAGCTGGGTGAAGCAGCTGATGAGTAGGTGAGAACCCGGGTTTCCATTCAGCACCAGGGGGTGACCAGAAGAAAGGAGGACAGGTCCCTCCCCAGGGGAAAGCCCAAGGGAAAAAGGTCAAAACCAGAAGGAGTCCTCCAAAGACCCACAAAAACCTGCACAAGGAGGGGGCCCCGAGCCAACCCAAATCCAAAGGGAGGTGGAATCAGGGAAAGAAGGGTAGGTTCTTTGATCCCTCAAAAGTGGGTAAGTGCTTTGACTGTAACCAGCCAGGGCACAAACAAGGAGATGCTGTCTGCGCCAAGAAACTCCCCCCTAAGGGGCCATCCACAGGGATTGCCAGTGTCAGTGTAGGGGTGGAGAGTGGTGCCCCAGTGAGGAGTAGTCAGGTGGTGGAAGCAACCTTAGTGTCCCTGGGTGGGGTGAATATTGCAACCCTTGCTGCCTTACCTCCAAACATGGACAAGTACAGGCAGAGGCCTAAAGTGAATGGGACTGAGGTTGAGGCTATCAGAGACACTGGGGCTAGTGTAACTATGGTCCTGGATGAGCTGGTGCCTCCAGAGAGGTTGTTACCTGGTGAGTTTCACCAGGTGACTTATGCAGACAGCACTACCAAACTCCATCCTATGGCTGTGGTGGATTTGGAATGGAGAGGTGTGACAGGCCCTATGAAGGTAGCTGTGTCTAAGGTGCTCCCAGTCCAGTGTTTACTGGGCAATGATCTTGAAGCCTCTGTGTGGTCAGAGGTGGAGAGAGGACTCCATATGAAAATATTGGAGCTCCCTGAGTGGGTATGTGCTGTGACTAGGTCGCAGACTAACCAGAAGGGAGGGGCTGGACACTTGGACCCTGGCACAAAGGGCCAAGCATCCAAGGACAAGGGTACTGGGCCTGGTGAGCCAGCCCAGGGAACTCCAGAGGTGCAGGAAGAATTTAACCCTAATGGGGAGGATCTGGCCTCTGAGGGAGGGACTCCATCCCTGCCAGAGCTGTCATATTTCGCAGAACTGACAGGAGCAGGTGTACCCTCCAGAGAGGAGTTCAGTAAGGGACAGCGTGACTGTCCCACCCTCGAGAGCTTGAGGCAAATTGCTTCTAAGCAAGAGTAAGGGGATGACAGTGGGTTTTACAAACTCTACTGGGAAGATGGACTGCTTTATACTGAGGCCAGAAAGGCCACCAGGAGGTTGGTGGTGCCCCAGAGGTACAGAGAGTTCATCCTTACTTTGGGTCATGATATCCCCTTGGCAGGACATTTGGGATAGACAAAGACATGGAACCGGTTGGTGAACCATTTCTACTGGCCCCATATGTCTGAAAAGGTAAAGGAGTTTTACAGCTCCTGTGTCACCTGTCAGGCCAGTGGCAAGGCAGGGGGCAAGACAAAGGCTCCCCTACTACCACTGTCAGTGGTTGGGGTTCCTTTTGAAAGGGTGGGGATGGACATTGTTGGTCCCCTGGACCCACCTACTGCATCAGGGAAAAGGTATATCTTAGTGGTAGTGGACCATGCCACTAGGTACCCTGAAGCAATCCCTCATAGAACCATTGATGCTCCTACAGTGGCTAGAGCACTGCTTGGTGTGTTCACCAGAGTGGGTTTTTCAAAAGAGGTGGTGTCAGATAGGGGCACACATTTTCTGTCCAGCTATCTGACTGCTATGTGGGATGAGTGTGGTGTCAACTACAAGTTCACCAACCCCTTTCACCCACAAGCAAATGGTCTTGTTGAGAGATTCAACAAAACCCTGAAGGGCATGATAAATGGGTTGTCAGAGAAACTCAGGAGGAGATGGGATGTTCTCCTCCCATGCTTACTGTTTGCCTACAGGGAGGTGCCACAGAAAGGGGTTGGTTTCAGTCCCTTTGAGTTGGTGTTTGGACACCCTGTGAGGAGGCCATTGAGCCTGCTAAGAGAGTCTTTAGAGAAGCCTCTTAAAGAAGCTAAGGACAATGTGCTTGATTATGTGCTAGGCCTGAGATCTAGAATGGCAGAGTACATGTACAAGGCAAACAGGAAACTGGAGGCGAGCCAGGAGCTCATGAAGCACTGGTATGATCAAAAGGCTACTATGCCTGAGTATACTCCAGGACAATTGGTGTGGGTGTTGGAGCCTGTGGCTCCCAGGGCCCTCCATGACAAGTGGAGTGGGCCCTATCCAATCTTAGAAAAGAAGGGTGAGGTTACCTATTTGGTTGACCTTGGCACCCCCAGAAACCCTCATAGGGTCCTGCATGTGAATAGATTGAACCCCCACCATGACAGGGCAGACATGACCATGTTACTGGTCACTGATGAGGGTGTGGAAGAGGAAACTGAGCCTGTGCCCGACCTCCTCTCTACTAATGTGCAAGATGGGTCAGTGGAGGGGGTGATATTCTCTCCCAAGTTGACAGACCAGCAGCACAGAGACTGTAAGCAAGTGCTGGAGCAGTTTGCTGGCCTGTTCTCTTTGACCCCAGGCATCACTGAGTGGTGTGTGCACCACATTGACACTGGTGACAGCCTACCTGTCAAAAATAAACTGTACAGGTTGTCTGACCATGTCAGGGCCAGCATTAAAGCTGAGGTTGCTAAGATGCTGGAATTGGGGGTAATTGAACCGTCTGAGAGTCCATGGGCCAGTCCAGTGGTGCTGGTACCTAAATCTAATCCTCAGGGGGGACCCAAGGAGTTAAGGTTCTGTGTGGACTACAGAGGATTGAATGCAGTCACAAAGACTGACGCTCACCCTATACCTAGAGCTGATGAGCTCATTGATAGGTTAGGGGCTGCTAAGTACCTGAGTACTTTTGATTTGACTTCAGGTTACTGGCAGATTGCCCTCACCGATGGAGCAAAGGAGAGGTCAGCATTCTCCACACCAGAGGGACATTATCAGTTCAAGGTAATGCCCTTTGGCTTAAAGAATGCACCTGCCACCTTCCAAAGGTTGGTGAACAGGGTCTTGTCTGGGTTAGAACAGTTCAGTGCAGCTTACCTGGATGATATAGCTGTATACAGTTCTTCCTGGGGGGATCACTTAAGCCACCTAAGGGAAGTGCTTCAGGCCATGCAGCAGGCAGGTCTGACTATTAAGGCAAGCAAGTGCCAAATAGGGCAGAGTTCTGTGGTGTACCTGGGTCACCTGGTAGGTGGGGGCCATGTACAGCCTCTCCAAGCTAAAATCCAAACTATTTTGGATTGGACAGCTCCTGTTACCCAGACTCAGGTCAGGGCATTCCTTGGACTGACAAGGTACTATAGAAGGTTTGTTCAAAATTATGGGACCATTGTGGGGGCCCTAACAGAACTCACTTCTAAAAAGAGGCCCAAGAAGGTGGCTTGGACCCCAGAGTGTCAGAAGGTCTTTGACACTCTGAAAGCTGCTATGTGTTCAGCACCAGTGCTAATGGCCCCTGACTACACAAAAGAATTTGTGATTCAGACAGATGCTTCAGAGCAAGGGATTGGGGCAGTGTTGTCACAACTAAATGAAGAGGGCCTTGATCAGCCAGTTGCCTTTATTAGCAGGAGGCTTCTTCCCAGAGAGCAGAGGTGGATGGCCATTGTGAGAGAGGGTTTTGCTGTGGTTTGGTCCCTGAAAAAGTTGAGACCATATTTGTTTGGGACTCACTTTCGTGTTCAAACTGACCACAGGCCTCTCAGATGGCTCATGCAGATGAGAGGGGAGAATCCCAAGCTGTTAAGGTGGTCCATTTCCCTACAGGGGATAGACTTTATAGTGGAACACAGACCTGGCGTTGCCCATGCAAATGCGGATGGACTTTCCAGGTTTTTCCACTTAGCTGATGAGGACTACCAGGGTGTAGGTTAGTAACCCATCACATTTCGTTTAGGGGGGGGCTATGTTGCAAAGTCATCCTGTGCCCTGGGCACCCCCCAACTTTTTGCTGACTGGTACTGGTGGTAACTGACTCTGACTGACCCTGGGCTTTGCCTAACCAGGCCCAGGACCAGTGCTATGCTGAAAACACTTAGAATACCGTGAAGACACCTACATACATTAGGGTACACTATGGGTTGGGGTACCCCTGTGATTGGCATGACCTACCCTATAAGCCCCTAGTATATAATAGGGCAGGGGAAATGAAACTACCTATCAGTCCCTAGTATATACTAGGGCATGGCAGTTTAGAGGCCAGCAGCTTTCTGCTCTTGCATGTGTGCACTGCTGAGGCCTGAGGTCAGTTTTAAAATCAGCCCTGGGTGCCAGGACTGCTTTTAAAAAGTAAATTGTGCACAAACTCGACTTTGGTGCTTGGGGCACTTAAAAATGGATAACCTACAATGGTATGGCATATTAGGGACCCCCAGGGTCTCCCCTAGTTGTCCCAGGGGTGGGGGGGTCAGGTATCTATAAGGTAGACCCTTATAAAATGAGTTTTATATGCCCTGGGTTAAGTGAAATTTCACATTTCACTCCCCACATTGTGGTAAAGTGGGGGTCCTGTAGATATAAGCAAAGTACTTATAAAATATGTTTTTGTAAGTCCTGGTGCTGGAAAAATGGCCCAAGTCATTTTTCCCATTGCAAATCCCCTGCTACATAGGTTAACATGGTAGGAAGTGATTAACTAATAACTCTTGATAGGAGAGGGCTAGAAGTGCCATTCAAAGACTTCCCCGAATGATATTAATAAATTCAACAATATGATATTGTTGAATTTCTCCTAAAGTGTACATACAAGAAGTTATAAGACTTTCTTGTTTGTAAGTCCAGATTCAGCCTTCCAGTGGTCTGACCTGATTGGTCAGAGTTAAGTGGATTAGCCAGGCTGCCTTGAAGAGGTGATAAAGAGCCCCTGGGGTCAACCAGCTCTGCTGGCAGGGCAGTGTGCTGTTCCATAGGATTGCCAGGCCAGGGGAGGAGTCGTAAACTATGTTCTTCAAAGAGGAGAGCAGAGAACAGTGTCATTTACAACTCTGAACTTTCCACCTTAGGCAGATGGTAGGATTAAGGAAGGTATGAGCAGATGCAGGGGGAGAGTCTAAGTAAATTAGCCATCCTAGGGGTGTGTTTAGCCAGCTCTTACCTCCTTGCTGGAAAATCAGCCATTATGGATTTGGAAGATTTGATGCACTCTGGGACAAAATAATGCCACACTCTTCAGGATGTGGTCATATCTTTGAGGAGTTACCCTGCTCCCATTGGTCAGGAGTGACCTCCTGCTTGACCCAGAGAACTTGGAATAAGTATCTGAGAGGGCAGAGCCCTCCAGATCTGCTGCTTGAAACTGAAGAAAGCAAGACATTCTGCCAAGCTGAGAAGTTTTGCTGTGCAAATTCTAAGGCCTGACCTCTGAAGCCTGCACCATCAGAAACTACAGCCCTGTGGACTACCTTGCTGAAAAAGAAGTAAAGAGTGGACTCCCTGCAAGCTACAGGTTAACAGAGCTCACCTGGACCCTCACCACCAAGGATCATCAACCTGTGGAACTACCAGTGGATTTGTAAGGGTGACATCCAAGTGGATTGTGGGAACTGAAGTCCTCAACTTTCAAGGACCATCTTGGAGCTTCCAGACCCTTGGAGTGAGTTTGAGACACTTTGGGACCCTTTGAGGAACTTCAGGAAGAAGTTCAAGAAGTTTGGAGAACTTTGGAGGAACTTTGAAAAAAAGCTCCATAGAGGGACCGACTCAACCTGGTCAGCCAAGCCGCCTGCCTTCAACCGCGAGCTGGCCAAGCCATCCAGGTTCGTCCCGCTAAAACCTCCGTCGGTCCAACTTCCAGAGTTTGACCGGGAGTATAAGAAATCCGAGGCCGGCGAACACTCACCGAATCCGGCCTGGTGAAGAGCATCGAGGGCCCCCGTGAGAAAAAGCTCCAGAAAAGTTTCTAAGTCCGCTCGTAGAAAAGGTGACCGGGAGCAACCGCGAAAGCCAAGCCGCCTGCCTTCAACCGCGTGTCGGCCTGGATCCTGGGTTTGCTCTGCTGGAACGCTTCAGAGGTCGAACCGCAAAAGTTTCTAAGTCCGAACGTAGAGAGGTGACTGGGAGCTCATCGCAAGGCAAGCCGGCGAACCCTCACCGAATCCGGACTGGCTGAGAGCTTCGAGGGACCCCGGGGAGAAAAGCTCCAGAAAAGTTTCTAAGTCCGAAGGTAAAAACTGTGACCGGGACCTTCCGCGTGGGGTATCCGCTCAGGGCTCCATCGCGGTCGGCCTGAAACTTTGACTTTGGGTCGGTCTATCGCGAGCCTGTATCCCAATATGGTGCTATACGTTTCTAAGTGCTATATTTGACTAAATCTTTGAAAATTCATATCTCCGGTTCCCCTACATTGGATTTTTGTCGTTTTGGTGTTTGGTGTCATTCTAAAGATAAAAATATTTCCTATTTTTATAAATTGGTGTTGGATTTTTATTATGTGTTGTGTCTTAATTATTTACTGAATTGGTGTTTTTAAATGCTTTACATACCTGTCTTTGAAGTTAAGCCTGTCTGCTCGCAGCCACATTACCAAGGGTTGAGCATAGGAATAATTTTCTTAGACCTATGCTGAGTCCTACCAATGGTTAGTGGCCTTATTGCCAGTGGCAGACCTACATTTGCCCCTACCAATAATCCACTTTCCAACAAGCATATTTTGCCTTTCTAGACTCAAATGTCCACCGAAATCATGCCCTGGAAACTGGCTGTTTCATATGACTGGTATGCATGAAAATGCATCTGCCGATAATCATTCATAAAAACTTTCATATAAATGTTGGCTCAAAGATGATTTTAATATTTTCTAGAAAAACATACTTAAGGATCACCGTTTCTGAAGAAGACCTAAAAAATGTAGAATTAAGCATTGTATCCCGAGATCAACTCTTCGAACTGGGGACGTCTCCCTGCTTACCATCCCTCAAATTTTTCACACTCATTTGGCACCTAAGATGTGGAACTCTCTTTCTACTCTATTTTGCTCAGAAACCAATCACTTAAAGTTCCATTAAGGCACAAAACCTGGTTATGTCACTAAGGGGCACATGCATTAAAGTAAGGAATTGTGATTCCTTAATAGCGATTTTTAAAGAAACGCTATTAAGGACTCGCAATTTCTTATGCATGTAGGAATCACAAAATTAATTGCGATTCCTACACATTCCCTAATAGCGAATCGCAAATTGCCTTCCCTAGAGGCCCATAGGAATGAATAGGACAGCATTCGCAATTTGCGATTACCAAATAGGTACTCGCAAATTGCGAATACAATTTCAAGGGTGCTAGGGGGCCTAAAAGCCACCCTGATGCACCCCCAAAACATGCATGCATGTGTGCACATGTGACGCACACATGCAATTTTATGCATTTTTCTAAGGAATTGCAAATTACCATCAACTTGAAGTTGATGGTAATTTGCGATTCCTTAATGCAAAGTCGCAATCTCAGATTGCTTCTTGCATTGCATTTAAGGAATCGCAAATTGCGATTTCCTAAATGCATTCGTAAAATAGGTAATTGCAAAATTTAGGATTACCTATTTTGCGATTGGCTTTTTGGTTGATGCATCCCAAATGGCAAAATACCGGTCACAAAGGGACTGATTCTGCGAATCAGCCCGTTTGCGACCGGTATTTTGCTTGATGCATGTGCCCCTAAATTAGATCCTTCCTCCCAGAAAAAGTCTGCATTTCACTTTTCAAAACACAGTTTGTATGCATGGTAATGCAAGTTGGAATTTCAAAGTTTTATTCGAAATGGAACTTCAAAACATATTTGTTCTTCATTCCAACTTTCTTAGAATTCCCGATTGTAGGAAAGTCATCCTTTTTGCCCTAATCACCCCCATTTTTTTGACTGACTGATGCTGGTGGTTACTGACTCTGAAAGTGCCCTGGGCTCTGTTAACAAGGCCCAGGGCCAGTGCTCTGTCCTCTAAAGGTATATGGTACTTGGTAAAATGCTAATTGGTAAAGATAATCTACCTGAAAGCCCATATTATATTGTAGGGCATGTAGCTTAAGAGACCACAGTGGACTTAATGCACTTAAGTGTGCACTGCTGTAGTGTCAAATATCATTGTAGAGCTCGACCTGCCTTTGGAATTAAAAGTACTTCCAAAGTATAAAACTACCTTTTTATTACATTTAAGTCACCCTAAGGTCTGCCGTAGGTGCCCCAATGGTAGGGTGCATTGTTATAAAAGGAAGGGACAATATAAAATATGATTTGAATGCCCTAGCAAGAAAAAACAGCCAAAGTCATTTTTCCCTATTGTAGCACTGCTAGACCCTGAGACTAACATGAAAAGGGTTTATTAAACTTAATAATGTCTAACTTTTGATTGGAGCTAGCTAGACATATCATTCAAAGTATCAAAATAATGGTTACAACAAATCCAACAATTGCCAAGGTCTGAATTATCATAACTATTACAGGAAAGTAGTTTTAGAACTTATTATCCCAAAGTTACTTAAAGCCTCCCTGGTAGCAGCCTCTTCTGATTGGTCAGTCTTTTACAGCCTGAACCAAGCTGCTACCTACGCAGGTGTGCAGAGGCCTGTGGCTGTGACAATGCAGCCATATAGTGAGAGGAGATCTGCTTCGTGGAGAAGCCAGGGAGAGGAAGGGTGCTGGGGAGATAAGCTGGACTTCAAAGGAAAGAGAACAGACCCCATTTCCTTGTTCCCCAGCCAGATGGGAGCCCCCCTATTTAGAATAGGAGAGGGGCTGGAAGGGGAGTGTAGTCAGATGTTAGCCATACCTTTGGTTTGGGTTACACAGACACACACACCCAGGAGAGAATTTCTCCATTTTGATTTCTGGGTTAAAACTTCGCAGGAAGTGGTCGTAGCAGAGGGAGATAGCTTTACCCCTATTGGTTGGATTGTCCCCTCCTCCTGTCAGCCCAGAATAGAGTAGAAATATGGAAGAGCTTCGACAACCAGGACCTCCTCACCTTACTAGCAACCTCCTCAACCGACGCCCCCCGACAGACCCAGCTCAGCTGGACCCCACTTACCACGGCCAACACCCTAAAGACCATGAAAAGCATCCACTCCGGAGCACCATCGGACCCTGCCCGCACCGCCTCTTCCACAGAGCCACCCCAGCATCGCACCCGAGCTACGCCGAACCATCAACTGCTCCCTCGAGACCACCTTCTTCCCCGATGACTGGAAACACACCGAAATCAACCCACTTCGGAAGAAACCCTCCGCAAACCTGACAGACTTTAGGAACTTCAGGCCCATCTCCCTGCTCCCCTTCCCAGCCAACGTCATTGAAAAAGCTGCCAACAACGAAGTAGCCGACTTCCTCGAATCCGGTTTCCAAAGCAATCACAGCACCGAGACTGCCCTCCTCGCTGCCACCGATGACATCGGCTCCCTCCTCGACCAGGGTGAAACCTCGGCCCTCATCCTCCTGGACTTCTCTGCAGCATTCAACACCGTCTCCCACCACACCCTAACCACTAGACTCCATGATGCCAGCATCCACGACAAGGCCCTCGACTGGATCCGATCCTTCCTCACAGGCAGAACACAATGGGTCAGACTTCCACCATACCTCTCGGAACTGACAGAGACCAACTGCAGAGTGCCCCAGGGCTCCTCTCTTAGCCCCACCCTCTTCAACGTCTACATGGCCCCCTCACAACCATCGTCAGGAACCACGGACTCAACATCGTCACCTACGCCAACGACATACAGCTGATCCTCTCCCTCACCAATGAACCAAACGTCACCAGGCACAACTTCCAAGAAGGGATGAAAGCTGTCACCACCTGGAGGAATAACAGCTGCCTTAAGCTCAACTCAGACAAGACAGAAGTCCTCATCCTGGGATCCACCCCCTCCGCATGGAATGATACCTGGTGGCCCTCTGCGCTAGGAACTCCCACCACCACGACGGACCATGCACGAAACCTCTGCATCATACTAGAAGCATCGATCACTCCACCCAGTTCGCCCTGGCCACCGTCCCACGGATCCGCAAGACCAGAACCGGAGGAAAGTCCTTCTCCTTCCTCTCTGCCAAGACCTGGAACACCCTACCCCTCCACCTCAGACCATCTACCACGCTACCCCAGTTCAGGAGGGACCTCAAGACCTGGCTCTTCCAATGACGCCATCTTTTAGACAGATCTGCTTCCCTCCTCCCCCCAGCACCTTGAGAACCTCACGGGAGAGTAGTTGCGCTTTACCAACCCTTGAATGATTGACTGATTGAAGAGCTGCAAGAGATCCTCAGATCACTGCCTGGAACATCAGAAAAAGAAGGACAGCCTTGTTTGACCCTTCAACTGCACAACAGAAGGCTTGCACTCAGAGAGTCTGCACCTGCTGTACTCACAAGTCTCCATAAAGAAAGGACTTTGCGAGACTCAAAGGAAACGGAGTGGACTCCCTGATGAGCAACAGGTACAACAGAGCAGGAAGAAATCACCTGCCAAGCCGAAGAGGGGATCAGCCAAGCTCACCACTTACAACTGGATTTTTCCTGGACTGTGCAGGTGCATTGTGGGAGATTGAGCCCTAACCCCCAAGAGGCAATCCAGAGTCTCTGATCCTTTGTCTGGTGCTACTGGACCCTTGTTTTCTCCAAAGGAACAAAGAAACTACAAGATTTGAGAGTTTGGGAACTTTCTTTAAAGTTTTACAGAAAGCTCTGGGAGGGGACCAGCTCAATGTTGAGAGTGAAGCCACCAATATCGACTCGCCTTTTGGATTGATCTTGCTGCATCGCCTTGCTGAAAAGTCCAGGGAGAGCCCAACTCGACACCAAGAGGGAAGCCTTCAACAACCTCTTCTAGACTCTCTTCACTGTCGACATCTAATGTTCGACACCCAGTTTTTCACTGAACCACCAAGCTGTAGCAGCCTGCAGTCATCGACTCGAACTTTGGATACGAGAACCTGCCGCATGTTCGTTCCCATCCGCCAAACTCCTAATCAGGCCCTTAGTCCGAAGGTAAACTTTTGACCGAGACCTATCCTTCAACCTATCCATCCAGCTCTCCATCGGGGTTGGCATAAAACTTTAACTTTGCCCCGGACCAGCGCGACCAGATAACCGCGAGTGGACTTTAGGCTTTTTGACGCTATAATGCACAATTGTTTTCTTTCATATTTGAAAATTCATATCTCTGGTTGCCTACATTCGATTTTTGTTGAGTTGGTGTCATTTTAAAGACAAAAATATTTCCTATTTTTATAAATTGGTGTTGGATTTTTATTGTGTTGTCTTTCACTTGTTTACTATTTTGGTGGTTTAAATGCTTTACACATATCTGTCTCCTAATTTAAGCCTGACTGCTTGTTTGCTAAGCTACCAAGGGTTGAGCAAGAATTAATTTACTTGAGACTTGACTAGACCTATTAGTGATTGTGGAATTATTACGAGTTGAGGGTGAATACCCCCACCTACTAATAACCCATTTTCCTACATCAATTCATCTGGGTAGGGATTTCGAGACAAGAGAATTCCGTGTGGGGTATTATCGCATTCTCAGATATTTTTAAGCACATTTTGGCCAGGTAAAATGAAGCAGATGAAATGTGAAATTTGCAAATAACATGTATAAATTGTTGTAGAAATTTCCATTAAAGAATGGGAAAGTCATAATACAGCTGTATTTCCGCATCCTGGAATTACCAATCTCCATGAAATCAGTCATTTCGAGTGCAGAATTACTGATGTTGTGTTTATACATAGTACAGAATGGGGGCCGCAGTGTAAACAGCATTTCAACAAAGTTTTTTTACATTCAGTAACACCATTTTGCTGTAGATTGAGACGGTCTAATCACTTTATGGTAGTAACATTAGTTTGCAATGTATAAAATAGAATTACACTTACCCATTGTGTATTTGGCTTGTGTACAAGATGTGCGCTTTAAAATTTCATAAACCTTAAGAAAGAGAGAAAAAAATCTATGTAACACGTTTCCCTTCTATTAATCAAAAACGTAAAGAGAAATTACAAGCATTTCATGCAGTAATTAGCATAGAAACGTATACAAGTTTAAGGAAAATGTTTAGGTCAATGATATGCTATTTCAACAATGTATACATTAAAATGCACAAAAATAAAAAAAAATTCTTTCAAAGCAAACGACGAGTTGTAAGATGTGATGTTGGCCCACCTGGATAAACCAGAAATGTTAGAAAACATAGTGGCCATCATGAGTTGCACGGTAATCCTCTTCTGGCTGAAAATTCACATATTGTGGTAAGAAAGGTATGACAAATCACACGGTCTTACCACACCTGAAATTACCAGGTGTAGTAACACCTAGGCATTGTTCCACCCACCAAAGATGCAAGTGGAATATATGATGGGTAACTTCGTAGTAATGGGGGAATCAAAAGGACACAGGTGCAGACTTTAATACCCTGCATATTGTTCCACATTCAGGATAACAGGCATGTAATTATAACACGATATTGGTGGGTTAATGCCATACAGAAACTGAAACTTGGGTGTTAAGTTACCTTCCCTCCATTACTATAGAACTTGTGTTTGTGCCCATACATAACTGAGAGAGGTAAATCAAATCCTAATTTTACTACAACAGTGTTTAAATAGCAAAGGTTTTCTGCTGCTGATATTGGGCTTAGACTTCTTGTACAATGTTGTGATAATGTATAAGGAATGTTTTCGAGGGTGTGCATTGAGAATTTGTATTTCATTATCAACTCTGTAAAAAAAATTAACATTTAGAAAGAAGGTGGAGTCTGTAAAAAATTCGGTAACCCATCTATAAGTATTCAGACTAGTACCTTCAAATCAGTTCTATAAATCTAGCAAGATATGTTTCACAAAATGCAAAAATGAACAGCAAATGCTGACATTCTGTTAAATAATTTGGATGAAATCGACCACCATAAAATGCAAAAATCTGCTTTTGAGAGCTTGGAGGATGAATGCAATGAGGTGGGCTCTAGAAAGCTTGGAATATTTTATAACAAAGGGACTGACTTGAAGTTTGGTGGATGGGTTTCTTTGTCACAGTCTTGGGCTATTCCGTCTAAATTATTATAAGGTCACTGTAAGAAATTGAGAGGGATGAGAGCCCACTCATGTAATAAACACAATCCTTGTCAGGGTAAACCACAAAAGTCACTAAATAAACCAGTGCTTAGCTCATTGGTAGTTTGGCACACAAGCAGTCAGGCTTAACTTAGAGGCAACATGCAACATTTTTATTTAGCACTCAAACAGTAGTGGAATGAATACACAACAAAAGAAAAACCCCAAACCAATTTAAAAAAATGAGTAAACGTTAATAAATAAAATGACAACAAAACAATAAACATCCAATAGAAAAACTTGGTGTTATGAAATTTGAAAGTTTTACATAAAAATAACACCCAGAAGCACAAAGAGCCAATCGTGGCTATCTGGTCGTGGTGGACCGGGTCAAAGTCAAAAGTTCAAGATGACCGCAATGGAGTGAAAGTCAGATACAGGGAACAGGTTTGTCCTGGTATAAAGTTTACCTTCTAATTTAGTCCAGTTCCATGGGCGGAACCTCAGTTGGAGCTTCACATTGGCGAGGGACCGCGGGGAGATCATTGTTGGTGCGAAGAGCTGGTCACCTGTAAGAGCTTCTCATTGGGGGAAATGATGTGAAAAGCACCGTGCCGGTGAAGTCTGTATTCTGTAGCTCGGAAAGTTGCTTAGACTGTCAACTTCAGGTCTCGAGTCGGCCTCAGTGAAGTCCGCTCGGTTCGCAAGGAGACAGAGGATGGTTCATTTTGTGGCAAAGAGTCCAGGACATCTGGATTCTCACCTGGAGTCAGATTCTTGCAGTTTTTAGATTTGGAGTAGTACACTCTGACACCAAGAGTCCACCACCTGTGGGGCACCTATTGGGGTACAGATGTCACTCCAGCAGAGGCCAGCAACTTTTTCCAGGCAGGTTCGGGTAGTGCTGGTCAGCTGTGCAGTTGCAGGGAAGGCCTCTGGAAGCTTGTTGCGTCCGTGTAGCTCAAACAGGAGTCAGCCAACTGACCCTTTGAGTTACTTCTGGGGTTCTGGGTTCAAGGCAAGCAGGTCCAGTCTTCCTTGGGGTTTCAGACAGCAGGGCAGTCTTCATTCTGAGTCTCCACAAGTCCAGTAGTATTTTGCTGATAGGTTCTGAGGGTGACACATTTATACCCAGTGCCAATCTGTCTGTGGAGATCACCCTCTTTGTCTAACCCTAAACAAGTTCTGGTCAGTTCATTCATGTTCCCTGGGTTTGGTTCTAATCTGTCTAGGGGACTTAGGGCAGGCAGGTCCAGGTGAGAGCTGCATTTGCCAGTGGCACGGTAGGTATCTTCAGGGGGTGGCCAGCTTCTAAGCTACCTGTTGAAGCTCAGACAGGTCTGCGTACAACCCGCCAGGCAATCCTGCTCAGGAGAGGAACACCCTACCCCTCACCCAAAGCCCTTTAGTCCCTTGTCTGGAAGGAATAGACATCACACAACAGGAGAGCCATTAACAGCCTTTTCAGCCTGGACACTGTCAGAAAGAAACATTGAGTATAGGCCAAAAAAAGCCAACTTTTTTAAAGTGGCGTTTTCATAAAAGCAATTTAAAAACCGACTTTACGATTAAAGAGAAATAATAATTCCAATTAAAATGAGTGGGACAATTATTTTTCTATCTGCTCCCAAACTGAAGTTATCACTTACCAAGTGTAATAAGGTAACTCAGCCTTAGTCTAGGGGAGAGCTAGCCTTGCTACAGTGAAAAAAAACATTGCCAGGAAATGGAAACTTAAGTACACATATCCCACTTTTAAAATTTCATGCACCCTGCCCTATGAGCCTTTAGGGCCTACCTTAGGGTGAGTTATAAGTATTAGTAGAAGATTTATGCCTAGCAAAAGGTTTATTTATGCCTTAGTCATGTTTTGCAGTGCTAGTTTAGTGGGTGGCACAATGAGTGCTGCAGCATACTTGTAGCATTTAAGTTACACACCCTGGGAACATGTAGTACCATTTACTAGGGCGTATAAGTAAATCAAATGTGCCAATTATGCATATACCAATTTTACCATGCTTAGAAGGGAGAGCATAAGCACTTTCCCACTGATCAGCAGTGTTAAAGTGTACAGAGTCCTAAAGGCCAACGCAAACTGGTTCAGCAAAGGGAGGCAAAAATATGCAGTGATCCCACAGAAAGGGCAAGGTCCAATAGTCATTAATCAATCAGGTTTCTTGTAAAGCACGACTACTCACCCGTAGGGGTTTCAAGGCGCTAAGTGGAGGCAGGGTGGATCTGCGGTTCAGTCGAAGAGCCAGGTCTTGAGGTCATTCCAGAATTGAGGCTGCAATGGTTATTGCCTGAGATGCAGAGGCAGGGAGTTCCAGGTATTCACAGCGAGGGAAGAGAATGATCTCCCTCCAGCTGTGGTCTTGCAGATCCGTGGAATGGTGGCCAGGGCCAGATGGGTGGAGAGGAGATGTCTGGTGGGTGTGTAGAAGGAGAGGCGGTGGTTGAGGTATGCAGGTCTGGTGTTGTGGAGGGCTTTGTAGGCATGCGTGAGGTGCGTGATTCTCTTGTTGATCGGAGGCCAGTGAAGGTCTCTCCAGTGACTGGTGATGTGGCTGCTGTGGGACCTGTTCAGGATGACTCTGGCTGAATCGTTCTGGATGTTCTACAGTTTCTTTAGGAGTTTGTGGGTGGTGCCAGCGTAGAGTGTGTTGCTGGAGTATCCTATGGCTTTTGTAATAAGGAGGACGGAATATCCATCACATCTGTGATGGAGTAACCTGATAATTTTTTGGGATTCCACTCTAGCACTCTGCCATAGAGAGATAATTCTCTAGACCCTCTGGTACTAAGGACTTAGTCAATGTACCAACATGAGACAGAGAATCCAATGGACTGCAACCCCCGCAACCCACTGAGCATTACATGAGTAAGTTAAATATCATGCATTTATCAGCTCCCTGAGACTTCACAGGAATAATATATGAAACACCCAGCCCACTTTCATCATGCATAGACA
Organism: Calotriton arnoldi; assembly: GCA_963921515.1. NCBI lineage: Eukaryota > Metazoa > Chordata > Amphibia > Caudata > Salamandridae > Calotriton > Calotriton arnoldi. Next base: position 136,170 of record CAWUFW010002826.1, on the reverse strand, counting down.
CAAACAAAAACACTAGGAGCATAGAAATATATTTGCAAGATGAATTAAAATCAACATCCTATCAATATGAATAGAAGTTGTTATAAAAAATAAAAATGGTAGCAGCAGTGACATTTATCAGCAGGTAGAACAACAAGAACAACAGAAAATGTGACACATCATGACAGTGTTTTAGGGTTTTAATGCATCTCCCAACCCCTCCCTTCCCTTCGCTCACTAACCTAAACTTAGCATCAGCAAGAAAATGTGTTTACAGCTATTGGATCACCAGCAGTCGCAAATCCCTGGAGCAGAATACTTCTTTATCAAGTAATGCTTTGCTCCAGTTTCCACTCTGTCTGGATAATGGTTAACTGGTTTGGTGCTGAGGATGGCTCCAGGCCATTCTCTGGACCAGTCTTCGTGTGCTGAGGACGGCTCCAGGTCATCCTCGCACCTGAGGCAGGAAATCCCTCTGTTGCATACACTGGAGGGATTTCCTTTTACTATTTTAAGCCTCAGGAGCTGAGGAAGAGCTTCCCTAGCACCTGAGGCTGGTTTCTTTTTCTCTGTGCATTGACGATCGGTGCGCATGGAGTAACTATAACACATGCCCTAAGGTAACTATAACTCGCGCCCTCACCATACACAGTTTTCTCATCAATAATTTTACTGCAAATGTTGCAGTGCTATTATCAATGATGTCACAGGTGATGTATTAGCAGGGGTAATTAACAGTGCATGGTGAGGGCGCAAGGTAAAGTTACCTTAGGGCACCAGTTATAGTTACTTGAAATAACTCAAACTATAACAGCTGAATTTCTAGAGTTTTGTGCATGTAAAGTCTGAGCCTAACTATAACGTGCATGTAACCTCTGTTTCAGGTTATTTTTAATTCTATTTCCTAACTATAATTTCCCTGTAAACTTTTGTTTTTTTCAGTCAATTTCTAGGTTTTTTTTATCGTTAAGTAAAATGGCCATCGCAATGCACGGTGGCGGGGGGGAGTTGGACGATGGCCAGGCCTGGCATTGTGCTGCCCCCACCCAAGCTTGCTGCTCCTGCCTCATCTCCTCCTTGCCATCCATTGTCCAAGTCAATGCCTCTGCTCCCTCATTAAAGCCCTGTGTGGCCGTTGTTCTGCCTCTGGCCTTCCCGTATGCCATGAACAATTAGCTTGCTGCCCCATCCACCTCCTCCCTACCGTCTGTTGTCCGAGTTCTTGCACCAGCCCCCTTCCTCCTGCCCTGCATGGTCCAATGTACTGCCACTGCCCTCCATTTAGTTTGATGTCCCTGCCTACTCCCCCTGACCTTCGTTGCCCAATTAATGACCCTTCATTGCCCTCCTGCTTAGCCTCTGTGCTTAGCTTGCTGCCCCTACCCTCCTTCCCCCACCCTCCGATGTCTGTGTGCATGCCCCTGCTCCCTCCTTTTTGCTCACCATATTCCATGGACATGCCACTGCCCCTCCCACCTACTCTGAATGTTCTGATGAGCTGCCACTGACCCTCCAACCTGCCTAGCATAGTCTGATGACTGCCACCTGTCCCTGCCACCTCCACCCTGCCTGTCTGAGTTCCACGCCCCTATCCCCTCCCTCCTGTCCATGGGTCATTTTGCTGCCACTCCCTTCTGCCCTCCACTCTTTGTTGTGCTGATACTGCTCCTACTTCCTTTCCCGCGTTGTCTGTTCTGAAGCCCCTTTCCCTGCACTCTCTTGCCTTCGTACAGCCCTTACCCATCCCTTCTGTCCTCCATGGTCCTTTGTGAGGGCCCCTGCCCCCTCTCTCTTGCCCACCATGGCCGTTGTGCTGTCACTAACCCTCCCGCTTGCTATGCATGGTCTTTTGTGTTGCCACAGCCCCTCCCACCTGCCCTGTGTTGTCAGCTTGCTGCCCCTGACCTCCTCCCACCTTCTCACCTTCCCTCTGTTGCCTGTGTGAAAGTCATTATAGTCTCACTGTTGCCCTCCATGGTGTGTTGTGCTTCTAATGCCCATCCCACTTGCCCTCCATGGTCAGCTTGCTGCTCCAGCATTGCCCCCTTGCCCCTGCCCTCAGTTTTCAATTTGAAGACCCCTATCCCCTCCCTCCTGCCTTGTCTGGTCCATTGTCGTGCCCCTGCCCCCTCCCTCCTGCCTTTTATGGTCAGTTATGCTACAACTGTCCCTCCTGTTTGCCCGGTATGGTCAGCCGGATGCCCTTTCCTCTTTTCCCTCTGCTCTCTGTTGTCCATGCACATGGCCCTTTCTCCTCCCTATTGTTTTCCATGGTCTGTTGTGCTGCACTGCCGTCCCGCTTGCCCTGTGTCGTGTATTATGCTGCTGCAACCCCATACGACTTACCCTGTAAGGTCAATCTGGTGCCCCTGCCCGTCTCCCTCCTGCCTTCTGTTATCCACGTCCATGTCCCTACCCCATTCCTCCTTCCCTCAGTGATCCAATGTACCATATTTCCAACATTCTGAACTTGGTAAGAGGGTGATTTTGAAAAAGAAAATACCTGGGGAATTGATTTTTCCCAATGACTTACATTAAAAAAGAAGAAATTTTAGGCAGGATAAAGATAAAATAAATCCCTCTTGGTCTTAAAAACATCGGGAGTCTCATGCCTGAATCGGGTCTGTTGGATGGTATCAATGTACTGCCACTGCCTCTTCCTTCTGCCCTCAATGGTCTGCTATATTGCCACAGCCTCTCTTGCCGGTCCTGCATGGTTGGTTTGTTGCCCCTGCCCCCCTTTCCCCTGCCTTCCGTAGTCCGTTTTGCTGCCACTGCCCCTCCCACCTGCAAAGCATGGTCAGCTTGTTGCCTCTGCACCCTCCTCCCTGCTCTCAAATATCTGAGTGCGTGCCCCTGACATCTGCCTCCCCACAGTATTCTAATGAATAACTAGATTGCTAACATTCTACACTTCTTACAAAAGTGTGACACGTCTGATGTCATCTCAATGTAATCAAAACTGTAATACCTAAAGCATTTCCTTTAGAAATTATAAAAATGAGAGGATCTCATTTCCATAGAAATTATGGTCTGTGCTCTAAAAAACTATAATGAGGACAACTTTTCTGAGTTCTCACATCGCAACAAAGCACTTTTAAATTATTTGCTAACTTGATGTTTTTTTATCAAGTTGATCACTTGATTATATGTTGCACTTAGGGGAGAGAATGTGGAGTCACGGCCAGAGCTGCAGACTTTGCAACTGGGGAACCAGGTTCGAGTTTCGGCATCAGCTCGACGTCCTGTGGTTTTGGGCAAATCACTTAATCTCCCCATGCCTGAAGCTGATAAGGAATGTTTCCTTGTGTAATGTAACTGCTGCTCGTGTAAAGCACTCCAATACCTTAGTGTCACGTCTGCGCTATATAAAACAGCAACAAAAAAAAGAAAATACGTGTTTTGTACACTTCTGTCATTGGGCTACATTTGGGCTCTTTTCTCTCTGGTGGTCATCTTGGGGGACTTATTTGTAATGAAGCTCCCTAATCTCTCATTTACTGCAGTATTTTCAGTAGAAAATGCTGCCAGTTTTCCACTTTGATTCCATCAAGATGGCAGTCAGATGTGCCACACTTTTGGCATAAATTCAGAATGTTAGCACTCTAGTTGCTCATTAGAACACTGTTGTAAACTGCTGATCACCAGAGAGTTAAGTGGCAGTCTGTTGCTGGTGTTGAAAGTACATGTTTCAGTCTACATGTCAGAATGTTTTAATGAAATAGAAGAGGAAGATATTTGAGAACTCACTTAAAACGTGTCCTATTTTTTCTTTCTACAGCACTAACCATAATTTCTATGACAAAATGAACAGCCTCATTTTGTCCCTTCCTAAATTAAATGGTTTAAGTTTTACCAGTTTGATTCAATCAAGGTGACTTCAGGTGTGCCACAAGTTTGTTTAGACTAAGACTGCTAGCATTCTAGTCGTTCTTTAGAACACTTTGGGAGACTGCAGTAGAACTCAAGGGAATTAACTGACAGGCTGCTACAGTTGGAAGTACATATTTTACTGAGAATTTCAGACTTCATTCTCATATGGCTGAGAACGATAGTGTGAATTCACTGAAAATATGCTCACAAGAATCACTGGTACACTTCTTTTTGAAAATTTTGTGACAATTCATTAAATGTCGCCAAAGATATAGGCGAGTCAAAAAATGATTTTCCTATGGAAACATAGTCCTCACTATGGCTACCTACTGGTGACCGCCAGTAGGCAATATATATATATTCACTGAATAAACCACAGAACATGTCATGAGTGATGTAATATGTGAGGTCATAAGCAGTACATGGAGGGGGCACAAGTTATAGTTTTACTTGGTGAATTTCTATGTTTTTTTTAGTTGAAAACTTTAATGTTCTCACTGAGATATTCTCCTAACTCCACTTTAACCGTGTTTTTTTTTCAGTGAAATTCTAAGGGATTTTTCAAGAAAAACACATTTTTTTAACACATTTACCATAACATTACTTTAACCTTTGTTTTGTTCAGTGAATTCATAAGGTTTTTTTAAAAACAAAAACAGATCTTTTTATCAGCCCTCACTATAATGTTACTCTAACCTTTGATTCCTTCATGAATTTCTAGGATTTTTTTAATGAAAAGTAATTTTTTATTTCCATGGGTAAAGCCAACCCCCCCCCACATGCAGCCAACCTCATGCTGCACACCAGCTTTGACCATGCGCAGCAGGGGATTGGCAACAGAGCATGGCCTGCGGCCAGGCCCTGCACTCAGGCCCTGTTGCCAACCCTCCGCATGCAGCCAACCTCACGCTGCGCACAGCTTTCAGCCAGGCACAGTGGGTGGCTGGCAACAGGGCCTGGCCTTTGGCCAGGCCAAATGGCTAGCCCACCTAGAGACAGCCAACACCCCGCAGGTAGCCAACACCACGCTGCACATGGCCTTTGGTCATGCGTGGCTTGGGGTTGGATGCAGGGTACTGGCTTCCAGCCAGGCCGTGTGTCCAACACTCCTCAGGCAACCAACTCCACACTGTGCACGGCCTTTGGCATGTGCTGTGTAGGGTTGGCCTTCGGTCCCCGGGAACTCTACCCGTTGGGCCAAACCATATATATTAAGGGGCGGGAAGCATGCATCCCCTGTGTCTTAACTTGCCCTGGGGACCTCATCCCCTAGGGCCAAATTCCAATTAAAAGGGGAAGGAGTCACATGGCCCCCCTCTTCAAGCCTTAAAAGGATTCAGGGACCCCATTCGCTGGAGCAAAATACAATTAAACATGGGAGGGGCGTGCTGCTCCTCTCCCAGAGCCTTCTTGGGAACCCATTCCATGTGGCCAAATTCTAAGGGGAGGGGCATGCAGACCACCTCCTGAGCATTAATAGGCCCTGGGGACCCCATCCCCCACAGCCAAATACAATATCAAAGGGGAAGGGGCCCTCCTTCCCGAGCTTCCATATGCCTCTGGGACCCCATCCCCTGGGCAATGTGCTACTTTAAAGGGAAGGGGGCACGTGGCCCACCTCCCTGAGCCTTATTAGGCCCCAAGGACCGTATCTCCTCATAATTAAGCAGAGTAGGGAGTGCGGCCCCTCTTCCCGACCCTTCTCAGACCAAGAGGACCCATCCCCCTGGGTTGTAGTTTATTAAAAAGGGGAGGAGGCTACGTGGACCTTCTCCCCTATTTGGCCTCTGGGACCCCATCCCCCAGTGCCAAATACAATGAAAAAGTGGCGGGGGCTACGTGGCCCTCCTCCTTGAGACTTCTTGAGCCCTGGAACCCCATCCAGGGGCAAAAATCTAAGCGGATTGGCATGCAGCCCCCTTCCCCAAGTCATAATAAGCCCCAGAGACCCCATCCCCGGGGTTGTGTTTATTTTCTTTATTTTAAAGGGGAGGGGGTCATATGACCCCCTTTACCGAACCTTCTCAGGCCCCGGGGATCCCATCCCTGGGGGCGTCTGTTTTTTTAAAGGGAGTAGGACCGCGCCTATCTTGGCCCGGGTGACCCCATCTCCTGGGGCCTCCATTAATCATAGGTGGGTGCCCCAGTGCCCACTCAGTGCAACCACACACCACCATGTTGGGGGCCGCAGGGGGAGCCTCAGGGACCCTAAAGCCCTAGCCGCCTGGTGTGGGAGGTGGCATTGTTTCTGCCCGGAGGTAGCAGCTATTTATGCTTGCTCCCTTCGGGTGGGATCAATTTTCTGTTCTGTTCTGTTTCTCTGACCATCAGTGAGAGCAGGAAAATGTCTGCTCCCAGCCGGCAGTAGAATGTTAAAATCTCCCGCCAGCTGGGAACAGACTTACCTTTTTGCTTCTGTTTGGCAGGAGATTTAAAAATGCTCCCAGCAGATGAGAGCAAACATATGCTTCCTTACCCACGGTAGTTCAGGCAGAGAAACTACTGCGTCCCAGGGGCTGGCTCCCCTGGACACAGTCACTGAGCCGGTCCTTGGGAATGAAGTCCCTAGAGCTTTTAAAGGCTCAGGGAGGAGGACAGCATGCACCACTCCCATTTTTTATGATTTTGGCCCTGGGGGATGGGCCACAGACTCAGGGGGGGGTCATGCAACCCCTTTCCTTTTAAAAAAATAAATTGCCCCCAGGGGTCTACAAGGGCTTGGGGAGCTGCGTGGCTCCTTCCCTTTTTTTGCAAATTTTGGCCATGGGGATGGGGTACGAAGCAGACATTGGCTTGGGGGGGGGGAGCAGCCACCTTCTCCTTAAAAAACATATCCCAGTGCTGGCACAGGACCGCCACTGGGTAGTAGTTAAGTCAGCGTTTCCATAGGAAAAGTGTTTTTTGTGTTGCTAATAACTTTGGCACCGTTTGACAAATCTTCACTAAACTTTCAATCAATCAATCATCAATCAATCAGGGGCTTTTAAAGTGCGCTACTCATCCATGAGGGTCTCAAGGTGCTGGGGGGGTGCACATCCGGGTCAGTCGAAAATCCAGGTCTTGAGGCTCTTCCTGAAGGTGTACAGGGTAGGGGAGCATCTGATGTTGACTGGGAGCTCGTCCCAGGCTTTGGCTGCGACGTAGGAGAAGGCTCTTCTACCTGCTCTGGCTCTGCGGTTGCGCGGGGTCACTGCTAGGGCGAGGTCGGCAGGGCGGACGTTTCTTTTGGGTGCGTGGAAATAGATTCTTTCGTTGAGGTATTTGGGTCCGATGTTGTGGAGGGATTTGTAGGCGTGAGTGAGTAGCTTGAAAGTTACTCTCGTCTCGACGGGGAGCCAGTGGAGGTCTTGCAGGTGTCGGGTCTTGTGCTCATGTCGTGGGGTGCCGTGGTCTAGTCTGGCTGCGGTGTTCTGGATGGTCTGGAGTTTGTGTAGCAGGGATTTGTTGATTCCAGCATAGAGGGCGTTTCCGTAGTCCAGTCTGCTAGTTATGAGTGCATGGGTGACAGTCTTTCTGGCTTCGGGGGGATCAGTTGAAACAGGTGGAGGTGACGGCGTTGATCTAGTGCGTCATGGTGAGGGAGGAGTCTAGAATTATGCCGAGGTTCCGGGCATGGTCCGTCGGGGTGGATGGTTTTCCGAGGGCAGAGGGCCACCAGAAATTGTCCCAAAAGGTGGGGTAAGGTCCAAGGACGAGGACCTCTGTCTTCTCCGAGTTGAGCTTTAGGCAGCTGTTGCTCATCCAGGCTGCGACGTCTTTCATTCCTTCCTGGAAGCTGAGTCTGGTGTCTTCAGGGTTCTTCGTGAGGGAGAGGATGAGCTGGATGTCATCGGCCTAGGGTACTATGCCAATTTCCAATTAAGTGCTCTCATTTGCCTAGTTTGTGCATGGAAAGTTGCAGGTGATCTGTCAAATGGGGGGTGAGAAAAAGGGCGGATTCCGAAAAAACCCTTATGCATTTACTATAAACTTCTTTAAGAAGCACTAGTGCAAAAACTGCTTAATGGAATTACACCAAATCTGGCAGGCAGCTAGATCTTAGTTTGCAGATTGTGCTTTTTGTGGTTTGGTGTAAATCTTTTCAGCAGTTTTTGACAAATTAAGCTCCAAAAATATTTGTATATCTGGCTGGTTGGGTTTGAGCATGGGTACTCACAAACAATTTCCCTGTGGGCCGCAAAGTACTGTCTGTGGCAGAAATAAGAGGGTCAGGGTGATGAAAAGTGGGTGTAGGGGGACGAGAAGCAGATGCATGGGGTGGGCAACAAACCGAGCCTTCATGTGACTTCGGTCTGCCACCAACGCTCTATTCTCATGCACCAAGAATTAAAGTCAAAGTATTAACTTCTAATGTAAAACATGAGAGGGAAAGAGATTCTCATCTGGTGGCTGAATTGCAAAATGTGAAACCAGAACACCTGGTATCAGTCCTGGCTTCCCCACTTGAAGAAATTGTGTGATCCTAGGCAATTGGTTAATTTCACTTTGCCTCCTATTTCTTCATTACCACATATGAGAGCCCCTTAAAATATACGAGTTCTGGATGTGTGCTGTATAAAACCTCTTGTGTTTTATTTAATAAACTATAATGTTTTTCCAATTATATAACAACCAAGGCTACACACAAGGTGCACCTGACAAATGACTTGCCTCTTGGTTCACTAATGGCATTGGTTTTAGAATGGGGGTAGGAGGAATGCTTCTAAGATCATGTTTGAAAATTTCACTGCTAATAAATGCCTCTCAATGCAGTGATTTAATCTGACCTACTAAGGTAAAACACTCATGCATGTTAATGAAATACACTTTTTAAGAGTTTTCATCGAGTTTATCATGTTTTTACAAGTTTAATGCAAGATGTCTTTAGAACTAAAGGTGTTCCTAAAGATAAGTTGTCTAGGACACCTTCTTTTCCTCTTTATGGTTACTTTAGTTAACGTGTAAATAAAGTATGCCTGTTTGTTTCACAGCTTTCTGAATGTTCCTGCTATGTCAATTAAGCAGCAGTCCAGTGCTGCTGTTCACCAAGAGGCAGCAATTAAAGGAAAGGAGGGCCGCATGCAGCCCCCGGGCCATACTTTGAGTGTCCCTGGGTTTGAGGGACTCTTACGAGAGTCCTCGAGCCCAGTTTTATTCAATGGGGTGATCTGATTGGCGTAGGGAGGTTTTTTTTCCCTTGGGCCAATTCGCCCCCGCTGGATCCAGACTTCAGCGGGTACGAGCGATCTAAAAAAAAAATGCTGCTGGCAGCCATTACAGGACTCACAGACTTAGTAAGCTGACCTAAAGCTTAAAGAAAAAAATAACATTGGGGGCAGGATAAGGATACAATCCCCCCTAGGCCCTGAGAGGGAGACCTAGAGGGATCCCCCTGGGTCAAAATGCAAAAACAAATCAGCAGTTTTTGCCGCACTACAGCGAGATTGCAGCAAAAAACAAAAAGCTAAATGCAGCCCGCCATTTTATATTTATATATGGAGAGGGGAGCGTGAGAAGGGCCCCCTCCCTGAGCCCATTTTGGGCCCCGAGGACCCCATCTACTGGGGCCAGGTATGTTTTTGAAGGGTGGGTGCACAGCCCCACTACATTTTCATCCCCCGGGCCCAATGTATTTATTAAGTCGAGGGAGGCACGCAGCCCCCTCCCCAAGCCTAGGGAGGCCCTAGGATCCTATCCCCGGGGCTGAATTGAAAGTGGGAGGAGGAAGCATGACTGCTGTCCTTGAGCCTTTAATGGCCCCAGGTACCCCATCTCCCCAGGGCCAGCTCACTTACTGTGTCCCAGGGAGCCCATCCCCAGGACACAGTCGTATCCCTGCCCATACTAGTGCGGGCAGGGAAACGTGTTTGCTCCTGTCTGACGGGAGCATTTTTAAATCTCCCGTCAAATTGGAGCAAACACTAAGGGCCTGATTTAGATCTTGGCGGATGGGATACTCCATCACAAACGTGGCAGATATCCTGTCTGCAGTATTACAAGTGCTGTAGGATATAATGCACTTGTAATATGGCCATTTGGATATCCGTCACGTTTGTGACAAAATATTCCATCCGCCAAGATCTAAAACAGGCCCTTAGTCTGTTCCCAGCCAATGGGAGATTTAAAAAATGCTCCCGCTGGCTGGGAGCACACTTTTGTTCGGTTTCCATACCCACACTGATGTGGGCAGGGAAACAGAACACATATTGCTCCCACCCGGAGAGAGCAGCGTAAATAGCTACTACGTCCCAGTGGGAGCTATGCCTCTCCCACACCAGGTGGAGAGCCAGCTCGGTTCATGGGGACCCTGGGGCTCCCCCAAAGTGCACTTGGTGGGTGCCCTGGGTGGGCACTGGGGCACCCACATATTTATAATGCAGGACCCAGGGGATGGTGTCCCCGGGACCAAAATTAACTCAGGAAGGTGGGCAATGCAGCCCCCCTCCCCTTTGAAAACTCTGCCGGCCCCAGGGGATGGGGTCCCCGAGGCCAAATAAGCAGTGCATGGCGGCAAGTTATAGTTAGCTCTGTAACTACAGCTGGTGAATGTCTGTGTTTTTTTAATTCAAAAAATTAATGTTGTCTCTGACATATTCACCTTACTAGAACGTCACTTTAACCTTTGTTTTTTAGTGGAAAAAAAAATAAATATATATATATATATTCGAGCAAGTTCAATTATCACATTACCTTAAAATAAATACTTTAATGATATTGACATGTATGCCCTTGCATTTAGAACATGCACCTAAATAAATTAACATATATGCTCCTAAGCGTAATACCTAAACATCAAAAATACATGAAGATTATAATAAACCCATCAACCAAACTCTAAATCGAGCCCTAAATCTGAACATTAATGTAGTCCTATGTGAGAGTCAGGGAGAACAGTATGGCCAAGAAAACAATGATTTTTGCTTGGACACCAGAACAACTGTTTTAAGGGAACAGATTAAAGGGAGAACGAATGCTGAATATCCTTGAAGACTGGTAGAAAATAGCATGCAGCTTCTCTGGAAAATTCACCCAAAGGCCTCCAAGAAAAAATCATAAGAGGTCTCAACACCATGAAGACAAAAACTGCAGTGAATGACCTCCAAAAACACTCAATACAGCGTTTTGAAAGAGTCATGAAACCATTTTCACTGTTCTGTACCAACCTCAGATACACTGACACCTACATGTGGATCACTAGTACAGCAGGAAGTATGCAAATGCTATTCACTAAACAGGTAATAAAGTCCCAAGGAATGCCTCTAAAAACGTATGTCAAGCAGGATAAGGACAGCACCCAATACTGGCCAATATTGAAAATATGACTTTGAAATTCAACTTGCACCTTTGAAAATGCATTAACCTCACCTCAAGTTAGAGACTTGTCAAAAACCTAGAAACAATATTTAAAATGGATACAAAAAAAGCAAAACATGCAGATCATATCGGGCATCACAAATGCAGACATGATGCAAAGTTAACCACTTTATAGTGCGGGATAGGTGCCACAATCTAGCAGAGCATATAAAAAAGGTATGAATTTCAACTGGTGAGAAGTACTGGGTCAGCAATAAACTGGGGGCGGGGTGCGCTGGGGGTGGTTTATTGGATGTGGGATATCTGCTAAAGTTTGGCAGACATCCAGTCTGCTTATTTAGAGTATTTACATGGGAATACACCCGAATTAAGGTGGATGGGACATCTTGCAATTGCTGTGGAGCATCCTCCATCTTGCAAATAATAAATACCCCCCTAAATATTAGAAGAAGGCTGCACAGAAGGTAGGCTTAGAGAAGATCCTACAAAAATTTGGTCTGGGCTTTGTGAAAATAAGATGCAGTTCGCTCCATATTCCAACCCATAGGACAAGCACCTGAAGAATGCTAATTTGAGGAATGCATCTGCCTGCAAGATCAAGGACTCCATACACTTTTGAAAATTAACACAATATTCAGGTACAGTGGGGCAAATCCCAAAGCTGGCATAAAAACCAGTAGACTACATGCCATTTTATGATACCCTATAAGGCACTGGTTAGACATGTCAGCCTTAGCGTGGTCTTCCCCCAAATATTTGCCTTCCTCTTCCATTTTTACTGACCTCATTTTTGCTGGCCTTAGGACGCATTTTACCACTGCTGACCAGTGCTAATGTGAATATGCTCACTCCTTAAAACATGGTAACATTGACTTGTCCCCAAATGGCATAGTTAATTTACTTATAAGTCCCTAGTAGAGTGGTGCTACGTATACCCAGGGCCATTAAATTAAATTCTACTAGCCGGCCTGCAGCACTGATTGTGCCACCCACTTAAGTATCCCTTTAAATCCGTCTCAGGCCTGCTGCTACAGGCTATGTATGCAGTTTAAACTGCCATTTTGACCTGGCAAAATAAACCTTATGCCAGGTCCAAACCTTCCTTTTTAAAATATGTCAACCCTAGGTTAGGCCCTGGACAGCCAAGAGGGCAGGGTGCTGTGTATTGAAAATGTTGGACATGTACCTTTAAGTTTTACATGTCCTGGTAGTGAAAGACCCTAAAATTCATTTTTCACTACTGGAAGGTTGAATAACATTGGGAGTACCTTATTCAGTTTAATAAGCTGTAATTGCCAAACAGGATCAGGTAGCCAGTTCATGTTTGGTGTCTTTGGAAATGTAATGAAAAATCCTATCTTATGGTAAATTTTGAAAACGCCACTTTTAGAAAGTTGGCATTTTCCTGCCTTAGCCATTTGTTACCTGCAGCCTGTCTCTGGGTCACATGACTGGGTGTAGCTGACAGTTGGTCTTTGTGTATTCCTTCTAGATAGCTACACACAATGGGAGCTTAGGTGTGACTGGATGGACCATCACTGGCAGGATGGGAGGGAGGGAGGAGTTTGGGCAAGGTCTCACTTACACCTGCATAGGCTGGGTCCTGTCTCCACACAAAAGGCTGCATATCCCCTGATGTTAGTCTGGAACACGGGCCAGGAAGGCAGGGCATTTGTGCACTTCATAGGCATGCTTCCAGAAGCTCCTCCCCACTCCAAAGGCATAGCTGTGTATAAAAGAGAGACCTCAGATACCACCACTTCAGTACATTTCTGGACCTGTGGATACTCTGTCAGGAAGAAGCACTGCTATGCTGCTGTAGGACTGTCACTCTGGTGGAATGCACTCTGTTTGACTTCTGCTTTGCTGTGCCGACCTGCTGCCTGCTGCCCTCCTTGCCTGGGTGAGAAGGACTGGATATACATCTCTTTAACCCAGAAACCAGAGTAACTTCAAGTGCTAGTTGGCTGGCCTCCTGATCTGAAGGCTCAGGGATATTACAAATTTCCAACAACCTTGCTCCTGCACCTTGCATCTGTCATCTGTGAGTCTGCTCTGCCAAGTGGTGTTTTGGGGTTTGTGGTAATGTGGAGGAAATGGAGGAGAAGAATTGTTGTGTGGTTTGTGGACTCATGGTCTGCATTGCTAAGTTAGCTTAGGCCTGGCTGCCATGATGCCTTTTTGCGCACGTTACTTTGTGCCTTTGTTTTCCCAGAATCTGCTTGTGCCCGGCTATTTTAGAACTGTCTGCATTTCTGACTTTAACCTTTCTTCCTATCCCCTTTGGGTTTCGTCTGCACATCATGTACAAGGTCGAAAAACAATGTCCCTTGTTCTTGCTGATTTGGTCAGCCCCTTGCACTTACACATAACACTGAATGCAGCTGCACGGGGGAAATTCGGGTGCTTTTAATATTGTGATTTCAATGTTAGACACACTTGGAGACAAACCTTTCCAGAGAGAAGAGCTGTGCTTATCTGATGATGTGAACTTTACATCTAGATACTGAGGTATGGGGGTTCGCTAGACAAAGCCCAGAGGTCTTCTGTTTTTATAATAAACTAGCAACTAGCTCGGGGAGGGTGGTATTGTTATTTAACCATATATCCACTGCTTTATGAAATGCTTTCCCCGTTTGTATTCTATGGAGTTGTAACTATGCTGCTTATATTATCTTTATGCATTATGCTGATAGTACTGGCACGTGTACTGTATCTTAGAGCACGGTAGTTGAAATAAACATTTTAAACTATACAGTGTCTCTTCTTACGCACGTTGTGGACAGGTATGAGTGAAGTATGAAAGGGTGTTCTTGCTACTGCGAGTCCTGAGAGAGAGAGATACCGTGTTCTGGGTTGTCTAATCATTGGTAGCATTGTTGCTAATGAGACGCTACAGCTAGTCGGGTTGGGGTTTTAGGTGCTAAGGTTTATGGTTGGCTCACCACTATATTCCGAGGTCCTATTATCCTGTGCATAGCTCTGTGTATGTGCAGAATCCCTATAACAGAATGTACTCCTGATGTCCAAAGTAGACATGCACCAGCTTATTAATCAGGCTCGATATTCAGCAATGAATGATCCACAGGATAAAAGGCAAAAACTGGAACCTGAGGACGATCAATACACTTTTCCAAAAGGGTTATATATTCAAAGGAAGGCATATTATGATATGCTCAGTCATATAAGGAATTTTTTGGGTTTTGAGTAAAAGACCCAAGATAAGGAAGAATTCTACACTGAATATAGTGGTTCGTCCGTGGAGGTTCTTCCTTTCCCCGATGTGTTTAAGGACATTGTGTAAAAAGAATGGAAGGATGCGACAAACAGAAAAGTCCACAGTTAATAAAAGCTATTTAACTGAGCAGTGTGATGAAAAATGTCTTCAAGTCGCAAAAGTTAATTCAATTCTGTGGTATTTGGCTTTCTCTTCATCTATCTCTTTCAGATGAGTCCACTCTGTCAAGTTCAGTAGAGAGAAAAGTTGAATCTGCATTGAAAATATCTTATCTTTGGCATAAAAGATAGTACTTATGTTGCATATGCTTGTCAAGTTTTGTTAAAGGTGTTTCAGAGTCTTTATGATTGCATACAAGAGAATGGCAATCCTACAACATTTCTGGTCAAGATGTCACAATTCCTTTCAGTTAAGATTTTTAAAAACCTATGAGCCTCTGCATCATCTGGTGGGGAAAGAACTCTTTGGATGAAACCCTGAAAATTGCAAACTGTGTAAAGCACCTTTGTTCGGAAATTACCATTCTCTGGTACTGTCGTGTGGTTTGTGGATTCATGGTCTGCATTGCTAAATTAGCTTAGGCCTGGCTGCCATGATGCCTCTTTGCGCACGTTACTCTGTGCCTTTGTTTTTCCAGCCTCTGCTATTTTGGAACTGTCTGCCTTTCACCTTTCTTCCTATTCTCTTTGGGTTTCGTCTGCACATCATGTACAAGGTCGAAAAACAATGTCCCTTGTTCTTGCTGATCTGGTCAGCCCCTCGCACTTAGAAATAACACTGAATGCAGCTGCACTGGAGAAATTCGTGTGCTTTTAATATTGTGTTTTCACGGTTAGAGGCACTTGGAGAAAAACCTTTCCAGAGAGAAGAGCTGTGCGTGTCTGATGATGTAAAACTTGCATCTAGATATTGAGGTATGGGGGTTCGCCTGACAAAGCCTAGAGGTCTTCTATTTTTATAATAAACTAGCTACTAGCACGTGGAGGGTGGTATGGTCATTTAGCCATATATCCACTGCTTTATGAAATGCTTTCCCCGTTTATACTCTATGGAATTGTAACTATGCTTATTGTTTTATTCTTATGCATTATGCTGATAGTACTGGCACGTGTACTGCATCTCAGAGCATGGTAGTTGAAATAAACATTTTAAACTATACAGTGACTCTTATTACGCACGTTGTGGACAAGTATGAGTGAGTTATGAAAGGGTGTTCTTGCTCCTGCGAGTCCTGAGAGAGAGAGAGAGACCGTGTTCTGGGTTGCCTAATCATTGGTAGCATTGTTGCTAATGAGACGCTACGGCTAGTCGGGTTGGGATTGTGGGTACTAAGGTGTATTGTTGGCTCACCACTATACTCCGAGGTCCTATTATCCTGTGCATAGCTCTGTGTATGTGCAGAATCCCTACAACATGGCGCAACCAACGAGTGGGCTGCTTATCTGCGAGACGCTTGAGTAGTTCTTGTGCTTGTCCACAACCCCCTTCACAGACGCCTCTGGAGGCGTGTGTGAGGGCGATACCTCCTATATTGACGTTTTTATAGGTTCATTCAAGCTTGAAGTTGTTAAAAAAGGTTTTTAAACATAACCCTATATTGTGCTGCCTAATACTGGGTTGTCGAAACTTGTTCGCCTTAAATGGCTGTCCAAATTGCGGCACATAGCCGTGCAGCGCTCCGAGCTCACTTGACAGTGTATGGAGTGCCTGACACGGGTGTCGATCTGATCTTTGTGGTACAAGCAGATCCAGCTTACCACTTTGAGGTTTTTTACTCATGGATCACTTTTCCGGCGGTGGATGGGACTGATCACTTGTTCCATGAATTTACAGCCACTGCTGTTCCTAATCACTATAGACCATATAGGACTATTGAAGTACCGCTCACGGCATGGCAACACCGTGTTTGGTTTGATGGCGCCCTCCCCCAACCGGTTACCGCGGTTCGTTTAGGCCCCTTATCGATTGAAGGGGCCACTTGGCCTGTTTTGGCCGGGTATACCCCACATCTGCGTTATATGACGCTGCCGGTCGCTGACCTGCGTAATTTACATTCGTCTTTGATACGAGTGCATAGAGCTTTAGTACAGTATGTTACAGGCAACATACAGGCTGCCCCGCCTGGAGTTGCAGCGCATCCAGCTGGACCTGGCGGTGTAACCATAAGTCCCGTCATGGTTAATTCGGTGATGGGCAAGCGCCCACAAAATAAGGACGATTTTCCTTATTGGCTTGCAGAGAAATTTGTCCAGCTGGAGGCAGTTTTTCCAAATACTTCTCCTGTGGAAAAACACAGGATATTGACGATTAGTTTGCCAAAAGACCTAGTACCCGAGTTGGCAGATTGCAACAACTGGGGTAAGGTATTCGCAGCAGTATATGCGAAGAGTTTCGGCACTCCTTCCATGATGGTTCTCCCCTCTGTGATTAAACGAGTACAGGATGAGCATGGCCCTGAGGCGGCTGTGGAATTAGGGATGAGACTGGTGGGAGTGTTCGACGTAGTAGCCGATTTGATCCTTGCGAATGTCAAGGGCGATGCAGTTAACTTTAAAGTAGCTAATGCTTTGGCTTTAGTCCCAGAACCGGACAAGCCGCGCGAATTACCGAAAATTATTGCACAGGCTTACAAAACCATTGGCCGTAATAGCTTGGGAGTCAAGCCTTTTGCTAAGACGCAAACACAATCGCAACCACAACCAAAAACTCAGTCTGAGAAAGATGAGAAACCGTTCTTTACTAAAAAGAGCTGGAGGTTGAAAAAACAGGGTAAGCAACAGAAGAAGCCGGGGTCGCGAGGTGCTTCCCCAGTTTCAGTCTCTTCTGAACGCACATATGATTTGCGCGATAGAGCGAGAATTAAATCTCCAGAGAGATTTCAAGTCCCTGATCCGCGTTCTCCTCGTTCTTCACAGGCACCGTCGACCTCCCAGACAGGTGGAGGAGATCGCCAGGATAGAGGTCGGGGTCGAGAGGCTCCACAGGGACGAGACCAACCTCGACAACAAGTCCGAGGGAAATCAGAAGAATTTCAACGTTCTCGCCCACAGTTTCAGAAGAAAAAAGTTGCAGCAGTAACAGCGAGGTATGCCCAGGATGTGAGAACGAGACTCCTGAATTGGAAGTGGGCAGTGACGCTCCTAGACAGCGCTGCGGAAGTTACCATAGTGCGGGAGGCACTACGTCCTCATGTGGAGGCGACAGCAACTGATACATTCATTACTGTCGAGACAGCAGACACCAGAGTGGCACCCCCTGACAGACTATATAATATTGTCATTCAAATTGAGGGTGACATACAGCGTGTTATTAAAGGGATTTTTGGGGAAAATCTGACCTCTTCATATGACATTTTGTTAGCAGAGGCGGATTGGCCACCCCCATTCGTACCTGCTGCGCGTAGTGGGGAGGAGGTAATCCTTCCGAGCTTTTCTCACCACGTCCCCAAGGACAAAGCGGAGGCTCTTGCAGCAGAGTGGGCTGTGTCCCTGGCTCCGGCGTTATACCGCAACCACGTGGGCTGGGATGAAGACTCACCCCCCCATGATATTCCTTTGCGGTCGCTGCCACAGCCACAACCCCAATATCCCATCAAGCGGGAAGCTAAAGGTACCGTTTCCGAAATTCTGACACAGTTAGAATATCAAGGTGTAATTGAAACATGCGTATCACCCATGAATAATCCCCTTTTCGCGGTTTCTAAACCCGATGGATCGTACCGCCTAGTATTGGATTACCGGCATTTGAACTCTCATTGTCGGACCTTTGCGGTACAAAATACTCATAGTTCTGCGCTAGTTGACAGTCTTGTTCGTAAAAAAATATAAAACGACGCTTGACTTATCCAATGGATTTTACATGCACAACTTAGCCCCGGAGTGTAGCCAATGGAGCGCTTTTACCTCCAGTGGTAAACATATCAAATTCCGGCGTTTACCTATGGGCTAACAAAACAGTCCAGGCGTATTCGCTGCCCGTGTTGTCTCTTTGTTAGACGGCATAGACCCAGATGCATGTTCGTACGTCGATGATATTTATCTGACAGAAGACGAATTATACCCGCATCTTTCCAGAGTGGACCGCATTATTCTAGAATTTGCGGTTTTAGGTTACAAGTTTAACTTTGCCAAATCTCACATTGCTGAATATACCGTTTTGTTTTTGGGCTATGAGCTCAACAATGAAGGTAAGGGCTTAGCCCCCCATTTCTTGGAGAAATGTGCACTTTTGTGCCCTCCAACCTCACTGAAGAAACTTCAGTCTTTACTGGGTTTTTTTAACTTCGGGCGTACTTACATTCCCGACTATGCCCAGCGTATCAAGCCACTTTATGCCTTGATACAACCAAACTTTTCGAAGTCATGCTGGCTTCCTGAGCATTCCTCTATACTGCAGTCTTTGCAGACAGACCTACTTGAATCTAAATTCTTGTTGACACGTGACAACCACACAAACCTGGTGATTAGAATCATTCCAGGGGCAGTGGGTTTCACGTACTTGACCTTTAACGAAGGTGACACAGTACCGATTGCATACAAGTCACATCTATACACCTCTGCAGAAATGCGCTTTTCGTCTGTGGAAAAAGTTTTGACTGGAGTGCAAATGGCGATTCTAAAGGAACGCGCACTGGCCCAGGGAAAACGCATTTTGGTGGTAACACCCTATCCTGCCCTTGAGGCAGTGACGAAAGCAAGTGTACCGAACTCTAAAGCTTTGCACCCCCGTTGGATACAATGGGCAACATCTTTGACATCCCCGGATGTCACTTTTATCTTTGATTCTTCACTTCAGACGCAGGAGTTTTTACAGTATGAATTCGTTCATCCTCCTCCCCTGTCTTTGTTACCGCTTTAGGAGTACGAATGTATTATCTATACCGATGGTTCAGCAACAACCGGCCACGGGTTCCAAGCATGCTTATTCCGCTTCATGTGCTATTGTTGCAGGTGTTATGGTGAACGGAGAGTTCAAACAGACTGTAGTGCACACTCAGGCACTAGGAGACAGTACTGCATAATTGGCCGAGCTGCGTGCTTTGGTGCTCGCACTTGAGTTCGCTAATCCTGATGTGACTACTCTTATTGTATGTGATTCTTACTACTGTGTTCAGTCTTACAATGACAATCTATTCTTTTGGTCACAAAATGACTATAAAGATGCAAAAGGCAGCACAATTAAGCATAAAATGCTTTGGGTTCGAGTGGCAGATTTACGACAACGTCTGCCTCTCACACAGGTGATTCACACCCTTGGCCACCAGCGTGTGGGCGCACCCGCTGTCGGTAACGGTTTGGCAGACGAAGCTGCCAAATCAGCAGTAGCCACGTGTTCAGTTGCAGCAGTTACAAGATCCATGACTAAAATCGATAAAGATGTTTTGGCAGCTATTGCTGCAACAAAAGAAGGTGCGAATTACCCACGGGGTTTCCCTTCCAAATACTCTTATCAATTAGGTCCCGAACAGGCTCCTTATGTAAGAATTCCAGACGTTGGGGATCGGCTGATTCCCAACGCGGACCGCATACTTTCCTTGATAACGGCTGCACACGAGGGCATGGCTTCGGCACATGCTGGCGTGTCTGCGACGGTTTCCATCTTGCAGCAGCATTACTGGTGGCATGGTTTATATAAACAGACCCGTACTTATGTGCTTTCTTGTGACGTTTGTCAGCAAATTAAGCCTTCCACGGTTACACGGTCACCACAGACACCGCTCTGCATTTCAAACAGACCTTTTGGGTGTGTTTACCTGGATCACTGCGGTCCATTTTCTATCGACACTGCATATAAGTACATCTTGGTTGCAGTGGATTCGTGCACACGTTTCATCTGGGTCTGGCCACAACGAGTGCTGACGCTCGAAATGTCATCAGGGATTTGCTTGTCTTTGTGGGAATTTTCGCCTGTGGCACCTTCCATTCTGACCAAGGTCCAGCGTTCGCCTCTAAGGCTTACAAGGACGCAATGGGGTCACTGGGGGTGCAGGTGAAATTTTCATCTCCATATCGGCCTGAGGGCAATTCGATTGTTGAACGAATGAACCGTGACTTAAAGCAATCCTTGACAGCTAGAGTCCTAGGTACTGGCAGGAACTGGCTGGCCCACTTGTATACCGTACAACGTGCACTTAATAATCTCCCTAGAAGACCTCTGGGTGGGCGGACCCCATACGAAATGCTCTTTGGCATAAGAATGTTTGTGCCTGACCTTGATGGTCTAGACATGGCGGCGCAATCCGCAATCTTTGACGTAGATAATCATTCTACTATGTTACAGGACTTACAAGAAGCCCGAGACAAACTTGCAATTGAACATTTACCTTCAGCCACAGATGCTGCTCTGCAGATTCCGGTTGCCGGCTGGCTTCCGAAAGTTGGGGACCTGGTCCGAGAGAAGGTGGAGAACAAAAAAGAATTTGGCCCCTCTTATCGTGCACCGGTTCCAGTCCTTGGCTTGAAGGGTACTCGTACAGTCATCTTACCACCGCTTCCTGGTCGCAAGGAAAACAGATACATCTCAGTGGAAAATGTCAAGTTACAACATCTGGCCGATCCTGAATAGTGTAACACCAGCGGTCTCTTGTCCAGTCATTTCCAAGACTAATGTTTGTGGTCTTCCAGCCCGAACGGTCACTGATGTAGCCATTGAGATGGTAGATTTGTCTGATCGCCTGCTCGACTACCCGGATTCCACCTGCAACGAGGAGACCGAGTATACCTACCCCACCACCGAGTCCGTGGCTCATCTACCAACAACGCCACTGAGCCCAACCCGTTATTCCTTTGACTCGGATTCCACCTCAGCACTTATCCCGTCCAGATTCAGTATTTTTGTATCCTGGTTCAGACACAATTTTTTAATCCCCCCTTGGACATACATCTGGTTGGTACTATTCCTGATTTTTCTGTTTATGTCCATTGGCTTTGTCACAGTATTTTTTCTACTCATTAATGGTCACTATTTACCGGACCGCTCTGCTGTGAACTGTGTCGCTGGAACTTTGGCTCCGCATTCTTCATCTCACATCATGAAGCGTGACCACACATTCGTGAACATTTCAGCTTTTCCAGTCGCTGGTGGCATCGTATGGGATGTGGTAAATTTCCAAATTCATGGACCAACCGAGATTATTAATGTACCAAATGTCCTCCGTGTTTCAATGGGTGATGTCGTTAAAAGTAATATTCATTCTGACGATTGGGATGTGCATGCAGTTGAATCGTTATTTACTGATTTGAAATATTATGCTGCTTTTAATGCTGAAGATTTGTACATGAATTCTGCAAGTTATGCCGATTTATATTGTTACCAGCATTGGGGCAACCACTTTCTCCATAAACCCAGTACCCTTCGGGGTCTTTTTAATTACACCCAATGGGAACATTGTCCGACCCCTTTGCCAGGTAGCTCCCAAACTCTTAGAAATAAGTTTACTTATTTTACGGATTTTGATAGATCGAACCCTGGGTCCTATTTCTTTAAATTAAACACTTCATCAACTCAGAAAATCAGGTTGACCCACACCAAATTGTTGTATTCGGGTTCCTTTTTGAATGCCTTGGCTATGGGTGGGTATGAACATTGGCGTGACACCATTGACTTAAAATCTATTTGGGGCTCCAAAGCATGGCAGGTGCAGGGCACAGAAGCCTTGCACCGTGCTTGCCTCATCCCGGCCCAAATTTTATTTTTAAATCAGACCATCTATCAAACGAAGTGTAGGGGTTTGGCTACGTCCAAACAATTGAATGCCCCATCCTTTCCTGTCTTGTCCTCCACTCCCAGGGAAAGCTTCTGCTTCAATATGTCCCTTACAGAATTGCAGGGTTTGTTTCAGAACAATTCGTTTAATGTCTCTACGTTTGTTCAGTCACCCTGGTTGGCTTGGCCCATTGCATCTAACGCCTGCCAACTGCGTTTTCATGACACGGATCCTGGCTACAAACAGGATAGGCCAGACCCCAGGTTTTCTGACTCTCGTACTGTTACAACATATTCTGTTGGTAAATTGTGTAAACAGTGGTTGCAGCACTCTTCCTTAGATTCTGTTAAACAGCATTTATCCCTCCTATCAGGCAACATTGATCTGTCCGACTTTGTTTTGGGGCCTCGTGGTCCTCGACCAAAACGATTCATTTATGAAACTTACAATGAACTCTGGAAGCTTTCGCAAATTGAAGCTGCTTCCCGTCTTCGGGAAATCGATCAAGCAAATTTAGAAAAGGTGCTTGCTGTTGTTGACAATAGTATTAATACCCTGTCTTCTCGCATTTACACATTAGAGAATATTATTTCCTCTGTTGTTGATATTGTACAAGATGATGTTTCTGTGTTATATCATGGTCAAAATCAATTGCGTTCAGTAATGCAGTTTGCATGGACCTTGCAAACACTTAAAATGGGGAAGGTTCCTTGGCACTTTTTGAACACCTCTGCCTTATTCTTACCTTTCAATTTGACTGAGAAACAGCGGTTCATGTCCATGAAAGATGCAGCATACACTCTGTTACATATCGAGAAAATAGAGCCCTTACCATTCTCTGTTGCGGAATTAGATTCTGCTGTGTGGCTAGTACACGGGGTTATCGCTTTGCCTTTTTCTTTATTTGAGTTCAGTTCCTGCATGAACTTTGGTCCCTGCCTTTCATGTATAAATGTCTTAGGGACGGGAAGGAAGTTTTTCTCACGGGGGAGTCATGCGATTCTACTGTGGGTCATTCCCTTGTTTGCAAACACATTCGAGTGCACGGAGCTTGTAATGTTTTGGCTCTGAATCTTGCTTGTGTTTTAAAGGGCATTCCTGCTCCTGCTATATCTCCTTCTGAATAATCAGGACTGCTGTGGCATGCTTGCCGGCATACCGTATATTGTAACTGTTTCCCACAGGGTTGTCTGCTGCAAAAATGTGCTTTTTCCTCCCCCACAAGGAATCGTAGATAGTTCCATTTGGCCTTCCATTCCGACTTTGAAGGCAGAGTTCAATAAATTGAGCAGAATAAAGGCACTATTATTGAACCAGGAGGTTATGCTCACATCCGCCCGGGAGACATTCATTCTCCAGGTGGCGAGTACCCACAGTGAAATACAGGCCCTGTTGAACACAAACCTCCCACAACATTTTGGTGAACTGATTCACCGTGTTTTCAATGCTTCACGCACCGAAGGTCTTGTGCACTTTTTAAAAGTTGTGGGCTCTGGCCTTGTTGCCTCCTTTCAAACTATTTTTGGTGTGATACCAGCTTTTATTCATTCCATTTTTTCCAGCGTCTTTGGAGGTTTTCCGTTGATCCTCGCCTTAGCGGCTGGTGTTTTGCTTTTGGTCTGTGTGCTACGCAATGGCTGCACTTCCTGGGGTCCTGCTCGACCACGGTTGTCTCCGGATGCTCCGTGAGCGCATCCTCTCCGCCTTTGGCGTCCTGCCATTGGCGACACTCGGTGTGTCATATAGACTTTCTTTTCGCTTTGCGTATTTCACTTGCGTGCAACCTGTGATGTCTTGCATCCACTGTCCTTTCTCATGGACCTTGGATTACTGCCTCTCCAATACGTCTCTGTCTCGCCCGGATTTTGTCCAGTTGGTGGGTCCATTAGAGGCACATGAACAGGACTGTTCCGGAGCTGGCTATATGGCGCGTGCGGCTGCACTTGGAATTTTGGCACAATGGGATGTCTGGGCGGCTGCTCAGACTCTCCTACAACAAAGTTATATTGCGTATCACGCAAGTTGTCCCGCAATGCTGTTCGCTGCTCCCCCTTGCGAGGAACATGAATGCAGTTTTGATTTACTGGACTGGATGGCATCTCTTTTTTCTGACGATTCCAACGATGTCCTCTTGGAAGGTGTGGCGTTTTTCTGCACCTACACTTTTTTGGATAAGGGGGCCTCCGCTTTCGGCGTCCTGCCTGACTGGACATTTTTATTCTATTTTTTCTCTCCCGTTCATTGTCTTTCAATTGGGCACATTCAGTCACAAACGTTGCCGTTCTGCTCCATTTATTTGAACTATGTCTTTGTCCTATGTCTTCGCCAATGGACTGACCAGGGGAGGGTGTCGTGTGGTTTGTGGATTCATGGTCTGCATTGCTAAGTTAGCTTAGGCCTGGCTGCCATGATGCCTCTTTGCGCACGTTACTCTGTGCCTTTGTTTTTCCAGCCTCTGCTATTTTGGAACTGTCTGCCTTTCACCTTTCTTCCTATTCTCTTTGGGTTTCATCTGCACATCATGTACAAGGTCGAAAAACAATGTCCCTTGTTCTTGCTGATCTGGTCAGCCCCTCGCACTTAGACATAACACTGAATGCAGCTGCACTGGAAAAATTTGTGTGCTTTTAATATTGTGTTTTCACGGTTAGAGGCACTTGGAGAAAAACCTTTCCAGAGAGAAGAGCTGTGCGTGTCTGATGATGTAAAACTTGCATCTAGATATTGAGGTATGGGGGTTCGCCTGACAAAGCCTAGAGGTCTTCTGTTTTTATAATAAACTAGCTACTAGCACGGGGAGGGTGGTATGGTCATTTAGCCATATATCCACTGCTTTATGAAATGATTTCCCCGTTTATATTCTATGGAATTGTAACTATGCTTATTGTTTTATTCTTATGCATTATGCTGATAGTACTGGCACGTGTACTGCATCTCAGAGCACGGTAGTTGAAATAAACATTTTAAACTATACAGTGACTCTTATTACGCACGTTGTGGACAAGTATGAGTGAGTTATGAAAGGGTGTTCTTGCTCCTGCGAGTCCTGAGAGAGAGAGAGAGACCGTGTTCTGGGTTGTCTAATCATTGGTAGCATTGTTGCTAATGAGACGCTACGGCTAGTCGGGTTGGGATTGTGGGTACTAAGGTGTATTGTTGGCTCACCACTATACTCTGAGGTCCTATTATCCTGTGCATAGCTCTGTGTATGTGCAGAATCCCTACAACAGTACAAGGGGTTCAATGAGTTCAGAGAAAGTCAGGAGAAAGAAGATAATAAAGCCCTTTAAACTCTTTCAACCGAAAAAGCAAAACCAATAGGGGCAGTATAGCTAACGTTATTTTCCTTTCATGGAAGGTGAGTAGATACAATGGTCCTCTGCATGGTAATGGACATGTACCCCAACTGTACTGTTGTCTGGATTCTTAATGCTAATTTTTGTTGGCAAAGACAGATCCTGCATGTGTCTCATGACATAGGACTATTTTGTGGATTGCAGTTGTATTGGACTGGGAGAGGCACCCAAAGTGCTTCCCTCATAGTGATGGAAGGTTACTGCCTTCATCAGGAGTAAAGCAGCATTAGCACAGTGGTAACAGCATACCGTGCAGTGCAGGAGTGTGGTTGTATATCTGCCTGTGAAGGGTAGAGTACAGGGTTCAATCAATCAAATATCATTTGTATAGCGCAGCAATGTCACCCTTAGGGGTATCTAGGCGCTGAGGGTGCAACGACTCAGTCGAAGAGCTAGGTCTTGAGATTCTTTCTGAAATCCTGCATAGAGGGTGCTGTTCGGAGATGGAGGGGCAGGTCATTCCAGGTCTTGGCAGTGATGTGGGAGGAGCGGCCCCTGCTGCGGCAGTGTGCGCACAGGCTAGCTTGGCGGGGCCTAGGTGTCTTGTTGGATGATGGAAATTTGGTTGATGATTGATGTAGGCCGGTCCTAAACTGCGTAGGGCTTTGTAGGCGTGCTTGAGGATCTTGAACTGGCATCTCTTCTGAACGGGGAGCCGGTGGAGGTGTCTGAGGTGGGGGGTGATATTGTTCCTTTTCGGGAGGTCCAGGATGAGTCTGACTGCCGCATTCTGTATGGTCTGGAGTCATCGGAGGAGCTGGGTGATGAGGGTCTAAGTGACCGTTTTTCTGGTGTCGGTTGGGATCCATCGGAAGATTCTGTGGAGAGTGAGGAGTGTGTAGAAACAGGCAGAGGCAATTGAGTTGACTTGCTGTTTTATGGTCAGATCGCTGTCTAGGATGATGCTTAGGTTTCGTTCTTGGTCTGTCGGTGTGGGTGTGGGTCTGAGTTCTGTCGGCCATCAGCTGTGGTCCCAGATGGAAGTGTTCTTCCCAAATATCAGTACTTCTTTCTTGTCGGAGTTGAGTTTAAGGCAGTTGTCCCTCATCCAGTTAGCTACGTTGGTCATGACTTTGCAGAAGCTGGTTCTGGCTGTGGAGGGGTCTTCGGAGAGCGAGAAGATAGGTTGAGTGTCATCCACGTATGAGATTATGTTGTGCCCAAGAGATCTGATGATGTCCGCGAGGGGGGCCATGTAGGTGTTGAAGAGGGTGGAGTTGAGGGATGATCCTTGGGGTACACCGCAGACAATGGGTTCGGAGGTGAAGGGAGGTAGCCGGATGCTCTGAGTGTGACCTGTCAAGAAGGAAGCAATTCACTTGAGGGCATTGTGTCGTATGCAACTGTTGCAGAGTCGGTTGATCAGGGTGTGGTGGGACATGGTGTTGAACGCTGCTGAGAGGTTCAGGAGGATCAGGGCTGCAGTCTCTCCGTGGTCGAGGAGGATTCTGATGTTGTCTGTGGTGGCTATCAAGGTGGTGTCGCAGCTGTGGTTGTCATGGAATCCTGATTGGGAGGTGTCCAGTAGGTGGTTCTGTTCCAGGTATTCAGTGAGCTGCTGGTTGATGGTCTTCTCGAGTACTTTGGCCGGGTAAGGGAGCAGGGAGATCGGACAGTCATTTTTTATTTTGCTGGGGTTGGTGGGAGGTTAATTTAGGAAGGGACTGACCTCCACGTGTTTCCAACTGTCCAGGAAGACTGAAGTGGAGATGGAGGAATTGATCATATTGAAGTTCTGAGCTGATTGGGTTGGATCGGAAGTTGAAGGGGCAGTGAGGGTAGGGGTCAGTGGGTGCCTCAGGGAGGATGGATGAGATGATGGCCAAGGTGGTCTGGGTGGGGAGCGAGGACCAGGTGGTGATCATTCAGCTGGTTTGCGTTAGTTGGCCGGGGCTGTTGAGGTTGAGCGCTGAGGCTTTTGGGTCGAAGTTGTTGTAGATGGTGGTGAGCTTGTTGTGGAAACAGCCTGAGAGGGTGTTGCAGAGTTCTTGGGAGGTGTGAATGGTGTTTTCTGTGGCTGTCAGATTGTTGAATTCTTTGACTATCTTGAAGAGTTTTTTGGTGTGGTTAGTTGCTGTGTTGATGCAGGCTGTGATAGCCTCTCTCTTGGCTTCTTTGATGCTCTTGTGGTAGTTGCAGAGGGCTGCCTTTTAGGTGGCTCTGTTGGTGGGTTCTTTGAGGCACGCCATTGGCTTTCGAGTTGGTAGCAGTTGCGCTTGGAGGCTTTGAGCTCTGGGGTGTTAGAGCTGGCTTGTTTTGAGGTTTTGTTGGATTTTGTTGGTTTCATTGGGGCGACTCTGTTGGCACATTCGGTGATCCAGTTGTAGAAATTCTGGACGGCCTGGTTGAGGTCTACTGAAGTTTCAGGTAGGGTGGAGCTTAGGGCCTGTGTCCACTGTGTCTCGGTTATCTTGTCCCAGCTGCGGTGGGAGGAGCCATGGTTCTTTGTGGCGGTGCGCTGGCCAATGGGCATGGTGAAGCGTACAATGGCATGGTCGGTCCAGGTGAG
The DNA here is from genome assembly GCA_963921515.1 of Calotriton arnoldi. Classification (NCBI taxonomy): domain Eukaryota; kingdom Metazoa; phylum Chordata; class Amphibia; order Caudata; family Salamandridae; genus Calotriton; species Calotriton arnoldi. The sequence goes on along the minus strand of CAWUFW010002826.1, from coordinate 108,217 downwards.
TTCTGAGATGTGGCTGAATTTGATTTTGCTGCTGGAGGTAAAATTGGCACCAAGAGTATGTCCAGCATTGTGCTTGGGTTCAGTGACCAGTTGGGTAAGGCTGATGTTCTTCAGGTTCTCCAGGAGGGAGGTGGAGTTGGTGTCATTGGGGTCGTTGACGTGGAAGTTGAGTTCGCCGAGCAGGAGGTAGTGGTAGGGGTCAATGGCTAAGGGAGCGATTGATGTTGGTGATGACGTCGCAGAAGGCCGGTCAGGGTCCGGAATGTCTGTATATAAGGGTGCCTCTGAACGTGCTCTTGGCATCGGTCTATAGTTGGAAGTTGAGGTGTTCCATGAGTGGTGTGGGATCGTCATTAGTGGAGGTGCAATGGATGGTTTACTTGAAGAGGATGGTGATGCCTTCCCTTGTGTTTGTTGGTGCGGTCTTGGTTTATCATCTTGTAATCTTCGGGTTTTGCTGTGGTGATGTTGGGGTTCAAGGATAGGTTGAGCCAGGTTCGGTGATGAAGGCCATGTCCGGGGAGAGGGTGGTAAGGGTGTCCCATATTTTCATGGCATGTTTGCAGAGGGTTTGGGCATTAAACAGGATGCAATGGAGTGGTTCCGGTTTGTTTGTGGTTCTCTGGGCACTGGTGGCAGTGGTGGGAGTTCTCGCTCCATTGCTGGTGTCAGTTCAGTGTTGCAGAAGAAGCATCGGCAGATGAAAGGTCCCTTGGTTGATAGCAGGAGGGCTGTGTAGCAGTAGTTGTTGTGGTGACTGGAGTTCAGGGCCAGGAGCTCCTCAGCGGTGTAGCGGTGAGTGTTGGGAGGACCAGGGGCTCAGGTGCTGGGCGCAGTCCAGGCACGGATGGAGCAGACGGGCTTGTTTCCCTTTGGCGCACCAGCACAGCAGCCTCCATAAACAGTCCTGGGAGGTGGGAGGTGCAGAGTGGTGGGAGGGTGGGAAATGAACAGAAACAGTAAAACATACTAGAAGTAAATTAAACTAGACTGAAGTAAACAATAATGTGCAGGAAAACAGTGCAGTGATGCAGGGCAAATGTGTCAAAAACAACATGCATTTGCCCTAAGGCGGGCTTGAACCTGGGGGCTCACGGACTGAGGAGAGGTCAGCTAGGCAGAGCCAAGGAGCTGATCAGCATACGCAGGGGAGCGGGAAGGCAAGACCACAGAGGTCAATGGTTAGAGCAGTGAGTGCTGGGTGTATGTGTACCTGTGAGGCTTACAATACATGAACAGTGTAGTGTTATGAAGCGCATGCATGGTGAATGTGTGTGATGGTTGTATGTGTGCCTGAAAGCAGCACATTGCAGAAAGACTAAATTACTGAGCAGTGTGTGCAGAGTGAAGGAGTGTGCTGAATGCATGTGTGTCTTTGGTAGGACAATACACTGAGGTAAAACTCCTGGGCAGTGTGTGTGCTGTGTGCATATACTGAGTGCAAGTGTGCCTGTAATAGCACATTACATGGAGGACCATGGGTTCCATTTTGGGAGGCCCAGGCCTGCATGAAGAATCCCCCAGACAGATTTGTGTAATGCTGCATTCCTGTGAGCAAGGTGTAACACACTGGAAGAGGGCGAGTGAGGCTCCCTTGTACACTTCAAAGGGTGCTCTTTGATTCAGCAAAAGATCACAAGGAAAGGGCCTGGACACACCTCAGGAAGGTACTGAGGCTGATAAGGGATTCATAAAGAGTGAGGCTGGGAGCCTGGGATTAACCTTTTGATGCACATATGACTGTGGCTAACATCCAGGTGTGAACTCTAGTCACTCCTATGGCCTGTGTGGTGGGACTATCAGCTTGGGAGTCTCTCCTGCTGTGAACGCAGCTTTTCAAGAGGAAGAGAAGTGTGTACTTCAAAAGAAGAAGAACCCCAACATAAAACTTCAAAGGCCTCAGTCACATTTTGTGTCTGGAAATATACTATAAGAAGGTAGGTTGAGACCTCAAAAATGTCATCTGTCAAGCAGCCAGATAGGCTGTGTGAGGAGGGGAAGTTCTGCAAGACTTCTGCTTGTGACCAAGACAGGGGGCCGAGGCCTGTTAGTCTCCCTACTGGGTGAGGGGACATCACCGAGGGAAACCAAGGTCACCTTCTCCGGAACCTATAGCACCAGTGCCTGACTGTTTGCCAAGACCAGTGTGCCTTGCAAAGAAAAAGACAGCATTAAGAAGCCCTGATGCGTGGACTCATAGTGCGAGGTGTAAGGAGAGGGCTGCTGCTCGAATTGGGTAGTTGCTCATGTTCAGATCCAAGTCAGCAACCCCGTATGCCAGCAGAGGGCTGCCGTGAAGATAGCCTTGGAAGGTGTGCCAAGCAGTATGAGCATAGCCAGTGTGCTGACTCCATATGCCAAGTGGTGCTGCTACGGATGTTACTGCTTGACAACGAGGGCCAGTGCGAGATCATAGCAGTGATGTTTGTGCCAGGAGGGGCCTTGTGGTACAGGCTGTCGTGCGGTGAGTGGTGGATCCTGGGAGGCAGTGGTGCTGCAACCCATTATGCCAGGAGGGCTGCCCGAAATAATTGTGCTGTGAGGATCAGGTTGAAGCCTGTGAACTGTGACTCGTCGGTTATAAGGAGAATCACACCTGACCTCATCCTGGGGACTGAGTGGGGACACAGTGTACACATCGCCACATCACTGAGATGCAGATCAGGAGCATTGGAATCAATCCTCTCCCCACCCCCATTGGGAAGTGCAGAACTTTCCGTCCAGGAGAAGCGCAGGAACACCTCCTATCTCTACCAGAGACTACCTCGTAGGCTAAGAGGATGGCCTGCGCATGCTAAGTGCTGCTGCACCTCACATGCGTAGCTGACTCACTGTGCAAACAGGGGCCTTCAGAGTGCTCACAGTATGGGCATCCGCTGAGAGGCTGAATGATTCCTCTCTGCTACAGTGGGTAAGACTGGTAACAGGCATACCAGGCCCCAGGAGACTTGCTGCTAAGTGCTACAGGCTGCCGTGCAAGAGAGCAGGCACCTGGGAGGTAATGGTGTGGTGCAACACCGTATGTCAGAAGGGGCTGCCAGAAATAATTATGCTGCATAACCGAAGCCCGCGAACTATGAAGCCCTGATAACCCGCCGGTCATAAGGAGCATCGAGGACTGCACCTGACCTGATTCCAGTGGACAGAGTGAATACACCATGGACGCATCGCCACAACACTGGGATGCATATCAGGAGCATTAGAACTAACTCCCACCCCCATTTGGGAAGTGCAAAGCTTACCATGCAGAAAGAGCGTGGGAACACCTCCTGTCGCTGCTGGAGATGGCCACTTAGGCTCAGCAGAGAGCCCACGCTTGCCATGTGTTGCAGTGCCTCCTGTATGCAGCCAACACACCGAGCCGACCAGAGCCGTGCAAGTGCCCACCGATGAGGCACGTTTCTTTGTGCTGGAGTGGGTAAGACTGGTAATGGGCCAGCCGAGACCAGTGGAACTCGTTGCTAAGATGCCTTTGACTATTTTCTAAGAGTCGGAGTGGACTCTTGAGTTAAGGCCGATTAGTGAGCATTACCTGGATTCGGCCACCAGTGAATGGGGAATAAAACCTGATCACATTGCGAGGAGCGGGTGGGACAGGGATTTGTCGTTGAAACACTAGAGCTCCAACTTCAAGGGATAAATGTGTTGTCATCTATAAATGTTGTAATCTGCCTTTGCATGTAGAGAGTTAGAAATAAAATACTTATTTTTATTATAAAAATAAGTATTTGAGTGGACATTGATTTATTGATACTGCTTTGCGCTCGCTGAGTTATGAGTCCTGTTCACTAACCTGTATTCACACTTCCCCCAGGGAGTTTTTCACTACTCATCCACAGCTACCACGGAGTGAAGTGCAAAAGATTGTCCTTGGGACAGTTGCTCAGGATCCATAGTAGGTTGGGCCCAGGGACATCAGGAGTTAAAAGCATCAACCACCATGGTTGGGCCCAGTAACCCTGGCGTGCCCTGTGGCCCTCTGAAAGGGGTTCTGGCTGCTGGGGAGCCGTGTTTGCTAGCAAGTCCTGACCACAATCCGACAAAAGCGCAAGTCAGAAGTGACTATATGAAGTAGGAGCAAGATTGAAGTTCTTTCTTCCATAGTTAACAGCATATATAATAGATAATTGGGTTCTCTCAATAGTTCAGTAAGGTTATCGAATTGCTTTTAGACACTCTCTGACACGTCCATGTTTCAAGCCTACACCATTGTCAAGGGATAAAGCGAAGAGGGCAGCAATGTTGTTGGAGTCAAGAAATTACTCAAGACAAGAGCAACACTATGCACCAGGAAAAAAAAGGATTTTATTCAATCCTTTTCCTTATGGCAAAGACAGATGGGTCTTTTGGAACAGTATTGGATTGGAAAGCCAAGTTTGTCTATTTGGATCAGTTTCAGATGGTTTTCTGACTTCTTCACAAGTTGGGCTTTAAGTTGAACATCATGAAGTCGCTTTTGTCTCCAGTCTAAGTCACGCAGGTCATAGGAACAAGCTTCTGCACACAAATGGTCCTTTCACAGTATAGGATCGACTTTCTCCAGTAGAATCGTTGGATTTTATTATCTCTTCCATTAGCATCAGCCAGGTTTTGACTTAAGATCTGAGGACTGATGTAATCCACGACTGCAGTGGTTCCTTGGTCTCGATTTCATCTAAAGCCTTTGGCGAATCACCAAAGGAGGCATGGGAATCCCGCCTCAAACGATTTCGATACCAAAGTTCCAGTGACACCACTAATAGTTGCTGGTTATGCAGAACAAATCTAGAGAAAAGAGTTTCTTTTCAGATTCCCCCCTCACTTCATCTGACACTGGAAGTCATTCTTCAAGGGTGAGGGGCTACCCTGGGGGATATGGAATGCAAGGAACAGTGGTCCGAGGAGGTCAGATTGCATTCCTTCAACGTGAGAAAACTGGGTGCAGTCTTAAAAACAATTATGTTCTTTCACTCTCAGTTGAATGGGAGGAGTCTTGTAGTTTGGACAGACAGATAATCAAGTGGCACCCTGCCGCCTAAATCACCGGGGGAACAAATACTTGTCAGTTGAACCTGTCAGCAACACATACATGGTCTTCAGTTGAAGATCACTTCCTATCTCTGAGGATGGTGTAAATCCAAAGGGCACTACATTTTCAGGCAGAAGCCTGAGTCTCAACCTCCCTTCCTCTGTTTCATTCCAACTTTCTGTTCCCAAATTTAATCAAATTTGTCTCCTGAATTTGAGGCCCTGTATAGACTTGTTTGTGTTTCCAAAGAATGCAATGCTTCATGTCTTTTGGTTGGAGGTCAATTGTCCTCAGGCATGGGTAGTGGATGCCATGTCAATCCCTTGGCCACAGGGTCTCAGTTATGCTTTCCCCCTTGATTCCCCTCTTCCTAAGTGTTCTTCAGATGTTTCAGGGGGAGAGAGTGTTGATGATCCTGGAGTAATCATTTTGGCAATTTTTCTAAATTCTAGATGAATCCTTCTCCCCTTCAGTACCGTAGATTACCTCTAAGCCAAATATGTTATGTTGTTATATTACTGCTACTTGATATAGCACACAAATCATACCCAAAAGTATATCTCGGCGCTACACCAGTGAAGAAACACCACAACAGCCTAAAACAACCAGGTCCTGAGGAGTTTTTTAAATTTAGCAAAGTTAGAGCAGTTGCAGAGATGATGCAGAAGTTGATTCCAAGTAGATGGAGCAGTGAAGGAAAAAGCTCTCCACCCGCATCTGGAAGTAGGAATGCGGGGAATGATCAAGAGGGTTTTGCCGCTTGATCTCAGCATCCAGGAACAACAATAGAACTGCAGTTTGTCATTTAGGTCTGCGGGGGTTCCACCCATCAGAGTCTTATGGGTGAGACAACAAATCTTAGAGATAATGTGCTCCCTAATTGGAAGCCAATGTAAAGATCTCAATGTAAGCACCGATGGGGAGTCAACTGGGAGATTACTGATCAGGCGTGCAACAGTATTTTGCACCACCTGGAGTTTCGCTGGCAGGGAATCATTTGCGGCCATAAGCAGGGCATTGCCATAGTCAAGGCAGTTTATGACTAAGGCCTGGATCAGACTCTGCCTTGTAGAAGATGGCAGTCAAGGAAAGACTTTCCTCTGAAGTCGCATAGTTGCAAAGCATGCCCCGCAAGAGGCGGAAATCTGATCCTTAATGGATAGGGCCGAATCTAGTTTGACACTCAGATTTTTTACCACAACGCTGGAGGAAGGAGCTGCCCCCAGTTCTGAGGGCCACCAGTCAGGTGTCCAGAAGTCCTGGGCTTTACAGAAAGTAAAGCTAATCACCTGAAGCTTGAAAGATTGGGCTTAAAGAATTTAGGATGCTCTAGGCAGGTGGCAGTAGAAATTCAGTTTGTCATGAAATAAATGCACCCTTTCTTCACACATAAAATACTGGGGTTCTTTCTCTAAATGGTTCTCTTAAGAAATGGGGTTATTAGCTGTGCAAGCAATAGGTCAAAAGTTCCCCCTTACTGGGAACCAAGCAACCCATTGTAGCACTTCACTCTCTCAGGGTAGCGAAGCAGAGCAGTTCAACGGCTTCTCAGGGGAGGTTGTGTTGTCTAGTAATCACCATTCGCTGGCATGCAATAATGACACTGAAACCATTATCCAGTCTGTGCTTTTTTTTTGAAAAATGAAAAATACATTTATTACCCAGGCACCACTAAATACTATGCATGAATTTACAAGTATACACATCACTCAGATTGAAAACCTCTTAGGTAAAATTCTGCCATCACATTTGAACCCTAATGTGTCATGACCCACAAAATCACAGTACCCTCCACCTATACCAGATAGACCATCACAATATATGGGGTATCAATTTAAATAAGGCAGGCCTATTGATTTTGTCAAAGGGTCATTACAACACCATATCAGGTAAGCCCATTGACTTTATTCAGAGTCACCACATTAATATATAAGGCAAGCCTATTGGATTTGCCAAAGGTTCACCATATTAAAAGACTATCCATGTGTTTTAAAACCAGTTATGTCACCATAACATTAACCATATTTAAATGCAGCCAATAAAGCTTTGCAATAGTTATCAAATATCATCAATAGCAATAAACTTTCAATAAAGCATTAAAACCCAATAGAACATTTTTCACACATTTAGACCATATAAAATGCAGTCACAGAAATCCCCCCCCCAAAGGGTGCCCCACAACCCACTCGAGAGCAAAAGCTCCAGCCTTAGGAGTGCTTTAAAGAGAATGCAAAAGTATGCCCAGGCCAGGTTTCACAAGATCAGTGATATATATACGGGGCAGAGACCTTAGTCCATTAAGGCATGTCCTTCCAGCTTTCCATGGTGTTGCTGTTGTCGAAGTACTTGCCCAGAGTCCAACAACTCCTTCTCTCCATTGTGCAAGAGTTTTTTGAATGGGTGTGGAAAGTTCGTAAAGCCTAGTACCCTTGACCATTCCTAGGGTGCCACATCACCCCTCCACTCGTTTCACAACCTTCCTGCACAGCATCCTGGGACAATTCAAGAGGTCTCTGTTCACATCTCCTCTGGGGGCGTCAGTTCCACCCCTAGCTAACATCACTGCCAGGGACTTTCCCAACATAACGTCAAAGGGGAGCCCCCTCCTGAGTTGGCTTCAGAGGTCTGGGCTTCCACCTATGTTCAGTGGGCCTGGTCTGTCCCATCCCTGATAGAGTATGGCAGTTAATTAACAGTTGCAGATTATCTTTCCCACCCCTTCCTCCTCAGGAGCTGAGTGAAGCACTGTTAATAATTCCTTTTGTGTGAGGTCTTCGTTCCCTTCTGCTGGGGAGCAGAGTAATCAACTTGGACCAGCAAGGTAACAAAAGGCCTGAACTCTGATAGTAAGCTGAGCCAGAGACGTATGGTAATTCTGGATGACCCATAAGGTGTACATGAAGGCTCTTGGGACATACATATTCAAAATGTGCACACATGTTTCACTCCAATTTGATACCTTCCTGGACTTTGTAGGCTGAAAGGTAGCGAAACGGCACACTGAGGCCGATTTCTCCCTATGTGTATGACACAGTGTTACTGCAGATCAACAGTAAACCATAATGACTTTACCTATAGGTGGCCACTAATATTATAAGGCCTAGCTTAGGTCAACATTTAAACAGTTTGATACCTTCCTGTACTTTGTAGGCTGAAAGGTAGCGATACTGCACTTGGAGGCCTATTTCCCCAAATGTGTATAACACAGTGTTACTGCAGAACTACAGTAAACCATAATGACTTTGCCTATGGGTGGCCACTAATATTATAAGGCCTATCTTAGGTCAACATCTAAACTTGCAGAGTGCCCTCTGCGCCAGGCTACCTGTGTATAGTTACTGGGCTGCTGAGCACGACAGTAGTCTCACATGCTGGGCCCTCATGCATGTGCATACATGTTCATGTGTAACCATCCAAGTGACCCTTATCCTCGCTGTGTTGCAACAGCCTTGGCTTAAAAGGCAGACACTGGCAGTAAACATGCACAGTCCATTTACCGTAGATGAGACACCAGTAGTGACACTCAACCACAGTAAAAAGTCGAAAACCGGGTGATCAAAAAGCAAAAAAATCCTGCCTTACTAAATGGATGGAAACCAATTGCAACAGTATTGTTCATGGAGTTGGGATCAAGTGGGAGCTAGATCCTGTTCAGATTATAGAGTATTTAGGAGAGGAAGTTCTCAAAAATCCTGCTTCTTCACTATTTCAGCACAATGGGAAGCTATTAATGCATTCAAGGGTATAAGTGGTGGGCGGGTGGGGAGCAGGACTTCATCAACCCGTCTTCTCTAATTTGGAGATTGTTAATGACTTTTTGTCTAAGGAAACAAGTTTTTCCATTAGCAGTCCCATCTTGGGATTTGCCGAAAGTGTTGCCAGGGTTACAGATGGAACCATTTGAACCTTTGGGAATGGCAAAAATGATATGGTTGTTGGTTGCCAGTAAAGATGGCCTTTTAGTATGTTGGGGGGATCACTGGTGATTTGTTATCCCTGCCTTATGATTTTATCAGGTAGAGTGATATTTAAACCTTAAATCTTTAAATAAACAGCTTAGTAGAATCCATTTGTCAATAACATTATTTTACACCTGTAGGAATCCATTTGTCAATAACATTATTTTACACCTGTAGAACTCTTATTGCAACTGCCTAGATTGTTATATGGGCTGACCAAAAGTAGGAACAGCTCCTTAAACAAACCTTGGTAAAGGCAGCAGGTCTATTCTAATTGGAAATGGCTCTTCACTGTGAGTGTGTGTTTGTGTGCCGTATTACGGATGGGCGAATGAGTCAATGGGTAGATAAATGGAAATTTCCATCCATGCAAGCAATCATTCTTTATACATGCACTTAGAACTCATTTATCCATTCATCCACCCCTTGATGCTTTCTTGCATTCAGACACTGCCCATCTTAAGTGCAGCACAAACTTGTCAATCAATGAAGAGACACTTTCACTTAAAAGCCAGTCTTTGCAAACGCGTGTCTTGATCTGTATTGATTTTCACAAAGGTGACAGGTAGCACAATGTCACATTATTTCTTAGTGGAAGGGTATTTTGCTCAAATTCTTTTTGTGTGGAAAGTGTTGCATTATAGAAGTACAAAACCAAGTTGCTTATACATTTGTCTGAAAAAAGAAACACAAAAAATAATTTTTGGTTTGGATAACTGCAATGATGACTGGAAAAAGAAAGGAACAACCTAGCACACTACAAACAACATGTTTTATGATGCAACATAGCATCACAATAACAAGCATTGGCAAAGCCAATAGGTCTCGGCAATCCGAGCGCTATAGGCATTGTCAATGTTAATGTGTTTTAGCTATGTGTTATGGAGTGGAGTGGATGTATGTAGTGTGGAGTGGAATTATGTGGGATGGAGTAGAATTGTTTGTTGTGGAATTGTTTGATGTTAAGTGGAGTTATGTGTCGTGGAATTATATGGCATGGTGTATATTGGAATTATGTGGTATTGAGTGTAGTGGAATAATGTGGAGCAGGATTGTGTGTTATGGAGTGGAATTATGTGCCCAAGAATTGACAAAGGATTTGGGTACCATAGGTCATTGGTGGCCGCAGGTATGACTCATCAACACATATGTTATAGCCTTATAGCCTGCCGTAGTGGGCTATACCGGCTATTAAAGGCCCGCTCCAGAGTTAAAGGCCCGAGCCGAAGGCGAGGGCCTTTAACAAGGGAGCGGGACTTTAATAGCCGGTATAGCCCAGCTACGAAGGGCTATAAGGCTATTAGAACATTCTGCCACTAGAGGGCAATACGACGCAGAATCAAAAAAGCGGCTGTGCAGGCCAAAGAAAGCGAACACATGGTCGGACATGGAGCAGAGGAAGACGGAGCAGACAGGAACACAAAGAAAGCAGAACAGAGACAGAGCTCTGAGTGAGTCGAGCACTCATGTGAAATTCTCTTAAAGAAAGAAAAAAGTAGTTCCTAAAACATTTCCAAAAATGAGAGCAGTGAATTGATAGTAGTAATTGGTCCATGCTCTCTGGGAGGGCTAAATGCAGGAAGAGGCATTATGCATGCATGCCACGTACAAAAGATGAGAAAGAATAGGAGAGTGATGATGGAGCCAGCAAATACCCACAAAGTAGATACAGCATGTCTCTTCGAGACAGCGCATGCGCTTCTCTAGAGCCGAGACCTTAAAATTAGTGCGTATACCTTTAACCTTTGCTTATTTCCATACCTTGCGCATATGATCAATCATGTTAATTAGCAGGCTGCTCCTCTAAATATTCAATAAATACTTTTTAAAAATAGATGACTACTCATAATTAGGGTCACAGTTTTTGTCACTTACTGTGCTGTCATTCCGATGGGGTCTAAGGGCATGCAGTTTTATTTTATTCCTGCTACCCCCAAAAGTTTGTTCGAATTCTGACACTGCTGAGCAGTACAATTTTTTTGAGATGCCATGAAATATCAACAAAACATTTTTCACATCATCTCATCCACGTTTTATTATAAAATGCCATATTTTATACTTTTACTTTTGCGATTAGTGTCAGACTGTCTAAATAAATACATTGAGATTGGCAGGATCTTAGACAAGTAAGGAGCGTAAGGGGCTCAGAGGGCTACAGATTATATGGTGCAGTTGCATGTCACTATATTTAGGTCAACAATATCGATCTATGAAAACCTTGCATCCACTACATCGAAAAGGTGATCATTTATTTAGTATACTTAACTCCACACTTATTTAGCTTGACGTGGGAGTCAATATAGTGGATGCAATATTTTTTCATGCAATATTCTGCATGTGATATTGTGACATATCATTCTCTGCATACATTCTGTTCTCTTGGCAGTTGCCTGATTCAATTTGGCGGACGTGATTTTGTGGTGATGACAAGTAAAAGAAAAGGTTTCCTCGGTTTTTGTCTGTCATCCATGGCCTTGTATCCATAAGACAATCACAAGATAGTGTCAGTTATGAAACTCGGTCTTAGAATATGAGGTCCACCTAAATAAAAAAATTAATTTTCAGCCAATCCTTTCTCACTTTTGCAACCCACTTGAGTCATTTTCAAAGCAAACCAAATCCGAATGAGTCAGTGAGGGGTTTCTACTCAGAGATGGTTGGGCATCGGTTGCAGTGCCTCAACAGCTGAACAGAAGCACTATCTGTCTAAAGGAGTGTTCGATCATAACCAGTCTGAGGACACTTTTGCGAAGCCAGCGCCAACGCTCTCACACATCTCCAAGATAATGTGTTGATACGGCTGAAGGAAATGCCAGACTGCAACCTTTTTGTCACTACTTACAGCTTCACTTGTTAGTCTCATTTCACTGGCCAAATCTTGCAGTAAGCCTCCATAAGAATGCTCAAGCAACAAACTTAGGCCCTTCCTACGAGTGACCCAATAACTTCCAAAACATGTGCTAACTCCTGTTCCTGTATACATAGGAATTATAGATTTTAAATTTTTTAATTGCACCAAGTACAAACTGACTGCGATTTAAAAACTCATCCTCCCAAAAATTTCCGCTGCTCAAGCCTGCAAATATATGTATATACATATATATCAGAGTAAAATGCCTGATAAATAGTTTTTGGTGTCAATTATTAGACACTATAAATTTATTTCAAATTGGTGCCTGCTTTTATCTAGAGGTGGGCATAACTCGTTTAATTTGCTGCAGCATTATCATGTGAAATTGCAGCAGAATTACGGGGCATATTAGCAAGGCGATTATCGCCACTTTAGCGGGACTTTTTCCCGCTAAAGCGGCGATAATATTATCGCCTTATCAACAAGCTGTCGCTAACTGCTGTTAGCGACAGCTTGTAGGCGATAGCGACCGGGTTGGGTGCCGCTTTGCATGCCAGCGATATTTATCGCTAATGGCATGCAAAGTAGGCGTTCCCCACCTAACAGCGACTGGAAACAGTCGCTGAGGTCGCTAACGCCTATCAGCGAGGCAGGGGCGGTGATTAGCGAACCAGCGCTAAACACGTTTAGCGCTGGTTTGCTAACACCTGGTCCTACCCTGACTTAGCCATGTAATCTAATGAGAGGTGGATTACATGGCTAAGTCCCCTCGCACTATCAGCAAGCAGAACTGGGGAACAGTGTGAATATCGCCTGTTTTCAGGCGATATTCACACTGTTCTCCAAGGTTTCTATCGCTTTGGAGATTAGCATTGCTGATTGCACGCTAACTCCGCGATAGAAACCGGCGATGCCTGGCGATAATTATCCAAGCGCTAATTGCGCTTTGCGATAATTATCGCCAGGCATTGCTAATATGCCCCTACGTTATTAAGCAGAATTACATATACCTTTGCATTTAGCACTATTTTCTTGCAGAAAACTGCACTCTTGCATTCAAAACGAACGCAAAAATTATTTTGTGCTAAAATGATAGTGTTAAATTCAAAAGAACAGGAGGAGAAGTAGCCATCAGCCACTTGAGCTCTGTCCTTGTGCTCTTGGGTAGACATTTTTGCCCCCAAATTACACGAACCGGCATAATTGCATAATTTTTGGTGATTTCCCATCACAAGAGTAAAGCAAAATACCGAAATTACTCCGATTACTCGGGCATAATTAAAATTTCTCCCTGGCCTACTTTTATAGCTAGGTAGTCTAGATATGTAAATTAGAATTAGTGCTCTGTATTTGTGCATACATCCAAATACGTGTTTGAGATAGGTGTTTGTTGATGCTTGTCAAGACGAGAGGAAAGCTGGAGAACTTTTATAAAAGAGAAGGCTCCAGATAAATCTACATTGCGAACGTAAAATGCATGTTTATGAATATTGAACAGTTCCAAAAGAATTCGTTTCAACCATTTTGTTATCATTTATAATAACCATTGAGAAGGCTAACACAGATTTACAAACTTGGGGGCATATTAGCAAGACCCACGTTAAAATTATCGCCGTTTTAGCGGCAGGAAACTGCCGCTAAAACGGCGATAATGGGCTTGCTAATATGCGTTATAGAATTCCAATAGAAGCCCAGGTTAGATGTGCAGGACATCTAACCTGGGCTTCTATTGGAATTCTATAACGCATATTAGCAAGCCCATTATCGCCGTTTTAGCGGCAGTTTCCTGCCGCTAAAACGGCGATAATTTTAACGTGGGTCTTGCTAATATGCCCCTATATTTTCATTCTTTTTTGCTAAATCAATTGCATATTTAAATGTAAAATATATTGTATTTTTAACAATGCCATGGATATAACTACTTATAATAAAAATGTTACTATTCTAGCATCATAATCTTCAAATAAGTGAATTATCAGTATTTTATCTTTGCACAAATGTTTGAAAAAACACAATTTGAGAAGAGTGTCGTACATAATCCTGTCTGCAAGCAGCCAATGACAGAGAAAGTGTGTGTGCAAACCACCCGTTCATGCAGTGCTTGGTTACACCTGGTTGCTGTGAAACAACGAAAACAAACATATTAGGATTAAGTCAGGCACAATAGCCAGGTGAGCATCATGTCCTAGTAAATGCCATTAAGCACGCACGCTTCCAGCGGTGCAATTATGAAATATGCATACTTACTATTCGACTGCGAGTTGCATTGTCAAAAAAGGTGTCTTTGTCTTTAATGTCGAATCTAAAAATGGCAGAAAAACAATATCGAAGAAAATTAGACTAGTACTAACTGACCAATAATATAACAGCATTCTAATACAGATGAGTTGTATAAACTGGGTGGGCACTTAGAGAGAGAAAATCCTCTTTAAGTTCAACTATCAGTAGCATACTAAAACAGCTAAAAAAAGGTTGGGGCATATTAGCAAGACCGGCGATAAAATTATCGCCGTTTTAGCGGCAGGAAACTGCCGCTAAAACGGCGATAATGGGCTTGCTAATATGCGTTATGAATTCAATAGAAGCCCAGGTTAGATGTGCAGGACATCTAACCTGGGCTTCTATTGAATTCTATAACGCATATTAGCAAGCCCATTATCGCCGCTTTAGCGGCAGTTTCCTGCCGCTAAAACGGCGATAATGTTATCGCCGGTCTTGCTAATATGCCCCGTTGTTTTATAAATAACGATGAATGCATATATTTATTTTATGTTTTGATGCTGTTATTGTACCAAATGAAGTTGTATAAAACCCATATTTCACAGTGAACTTTGAAATATAAAACAATATTTCACAGTTGTCTGTGAAATATGGAGTTTTTCAGCAAGAGAACAGCTCTCCCAAGCCAATCTATAGAACTAAACCGTCAGGGTACTAGGATTATGGAAGAGCAAATTATGTGGCATGAATGTCTAAATAATGCAGTAAAAAATGCATGTGGCATGAATGTCTAAATAATGCAGGAAGAAATGCACATTTTGTGACACAATCTCTGGCAGTATTTTCATCCCTGCGCGCAAGAAACATTCTTTGTTAAACCTGCAAATTGTGGAAATGATGTCACAAATTATGTTGCAAATGTGTCAAATCCATAATTATGTGCTAAACGCTACAACCATAAAATGTTGATTGTAATATTTAATTATATTACACAGTTACTTGTTATGTATCCTCTCCCTCTCAAGCCCCTCTGCACACTGCCTTCTGCCTTGCACAGTGGAAATTAGCAGGAAGGGATGGCCCTGGGGCAGCTATCCCCAATTAACACAGTAGGGGGCCCCTCTTTTTACCACTTTACATTTTTTTAGGGTTCAGCCACTTCTCCCAACAGCAGTATCATGGATGATATCACTCGCAGTATCACTGATACAGTTGAAGTCATACATAAGATCATAAGTAGTGAATGCATACATGTGAGCTCTGGTTAGTTTAACTAAGTATAACTGTGGAAATTCAGTGGTTTTTAGTTTTTGTTTTGTAACCATGACTGAACTGGAACTTTTTTTTCACTGAATTTCCAAGGTTTACTCAAAGTACGTTGCGGTCTTATAACTAAAGCTAACCTTAACTCTACTGTACCATTGGTTTTTTCAATGAAATTCTGTTTTTATTTTGTCATATACCACATTCAACTGCTCCGTGAACATAACCTGCTATTTACGCCTTCAGCAAAGCCTTGTGCTCAACCGACCAAAGCCTGCTGCTAACTCGCAGTACCTCATTCTTTTTTTGTATAGTGTCTCGCATCTGCTGGTATCCAAGGCATTATACTAAACTGGTTCTCCTCTTTTTTGACTTTTAGGACTTTTAGGACCCAAGCACTCTCCCCAGGCCCTTTTTGTTCCTCAAGTAAACTTATTTGCAGAACTTCCTCAGGGATCCACCCTTAGCTCAACCATTTTTAAAACATATGTTGCCCTTCTTGCTGCCCTGATTTAGTCCTTTGGTTTTAGTCGCTATACCTATGTGGATTTTACACACATTGTTCTGAAAAGTTGAAACAACTCCCATTCACAGACATACCTGTGCTATTTTATCGTCAATGTTCTCCAGATCTTTGTGCCTAAACTCTTACAAAACAGAAGTTCTCTTCTTGGGCAAAACTTCATCCTGGAGCCCTGCCTGGTGGCCCATCAAACTTGCTCCTCACTGCTTCTGCTCGCAATCCTCATAGACCATAAGCTAGCTTCTTCAATTCGCATAAGGAAGCTGACTACTACATGCTTTCTCCTGTTGAGAAATTGTTTTAAGGTTCTTCCACTGCTCCACACCAATTCACACAGCTTTTTAGTGCAGGCATTAATCATTTCTTTACTGGATTATTGTAATTCTTTATACCTGACACTTCCAGGGGTACTGGCTAGACTCCAAAACATCCAAAATGCAGTGGCCAGACTGATACTTTCTCTCATAAATGCATGCACTTTAATCTCTTTGCATCTGAAACAAAGCAATTTATGGTCATGCTCTAGTCTACCTAGACTTCTGCAATCCTGCTCAGACTCTTCAATTTAGTATGCTCAATTTCTCTGTGTTCCAAAATTTAAACAAGCATGCTATAGTGATTGCACTTTTAAAGTTGTCAACACTTAAGGCCGGCAACAACCATCAATCTCTCACACTGAGGTCCTTAAAATCACTGTCCCTTACAGAAACAATTGAAAACCAACCTCTTCTCTTTCAACTAATTACTACTTTGTAAATATCCTCCTTAGCACCGGGATGCCCTGTTCTTTTGCGCTCACACGCCTTACAAAACTAATATTCTTTCAGGCCACATTGGCAGCCAGCCCCTGCTGTATATAGCCTTTGCAGAAGGCCAGATCTTGAATTAGACCCACAGTAAGCAGCAAATCCCCTGAAGTTTACGTTTTTGATTTTTAAATCTATATTTAGGAATCACAGATCATAAGCTCTACCCATGTCGTGGACCTATGCTGTAACTTCTGTGGGATCTGCAAACTTGGTTTCAGATTTGCAGAACCGGTGAAAGTAACAGCAGAAGTCTATGAAGCTTGCCAGATTAGGCAGCAGGCCTGTGATCTATCTCCTTTTCGCCTGTCACTACCAGGCCCACACAAGGGTCCCTGAAAGTGTCCCAGGAGGGCAATGCAGGCAACTCTTGACATTCCATCCCTGGGACAAACTCATCTACTGAAGTCATTGGCTAAGAAACATTCCACGGGCCTCTGAGACCTCCTGGTATTTCCAGTGTGGGAAGCAGTCTCCTCAGGCTGCAGAAACCCTCAATCCACTACAATTTCACCCTCTCACTGGTTATACCAGGAGACTGACCTGTACGCTCAAGGTCTGTATCCTAAGACTGAACACTTGCCTAAAGTCCAGGACTTCCATAGTGGATACACAACCCACATCAATGGTGACATACTCTGTGCCATGTAGCGGGCCAGCCTGGTCAAGGTTTTTCTGTAATAACAAGCACCTGGAGGACAGAAGTGGCATCAGCAGCATCAGTTTTCAGGCCCCGCCTTACTGAAGGATTTTGACTTTCACCTGATATAGGGTTTTGTGGATGGGTACTCTGTCACAAATGTGCGAGATATCTCATCTGCCTTACAACAAGTACATTAGTATCTAATATGCTGGTAAGAAGACCTGTGTAGAAAATTGAGCTATTGATTGAGGGGGATGAAGACCCTTATCGAGCAAAAACTACAATCCTTGTCAGGGTGAACCAGCAAAGTCTCTAAATTACCTGTGCTGAGCCCTCTGGTAGCTTGTCACAAAAGCAACCAGACTTAACTTAAACACACTGTGTTAAGTATTTCTGCAGCACATAAACAATAATAAAGTGAAGATACAACCCAAGAAAAATTCCACACAAGTTTAGAAACATAGGGAAACTTTGCATAAATCAAATGATACCAGAATGACAAAAATCCTATCAGTAGAACCGGAGATATGCACTTTCAAACTTTTAAGTAAGTATAGCATCTAAAAGCACAAAACACAACTTGCGGTCATCTGGTCATGATAGACCGGGGTAAAGTCACAAGTTCTGGCTGACTGCAATTGAGTGTGGGTTGGATACAGGAACCAGGTTAATCCAGCTGAAAAAGTTACCTTCTCAAGGCGAGAAGAGTTCCGTTCATGAGTACAATGGAGACCTGTGTCCATGTAGCTCAGGACAGAAGGTCAGCCAACTAACCCTTGGAGTCACTCTGGTAGTCCTGGAATTAAACAACAAGCAGCAGGGCAGTCCTCTGATAGCAGCAGGGCAGTCCTCAGAAGTACAAAGCAGGGCTCAAGAGGAGGAGCAGTCCTCTGAAGTACAAGGCAGTCATTCAGGGAGTCCCCTGCAGGTCCAAGAGTGCACTCGAGAGTTGGTCTGAGGGTCCAATATTTACACCTGGTGCCAGTTTTTGATGTGGGAGAAACTTCTATTCCAACCGCCACATCTGGTTCTGGAAATTTCCTTCCCCTCCTCAGGATCCAAGTGGTCAAGGGTGAGGATAGGGTGGCATTGAATATATATATATACTTTTATTTGATTTACTTAAAATCATAAAAGGGTGGAACATACCACCATAAGATATACAATGTAACACAGATGTACTGGCTAAAAGATTTCAATAAAACAATTTTGTAATTATGACCTGCACATGGTATAATTCGTTCCCAAGGCCAAGAATATGTTATGAGTTACTTCTACCACAAGACTTTTAAAATTAGTTGAAGACGTGTTTGTTCCCCCTATTTTGAATAAAGTGCTTGTGCAGAAAAGGGGAAAAGGAGAGAGAGAAAGTGCAAGATAAAGTTCTGGAAAGGACTCAGGCCGACTGCTTGAAGGAGTGCCGGTCGTCTGTCCTTCTTTCCGAGTTCTTTAATCGCTGAATCCTTCTTTCCAAGTTCTTATACTGCTAAGTTCGAGAATGGACATATCTGTGCCTCCAATTTCAAATAAAGGGCTTGTGCTTAAGAGTGGGAGGGGAGAGAGGAAAAGTGCAAATTAGAGGTTCTGGAAAGTACCGGTCATTTGTCTTTCTTTCCAAGATCTTTTGTCCCTGAATCCTTATTTTCGATTTCTTGTGCTGCCAAATTAAAGAATTTAATAGTCTTACAAGACAGTTGGACATAGGAGCCACTTAGACATTTTATGACAGCCGCTCTACCAGTCCTTATTTGTGTTTCCCTTAAAGCTGGTCGTAAAAGCATCTTCCTTTCATTGTGTAAAGCCGGGCAGATGCATAATAGAGGTTATAGGGACTCTGCTCCATTACCACAGAGGCGGCAGTCCGACGTTGACCAGGTCCGTAGCCATTTTCGAGTGAGATCCTTTGTCGTGAAGGACCCCAGTCTCAGTAGAGTCAGTTTCCGCTTGTAATAGTCTGAGAAGCCTTCTTGTAGATATGGTTGCGGTTTCAGCTGTTTATAGGTTGGCATCACCATCCATGCATAACATTTGCCGACCAATAAAGCTTTGTCTGTTTGCAACGATGTTTGTTTGAGCGCTTTATTGGTAATTTGTTTGAATGCAGAGTATGGCATTGGTGTGTGCCAGGCTTCCTCAAGGTTTAATGTTAAAAGAGCTTGTTTTAAAATTCGGACTATGGACTGGGTCTGCCTTGATTGTTTTTCAACCTCCTCCCAGCAGTGATGGGCCAGCGTGTTGTCTTCAGCTGCCCTCATTCTCCAGTAGTACTTGACCATGGCTCCTTGTCTGGCTGGTATCTGATTTTTTAATCCGTATTCCAGACGTATCTGTGCCTGAGAGATATGACGTGGGATGATGAACAGTTTCTTGAATAGTCTGGATTGGGCTAAATTTAGGGTTGTGGAGAACTTGGTGTCTAACATTTCAGAGCCGTATGTGATAGATGGCAAAAATGTGGCTGCTACGACCTTTAGTAGATGGTTTGCTGAACTGCTGCCTAGTTTGTTTTGCAGAGTTTTAAAGGCAAATAATAATTCAAATTCAAAATTACTTTATTCGATTAATACAATATTAATCATAAAAGTTACAGACATACATCACAGATAAAATTTCTAAAAAACCAGACAATTCATATCAGCAATTGGTCAATGTCCTTGTTCTCAGAGACGCACATAAAAATGAGGCAAAGCTAAAAAATATTAAAGGATCAGACAACATTCGTAAAAAATATAACGCAGGGCGACATTGTCTAAAATCAAATTTACGTAAAAGAGGAATTAAAAACCTTTTACGGTGATTACAATAAAATTTACAAAAGAAGAAGATGTGCAAATCAGTTTGTAGCGAGAAATCATCGCAAGGGCAGCACGGGAGATCATTACTGGAATAAATACCAGCCGGGTAGCAAATAATAATTGTTTTGTTTTGGTTTGACCATGGTCTTGATGTTGTTTGTAACTTAGTTGGCGATCTAAGAGGACCCCTAAATATTTGTATGTATCCACCTGCAAGAGGATGCTGGAATTTGTCCTCCAGACGAAATTCGGACGTTTTTATGGGTGCCAGAGAAGCATAAGACATTAGGTTTTTTTAGATTAATTATTAGTTGTTCATTTGAGATATATAGCGCTAGTTCTGAAATCAGTCACTGCAAACCAAGTGGAGTTTGGGAGAGCAGCACGATGTCGTCCGCATATTGCAGGCTCGCTAATTTTGTCTTACCCAATTTGGGAGGGTCGCCCTGAATAAGACAGAGGTTGCTCTCTAAGTCGGCGGTATAGATGTTAAATAAGCTGGGCGCCAGGACACATCCCTGCTTTAGCCCGTTGGTTGTCAGAAATTTCTTAGTTAGGCTTCGGCCGTCCCCTTTTTTTATTTGGACCCAGGTTTGCGTATATAGGTTGACGATAGCTCCCAATAATTTAGAAGGGGCTCCCCAAGCTTTCATTTTGGCCCATAACTTGGATCGTGGCACTTTATTGAAAGCTGCTTTGAGGTCTACAAAGCATGCGTACAGGATATGAGAGTTGACAATTGCTTGCTTTGCTAAAAGGGTGACTGCCGATATGTTTGTTAAGGTGCCTGTGCCAACCCGAAATCCGGTCTGTGTTTTTGGAATCAGATTTGTGCTGCTGACCCAGGATTCCAGGTCTGCCAATAAATTAGATGCATAGATCTTTGCCTCTACATCTATGAGGGCTATCAGTCTATAGTTGTTAGGTCCTGAACGTGTCCCTGACTTGTGTATGGGCTGAAGAATGCTGCCCCTCCAGGAGTCCGGAATGATACCGGACTCTAAGCTGTGTGAGAACAGGAGGGTTAAGTGGCTGGACCAAAACGTTGGATCGCACCTGAACAGGGCGTTTGGTAGGCCATTGGGGCCTGGGGCACCATCCGATCGCAGGTGTTTAATTGTGTTCAAGACCTGCTTTTGCGTTATCTGAGCTAGTTCTTCCCTTGGCTCATTCTTGGTTAGATCTCTGCTTTCTTGCATTTTGATGTTGTTAGGAGCGTCGACTGTGCTAACTGCGCTCCGGGGGGGGCAATGGAGTTATATGTGACTTCGATGTGAGCACTCCAAGTTTGCTCCATGATGTCCGAGTTAAAGTGGCGATGTTTGCCGTGTAGCAGGGAGTTGATGTTTGGGTGGTGTCAAGTTCCTTTGCGGCTGTACTGGAGGCAGCCCTTAGAAATGTAGGTGGGGCAGGGAACAGCTCTGCCTCATTGATCCAGGCAGGATGGCCCATCCTGCCAACAATTAGTACCCCTTTGTCTCACTGTCTGGGATGTATAAAAAGAAGCCAGCTGCCAACTATTCACAGACTCGTGACCTAGGACCCAGGCTGCAGGCACCAAATAGTTAGGACAAGAAAATTCCAACTTTCTAAAAGCTACTTTTTCAGAATTGGGACTTAAAATCTGACTTTACAATTAAAGAGGGTTTTGAATTACAATTCTTTTGAGACCAAACTACATTTCTACCTGTTCCCAATTGAAAGTTAGCACTTATTAAATGTAATAAGTTAACCCAATGGTATCCTATAGAAGTGGTAGGCCTCAAAGTGCTGACAAATGGATTTTGGAGTTTATCACTAATAGGCATATAAAACCTAAAGAAACATGTTCAACTTTTTAAATACACTGCACCCTGACTCATGGGCTGTTAATGGCCTATCTTAGGGGTGACTTATATGTACTAAAAAGGGAGATTCAAGCCTGGCAAAAAAAATTTTTTACTAGGTCTAATTGGCAGTTTAAAACTGCACACAGGCCGCAATGGCAATCCTGAGGCATATATTAAAGAACTACCTAAGAGGGTGGCACAATAAGTGCTGCAAGCCAAATAGCAGCATTTAATTTGCAGGTTCTGTGTACATGTAGTACCACTTTACAAGGGACTTATAAGTAAATTAAATGTGCCAGTTGGCTGTAAGCCAATTTTACCATGTTGAGAGGAGTGAGCAAAAGCATTTCAGCACTGTTTTACAGTGGGAAACGTGCACAGAGTCCTAAAGTAAACAAAAAAAGTCAGAAAACAGATGGGGTGAAGGCAAAAAGTTTGGGGGTGATCCTGCAGAGAGGGCCAAGTCCAACAACCTGCTTGGTATTTCTGACCTCCGCTCCATCACAGCCATTCTGAAATCATTCCTACACCCTGTTTTTTTGGGGGGGGTTTTGTGTTCAAAATAGTTTATTACATTTTTTATAATAATAATAAAGAATGACATTACAAAAAAGAACATTGTATAAAGTACCCTTAAAGAAACTTATCTATAAAGAACACTAATTAAATATAAAGCGGTACAATGTAGTATGAATGTAATGATCATAACATAAAAAGGAAGGGGAAGAAACAAGCAGTTATCATCGTAAAAATAATTTTGAATAGAGCTACTATAAGTTTAATTTCTAATCTTTTTAATGTATTGCAAGTTGACTTCACACTATTCTGATGAGTTTTATTTAGGTGATAAATGTATTGTTGAGTAGTACCATGTATATAAGCTTTCATTGTGTCCCATACAATGAGAGGAGAAGCCCTGTCGATATTGGATCGTAAAAACTCAGTAAAAACCCCTTGAGTATATGTTATAAATTCTGGGTCAGTCAGCAAGTATCTAGGAAATGAAAAAGATCACTTGCTCCTATCTTCAGC
This sequence comes from Calotriton arnoldi, assembly GCA_963921515.1. Taxonomy (NCBI): domain Eukaryota; kingdom Metazoa; phylum Chordata; class Amphibia; order Caudata; family Salamandridae; genus Calotriton; species Calotriton arnoldi. The sequence goes on along the minus strand of CAWUFW010002826.1, from coordinate 85,288 downwards.
TACTAGCTGATAACTGGTCAAAACAGGGTTATGATCTGAAGTTATCCATGGGCAGACCTCTATTTGAGCTGTTGCTAAAATGCTATTACTAACAAAGGCTAAATCTATTCTTGAATAATGTCGATGGGGCGCAGAATAATATGTAAATCCTGGTAAAGTGGGATGTAACGTCCGCCATAAATCTGACAAACCATGAAGCCGAGCCAATTCATAGATTGACTCATGAACCTCCCGCATTCTCGGAAAGGCGGACCTATTAGTTGAATCGATATCATAGTTTAAAGTGCAATTGAAGTCCCCCATAATAATTATTTCTCCTTGCCAGTCAAGCAATTCTAGCATTAATTTATTAAAAAGGGTGGGATCATCCAAATTTGGACCATACACCGCACAGAAAACACATTTTTTATTATAAATTTCAAGTTGTGCAATGGCCCACCTACCACCTGGTTCGGAAGCGGTTTTGAGATTTTTGCAGACTAGCCGCTTATCCTTAGGGATCGCTACCCCTCTAATTGCTGCACCCTGTGAAGTACATTCAATTATTTCAAAGCCTAACTGTTTGAGCAAGGCTCTATTCTTATAAGCCAGATGTGTCTCTTCAAGAATTACCAAATGAGGTTTATAAAGCTTAAGCTCTTCCCTAACCAGTTGGCATTTAGATGACAAATTCAACCCAGCTACATTCCAGCTGATACATCTAATTATCCCCATTGTGAGGCATATAACAATTCAGACTATGCATAGCTTTTGCCTATCCCTTTGAAGTTTAGAGAAAAAAAAGTTTCAAATACAAGCATTAGAAGAAATAAAACCATTGCATAAAGACATTGAGCATTGCAATTTATCAAATTGTTTACATTTGATTCAATCTGTACCCCCTGTATTTTAAACCCCCGGTACCTTCCTGTATTCCACCAGCAAACCCTCTGAAAGTCAACCCCAACCCTAAGGTCAGGAACCACCCCCCACCCACCCACCCACCCAGTGTTCTAGAAAAGGAATCACCCCCACTAACCTGCTGTCCATCTAAGACAGCCTAGAGGAGCAGCGCCCCTGAGAGCCTCCCTACTACAATTAGTAATACAGTAAGATATCTAGAAGGCAAAGAAAGAAGGAAAGAAAACTCCACTCAAGTGTCAGAAGTTATAAAAAGAACCAAAAAACATAAAATGGCAAAGAAGAAAAAAACACTGGATATTGTCCATTCATATCATTCTTTAGAATTCTGCTGCCATCTAGAAAGTGCCAACTTTGCCTCCTGGTCTGAATAATAGATCTGTGAGTGGCCATCCTTTATAACCTTCAGTCGAGCCGGTTCTTGTAGATAGACCAGGGCACCAAGTGCCTTCCAGGAGTCAATAAGCTGTCGCATCCTCCATCTTTTATCCATCGTAATCTTACATAGCTCCGATCTTACCATAATAGAAAATGATTCAACAACCACCGGTGTAGTAGGTCGGGCTTTGATAACAATAGCCTGACGTAGTAGGAAATTACCTACATAGATGAGGATCAGTCGCAGATGACGTAAGTTGGACTGATCTGTTTGATTAAGAAAAATCGGCAGCCTATGGGCTCGTTGAATTTGAGAGTCCCAGTCCCAATCAGCAAGATCAGGGAAGGCCTTCTGGAATAGCTGAACAATATAAGCCCGTGGATCGGAGCCCTCTTTACCTTCCGGGACCCCGAATACTCTCAAATTATTCCGGCGTTGCCGGTTTTTCAAATCTTCGATTTTCCCTTGTACGGCTATAAGTTCACTGTCATGGTCGCTGACAAGATTAGTAGAATGTGATATCGCATCCTCACTGTCAGACAGTCGTTCTGTAATTCCATCACCTCGTTAGTAAGTGCAGCCACCTTGCTGGTTACTGTGGTTAGTGACTGCTGAATCATGGCATTGTCCGCCCTAAGCTGCATACAGTGCTCCTGTGCCTCAGTTCTTTGTGCTGATAATGTCAGCAAAATTAAGCTTAGCGAGGGCTCTGATGTTGATGCCGCACCCAATGCAGTTGTAGCTGTATTTAATGCTATAGCACTGCTCACAAACACGGAGACCTCCTTTACAGGTTGAATAGCACCAGCCAGACAAACAATGGGAGAGCCCCCAATAAACGTAACATCTTTTGATGGGTGCTCCATAACACTAGATGTAATTTGAGAGGAAGAAATGCTTTGACCGTTGATGAGCGCAGGAGCCTGCCAAGAGCCAGATAGTCTCAAAATGATGGTTTTAACTTCTCCCTTTGAGGTCACCCATTTGCGTAAAGGACTATCCTGGGTCTTTACTTTTGAGTATGCTGATGCTGGTGCGCTACCTTGTTGATGTATACTACTAAAAGGTTCAGTAGACTTTCTGAAGGATCTAGCCGGTTTAGTAGTTTTAAAATTACGCTTTTTCTTTTTGGTGGATGAGAGATTGACAGCATCCTCAGGAAAATGACTGAATGAATCATCTATATTCGTCATAGGTGAAGAAGATAACATATCAGCTTTAGTAGACTGCTCCGTAGAGTGCTCATTGGAATGTTTATCACCATCCAAAATAGGTGAATCAGCCAGAAATGAAGGTTGCAAAAGCTCCATAGAGGGTGTATCCACCTGCTCAATAGTTTCAAGAGATATTAACCCAGATATTAACCCACTTGACGACCTCAGGGTAACTCTCTTATTGTCAGTTGAGTCACTTAAGTCAAGATCACCCGGAGCTGGTAGCTGTACAGATGACTGTGTTTGCGATGGTGAGAGCATTATGTCAGTTACATATGAGCCTGTAGAACCAATGGAGACAGCAGCGGCATCACTCACCTCTGACTGGGACAGCTGGGGTAGTCGCATACCCGCTGGTGCAAGCAGAGAAGTCAAAGCCCCCGCAGAGAGCTCCCCCTCAAGGTGTAACACAGCCATACTTTCTGAAGGGGATACCAGCTCTGTATCATAAGGCTAAGTCGGGCGATCCCCCAATCCCTTGCTGTACCGCCTCCAGTACAATCTCAGCCATAGCAGCTTCTGGGACAGCTGTAAGAAAATCCGCAGCCTTCCCCGACTGCAGTAATTTCATTACCGGTCTGCCAACTCTGGGTGCATTCTTCTTACTTGCACCGCCGGTCGGCTCCATTGTAGAATTAACAGCAGCAGCCGTGGCGGAGTTCCGACTCGAGCATCCACCTCGCAGTGCAGCGACCTTAGGAGTAGCCATGGCATATGAAACAGAAGGCAGACAAGGCCAGTAGAACACAGAGCACCGCTGACCGGCCCGTCGAAGGATGCAGCTCCGGGTGTTCCCGGATAGGAATAGAAGTTGAACGTTGCGCCGAATCATCAAAGGCAAGTGGATATCGTAAAGGCTTAAAGTTTTAATTTGGCATTTTTTAAATGGATAAGAAGAGAGTGGTTCTTTCTCTCTTACTCAAATTAAGATTCAGCGAGAGAAAGATAGGTAGCATTCAGGAGACCTCCTGGGAGCCTGCTCCTCGCGGCAGAGTCAATCAGCCATCTTCCTTTGCTTATGTCTAGCGGCCCAAATAGTGATCTAATAAATGCTTCTCTAATAAATACGCGCTAACTTTTGAGCAGGAAGCTCAAAGAAAAGATAGCAGCCGCTTTTAACAAAAATCGTTCTCACCAATATGAGTATGGGGATCAGGTTGGGAGGATTTTGGCATACCAGATCGCGGATAAAAAATCTAAAACGCGGATAGACGCAATAAAAGGTAGAGATGGCCGATTACATACTTCCCCTGAATCAATTCTAGAGCAATTTACCCAATTCTATACGGCGCTCTACAATCTGCCCGGTGACATAGATCAAATTGCATTGGAAGAATACTTACAACTTGGCGATCTCCCATCTCTGAGTCTGGAGGCAGCTGATTTTCTTCAACAAGATATTATTGATGAAGAAATAACAGCTGCTATGGTCGCGCTGCCTTCCGGCAAGGCTGCTGGGGATGATACTTTGCCAATAGAATTTTATAAAATCTTTAAAAGTTCTATTCTCCCATTACTTCATGATGTTATACACCAGATAGGGGAATGTATGGAAGCTCCCAAGTCCTGGGATATGACTAACATTGATTGTGGATGATTGGGGGTCTTATCGCCCAATATCCCTCATTAATTCTAACGCTAAAATCTTTGCCAAAGTACTGGCTAACCGGCTAGCGCCCTCTATGCTGGATCTTGTATCCGATCAACAGCATGGGTTCACAATTGGTAGAGATACTACTTCTCATGTTAATACAGCCATAACAGCGTTCGATATCACTAACAGGACATCTCGCAATTCGGGGATGGTCCTTTTTGATGCTAAAAAAAAGCATTCAATCGCGTCGTGTGGGATGCATTATGGGCAATATTGATTAATAACGGACTACCAGGTCGTTTTCTGAAATGGATCCGCGCGCTATATATCAACCCACAAGCTAAACTTTCATATACTAACTTGCACTCTGCTCCTTTTCCGATACGTCGTGGTACTCGGCAGGGGTGCCCAATTTCCCCCTTGCTGTTTGCTTTATACATTGAGCCATTCATTAAAGCACTAAATCGGAATACTGGTATTACTTCATTTAGTAATGGGATGTGTCAACTCAGGGCTATTGCTTATGCCGATGATATTGCGGTTTTTACATCTGACCCAGTAACAGCATTGAGTGCAATCCGTGAAGAAGCGAAAACTTTTGGTAATTTTTCAGGGTATAAACTCAATTCTCATAAAACCCAAATTCTCCATAACTTAGATTTGCCTAAACCTATAACTGGTGGTTGCGCTGTCACATCTTACTTGGGGGTTCAGATCTCTGCTACTATCGAACAAATATGGAGACTTAATTATGAACCATTACTTTATTCGGTTATACAAAAATTGAAGAGCTGGAATAAACTTCCAATAACTATTATTGGTAGGTCTAATATAATTAAGATGACAATCCTGCCTAAGTTTTTATATTTGTTCCGAGCTATTCCTATACTTGTCCCCAACTATTTTTTCCAAATATTGGAGGGTGCTATCAACAGTTTTATTTGGGGCTACAAGATGGCACGCCGAGCAATACGCTTTCTTAAACTCCCCTATAAGCTGGGTGGATTACAACTTCCTGATTTCAAACTTTATTTTTGGGCAGCATTTACTGGGAGTTTGCAAAGCTTATTAACTGATAAACAACAATATTTTGGCCTTTCTCTTGCATTGGGTACAGATAGCAAAATCTTTTTGTATAGGATTAATGATCCTAATTATTATAAAAGGGTCTGCTTCAAGACCATTAGGGACATGGTCCGAATATGGCACGAAATCCTTGATTACTGCTCACTTACTTTCGAAGATCTCATACAACATGACTACTTTAAACTATGGAATAATCCAATTCTACCAAGCATATTTCATGACCTTACTGCTTGTAGGTGAGCAAGGTGTGGAATTGAACGGCTTAGCCATCTTTATGATCTCAACGGTTTTTGTACCTTTGCATCTTTACAATCTGCCTTTGGTCTTCCACAACAATCTTTCTTTAAATATTTACAAATCAGAGATTATTTTTTAAAACGACAACGGCTGCAATTTCCACATTCTCATGAATTATTGACATACTTCTTAAATCTTTCGCTTAAAGCCAGAATTAGTTCAATATAATTACAACTCTTCCGCTTCAGGTGTGATGATACCTGCCGTCTGGCTTCTAAATAGAGTCAGACATTAGGTATTATTACGGATACCTCTGAGATTGTTTCTGCTTTGGACACTTTAGGTAATTCTATCCACTCTATAAGTCTAAAGCTGCAACAATTCCGGACTATCTGTATGCTTTACTATACTCCTGAAAGGATTAGCAAATGGCAACAAAAGGCACAGGGGCCTGTGGGAGATGGTGCAGATAGATCATGCTGCCCCAAGTGTGGTCTTATGGCAGCTAACATTCTCCATATGTTCTGCACTTGTCCTATGTTATGTGATTTTTGAGAGAAAGTTACACAATATATTGGTCAATGTTTGGGTTCTAATCTCTCTCTCACTAATAAAGAGATCATGTTAGGGTTTAAGGAGAGTGATAATCGTGCCATGAGAAGCTTTTTATCTATTGCACTAGTTGCTGCCCGTCTCTGTATTGCAAGACCATGCATCTCTTCTAACCCTCCTATTTTTTTTGAATGGTTGGCTCTCATGAAAGAGATATATGAGAGGGAACGGGCACTGGCCAAAACTAGAGCTATACGCTCATTGCAAATAATTTGGCCGCATATGGGAATTCTTTGTGTGAATCAAGTGATTTCCTAGACATATATAGTTATTCTTTTTTGTTTTTTACTCACTTGCTTGATATGATTATCTGCTATATGTATGCAATTATTGCTATTCTTCTTTGTTTATTTATGTATTGTTTGTATACCCTCTGTATTTAAAAATAAAAAATTATTACATTTTTTTTAAAAAGAGCTACTATAAGTTAAACATGTGTAATATATAATATAGGGCAATATATAGGAAGGGAATATAACTATGAAAATAAATAATGATCAATCGGTTTCCAAAATGAATGATGAGAGATAATTATGAGTAATACCAGACAAAGATAAATTGGCACCTCTTCTAGTGAAAATAATCCATGACCACCAAGCATGAACGGATAATAATGATACATCTTTCCAACAAGTTGTAATAGACTTTAGAGCGGCTGACACCAAAAAATTAAAAAGTTTACAATCTAAATCAGATAATTCTTTAGAAAGAGCCGTAGATTTACATATCAGCAAGTTAAATGAAAGTCCAAACTAAGGGGCCGATTCCGATCTCGGCCGGTAGTGCTCCGAATCGGATTCGGATTTACCGGATCCGATTCGGAGCCCTGTTTCCCGACCGAATCGTACGCGGTCCGGCCGAGCGAGTACGATGCGAGCGCACGCGAAATCACCGACTGACTCGTTCGCGGGTCCGAACCGCCCTGACGACTCGCTCGGACTCGACTCGCACCGCGCTATGGAGACGTTTCCCGGCCGGGTAAGTACGATGCGCGCCGCGAGCAGTCGACCGACTCGCGCCGTCCGGCTCGAAAGAACTGTCGGAGCCGGACTTTGGGGTCCGCGTCGGACCCCCCTGTACGCGTAGGCACGCGAGTCGCACACAGGGGGGAACCATGGGTCCCCCCTACCTGTGCATGTACGCCACGATGCGCATGGACGCGTACCCGCTGTAGGGGGCGCCCTTGTTCGCCTCGTACCCATTGAGTCAATGGGAGCCCGCGTACGTGTTGTACGACCGGCTCCCATTGACTTCAATGGGAGTCCTACCGAATCGAGTCCGATAGCATGCGAATGCATCATACTCGTCCGGTCGGACTGCTAGGGTCCGATTCGGTCGGAATTCTCTCCGGGTCCGGCTCGGTCGGAGAGATTTCCGGCCGGAATCGGAATCGGCCCCTAAGTATTTTTTGTATAACATCCCAAACTTCTTTCCAAAATTGTAAGATAAATGTTCATTTAACCCCTTCGATGCTCGTGACGAGCTCAGCTCGTCATGCTGCGCGGTAGCGCTGTGCGCATGACGAGCTGAGCTCGTCACGACCACACCCGCGATCGGAATGTCCAGCACACGAGCGGAATTCCGATCGCGGTCAAGGGGTTAAAGAGCATATGTTTTAACAAACCTGTATGCGAGTTACAATGCCAACAATTCGAATTCGGAAGAAGCTTAGCTTGAAATAACTTTAAGGGGGTCCATAAGCAGTTAAACTGAATATAAGAATTTGTTTGATAAAGTGATACAGGTTACCATCCTGAAATATTATTCAACCATATTTTTTTCCATGTATCATATGAAAAAGATATTGAAAGTTCATCATTCCAAAACGCTGAAATCGTATCAATATTGTTACCTTGAAATGCTTTCAGCATCTTATACATTAATGAAACAGCATTGGATGAAGAGGATACAGTTTGAATATAAATTGTTAACTCTGATTTTATATTTGTAGGAATCTAGTATAGAATTACTTAAAAGTTCATATTTAAGGAAATCAGAAGAAGGGAAGAGGAATTTTGCCTGTAATACATCAAACGATATAAAATTATTATCATGGTAAATTTCTTTTAGGTAAAAAATACCTTCGTTAAACCATGAATGCCAAAATTTAACAGATCGAGAAAGTTTTAGTCGTGGATTGTACCATAATGACATCTCTAAAGTATTTGAAATAGTTGGTTGAAAAAGTGAATCTAAATCATTTAATATTAACTTTGTGGGTTTCAAAATAATAGATTTATTAAGTAACATTGAATTGTTAGACATGTTTAGCAAAGTAGACAGTGGAAACCGAGTCACTAAATTCTTTTCTATAAGAAGCCATGTAGGAGGATTATTAAGGTGGGAGTGACTAAACCAAAGAGAGCTTTGTTTTAAGATAAATGCTTTATGATAGTTGAAAAAAATCTGGCATACCAAATCCTTCATTACATTTTGCCATTTTTAGTTTTTTATAGCCAATACGGGGTGATCTATTATTCCAAAGAAACTTAGAAAAATGTTGATCGACAGTTTTATAAAATTTCATAGAAAATTGATTAGGAATCATAGCTAGAAAATAATTTTTTTAGGAGCTATAGTAATTTTTATTGAGTCATTTCCCCCACCAGGAAAGGTGAAGTGGAGACCATTTGGATAATTTATCATTAACATAGTTTATAATAGACTCACAATTTAATCTAATTTTTTTTTTTATAGATGAAGAGAACAAAATGCCAAGGTATTTGATTTTATCTCTTTGCCAGATTTCTTTTATGAGTAACATATCTGGGGTACAATGAGGATTTAAAGGGAAAAATTCAGTTTTATTGGTATTTAACGTATAACCAGAAATTCAGGAATATGATGAGATAATATCTAATAAAGGAGGAAGTGAGGATTCAGGGTTACTAATAAACAAAAGTACATCATCTGCACATGCTAATGTTTTAATGGTGACCTCTTTAATATTAATACCAGCGATATCATTACATTTTCTAATGGAAGTAAGTAAAGGTTCAATAACTAAAATAAATAATATCGGGGATAGTGGACAACCTTGTTTGGTACCTCTAAAAAGAAAAAATTGATTAGAAATTTGACCATTAATAAATAAGCGAGCGGTAGGGCTAGAGTAGAGAGCAGATATCATACGAATAAACAAATCACCAAAATTAAATGCAGCTAAAGTATGAAATAAAAATTGCCAATTAACTTTATCAAAAGCTTTTTCAGCATCCAATGCAAGTACTCCTGACGGTAAGGATAGAGTTGATCCCTGCTCAATAGCATGCAGCAAAACTCTTGTGTTATTAACCAACCTCCATGAAGGAATGAAAGCCGTCGCCGAGTGGATGAAGAACAGCTGTCTTAAGCTGAACTTGGACAAGACGGAAGTCCTCATCTTCGGCTCCACCCCCTCGGCCTGGGACGACTCCTGGTGGCTGACCGCACTGGGAGCAGCACCAACACCCACCGACCACGCACGCAACCTGGGGTTCATCCTCGACTCAACACTCTCCATGACCCAGCAGGTCAACACCGTCTCGTTCTCCTGCTTCAACACCCTCCGCATGCTCCGCAGGATCTACAGGTGGATCCCCACCGAAACAAGAAGAACGGTCACCCAGGCCCTCGTCAGCAGCAGGTTGGACTACGGTAACGCCCTCTACGCAGGAGCCTCGGCCAAACTCCTGAAACGACTACAACGCATACAGAACGCCTCTGTACGCTTGATCCTCGACATCCCTCGCCGCAGCCACATCACACCTCACCTGAGAGACCTGCACTGGCTTCCAGTCAACAAGAGGATCACCTTCAAGCTCCTCACCCATGCACACAAGGCACTCCACAACACCGGACCAGCATACCTCAACAGATGACTCACCTTCTACACCCCGAACCGCCAGCTCTGCTCTGCCGACCTCGCCCTCGCCACCGTCCCCCACATCCGAAGAATGACCACGGGCAGCAGATCGTTCTCCCACCTCGCCGCCAAGACCTGGAACACCCTCCCCATCCTCCTACGGCAGACCCAGGACCTACTAACCTTCAGGAGGCTACTCAAGACCTGGCTTTTCGAGCAGTAGCAGCACCCCTCCCCCTTCCCCCAGCGCCTCGAGACCCTCATGGGTGAGTAGCGCACTATACAAATGCTCTGATTGATTGATTAATAGAATATCTATTTTTCATGAAACCAGATTGGTCAGGATGGATAAGGGAATCCAATACGGAAGTCAGTCTGGTTGCAAGAATTTTAGCATATAGTTTACAATCCTGATTTATTAAGGAAATAGGGTGATAATTCGATACAAGTGTCGGATCTTTGTTAGGTTCTGGTATAACTACAATCAAAGCTTCAGTAAAAGAACCTGAAGTTGATCCTGAAGCACTAAAAAAGGTAAAAAAAGTTTAAACAAATGAGGAATAAGTTGCACATTAAATTCTTTATAAAATTCTGCTGGAATTCCACCTGGACCTGGGGATTTATTTTGTTTAAGAGATTTAATAGCTAATTGTATTTCTACTTTAGTAATAGGCAAATCTAATTTATCCTTGGCCATCTGTGGAACTTTAGGTAATCCACAGGTAAATAAAAAATGATCAATCAGGGAAGGGTCATTGAACTGAGGTGTATTATATAGATTAGAGTAATAATTTAGAAATTCATTAACAATATCTTATTGTGACAATGATATTTTTCCATTGAGACCATGAATTGAATTTATTGGAGTTTTATCTTTTTAATACGTAAATAGTTGGCCAAGAGTCGACCAGATCTGTTAGCAATAAAACAAAATTTGGCTTTAGAGTTAGAAAGTTGTATACCAGCTCTTTTACTTAAAATTGAATTAAACTCATAACGCAATTTTTGTATTTTTATTTTAAATTGGGGATCATTAGAAGTAATAAAAAGTCTCTCGAATTTTGCAATTTGTTTGTCCAAATCTTTAATTTTGGAATTGAAAGTTTTGTTTTCATGCACCATAAGAGAAATGGAAGTCCCTCTAATATAAGTTTAAATGCATCCCATCGATTCACCGTAGACGTAGAGCCTTCTGGGTTAAGCTGAAAGTAATTTTGAAGTGCATTTAAAAGATTTGGTTTATTATGTTCATTCAGAACAATGCTAGTGTTCATGCGCCATCTGGATTGAGCTTTAAAATTTGAGCTAAGTTTCAATACCATAGAGAGCAAAGCATGATCAGAAATATCAATATTACAGATGTTAGGGGTAACAACTGAATTAGTTAATTGTCGAGAAACTAACAGATAGTCTAATCTTGAATAAGAATTATGAGGGTTTGAGAAAAAAGTGAACGATTTTCAGTAGGATAATGTAATCGCCAAATATCCACCAACTTAGGGGCCGATTCTGATGTGGGTTGGAAAAGCTTCCCGACCGAATCGGTTGGGAAATGGTGTCCGACCCACTCGGATCGGGAAAGTCCGACCGGCGGAGTAGGATGCATCCGGATGCTTCCAGATACGATTTGGTTGAACTCCCATTGACTTCAATGGGAACATTTTTTCCTAACCGCATCAGAATTGGGCCCTCGGTCGGGAAGACACGTTCCCGATCCGATTTGGAAGGAGCAAATGCCGTTAGGAGGCCTTCCTAACCGCATCAGAATCAGGTCCTCGGTCGGGAAGCTTTTCCAACCCGCATCAGAATCGGGCCCATAGTTGTTTTAAAAAATATTTTAGAGTAAAAATTGCTCTAGGAGGACAAATTTAGTGTGAAATGATCTAGCTAATAAAGGGTCATGTACAAGGTTGAAATCTCCTCCAACTATAAGTGAAACACTGCCCAACTTGAGAACTTCAGTAGTAAGAATAGACCAAAAATGAGGGTCACCAACTGTTGGTCCATATATATTAATTAAAAACATAACTGTATCCTGAATTTTAACTTTCGCTATAATATATCTACCTTCTGTGTCCGAAGATTTACTTAATATTTGAAAATGCAATCTTTTTGCGAAAAGGATAGCAACACCATTTTTTTACCCATAGCGGGAGAAGAAATAATAGAATCAATCCACTTTTTCTTCATAAAAGCCAAAACGTTACCTTCAATATGTGTCTGTTGTATGAAGCAAATATCTGCTTTAAGACTACCTAAATATTCTAAAATTTTTGTACGCTTCACGGGATGCCTTAGACCCTTAACATTCAATGAAACAGTTTTAATATTATTAATGTTAGCAATAGTGAGATAGGGAAAATACAAAGAAGAAGAGGAAATGAAGTTTGAAACATAAAAGGAAAAGTAGTAGCTGTAGAAAAGGACAGTAGGGAGAAAAGGAAAAGAAAGACACGTACGAAACATAGAGAATGACAACACATAACATATATAACAATCTTGAAACACACACACGCTTTGCAAGCATGACCGAACCATTGGAGCCCTGTAAGGAATTAGACAATTAGGTTTGCCAGAGAAAATAATGCATTAATAATCAAGTAGCAGTCTCATGTGTATCCATAGGAAGCTTGGAATATTGATCCAAAAATATCCACAGGTCTTCAGGGCGTTTAAAGGATTTTGAAAAACCGTCTTTCCAGATTCCCATTGTTGAAGGATCAAAAAGACCATATTTAAATCCAAGACTTCGTAACCGTGGACGAATGTCAGTGAATTCTTTGTGAGTCTTAACAGTTTCTTTAGCAAAATCCTGGTGAATAAACTTTTTATTGCCGTTTACCATTAATGAAGGAATCTCTTGTGCCGCTTTTCTTATCAAAACTAAATGATGGTGACGTAACACTTTAAAATCATTTGACGCGGTTTAGTATGATGTGGATTATGATGAGAAGGAATCCTGTGAGCTTTATCAATTTCAAATTTCTCAGGAAATTTTATACGTAAAAGACCAGGTATTAGGTTCTCCAAATATATCCTGCAGTCATTACCTTCTACTTCTTCAGGTAAATTAAAAATACGCAGGTTATATTGTCTGTTACGATTTTCCAAATCAAGAAGAAGGTTAGACATAGGAGATATCTTAGCCACAAGCGGCGAGAAAGAATCAATTTTGACTTTATTGTCTTGAATTTTAATTGCATTGTCAGATATTTTCATTGACATACTAGCCATATCTTTTCGTAATTTCTGACGCAATAGTATCAGTGGTAGAGTGAATTGCCTGAATCTCATCAAATAGTAAAGACAAAGAAGGTTCAGTAGATTCCACCACCTTAGATTTAACAGGAGGAGGAGAAATATTTTGTTTCCTTTTATTATGTTGAGCCTGTATATTTTTTGTCTCCATGTTTCTTAAAATAGATTTCAGCAGCCAAAAAGAAACAAATACGTAGGAGAGAATTAATAATTAAAAAAATCCTTCAATAAGAGAGGTGCAGCAGCTAAAACTGACTGTGGGAGTGACTAGGCCGAAGCCTCGCCCTTTCCAGAGTATTACTCCACCCTCCTGACTGGAATGCTGGGCTGTACCTGATTGAAGAGGTTGAGGTGGAACCAGGAAGCAAGAAACACTGCTCCTAACGACCTGCGGGACCGGAAAAACTCCTCACCGGTAGGTAAAATGCTCCAGATGCTGCTGCCAACAATATTTTATAAAATACTAGCTGAAAAATGTAGAAAAAAACGTCGTATAAGGGCCGTCGTGATGAGAGCTCACCGGAGGGCGGCCATCAAGAATCGCGCGCTCGCGCCTCTTAGTTTTCGTTTTTTTAATGGTGCTGACACTGTGAGATAAAGACTATGACTCGACCAGTCTGGGAGGAATACCCAAAAGTCTGGAACTGCCTAATACAAGGTTCAGAAACGGTAATCTAGAAATTCAGCTTTCTTTCAAGAGAAGAGATTGCTTAGGCTCACCTTGAGGAAAGGAGATGACAGACTGATGAGGAGGGGTGCTTAAAGTTCCCTTGCATGAAGAAGGCTCAACTGCAAAAAGGAGGACTGTGAGAAACTGAAGCAAAAACCAGCCTAACAAAGCGCTCTGCAATGCAGGGAAGGTTCTGCGCTGTCAGACTATATGATGAGGTCTTGAACCCATGAGGCCCTAAGGGGTGTGCCTAAAAGTGCAGCCTCTGTGACATCTTTACACTGTCAGAAATCGCTACAGCATCTCATGGTCTCCTGATGAATCCACTGGTGACCACTATTTATCTGTACTATCACCTGACGTCAAGGCATTTAGAGAAGGTTGGTAATTCATCGAGGTTACCATACTACAACTGGCAGTTTAACGAACATCTGTTGGATCACTGCTGCAAATTGGGATGAGCGCTTCACTTTCTTTAGATGATTGGTTTGTGTTTGGGCCCAAGGAAGGAGGAGCTGTGAAGATCCATCTAACCCAGAGTGGCATTGGGGCTCTGCAGACTCGGTCTCTCCTGTGCACATATAACACCACCTCCTCATAAGGAGCACTCATCTGCACTCAACACGTCAGCTGGGCTAGGGCCAAGTCAGCAAGACTGTTCCTTGGACGCTATGGAAGACCACACACAACTCAGTCAGCATATGGACTGAGGGCCCGATTCACAAAAGTAATCTGAGACAAAATCCTAACTTTGCGACTTTCGGTATTCACAAAGGGCATTTAGGAGTAGTAAAGTTAGGATTTTGTCTCAGTTAAACTTAAGTTTAACTGTGGTTGTGGTTCTGCACAGACCCGGCCAATTACAACTGTCTCAGTTAAATTTAAGTTTGGTGAGTAACTCAGATACAGTGTGGCATTGCAAAGTGGACTGTGATCTTTAAGGCAATTTTTTGAAGCGCCAATAATCTAGCCCTAATTAAATTTGTGCAGGGGTGAGGTGCAAACCCAGAGGAGCATCACAAAAACAATTATCGCCCTTTCCTCCGAGAGTGCAATGATCCCTAAATTTGGGTAAAGCCCCAGGACATTAGTAGTAAAAGGCTCTCATTAATACAGTAATAGACCATTAATTAACTACTGAAAAAGTTCCCACAGGTAATAAGAAATAGTGCGCTCACAGTATCATTCTATCCTTTCACCACAACCGACCCCCTAAACCCACCACAAAATATTACTATGGCAAGACATACATTATTTAAGAGAAAGCTGTGTGCCATGAGAACATTCCCTTTTGTGATAAAGCAGAAACAGTCTAAGAGCAAAAGACATGCACATGTAATACTGCTATATGTTTAGACATCTAGGGTGAATGGTGAAGGGCTCTGGGACTGTGCACAACAGCTGTCAGCTCTTAAGAAGCTTCCATATTCTTATCAGTTCTCAAGGATTCCCCATCGTAAATGCAGAAAGGAAGAGAACGAAGATAATCTATGCAAAGGAAGGTAAGGGCTTGGCCTTTGTAACACAAAATCACACAGCACATAATACTCTGCAGTTTGGTTGAACCATACTACGGTTAGAATACTTACAAGTGCATTTTGTCCCTGGAAAAAGGATAAGATAACGATTTCATTTTTTTGTTGTCGATGAGCTGTGGCACCCTGGGCTGTAAGGGTTTGGATATTTTATGCCATACTGCATGCAGCTTCACAAAAATACCTCCATCCTGCTTTAATTCGTATAGCTGAAAGAGAAACAAGCACATAATAGGAGGTAAGTGCATTTCGTTTTTCCTAAGGCCAACATATGTTCAACATACTGTTTTTTACTGACATCTGCTAACTGTATAATCTTTATCATAAAGGACAAAAACCTGAACACGGGTATTTCATTTTGGCTAGATACATACACGTTTTCAGGGTGTTCAAAAAAGGACTAAAAAGTGCAATCTGCATTGGAAAAATACAGTCCATCTTTTAAGGTATCTGCACAATTAAATGGCATAATTTATGAGTGTTAATGGTACGACGTAAGAATGGAAATTCACCTTGGTAATCCCCAAATCCCCCAAAGATGAATTTGCACTCATAAAAACGATTTGTTCATAGTTAGATTACTGCATTGTGGTGTAATATTAGCTGTGAGTAAATCTGTTCCCAGCGGAGAGGACTAAGAGCTTCAGGGTGAATATGCACTGGCTATTTTATGCACATCTACAAACTAACACACTTCTGGGTTAGTCAAAAACGTTCCCATTCCCATCTTGGAAAGTTAAACAATGACTCCAGTCGAGCGCAAGAGTAATTTCTTTCCAGGGAGGCATTAGGAAGGAAATATGTCCAAAATTGGTGACAATATTGGGTAAATCCCTTTAAGCATGCACATTTGCAGGTTGTGGAAAGCGCACAATTTTGCATGCAGACATGCTGTTCACGAACATTAAATGGTTTCTCAGACTTACTCCAGCAAAACAGTCAATGATGTGTTTTTTAGGAGCGTTTCTGAAAACGGCTGTGAATAGCATATATTCAAAATGTCCACTTATATGTAGGAAACTTATGAGTGCAGCCTTTCAAACTTATTTGCGAATCCCCATAGTGTATTATTGCGGCAGTATCAAACAGCTGTGCTGGCTCGCCCGGTGCTTAACTTGAGCCGGTGGTTACGGTGCTCGGCACCAGCACTTAATTGTCAACACCACTTATGACAGCACGCCACATGGTTGCGCTGTCTGTTTGATTTTGTGATGAACACAACAGTTGTTTGACAATTCAATATACATTAGAAATGACAAATACCTGTCACCCAAAACTATGTGAATAGACTGGGTGGCAGCTTTTGTTACTTTTAATGTACATTAAAAGTCTGAATAGTCACACTTGTAGGAGTGTGATGGTTAGTACTTATGTTGCTACTGTCATTGGCAGCGGGGGCAACGGGTGGTGCAAGCTGCAGTGGCCTCCTGACAGGGACTCTGGCACTTATGTATTTTTTACAAATTAAGCACTGTCAGCTCAGCGCAGACCTGGGAGCCAGTGTCATTTGTTATACAGTCCTTGTTCTCTAGTGCTCTTGGGACTGCATTAGGTGGCCAATTTATTCGGCAGCCCAAGGCCATTAAAACAATAAATGGCTTGCAACATTGAGTTACTGTTTAGGGTTTCTAAACATGAGATAGACTAAAAAAATAACAAAGTTTTTGAAATCTGAACGTGATTAGAAGTAAATACGCAACTTTTTATTGGTATCACATTCAAATGCTCGTAAAGTACCACAATACCATCACTTTACACTTCAGCTAATCAGGTGAACATAGATCAAAGTACCTTTTTCGAAGCACAGGGCCTCAGACACTTTCAAATAACACTCCAGACCTCTAGCCACCTTACTCTCCTGTGGCCAACCATTCACCACATAACAACATACAACTCATAACTTCACATTCATTCCATTGCCAATAAACATTCAGCCTCAGAAATACTATTACCAACCTCAACATCAATATGAGCCACCGCACAGTCTAAATCTTTCACGTCAACAATCTCTTCACACACCACAGGCAACTGTGACATGCAAACTTTATGTAGATTGTTTCCACGTGGTAAATGCTCCACATGATATTGCTATTGGAAATGTTCAGAAAACTAAGCAGGCTTAACTTGTAGTGGAATGTGACAACTCATTGCCCTTCGAAATGCACAGCCACAGTTTTTGTTCATTTCTTGAGACAAACGCCACACCACAGAAAGATTCTTGATTTTTTCTACCACCCAACTGCTTGCCAATGTGAGGAATACGACCTCTATCCACCCTTAACATAATAAATGCAAGTCTTCTCCCACCACTTTCTTTTTTTGCAACATATTCAAAACAGCTCCTAAACCATAAACAATGGCATCCAATGTCAAACAACATGATGGCCAAGGTTAAAAAAATTGCAGTGATGCCATTTTATTCTTTATTGGTGCAAGACAAGGCTCCCTTCTTTTCAGACCGAATAAACTCAACATTTTAAAGCATTGTGACTTGAATACAAACGAGTCTTTTAGAAAATGTGAGCCTAAGAAATTGGGTTATTATTTGGAGTGGGTGGTTGCCCACCACAAGGAATACTAACACTAAGGGCCCGATTCTGATGCGGGTTGGAAAAGCTTCCCGACCGAATCGGTTGGGAAATGGTTTCCGACCCACTCGGATCGGGAAAGTCCAACCGGCAGAGTAGGATGCATCCGGATGTTTCCAGATACGATTTGGTTGAACTCCCATTGACTTCAATGGGAACATTTGTTCCTAACCGCATCAGAATTGGGCCCTCGGTCGGGAAGACACGTTCCCGATCCGATTTGGAAGGAGCAAATGCCGTTAGGAGGCCTTCCTAACCGCATCAGAATCAGGCCATCGGTCGGGAAGCTTTTCCAACCCGCATCAGAATCGGGCCCTAACTTGCCGTGGTCAACCACAAAATGACATAATTAACCTGAGCTCAACACCCTGATAGTTATGGCACACAGCAGACAGGCTTAACTAAGGCAATTGTGTAAGGTATTTACAAAGCACAAAAACAGTAATAAAGTAAAAACACTAACAATACAAATCCCAAGGTGAATTGAGTAGAGTCAATTAACAAATTACATAAAAATGACAAAAATCTAATAAGGGCAACCAAAGATATGATTTTTTAAAGATGTAAGTGAAAATAGCGATAAAAAGCACTAAGCACCAATGATAGTCTATAGAAGCTATGGACCAGGGCTAGGCACGATTTACGCCTGTTAGAAATTGGGTTTCTCGTTGGCAGAGGTGTGCATCCTGTCCAAGCAGGAACCACAATCCTAGTTAGGGTAAGTATTTGTGCAACACTTCAAACAGTAACACAGCAAAACACCACAAAAAGACTCCACAGCAGTTTAGAAAAATAGATTCTGATTTTGTAAATAAATCAAGCCCAAACAGTAACACAGTGAAAACACCACAAAAAGACTCCACAGCAGTTTAGAAAAATAGATTATGATTTTGTAAATAAACCAAGACCAATTCAACAAAAATGTAATAAGTAAAAGTCGAGATATTAATTTTTAAAGATTAAATGCAAAAACAGTGCTTAGAAGCAAATAGCGCTCAAAGAATAAATTGGTCGCGCTCAACAGGGACAAAGTCAAGAGTTCAGCCTGCCTGCGATGGAGGGCAGGCTGGTTACTGGACCCACAGAGGGCCCACTGAGCAAAAGTACCTTAATCCTTGTTGCAGCACGAGACGCGTCAATGATCCCCACGCAGTTGGGTGTTGTGCCGGATTTCTCCATGCACTTGCAGTGATGCATCTGTTTTATTGAGCAAAGCGCCAGTTCCGAGTGCGATGGTTCTGAAGTCAATGCGCCTGGTTAATCCAGGCTGGAGAGGCAATGTGTCGATCTTCTCCACACAGTGCCGGCGATGCGTTGGTTCTGAAGCGGTAGTTTCGGATACGATGCAGCGGTTCAGAGTGCAATGCACCTGTCCAGTCTCTGCAACAGCGGTGATACATCAATCTCAATCTCACAGCAAGCGATGCATCGGTTCCGATTGGCACAGCAGTGTTGATGTGCAGGCTCTGATTGTGATGAGCCGATTCTGCTCCCACAATAGCGATGATGTGTCTGTTCTGCTTCCTGCAGACTGCAGATGCGTCAGTTCGACCGGAGCACGCACATGAGTCCAATTCCAAAGGACCAGGTACAGCAGCAGGTGGTGAGGCTTTGATATCCCTGAGTCTCAGAAATAGGATGCAAGCTAACAAGCCCTTAGAGATCACTCTGGATTCAAGCAAGTCAAGTTCTTCCTCAGCAAGGCCAGAGGGTAGCAGGCAGCAGGGCAGCACAGCAGAAAAACAGTTCTTTCAGAGCTGCAATCCAGCAGAGTGACAGTCCTTGTAGCAGCACAGCAGTCCTTCTTCCTGACAGAGTTTCTTTATAGGTCCAGAAGTGTCTGATTTGATGGGGTCAGAGACCCAGTTCTTTTACCCAGTTGTGTCTTTGAAGTGGGAGTGACTTCAAAGAAAGGTCTTTGAAGTGCACAGAGGTCCCTTCTTCATAGCCCTGGCTTCAGACTCACTACAGGGGGTAATCACCCTTTTGTGTGGGGACAGGACACTGCCCATTCAGGTGTAAATATCAACTCCTCCCATCCTGCTGAGGATGAACAATCAGGATTGAGATGGGCACTCAGACACACCTACACTTTCTTTGTGTGTGGCAGTATAGAGGGACTGCACAAAGTCCAGCTGTCACCCACCCCAGATGTGCATTGGAGACAGGTTGCAGGCACACAGAGCAGTAAGAGCAAAGAAATAACTTTCAAAAAGTGGCATTTCTAAAATAGTACTGTTAAATCCAAATTTACCAGTAAAGCGGTTTTATCATTACCATTCCAGTGATATGAAATATATCAGAGCTACTCCTTCTCAATCGGGAATTACAGCTTAAAAGTGTAATAAGGAATTCCCAAGGTTAACCTATGAGAAGGGTAGATCTCACAGTAGTGCACAACAAATTTAGGTATTTTGCACTAACAGGACAAGCAAAACTCAAAAGTACATGTTCTACCATTTACTTACACAGCACCCTGCACTGTGGGCTACATAGGATCTACCTTAGGGGTGGCTTATGTGAAATAAAAGGGGAGTTTAAGGCTTGGCAAAGGGGTTTTAAATGCCAAATTGACATGCCGTAAACTGTACATACAGGCTCTGCAGTGTGAGACCTGGGGCATGTTTAAAGGGTTACTTGTGTAGGTGGCACAATCAGTGCTGCAGGCCCACTAGTAGCATTCAATTTACAGGCCCTGGGCACAGGTAGTGCACTCTATTAGAGACTTACAGTTAAAATAAATATCCCAATTGTGGATAAAACAATGTTAGCATGTTTAGGGGAGAAACACATGCACTTCAGCACTGGTCAGCAGTAGTAAAGTGCTCAGAGTCCTAAGTTCAACAAAAAGAATCATGAAAAAGAGGAGGTAAGAAGGCAAAGAGTTTAGGGGAAGACCACACCATGGCTGATAGGTCTAACACAGTCGAGCGGACACTAATGGAGCGCCAGTCAGATACACCATGAGAGTTCATTTTGTTCAAAGATTTTACCTTCAGACTTAGGGGCCGATTCCGATCTCGGTCGGAGACGCACCTAACACCATTCGGTCGGGAAAAAAGCCATGCGAATGCCTGTTTCCCGACCGATCCGCCCATTATTCCGAACGAGCAAGTACGATGCGCACTACAGCATAGATTCCGACCCAGTCGTACTCACCCAATCCAGGTCCTGTTCCCCGACCGAGCCGGATCCGGAATCGTAGAATCGAGCCGCACGGAAGCAAAAATGCAGCCCCGTCCGGCCGGACAAGTACGATGCGCATCCCGTATGCGCCGAACCCGTCGCTACGCACGGCACGTCAAAGCATCCGGGCGAGGCGCACATAAGCTCCGATTGGTGCCACAACACGATCCACGGCTACGAGACGAACACGCCAGCGACGAGGACGAGGCGAAGCAAAGAGAAAGACGAACGAGACGAACCAACCATGAATCCCTTCGTACCGATCCTACCAATATTCTACCTCTATTACCGGAACAGGCACGGACGCGTACGGCACAGAAGGTAAGTCAGACACCAACAACAAAAACAAACTACACGTACCTGACACATCACACACAGAGGGATGCAGAAATACCTACACCAGCAACAGCAGCACCATAGGGGCGCGATGGCCCTCACCAATGCCACACATACACATAGGGGCCTGTATGCCTACCACTACTACCACCCTTACCCAGGGGGTGCCAGATGCCTACCACTACTACCACCTCTACCCATGGGGGGCTGGATGCCTGTCACTACTACCACCCTTACCCAGGGGGTGCCAGATGCCTACCACTACTACCACCTCTACCCATGGGGGCTGGATGCCTACCACCTCTACCCATGGGGGCTGGATGCCTGTTACTACTACCACCCTTACCCAGGGGTGCCAGATGCCTACCACTACTACCACCTCTACCCATGGGGTGCTGGATGCCTGTCACTACTACCACCCTTACCCAGGGGTGCCAGATGCCTACCACTACTACCACCTCTACCCATGGGGGCTGGATGCCTGTCACTACTACCACCCTTACCCAGGGGGTGCCAGATGCCTACCACTACTACCACCTCTACCCATGGGGTGCTGGATGCCTGTCACTACTACCACCCTTACCCAGGGGTGCCAGATGCCTACCACTACTACCACCTCTACCCATGGGGGCTGGATGCCTGTCACTACTGCCACCCCTACCCATGGGGGGCTGGATGCCTACCACTACTACCACCCTTACCCATGGGGGCTGGATGCCTGTCACTACTGCCACCCCTACCCATGGGGGGCTGGATGCCTACCACTACTACCACCCCTACCCATGGGGGGCTGGATGCCTACCACTACTACCACCCTTACCCATGGGGGGCTGGATGCCTACCACTACTACCACCCTTACCCAGGGGGTGCCAGATGCCTACCACTACTACCACCTCTACCCATGGGGGGCTGGATGCCTGTCACTACTGCCACCCCTACCCATGGGGGGCTGGATGCCTACCACTACTACCACCCTTACCCATGGGGGGCTGGATGCCTACCACTACTACCACCTCTACCCATGGGGGCTGGATGCCTGTCACTACTACCACCCTTACCCAGGGGGTGCCAGATGCCTACCACTACTACCACCTCTACCCATGGGGGGCTGGATGCCTACCACTACTACCACCTCTACCCATGGGGGCTGGATGCCTGTCACTACTACCACCCTTACCCAGGGGGTGCCAGATGCCTACCACTACTACCACCTCTACCCATGGGGTGCTGGATGCCTGTCACTACTACCACCCTTACCCAGGGGTGCCAGATGCCTACCACTACTACCACCTCTACCCATGGGGTGCTGGATGCCTGTCACTACTACCACCCTTACCCAGGGGGTACCAGATGCCTACCACTACTACCACCTCTACCCATGGGGGCTGGATGCCTGTCACTACTACCACCCTTACCCAGGGGTGCCAGATGCCCACCACTACTACCACCTCTACCCATGGGGTGCTGGATGCCTGTCACTACTACCACCCTTACCCAGGGGTGCCAGATGCCTTCCACTACTACCACCTCTACCCATGGGGGCTGGATGCCTGTCACTACTGCCACCCCTACCCATGGGGGCTGGATGCCTACCACTACTACCACCCTTACCCAGGGGGTGCCAGATGCCTACCACCAACACCACCCCCACTCATAGGATGGACAATGCATGACACAACCAGCACACCACAACCTAGGGAATGCAAGAAAAGACATCCCCCAACACCATGACAAGAGTGTGTAGACTGCGTCAAATGGCTACAGCACTGAACATGACTTTGAACATACAATGTGACCCCTATCACATGTGCCACACATATATGTGTGTGGCCCCCACAATGCAAGCAGGCCATGACCATTGTGGCAATGGGGTCCAAAACCCCATCATCACAGTGACCAAAATGTAAGTGTGGGGGCCCATAGCTGAAGCACATTCAGAACATTGTGGCAATGGGGTCTAAACCCCCATCATCACAGTGACCAAAAGGTAAGTGTGGGGTCCATAGCTGAAGCACATCTTGAACATTGTGGCAATGGGGTCCAAACCCCCATCATCACAGTGACCAAAATGTAAGTGTGGGGGCCCATAGCTGAAGCACATTCAGAACATTGTGGCAATGGGGTCTAAACCCCCATCATCACAGTGACCAAAAGGGAAGTGTGGGTACCATAGCTGAAGCACAATTTGAACATTGTGGCAATGGGGCCTAAACCCCCATCATTACAGTGACCAAAAGGTAAGTGTGGGGGCCCATAGCTGAAGCACATTCAGAACATTGTGGCAATGGGGTCTAAACCCCCATCATCACAGTGACCAAAAGGTAAGTGTGGGGCCCATAGCTGAAGCACATTCAGAACATTGTGGCAATGGGGTCTAAACCCCCATCATCACAGTGACCAAAAGGTAAGTGTGGGGTCCATAGCTGAAGCACATCTTGAACATTGTGGCAATGGGGTCCAAACCCCCATCATCACAGTGACCAAAATGCAAGTGTTGACAAAGAAAAAGCTGCAACTGCCAAACTGCATGGATGATTCCTGGTCACAGAACATAAAACACATCAGTGGCAAAGTAGTGCATGTGTCCCATTGCAACATAGATTGGGGGAGGCAAATACTGCAGTGCAAATAAGACATACCTTTGGCCATGTGCAGACAAACAACACCCATGGGGGCTGACACTGTCAACATTCATCAATGACACAATGACAGAAGTGACCATCAGAATGCAGACCCACATATTTGCACCAATGGGCACACAAATGCAGATACCCTGTGGAGACTATAGATGTGAGGTGAACAGAAACCATACCATGGCAGCAATGGGACACACAAACCATGATCATTGTGCTGATCGATGACCTAGGAGTCCCAGGGACAGCAGGGGAAACCCACCAAACAACATACAGCCAATGGCACACCAAAGATATGCCAATGCAGTGGTGCAGATGCACAAACACAAACAAGCAGACCCACACTGCACATCAAACATAACAGGTGAGGGGGGTGCCAGTGTCCCCAGGCAACCACACAACACATGAGGAGGCCTGAATACCAATTACACAGATGTGCATACAGTGCCACACAAAGGTAACTCATGGATCCAAATACCCTATGTGGGCAATCAGGCATTGTCAGATGAGAGGGAGCACAAATCACACATGTCACACAAGCATGTAGGAACAGCAACTGACACAGCAAGACTCAGAGACACCACAGCACTACCCCCAGGGTCCCCACAATGTGGTGACCCTGGGCTGCATTACAATCCCACTGTGATGACAAAGCTAGATGTCGTTCACACTGTGAACCACAGTCATGTGTCCTGAGCAACAAACTACCATCACACCTACACAAGCACAAATCAATCAGCACGGCCAGTAAGCCAAGGCCAACATGGAGGCAGGGGTCTAGCCGGGCAACAACTCTCATCTGCACACACTCAACACCACACACCTCGTCCTCCAACAATGTGCAGCAGTGAAGCACACATGCACTGGTGACATTGCACATGCACCCATGACAATCCCAGGGTGGTGGGTGGGAACCAAGGTGCAGAAACACATCACACATGGCCACTCAACAAGACTCCTGAATGTCTGACACACTGCACACTACGCTGTACATGGACATGACGGCAATACCACACCAACCAATGGGATCCCAGCCACAGTCACACACCAATGAAGAAGCCAAGGACACCCACAAAGAACACACATAGACAACTACCAACATTGCAGCCCGGACCCTGAGGAGTGCCAGCAGTCACACACACAACGTATCACAATCACTGAAAGATAACACAAACTGGAAATCACATGACAGGTGTAAACAACAAGTGCCAAGGGGAATCCTGACTGTGACCCATCTGCGTCTGCACACAAACTCAGCCCTGACAGCAAACACACCTATGGGTGACACCCTGATGACCAGTAATGTGCCATGCACCCACATCACAGAGAATCCAGGGAGAAGATTTGGGGGTACATAGGTCAACTCAGCAAGCATCACAAACAGGTACAACACTAGGGATCCCAGCATGCACAGCTAAACGGAAGTGAACACACAGACATGCTCATATAACACACACCTTGGGCGCAGGCAATGTCACAGGAGTACACACTGCCATGAGGGGACTCCACTCCTGTGTGAGGAAAGCTGTGCCATATGTTGCCTCAGTAGGGCTCCATCATGTCAGCTGAGCACTTGGTCACACACTCAACAATTAGCACCAAATGAATGCTCCCGTCACATCAGCCTGGTCATGGGAGTGCCAACGAAATCATCAGCACTGATCCAACACACTTGTATAGCAATGTTGCACTGACAACACAGATGAGTCCTTCCCCATTGATGCCCAAACCTGCATGTCCAGTGGAGATGGCCACACGGTCAGGGAAGTAGACGAATTGAACAATGGCAGGCACAACAGATGTGCAGGGGTGGAAGCCACAGATGTGAAATTGCTAATGTAAGTAGGAAATCCCATTGCCAAATATTGAACACATGACACCCTCAGATGCTGCTAAGGATGACATGGATACACCACAGGATAGGACACATTCCCCCTGGACCACATGTGTTCCTGCACAGTAACACTTCATTATTATTAGACCAAATATCACCATCACTGCAGCAAGGGCATGGTTAGCATCATCAACAACATGTACATCAGAAGCAAAAGCACTAGAGAACAGAAAGGTGCTTTATTCAGCATATGTGGGTCTAACAGTTGATGTCCAGCACAAATGTTAACAAAGGCCAATGGCCAGTCCAACTTGAAAGTCAAAACAGGGTGACAGTGGCAGATGTCACCCTACGCATGCCTGCACTGATGAAAGCCAGGGACAATCCCCTCGGAGGGGCATACGGGGGGCAGGCCAGGCACCGCAGGGACAGGATCATGGCTCACCAGAAGGAGGCAGGGAAGGGGTGGTGGGTGCTGGAGAGCCACTGACAACTGCAGTGGAGGTGTCTGACATGGTGTGTTCCGGCACAAGTGGGGGGCATGACTCTGATGGTGTGGGTGCCGGCAAGACTGCAGGGGACCGTGCAGATGGAGTGGACAGGTTCCCCACTGCAGTGCCCAAGTCAGACAGGGTGGTAGTGGACTCCACTGCAGTGCCTACCTCCAGGGGAGGAGAATGGGGATCAGGTAAGGTGGGCAGGACAGAGGGGAGGACACCGTCTCCACACCAGTGGCACAGACAAGCGCAGCAGGGTGTGTGGGGCCGGAAGAGCAAGTGGCAGGGGAGAAGGCCTGATCCTTTTGGGGATGGTGTATCTGTGGGTGGGGGAACCTGGGGCAGGGTGTGGTGGGGGCACCTGTGGAGTGGGGGCCTGAGGGATGGAGGAAGGAGACTTGGTGCCTGAGCTGCAGGGCGGCGGCGGGGTCTTGCTCTTCCGGGTCCGGGGGGACTTGCGGATGGGGGCGTCAGTCGGTCTGCGCCTGGGGAGGGTGTCCGGTGGCGAGGGGCACTCTGCTCCGTGTGGGTGGGCTTCCTCTTCCCCTGAATGCTGTATCAGCTGGATCGGAGGGGAAGAGGCCGAGGTCACTGAGGAAGAGCCGCTGGGTCTTTGGGGTTGCAGGTGAGGCAACGGAGGGGGCTTTGGAGGGAGAGGCAACTGTGGACTGCGCAGTGCTCGTGGATGCGTGTGTGTGACTGGGCCCCATCCCCTGTGAGTGTGGTTTCAGTCCCCTGACTGTGCGTGCGTGTGCGTCTTGTCT
Source organism: Calotriton arnoldi (assembly GCA_963921515.1). NCBI lineage: Eukaryota > Metazoa > Chordata > Amphibia > Caudata > Salamandridae > Calotriton > Calotriton arnoldi. Next base: position 58,120 of record CAWUFW010002826.1, on the reverse strand, counting down.
GTGGCGTGTGTGTGTGTGTGCTGCTCGTGTCTGTGCTGATGTGTGCCTGTGCCGGTGTGTGTGTGCTTGGGACAGGTAAGGTGCTGGGGAGTGTGGATGGGGCAGAGGCAGGAGGGGTGAGGGACTGTTGGAGGAGGGACACTGCTGCCGTCAGGGAGGAGTCCATGGACCTATTGCCCCTCTGTAGGGCAGACATGCCCGATGAGATGCCCTCCATGAACGACACCAGCTGAGTCAACAGAGTGGTGTGGGCATGGAGGACACTCAGCATCGCTGTCTGCCCTACATGGAGCTGGCGAAGGAGGTACACAGACTCCTCACTCAGGGCAGCAGGGGATACAGGGGCAGGGGGTGCGGTGCCTGGCCCGAAGGAGACATGCTCCCGAACATGGGAGCCTCCACAGACCTCGGGAATGGGAGCCGATGGGAGGGCGGTGGTGGTGGTGGTGGCGGGGACAGCAACACTAGCTGGGGTGTGGTGGCTGCTGACACCCGCCTCCATAAGGGAGTCATCCTCCGAGCTGCTGTGGTCCTCAGCTGAGGTGGATGGTGCTGAGGACTCCTCGGTGTGGCTCCCCTCGCCCTCCGTGCCACTGGGTCCCTCCGACCACTCCTCGGCTGTTGACCCAGTCTGGCTCTGCGGCTCCTCCTGGTCCATGGAGCTGTCCCCTCCTGTGGCCGTGGATGTATCTGCAAACAATAGGGAAACAGACAGACATCAGTCACCTGCACCGAACGCACACACCACAGTAAGTACAGCACAATACAGAGCAAGGCCTGGCATCCTTAGTTGGACATTGCTAAAATTGCCCAAACAGAATAGGAGAAGCCAATTGTCAGTCTGATCGTCAACCATGGCACTCACATCCCACCTGGCCTTGCACCCATCTGTCTGGCGTCCGTTGGCTGGCAATACCCCAGTGTGGACACATGCACCACCTACACAGTAGTTGGACGGTGCAGAGAACACGGTGAATCATGTGAACATGCACACATCACAACTCTTGCCACTGAGTCAGTATAGGTGCCCGGATGAAAGTGATGCCCAGAGTCAGATATATGAAATGCATGTGATGCATACCAGCAACAGACACCACGATGCACCCATGTGCTGATAGCCATTGCCACTATGGTGTGCATGTAGCACATGTCACTCCCCTGCAGGATCACCCATAGGAAGTCACATGCCATGGCACAGGCATGCCTGCTAAGTCATACATCACTGTCTCCAGTCACATGGGCAGGGCAGCCACACAACAACAGTCTGCACTGTGTCACAATAGTAGGTCATGGGGAATGCAAGTCCTGGAGCTGAACAAGTGCACATGTACATCCCCCATACACCACATCATCTGAACCCTTATCTGTCCAGGTCATACCGATTGGACATATGGGAGACCTGTAACACAACCCTCTGAACCTGAGCACCTCACAATCTGCTGTGAATGGGAAACAGCTGCATGGACTTCACATTCGCATACCCCAGTCTGCACGGTCAGGTGTTCAAACACCTATGTGTCACACAAGTATCATCTCCTATGGTCACATCTCCGGTGGCATGCTGAGCCCCAACCGAGAAACACCCCAGCAGTCCTGACAACGAAGCCACAGCACACTGACACAGAGGCAGACACCTGAGGGGACATATCACTGAGCACAACGTGTCAGCTGATACACGGGAGTGGGAGTACAGAGTGTATTGTATTGCCTGGAGTAGGCATGACTGTCCTGACCCACATGAATGAGGGATGAGCCCTGGACAGTAGGCAGCTGGCTAAGTATGTGTGACACACGTAATATACACACTCCTGGGGCCCAAACATTGTTCCCACCCGCAGCATGGGTGTGTGCCAGATACCCCAGGCACATGTGGTGGATCAGCTCAGCAATTGGACCACATATCAAAGTGACACGCAGATTACATGTCAGAACACAGGCATTGTGTAAGCAATGGACCCACCCATGATGCCCACCAAAGAGTTAGGGGAACAGATGCTGTCCCCCACCTTGAGTCAAGCAAACTGCAAGGACACAGTACCCAAGTGACACAATTCCCTGACTGCAAGGGCCACACCTGGGTATCAGATGAGGAGTGGGCAGTGCACAATTGAGGGACATGGGTCCTGGACCACATGACTGATGTACTGTGGAAGTTTAACCAGGCCAGAGGAGGGCACATAGCATGGCAGACAAAGTTCACAATGCAGTCATGGACTCACCCCTCCTTGCTGCTCTCTGGCCTTCAGCTGCCCATCCAGATCAGGGAAGACCACCGCCAGGATCCTGAGCATGTGGGGGTCAGGGTCCGGTGTCCGCCCCTCCTGCGAGGAGGCGACAGCTTCAGCTGGACTCGTGCGATCCTCCGGGTCCAGCCCCGAAGGTCCTGCCACCTCTTCTGGCAGTTGCGAATCCGGCGCTTGTAGTCCCCCACGGATCTCACTGCCCGGACGATGGTCAGCCATATCTTCTGCTTCTGGTGGGCATCAACCTGTGAGGATGAGAAAGTGAGAATGCTATTACTACACATGCAACATATCCGTGCATTACACAGTTGTGTATACATGTCTCAATCACAGGGGCACATGGTGTACACAGGCAGTGCAACGATGGCCATGGACAGTATGCCAGCAGTAACTACATGGTATCATTGCTTGGGAAGTAAAACCTTGTTTAAATGCACTGTCACTGCACTATACCTGTCCAGTGCATGTAACTACACACTATGGGGGGTGACAACTACTCAGTGAGCCTGCTAGCCAGTGGCGTGCAGACTGTTAGCCTTGCTAGTCAGACAACATGCACATTTAGGAAGGCAGTGGACAGAACACTCACCTGCTCCCCTGCTTTCCCATACAGCTTGCTGTACTGTGGAAGGAGGCTGTCCAGCAGGGCCTGGTTCTCCTCAGTGCTGAAGGCTGGGGCTCTCTCCACAGTACGTGCCATTGCAGGGTCCAGAGGGTGCAGATTCAGCAGCAGTGGTGGTGGCAGATGTCGTCCTGGAGCATGTAGTGCAGGCAAGTGAGCTCTCAGGGGAACAGCCAGCATTATATGTGTGCTGCAGAGGCAGTTACTGTCCCATGTGTCCAAAGTGATAGGTCCAAGTAGTTAGCATCTTCTGAATCTGGCCAATCCATGGAATTGCACCACTTACACACGCCCACAGCATCCTTCAAAAGTTCAACTTCATGACACCCATGAATTTGCAACATTGTTGTGGGTGACCAACTGAATTTCCAGCATCAGACTCGTTCAAAATTTGAAAACGCGTCCGTTGCCAGGCCAGGCCATAGCCAATGGGTGCACCCCGATCGGTCCATTGCTGTTCAACGCGTACACGGGATACAACGCGTACCCGCACACATTGATTGCAATGGGCCGGCCGGGCACACCGATCGGTCCATTGCTGTTCAACGCGTACCCGGGATACAACGTGTACCCGCACACATTGATTGCAATGGGCCGGCCGGGCACACCGATCGGTCCATTGCTGTTCAACGCGTACCCGGGATACAACGCGTACCCGCACACATTGATTGCAATGGGCCGGCCGGGCACACCGATCGGTCCATTGCTGTTCAACGAGTACCCAGGATACAACGCGTACCCACACACTTTGATTGCAATGGTGCGGCCGGGCACACCGATCGGTCCATTGCTGTTCAACGCGTACCCGGGATACAACGCGTACCCGCACACATTGATTGCAATGGGCCGACCGGGCACACCGATCGGTCCATTGCTGTTCAACGCGTACCCGGGATACAACGCGTACCCGCACACATTGATTGCAATGGGCCGGCCGGGCACACCGATCGGTCCATTGCTGTCCAATGCGTATTGCGAATACAACGCGTACCAGCACACATTGAATGCAATGGCCAATGTGTGCGCACCGATCGGTCCATTGCTGTCCAACGCGTCCCTGTACATGTCACTGGCATATGTCACCATGCCTGTCACAGGTGAACATATGCCAGCCACATATACTTCCCAGGGAGTGAGGGGCACACCTACAACACCACAGCCTGTCCAAACTGTATCCTAAGGCATGTAAGGCTGCATTACCTATTCCGTGTATGGGGGTGAACATGTTGTTCTGTGGGTGTCACTTGGGGCAGCCACCACCAGGCTGTGCACGTGTTCATGGGGACAGTATCCTTGGTGTTTCGTGTACATGAACACTGTGATGTGCAACTGTTCATATCTGAGCATGTGGCATGGTCACATTTCATGGTGATGTATGTGTATGTCATGTCGCATGCCCCCTGAGTCCCATGTGGGACGGTATGTTTAACCCAGGCTGACCCATTGGCACAATAGTGATGGTCCTCCGCAGTCTGTGTGCATGTTGTGTTTACAATGTCTCTGATTTCATGTGCACAATGGGAGACAGTCTCCACATCCACGTTGTTTGTGCATGGACTTTGATGTTGTGTGTGTGTGTGTCACAGACGTCCATGTCTGTCCTGCCGAGGCAACAGGGACCACTACCTGTGGGGGTCATGGTTGTTTTGCTGTGGTGTATACATGATACGCCATGTCATGCCAGTGTCCATGTGGCAATACAGGGTCCCTGGGAATCTACCTGTCATTGGGCTGTGATGCCTGGGGCACATCTGTCCTCACATGTCACTGTGGGGTGTGTTTGTAACGTGGCAGCAGGAGATGGGAAATGTGACACGTCCTCATGATACCCAATGGCACAACCTGGGACTTATTGATGCCACTTGTTGAACTGTGATGTTGGATGTTGGCCATGTATGTGCCATACATGTCCTTACGGAACTGCACACATCATGTACTTGTGCCTCATAATGATGTATCATGTGATATTAAGTGTGTTCAATGCCACATATGTGGGGTGACTGACAATCTTTCTTTCTTCACCTATGCACTGCAGGGCACCAGCTGTCCATAGACCATTCCCTGACCTGGCAACGATGGTGGAACGTGACCGCATCCGAAGGTACCGCTTCACCGGGCAGCTGATTGATGATTTGGCAGTGCGCTTGGCACCACACCTGCAACCTGGCCGGCCGTATCCTACAGCGCTGACCCCCAAGGTGAAGGTGATGGCAGCCCTACACTTCTTTGCCACCGGTACCTTTCAACACACTCTGGCAACTGCTAGTGGGATGTCACAGACCATGTTCAGCCGTGTGCTCCGTGATGTATTGGAGGCTATGTTGATATACCTGAACCAGTACATCTATTTCCCTAGACTCCAGCAACTGACTGGCGTGAAGAGTGACTTCTATGCCCTGGGGAGGATGCCGCATGTCATTGGCTCCATTGATGGGACACATGTGGCTTTGGTACCACCACAGGCCCAGGAGCAGGCATACAGGAACCGCAAGCACTACCACTCGGTCAATGCACTGGTGGTCTGTCTTGCAGATATGACCATCACACACGTGTGTGCCCGTTTCCCCAGTTCTGCACACGATGCCTACGTGATGAGGAGTAGTCGCATCCCGAGGATGATGTCACAGATGCGGAACCAGCGTGCCTGGCTTGTTGGTGTGTACTGACTTTGTACCATTGTGTGTGTTCTGCAATGTAGCGTTCCACCCTCTTTTCCAACTCAGCTAATGTGCAATTGTCTGTATGTAGGTGACTCCAGATATCCCAACATGCCGTGGTTGCTGACGCCACTCAGGAACCCTGTGACACCAGCCCAGATGCGCTACAATGAGGCACATGGTCGGACGAGGAGAGTTATTGAGCGGACATTTGGTCTCCTGAAGAGCCGCTTCCGCTGCCTGGACAAGACAGGAGGGTCCCTCCCATATGCCCCGGCAAAGGTGTGCAAGATTGTCATCGTCTGCTGCATGCTACACAACCTGGCAGTGCGGAAGGAGTTGCCTCTCATCCTGGATGACGATGACCAACGTCCGCCACCTGTGGAGGATCCTGGCCTGGACCACGATGCCAGTGATGATGATGATGATGATGGTGATGTCCGCACACAGCTCATCACCAACTTCTTCAGCTGAATGTAAGTATCCAGAGATGTCATGTAACTGATGTGAGTTTGCATGATATGTGTTGGTGGTGCTCTGGTGCTGTTTGAGTGTGTGCATGTGCTACATGACTGTATGCGTGTAGCGATGTGTCCTTACAGGTAGTCTGTACTCCCCAACAGTGTTGACATGCTAACTTGGTACTGGGTGGGTATCTTGTGACATGTATTGGGCATGAGTATTGCAGTTCTGTCCTGTTCTTCAGTGCTTTTGACTGTGTGTCATTTCTGTCCTTCACAGGGTACTTTCAGAGTCGTTTGGTCAACTGTGATCCCCGACACTGTGATTCGACTTCCAGGGTGGTAGCTGTCGTGTCCCTACAGGTGATGTGCACCACACCCATGGACTTCCTTCCTTCTACACTTGTTGACTGTGTGCCCGCTGCCAGGTGGGATTACCTTGCATCTGTGGTGGTTGAAACATGTTGCAAATGTGTAATAAACCTGTGCTTCACTTTGTGATGTGCGTTGTCTGTGGCCACACATCTGACTGACATTTGCTTACTGCACCAGTGGGCTAGTTAACACAGACTGTGAATAGGTGTTGGGTCTGTGCAATGCAACGTATTTCCTGGCAACATCAGTGTAGGCGATGAGTCAGATGGCCATGGTGTGTATGTGTTGTGTAGCCCTGGTGGTGTGCCTCCCTCATATGTGTGACATCGCCATGACTCACATGCCGGTGTTGTACTTGCTGTAGCAGTTAGCATGCACAGTGTCATTTCCCAGATCATCATCGCCACTTCAGAGACAACGTAGGAATCACAACAGAGGCAAGTATGGTGTATTGGTGAGTTTATTGACATACATGTGTGAGTATAGTGCACAGGATGGTGGGTGCTGTACATTGTGATTGTAATCCAAAGTTCCTAGATGATTTGGAAGTCCTGGTAGCAGAAATGTCCAGAGTAAAGTCCACAGTCATCTGAGACATTGGTCCAACTTGAGCTCCCCATGTCATGTGGGAGAGTTGTGTTGCAGTCAACAGGGTGAACAGTTTGCGAACAAAGGTGATTATCCAGAACAGGTTTAGGCTTCCTGGGGGTTGCACATGGCCATCGGCCTCTCACTTGCCCCTCCTCGGACGGCCCCTCTTCTTTGGGGGGACCCTCAAGTGCAGGCTGCTGCGGTGCAGGGGACTCTCCGCCAGAGTCATCCTCCCTCCCTGTGGCAGTTGCAGTTGTTTCAGCAGCAGATGTTGTGGGCACACAGGGAGGTGTTGACTGGTTGCTGCTCATCTGGCGGAGGCATTGTAGTATGTCCCTATGCACCGCCGTCATCTCTTGCAGTGTGTCCCACTTGGACTCCACGCGGGACATGTGTGAGTCCAAGCGGGCATGATGGGCAGCCTGCTGCTGTTTAATGTCCCTGAGGAGCCCCACTACCTGGCTGAGCTCTCCAGTGCTGGACTGGTATGCATCGGCTATGCCTGCCAGTTGTGGGTCATCATGCAGTCCAGACCCCTCTGCGATCAGTGACCTGTGTCTCCCACCCCTCCCACCACCCCTGGCGACACGTGCAGTACCTGAGGTGGCATGCACAGGTGACCCTGGGCCCCCTTGGGGGTTGTTGGTGGTGTTGGTGTCCATGGCCCCACGTTGGTCCAGGGTCCCTGTGCTGGTGGTGGTGGTGCTCCTTGGTCTTTCCATGTCGGCAGGGGTGGTATGTGTGTTGACAGTCGTTGGAGGGGTGGGTGCAGGGGGTGCAGCTGGTGGTCCTGCTGGTGCTGCATGATGACTTGCTCCGGAGGTGCCAGGTTGGTCTTCTTCATCCGAGAAGGGCAGTGGCTGTTCCACACCAGTGAGCTCCGTATCCTCTTGAGCCTGGGACGGGGACTCCTCAGCGTCTGCTGCTGTGTCCCCATCATCACCTGTTTTAGGGAGACACACACAATGTATGTTATGTTTCTGCAGGCATCAATGGTTGACACACCTGACAGTTGTGACTGTGCCTCTGGATGCGGGCCTGTACATTGCATTGTCCTAAGTTGTCACAGTCAGGGGTTGATATTGGTGTAGCACATTGTCCTGCATTATTTGGGCATTTCCATGTGAATGTTGGGGTGTGTACATGGTCTGCATTGGTTGTATTGGGTTGACATCCGGCCCTCCTTCCCACCCAGCCAGATATCCCACCATGGAACTTGCTTCCATTGCAGGGAGTGCAATTTGTCTTTCAGGATGTCAGTCAGTGGTGTCCTGCTGTTGGTTGGTGCACAGTTGCCAGCAGGGCCTTGTGCTCCCCACAGCAGTAGCCAGTGTCAGCCATCTTGTCAGTTGTTTTCCACTCCTTGTGATGTGTGCATGGTTCAGGGTGGTGTTGATGGGCCAATTGTGAGGCTGACCAATATCTGTGACTACCACTCCCATCATGCTATTGCCTGCACCCCCTTCCCAGCATGCCCATACTTCCTTCCTTTTGAGTGTACTTCACTGTGTGTGGGTGTGACAGCAATGGCAAGATGGCTGACAGTGGTGTCCTGCTGTTGGTTGTTGTCCAGTTCCCAGCATGGCCTTGTGCTCCCCACAACAGAGCACCAGTGTCAGACATCTTTGATGGGGCTTTACACTCTCTGTGAGGTGTGCATGCTTCAGTGTGAGCTTGCTGGGCCATGGGGGGGGGGCGGGGGGGGATGTTGAGCTGTGACTCCCACTCCCATCATGCTTTTGCCTCCACCCCCTTCCCAGCATGCCCATGCTTCCTTCCTTTTGAGTGTACTTCACTGTGTGTGGGTGTGACAGCAATGGCAAGATGGCTGACAGTGGTGTCCTGCTGTTGGTTGTTGTCCAGTTCCCAGCATGGCCTTGTGCTCCCCACAACAGAGCACCAGTGTCAGACATCTTTGATGGGTCTTTACACTCTCTGTGAGGTGTGCATGCTTCAGTGTGAGCTTGCTGGGCCATGGGGGGGATGTTGAGCTGTGACTCCCACTCCCATCATGCTTTTGCCTCCACCCCCTTCCCAGCATGCCCATGCTTCCTTCCTTTTGACTCAGCTTCCCTGTGGGGTTGTGTGCCTGTGCTGACAAGATGGCTGACAGTGTTATCCTGGGGTTTGTTTTGCTACAAGTCCCATGTGTGTCCCTGTGCTTCACACTGCATGACCCAGGGTTGTGGTTCTTTGTGGGATATTTGATTGGTGTGTGAGGCAATGCTTTCTCCCAGGTGAGTTGTGTGTAGTTTGTGTTAGGGGGGTGTGTGGGTGGAGCTGCTGGTGACTATGGTCAGTGCTGTGAGTCCTCCTTCCCACCCTGCCAGATATCCCACCATGGAACATGCTTGCATTGCAGAGAGTGCAAGTTGGCTTTCAGGATGTCAGGCAGTGGTGTTGTGCTGTTTGTTGGTGCACAGTTCCCAGCAGGGCCTTGTGCTCCCCACAGCAGTAGCCAGTGTCAGCCATCTTGTCAGTTGTTTTCCACTCCTTGTGATGTGTGCATGGTTCAGGGTGGTGTTGATGGGCCAATTGTGAGGCTGACCATTATCTGTGACTACCACTCCCATCATGCTATTGCCTGCACCCCCCTTCCCAGCATGCCCATACTTCCTTCCTTTTCAGTGTACTTCACTGTGTGTGGGTGTGACAGCAATGGCAAGATGGCTGACAGTGGTGTCCTGCTGTTGGTTGTTGTCCAGTTCCCAGCATGGCTTTGTGCTCCCCACAACAGAGCACCAGTGTCAGACATCTTTGATGGGGCTTTACACTCTCTGTGAGGTGTGCATGCTTCAGTGTGAGCTTGCTGGGCCATGGGGGGGGGATGTTGAGCTGTGACTCCCACTCCCATCATGCTATTGCCTCCACCCCCCTTCCCAGCATGCCCTTACTTCCTTCCGTTTGACTCTGCTTCCCTGTGGGGTAGTGTGCCTGTGCTGACAGGAAGGCTGACAGTGTTGTCCTTGCGTTTGTTTGGCTACAAGTCCCAGGTGTGTCCCTGTGCTTCACACAGCATTACCCAGGGTGGTGGTTCTTTGTGGGATCTTCATTTGGTATGTGAGGCATTGCATTCTCCCAGGTGGGTTATGTGGAGTTTGTGTTGAGGGGGTGTGTGAGGTGAGCTGCTTGTAACTATGGTCAGTGCTGTGAGTCCTCCTTCCCACCCAGCCAGATATCCCACCATGCAACGTGCTTGCATTGCAGAGAGTGCAAGTTGGCTTTCAGGATGTCAGGCAGTGGTGTTGTGCTGTTTGTTGGTGCACAGTTGCCAGCAGGGCCTTGTGCTCCCCACAGCAGTTGCCAGTGTCAGCCATCTTGTCAGTTGTTTTGCACTGCCTCTGATGTGTGCATGGTTCATGGTGGTGTTGATGTGCGCATTGTGAGGGTGGGCAATTTCTGTGACTACGACTCCCATGATGCTATTGGCTGCACTGACTTGCCCAGCATACACAGTATTCCTTCCTTTCAGTGAGCTTCCCTGTGAGGTGGTGTTGTGGTGGTGGCTACATGTCTGACTGTGTTTGTTGGTTATATTTGTGCCACTGCCTAGCTGTATTTGTTGTTAGGTTTGTACATGTCATGACTCAGTTACATTTCACTATGAGCTGGCATGTATTGTGTTTATCTGGCTGACATACACATTTTGGGATGATCTGTTTTGGTTGGTGTGTATTTGCTAAGGGTGCATGGTTTGACTCTCCCCTTGACAGTGATGTGTGTGTATTGTGGCACAATATTGTGTACATTAGTTGTGTACTCACCAGGCTCTGGGATGTTTTCTAGTCCATAGACGCTCACTGGTGGTAGGATGGCCCGTACCTTCTCCTCCCAGGGCCTGTGGTATACTGGTTTGGCAGGAGGGCCACTGCCGGTGTGTTGGCTCAAGATGTAGTCCTTCTTCAACAGCTCCTTGACCCTCCTGCGCACGTCATACCACCTGTTCTGGATGTCTACCTTTGTGCGCAAACATGGTGATTGTGCGTTCACCCTGTCGACGATCCTCTCCCACATCTTGGTTTTCTGCGCCATGGGTGTCTGTTGGACCAATGTGCCAAACAGCTGTGGCTCTACCCTGAGGATCTCATCTACCAGGACTTCCAATTCACTATCTAGGAACTTGTGATTCTTCTTTGGGGGCATGGTGTTGGGTGGTGCTGGTGAGTGATGTGTGTGTTGGTGTGCAAGTGAGGGTGTGTGAGTGTGTGTTTTGCTGGGTGTATGTGAGGGTGCTATTTGTTGTGGTGCTGCTGGTGTGTGGCTTGTGTGATGGATGAGCTGTGAGTGTGTGTGTGGTTGCTGTCTGTTGGTGTTGAGTGCTGGCAGGTAATTTGAATTTTCAAAGGATCATGGTAGGGATTTGTGTCCTTTATATGGGTGGAGTTGTGGGTGTGTCTTTGTTCCCTGTTTCCCCCCCCAGTATTTATTTGCTTTGTGATAGCTTGTTTGGTCTTTTTTTGTGTCTTTTTTTTCCTTGGTTCTTTTTGTGCATGTAGGAGACGTTCTTGTGTCCGAGTCGGACCCTCCAGTTGTCTCGTGCGAGCCTCTCCTATTCGTTCACGCTGTGTTTGTGCTGTTTTCTGTGCTGCGTACGCATCGGTCGCAGGGTTTTGGTTTGCTTCGGCTCACAGTTTTGAATGCGTGTCGGTCGTGCGGCTTGGGCTCCGTGCGACTCGGTCGTGTTTTCCACGCGTTGCATCGTACTTGGCGACGTTCGCGGGTACGTTTCGTTCGGGATTCTTCCTGGTGCGTGTCGGTCGGTTCGTTTCGCGTGCTTTTCCGGCCGGATGGCTGTTTTCCGCGCGGCTCGGTCGTTCGGCTTGTGTTCCGTACGAGTCGGTCGGATTTAGCACGCTTTTCATCGTACTTTGCGGGTCGGGCTGCACCGGTATGTGTCGGTCGGTATTTATACCGGCTCCGAGTCGGTCGGTACGTTTTCCGGCCCGAATCGGAATCGGCCCCGAGTCTTTTTAATGTCACTCAAAATCCTCCAGTGGGGCAAGCCTGAAGCTATATCCGAGGAAGCTGGATAAAATCAGACACCTTTGCCATGAAGTTCCACTGATGCTATGTAGGTCTTGGATGTCCCAAATTTGTTTACGTTCCTACAAAGACCTAGGGGAGTCCTAGCTACTCTAGGCCACTTCAAAGGCTCCCAGGACATTAGGAACAGCAGTTAATGGGCAGTCCTCAGTTCATCAGAGGCCACCAGCAGGGCCCAGCCCATGTCTAATTTAACCCTGGGCGTAGTTCGCGTAGTAGTGCTACGCATAGCTACGCGAAGTGCACTTCGCACTACGCACGCTACGCGTAGCTACGCGAACTGCGTAGTGCGGTAGGGAAATGCTGTTCGCACTGATTGCACAGTGCCGGATGCTTGTCCGCACTGTGCAATCATTGCAAACGGCATCTTGCACAGTGCAAGCAGTCATTTTCTGCCGCTCGAGTAGATTTGTACTCGAGCGGCAGCTTTCTCAACGCGGACTGGTAGTTTCTCATCGCGAGCGGTCGCGAGCATACGCGACCACTCATAATGAGAAACCTGACCTCCCCGCATTGAGAATCTCGCCGGGAGGTTTATTTTCCTCGCTCGCGATCGGCAACTTGATGTTGCTGATCGCGAATGAGGAAAAAGTCTCGCCAGGATGTTGATTTTGCTCGCTCGCGGTCGCCAACTTGACGTTGAGGACCGCGAGCAAGCAAAAAATGCCCGCTACGCTACGCGTTTTTGCACTGTGCTACGTGCAATTCGCGTAGCGCGTAGTAGGGCAAACTCCGCAAGCGTAGCGTAGTTTTCCGCCCAGGCTTAGTCTAATTGGCACTGGTCACTTGAAGAAAAAGATTAGTGTGTAGCTGGTTATGTCACCATAGTCGCATGAGAGCCAAGTGATGCTTGGAGTCCACTCCCTCGTCCTTTGTACAAGAGGGAACAGGTTCAGTCCTTCAGGGCTCCTCTCAGGTTACAATCAGCAGTGTCCAGTCCGCCTTTGAGCAGGCCCAGTAGGTGTTTTGGGGAGAGTGCCTTGGGGTGCCACATTTATGGTTGGCACTAGCCAGTATATGAGGGTGGCTCCTGGCCCCTCCCTAGCCTAGGGGGTAAAAGTTCCAGAGATAACCCTAAGCACTTTTTCAGCAGTTCCTGTTTTCCGTGTTGCAAACAATTCCACAGTGCACCTTACTTCCAAAATCCCTAATGGTGGAATCTTTTCTCCCTTGAGTAGAGCCCTGGTGTAAATCCAAAGGTGTGGCTAGGGGTATGAGAAGTCTCCTCCCCTGTGTTCACTCCAATCTGGTTCTGAGTTTAGCTTCTCACCCACTGGGTTCTGAGCCAGTCTGGCAAGTGTGGGCCAGGGAAATAAAAAGGTGTCCCTTTCCTCAGGTCTCCACATACACTTAACTATGAATGGGGCTTCATCTCTGTCCCTTTCAAATGAAGTTCCTGGGTCCACTACAGTTGTCCTTTTTGAGCTGATAGAGATTACATGTCCATCTTGTCACCAGGCCTAAGCTAATATTCTGCCATGGAAGCGGCTTTCACACCTCATTATGATCAAGCACTGGCTGGGCAGCTGCTGGCAGGTTAATGCAAATTAACCTCCAAAAGTGTCAGATAAGAAAAATGTAATTTTGTAAAAGTTCCTTTTCCTAAACATTTCATAAAAACCTAACATTATCGATAAATTACACTTATAAAAAATATGAAAAATAGACTTTGCATGACTATTCTAGCCATTTCCTTGCAAAGGTTACAGATTAAAGTTTATAATCTGTACTTAAACATTTTCTAGGATCTAGCTAGAGCCATGCTAGTGTAAATAGCTTTGGAGGGCTAATCCTTAGAGGAATGACAACTTTAAAGTTCAACTTTTAAATATCAGGCACTCTCCCTTGTGGGAGGCAAGGTTTATTTATGGGTGACATTATTATTTAAAAGCAGGGTTTCACACCACTCAAAAGGGAGTATTTTCACAGGTTTGGCAGCACGCTCTATCTTGTGTAAACAATATATCAACAGGGAGCAATGTGGAACAATGGATGGCATTTCACTGAGATTTAAATGTTACAACTGTTCAAGCAAATGAAAACTCTCCATTCCTATTTTTCTGTAAACAGCCAATGAGAAGATTTAATTGTTTCAATGATTCATCTTAATGCTCTAATACCATCTTAGACAAGTCTTACTCTACACTAAGTGGGACATTCTTCGCTTGTGTACTTAATTAGTCCAATTTCTTTCCTTCACCTTTATTTTATATTTAAACCTTTTCATGCATCTTTTAAGTTATATAATGTTTGCATTCCAGAATCAAAATAACTAGTTTAGCGGGTTGTGAATCAGAGAAGTCCAAGGCCTACTCCAAAGAGATCGTGTGGTCTAGCGCCCCAGTTTGCCGATATGCAACAATAACACTCAATGAATGGCTCACACCATCCTTAACCCCCGATATCGTGACCGCAATGCCCCATGACTACAAGATTACTCACAGAAACTGCGTCAACAAACATGGATGAGGCATAGCCATCATCCACAAGAAGACCCTCAAATGCATCACCACAGAAGCCGACATCTCATCAATCATGGAACACCTCAACTTCCAAATCTAAAATGACGCAAACACCACCATCAGAGGAACCATCACCTACAGATCCCTGGACCTCCACCCCGGCTTCTGCAATGCCATCTCCAAACTCATGACCCCCCCTGGCAATCGACTGCAAGCAGTACATGTTACTTGGTGACCTCAACTTCCAACTTGACAACTCCAATTACACAGTCTCACACCGCACCCTAGCCCGCAGAATCCACGACGCAGAACACAACAGGTCAGACTCCCTCCTTTCCACTCAGAACCCACACCGACCACCTGCGGAATCCCACAAGGATCCTCCATCAGCCCCACCCTGTTCAACGTCTACATGGCCCTGCTCGCATCCATCGTCAGATCACACAGACTCAACATAGTATCATACGCAGACGACACCCATCTCATCCTCTCCCTATCCAACGAACCCAACATCTCCAAACACAACTTTCAAGAAGAAATGGAAGCAGTCGCCAGGTGGATGAAGAAAAGCTGCCTACAACTCAACACGGACAAAACCGAAGTACTCATCATGGGCTCACACCCCGATGCCTGGAACGATACCTGGTGGCCCCCTGCCCTCGGGAACCCTCCCCTGTGAACCACTCACGCTACCTCGGAATCATCCTGGACTCCGAACTCAAAATGGACCGCCAGATCAATGCTGTTACCTCTTCCTGCTACCACACCCTCCGCCTATTCCGAAAGACTTTCAACTGGATTCCCCTCAAACACATGAAAACCGTCACCCACGCCCTCATCAGCAGCAGACTGGACTACGGCAATGCACTCTATGCCGGGATCAACAAGAACCTCACTCGCAAAATCAGAACATCCAGAACGCCGCCGCCAGACTAGTCCTCAACCTACTGCACCACTGCCACATCAGCCAACACCTATGGACACTACACTGGCTCCCCGTCGAGAAGAGAATCACCTTCAAGCTTCTCACCCATGCCCACAAAGCCCTCCACAACTCTGGACCCACCTACATGAACCACCGCCTCTCGATCCACGCACCCCAAAGATCCCTCTGCTCAGCCCAGCTCTCTCTCGTAACGGTACCACGCATCAAGAAGACCAGAACAGGAGGACGCTCCTTCTTCTTCCTCGTGGCCAATACAAGGAACACCCTCCCTCTCCACCTCCGACAGACACCAACACTCTCCAAGGTCTTGAAGGACCTCAAGACCTGGCTCTTCGACGAAACTCCAAGAACATTCAGGAGCGGCGCGCCCCCCCCCTCAGCGCCTTTAGACCCCTTCGGTGAGTATCTGTGCTTCACAAACCCATGATTGATTGATTGATTGATTGAATGACACCAACTCCACCAACCTCCTGGAAAGCATGAGCAACATTGGACTCACAAAACTGGTCACCAGCCCCACACACTGCACAGGACACACCCTAGACACAATCTTTACAGCCAGCGACAGAATTAAATTCAGCCACACCACCGAGCTCACCTAGACAGACCACAGCATCATCTACTTCTCCATTGCTCACCACAGATGGAACAATATCACCGAGACCCAATGCACTGCTGCCCTCAACACCACCAGACCCGACACCACCAACAACCTTGAGCTAGCCATCCAACACTTCTCCAATTGGATTTTCAACTGCACCAACAGAACCGCCCCCTTGCAAATGGCCAGCTCCCGCAGACCCAACAAACACGCCAGCCAAACATGAGTGCCAACAACTGGAGAGACAATGGCATTCCAGCAGGATCCCCTCAGACCTCACCACCTTCAAATCTGCCCTCAGCAAATACCACCATCGCCTCAAGGAAGCCTTAGCTATTCACATCGAGGCAAACACCAATCATACAAAAGAACCTTTCAGCAGTGGCGGCTGGTGAGATTTGAAAGTGGTGAAGCGTAAAATAATTGCTGTACTGCACTGCGGCGAGCAAGCCCAAACAAACTACAGGGGTTTTGGTGGGGTTCTCCCCCCGAGAACATTTTGAAAAAAGAGTGGACAAATGGTGCATTTTCAAGCAAATTTGAGAAAGCAGGAAGGTTAATAAAGCAATTGTGAATCTGTTCTAACAAAGAGTGACTGGCAAAACTGTCAGTCTAATCGGATGCATATCAGATGCCAGCACACCACGTACTCTGTCTATCTGTGCCACTGCGTGCTATTCTTTCACAGTAGGTATGTGGTTGTTCTATGGCAATTGATGCTCTAGATCTTTTTGCAGTGATATCTCAGGTCTGTGTGTGGATGTGAGCATCCTGCCCTACGCTCAGTGGGGGGCAGGCACAGACTTAGATGAAGACTCCTGCCAAGTCAGGCTGAGACAGAAAGTGTGTGTCTGTGAGGAGAAAATACTCCATACATCATGAATGACGGGTAAAACTTAAAATGGCTGAAAAGAGCAGGCCAGTTACTCTCCGTCTCTCTGTATTGTGCATGAGGTCTGCTAAACACCTAAGCAGTCTCTAGCCGGAACGAAGAGCAGGTTTCATTATTACTGTGGATGGAAAGCGTAGATGCACAGCAGGTGCCTGAACACAAGGAAGCAGCTATTCCTCTTGTAAGGACATAATCACAACAACAACCTCACAAAGGCATGATTATTTTGAGTTTCTGTCTCAGAGAACCGTGCCCCATCCTTGACCACGAAGATATTACATGGAGAACAAGTGTTTCGGTTCATTAGGAGGCAGTGATGGAGAATCAGCCTATGTGCTATCAAATATGCTACTGCAATGTTTCATCAAGTCTGTCACCATGAGAAAAGCAGCTGCCCTGTCACTACCGCTGTAGATAAACCCCCTTTGTGTGCCTTCTACAAGACACCCCCATCTCACTTGCTCACCAGACTAGGAGATGTCGCACGGACTTGCAGTTTGTAGATAATAAACGCGGTCCTCAGATTTCCTTAGCATAAACCACGTGTAAATAACAATGCTGGGACCTTTATTACCCTGAGGTATGGGCTGTTTCTTACTTATCAATTCTGTCCATTCGAATGAACTCATCATTTACCAAGAGCACATGTTTTAAAAGGCCAATGTGTGCAAATTAATTACAATACACATCCGGATCAGACACTACAGTCATATAAACCAAACATCATCCACCCATCAAATGTAAAAGCATCGTTTAAGAACTGTAGATGGTTTGTTAAATATGGGCCCTGACTCAAGGAATGACACCTTACCAGAAAAGGCCACAGCTAACAGAAACAAGACACCTGAATATATATGTACGGTAGAATCGCCAAGTGGCAATCACGAAAACATGACCTGTGCAGTTTTCAAGGTCAGAGAGAAGAGTTCTGCGGATAAAGAATGAAATGTATGGGACAGCAATTTCAGCACAATATACATTTAATATGTGAGATGCTGGTTTCTGACATTGGAATCCGCGGATATGAGGTGTAATCTTAAATTCTGAGCTTAACTAAAGATGTTTGCAAGCCCGAGTAAAATGCAGAAGCGTGAACCCATAGGTGGGAACAGTGAATGCTCAGTTCTCCACATAGGTGTGGCCTGATGCTGCTGCCAGGGTAACTGGGTGTGCGAACACCCGGCCTGATTTTAACAGGTGCGACAACTGTGAAACCTCACAAGGGCCCGGAGTAGAAGCTGCTGACGCAGCCCGGAGCCCAGCCACACTGTGGGGGCCCATGGAACTGTCCCCTCGGGTACACCATAGCCTACCCCTTACACAATACACCAGTGGAATGTCTTAGCGCATTCCTCCTGTACGCATAAGTAGGTGCAACAATGGTGTCTTGCCGTTTTGGGGCAGTGCATGAAACCGTAACTAGGCTAGGTGGATTTCTTCATTCAATCACCGAGAAAGCAGTGCTGTTACATTTTCATCAATGCAACACGCAATTCAGCCGTGTAAGAGCACAACTCCACTCGCACCCCAAATTGATCACAGCAGCGAAACAACATGCGTTGGAAGCAGGAGGAAAGAAGGCTGACACTAATCCATTGAATAGCAATCTCTCACATGGGTGACAACAGCATTTTTAAGTAGGCTTTCACAAGGATCATATTTTTACTTTCCCCCACAAAACATCACACACTACCATCCAACAGGACAGAACCAGAACTTAATAAACATCACTCACCACCAAGAAATGCCACACAGACATAGATCTTCCTCTAATGGGCTTTGTTCATGTCTAAACCTAGAGCATGCATAAGTATGTGGCAAACCCCTCCGACACCAGCACCCAGAGCATATTCTTACCACTCAATGAAAAAAAGAAAGAGCCACACTCAAGAGTGCGATTAAAACCAAGTCACCCAGACTGCTATTAAAGCTATAAAATGATAGGAATGGTAGAACGTGTGATATGTAAATGCCAGAAACATGCATTGCAGAACATACCATAACTTAATGAGAAAATACTTTTTTTACGGTGTATGCTGAAACACATTGCAGCAGATTTTCAGTCAGTGCTGCATAAATGCAAATAAAATCTTTGTCATAGTTTTATGAATACAGACGCAATTCATCATTATGCAAGCAATGCATGTGCTATGCACATACATAAGCATAACACAAGTTTTGTTGTTCAGAAATATAACTCTACAACTTTGTGAATCATTCACCTCGATTTAAATGAAAACTAATGACTGAAAAATGTTGGCTTTCTGATTTGCTTACATTAAATCGATGTTGGGTAATTTTAAAGCTCCTAATCGCTCCTCTTGGAGAGCGTTTATTACATGATCATTGCAGTATTTTCAGGTTCTGTCTAACCTGTGACGCATTATCCTGGTTGGACTTCGGTATTATTTACCACTGACTTGACAGCTACAAACGAAGATTTAGAGTCCTTTTCTAGTTGGAACGGAAGAGAAAATCGATAAACGTCGTCAAACATTGCTGCTTTTGGGAACACTTTTACAAATGTAAGTAACTGAACTGCACACGTTTCTGGTCCCGCATGTTTTCACAGCTGCGCGACACTTCTGCTTACACTGGAGTGGATCCGAGACAGTCTCCCTCCACTAAACCAGATCGGGATCCCTGCAGGACTGGAAGTGCTGGAAACCAGCATGGAACAGGTGAGGCGAAGAGTGAGGTAGCGGGTATGGGGAGGGGCAGGAGATCGCAAGACAACACGCAACGTTTACAAATCCCCGAAGTAATAAACAACTTGAGCTAAGCATGAAATACTAGGGCTATGTATGTGCTCCCTAGTCCAAACGCTTGCATTATATATTTTTGCCTTTTTACTGCATTCGTGCTGATCCCAGCGTAAACACTGTCAATTAGACTCCGGTTAGTTCTGTGTTCAAGATTAACATCAGAGTGCAAGAAAGGAGACACAATAAACGTAGGCGCGGCCGGCATGAGGGGAAGGAGGGTCGGGGGGTGAGCGGCCTGGGACGGTAATAAAATAAAATAAAAACTTACCTTCCCCTGGGTCACGCGCCACCGCCTCAGCTCCTGCTGTTCCTGGCCCGACCCGCGTCAGGAAGCAAGATTCCTCCCTCCCCTCTCCAAGCCAATCACAACGCTGCAATGGCAGCGTTGTGATTGGTGCGGGCGGCGTCCGGCCGGGCGCCTGAAGGGAAGCCATTTTCTCTATGTAGGCTGCAGCCTACATAGAGAAAGAGGGAGTGCGCATGACTGGTTTGGTCGGCCCAGGGACCGACCAAACAGTCAGGGCCCACAACAGTGGGCAAGCCACTCCCCCCCTGCCCTCGAGCAGGACCGCCCACCCACCCGGCCCCAACCAGGCACTAATGCTTTCTTGCAGTGCGAGAAGCAGAAACATAAAATGGTATGTTTCTGCTTCTCGCACTGCGAGAAAGCAGTGGGGCGATGCCCCCACGCCCCAATGGAGGAGCCGCCGCTGCCTTTCAGCATCATCAGAGAATTCTTCTGCCCATCTGCCACCAACACCATGAACCGTCCTTCCCAGGTCCTCTGCGACTCCCTAGCAGACCACTTCTACAACAAAATAGTAGACATCTACAGCAACTTTGACCCGCAGCCAATTGACCTCGCCCACCTCCTGACACAGACCGACAACTCCCACAGCCACCTTACCAGTTGGACACCACTCACTACGCTAATCACCATGACGATCATGACCTCTATCCACCCCAGAGCACCAACAGACCCCTGCCCACACCACAGCTTCAACCTGAGACAGAAGGAAATCAGCAGTACACTCACCAACATCCTCAACTCATCCATCACCACTGTCAACTTCCGTGACGCCTCGAAGCATTTGGAGGTAAAACCCCTCCTGAAGAAACCCTCCGCTGAACCCAGTGAGCTCAAGAACTACCCCCATCTCACTACTCCCCTTCCCGGCCAAGGTTCTGGAGAAAGGCAATCAATCACCAGTTTACAGATCACCTGGAAGGAACCAAAGTACTTGACATGTCACAGTAAGGCTTCCACTCCAACCGCAGCACCAAGATAGCACTAATAGCTACAACCATCAGATTCATCCTCGCCCACAGTGAGACAGCAGCCATAATTCTCCTTGACCTCTCAGCAGCTTTTGACACCATATCCCACGACACCCTCATCACCATACTTCACCACATCGGCATCAGAGGAAACGCCCTCAAGTGGATCACCTCCTTCTCTCCCAGGACGTACACAGAGAATCCACCTACCACCCTTCATCTCCGAACCCAAGAGCATCATATGCAGAATCCCCCATGGATCCTCCCTCAGCCTAACCCTTTTCAACACCTATATGATGCCATTGGCCGACATCATCCGATCCCACGGACTAAACATCATCTCATACGCTGACGACACCCAACTAATCTTCTCTCTCACGGAACACATCACAACACCAGTTCCAACTTCTAGAATGCCATGACAAATGTCACCAACTGGATGAGATCCAACTGCCTAAAGCTGAACACAGACAAGAAAAAGGTGCTCATCTTCAGAAGGAACACCTCCCCATGGGACGACACCTGGTGGCCCAGCACACTCGGACCTTCACCTTCCCCTTCCAACCATGCCCTCATTCTCGACATCATCCTGGACAGCGATCTCTCCATGAAGCACCAGGTCAATGCAATAGCCTGCTCCTGCTTCCACACCCTCCGCATGTTTTGTAAGATTTTCAGGTGGATCCCCGTCAGCACCAGGAAAAAGGTGACTCAAGCCCTAGACACCAGCTGATTGGACTACGGAAATGCTCTCTATGCTGGAACCACCATCCATCTCCTTAAGCAACTACAGACCATACAGAGCCCTGCAGCCAGACTCATCGTCGACCTCTCCAAACGATCCAGCATCACCCCCCCTCAGAAGCCTCACTTCATGAAAGATTCCCTGTTCATAAAAGATGCCAGTTCAAGCTGCTGACTCATGCTTACAAGGCCTTCCACAATGCCTGACCCTCCTACACCAACCATCGCCTGACCTTCCGCCAGCCGACCAGACAAATCTGATCCACCTCCCTCACACTCGTACATGTCTCCCACATCTGAGGAAGCTACAGTGGAGGTCACTACTTCTCCTACCTCGCCACCAAGTCCTAGAATGACCTACCACTCCACCTATGAACCTCTCCTTAACTTGCTGACTTCAGAAAGGGACTCAACACCTGGCTCTTCGACTAAGGCTCTCCATACCTTCAGCGCCAGGATAACCCCCAGGGTAAAAAGCTGTGGTACATAAATAATGATTGATTGATGGAATAAATCATTGTCCAGTCAGTTCCTTTTCTCATCAAAATGAAAAGTACTCATTTACATGTATACTGCTGAAAACTATGCATTAATTTAGAGATATGTACAATTAGGTAGATGGAAATACCTGTGGTGATACCTTCAAAAAGAATTCACATCCCTAGCAAGCCCTCAAAGCTATACTTGCAAACCCCCCACCAATTCTTGGCAGAACATAGTGTAGCGATTTCTCCTTACCATTGTCAGTCATGACGGACTGACTCCCTTCAGGCTCCTGTTTAGATCTCTTTGGACTGATGGGTAGAAATCCAGCCAAGTTGCGGTGTCTCAGCCACCATCTTGCTTTCTTCCTCATGCATCCGACTGGTTTGCACAAGAGACAATTGGGCAAGTTGTCCCTGAATGTTGCAGTCCTTGCAACGCCACATGTAGAACAAGCTTATAATCTTCACTGTGTCTAAAAGGCATCTTAGATTATAAGGTTGCCTGTTTTGCAGATTAATTGTTGGCTTATTATTTTCCATGTACCTGAACAGAGATATTAATACTTACACTATCAACTTAGTCTGTATATTTTTAGGTCCCAATCCAAGAAGGCCAAACCAAATTTTAAAATTCACCCTGTTTGAGACTATAAAAGGGGTGTCAAGTTGACTCGCAATGTTCCTGCCAGGTTGCTCACTCGCTGGACTCTGCATACTTACATATCCAAGTTTAAAGGCCTAGCTAGAGAGCTTGACTGGCCTGACTCAGCCCCTTCATCTTATTTCTGAAAGGGCTTTAGGATAAATTGAAGGATGAACTCGCAAGAGTTACTAGGTCAGCATCCCTACAAGATCTCATTCAACTGATCAATCAAAATAGACATCGTCTTAAGAAAGAGGCCTCCAGAACCTGTGTTCAAGATGCCAACTAAGCCTTCCAATCCAGAAGATGACTCAATGCAAGTGTGTTTCACTAATGCCTTTTCTCTGAGGATGAAAAGGAAAGGTGATGTAAGCAAGGGATGTGTTTACACTATGGTCAGAAAAGTAATCTTCTGAGCTATTGCCTTGTAGGTGTTGTTTGTCTTCCTGAGGAATGGAATGGGAAAACTAGAAAGCTCACCCCTAGTGTAGGGAATAGATGTGTTTGTTAATTAGTCATCCCTGCCTTCTCCTCTGAAGTCTTTTTTTCCAGTCCTATTGCTAAGGGAACAACTACCTCATCCACAATATCTCTTTGTACCAGTTCTTATAGACTGCAGAGACTTCAATGTCTCTTTGGATATTCAATAAGCTTCAGCACATCAGATCCCAATCAGGAAGACAGAAGTTCCAGTTGCTGTGGAAGCTGATAACTCAAACCTTGCCTCTCCAGATTGCTGCCCCTCATGAGAAACTCACCTTTAATTTGATTTCCTCCACTCGTTATCCTTTTATTTTGGGTATCCATTGGTTACCTAGACACCATCCTTATACAAACTAGTCTACAAAATCATGGTTCTTGGGCTCAGAGTTTTGCCTCTGACATTGTACATTTGATCACTATTGGAAACTGAGTTACTGGTTGAGTGGAGTGAAACCCTACTCCAGCAGAAACCATCCTCCTTGTTAAGGTGAAGTCACAAGCAAACCCCACATTAACCTGTGCTCAACTCTCTGGTAGCATGGCACAAAGCAGTCAGGCTTAACTTAGAGGCAATGTGTAAGTATTTATGCAGCACTTCAAACTGCAATAAAGTAAAGCACAACGCAAGAAAAATTCCATTCCAGTTTATAAAAATAGAGTAAAATGTAATAAGTATTTTAAGACTAAAACTACTAAAATCCATTCAGTAGATCCGGAGACATGTAGTTTTAAAGGGTTCAGTGAATATAGCTCCAAAAAGCTCAAAGTGCCAACTGTGGTTATATGGTTGCGCTGGACAGGGACAAAGTTACAAGTGCAAAATGGCGGGCTGGCTACAGGTACCCAGTGAGGCCTGCTGAACAAGAGTACCTCAAATCCTGGTTGTGGAGCGCTGCAAAGATTTTGTGTTGAGTTCTGCTGGCCTGCATCGAGAAACCGTTGACGTAGATATTGAGGTGCAAGATCCTGCTCCAAGATGCATCGCACAGTAAAGTCATGTGTGGCGCAGAGAAGCCTGTTGTGTCCCTGAGGCTTGAGAACAGGAGGTCAATTGTCTGACCCCTGGAGATCTTGGATTCCTGGGACACACAGGCAGGCTGATTGCAGCAGGGCAGCTTATGGCAGAAATTCCTGGTGCAGCAACAGCAGTCCTTGGGCAGCAGAGCAGTCCTTGAGTAGCAAAGCAGGTTAGCAGGGCAGACTTCAGAGTGGAGCAGGCCTTCTTCCTAGCAGAGTCTACAGGTCGATCCAGAAGTGATCTGAAGAGTTGGGGTCTGAGGTCCAATATTTGTATCTGGTGCCCACTTTGAAGTAGGAGAAACTTCCAGAGGTTTCCACTTCTTAGAGGTGCTTGGAGTTTCTTGCCTCCCTGCCCTGGTCCCAGATTGACTGGGGTCACAAAGGATACTGACAAACCCTTTGTGCAAGGGCTCAGTCAGAGTTTTTGTGATGTGCATTGAGAAGATCAGGTCGAACAATTACAGTTGCCAAAGAGATTGATTGAAGAGATTTAAGTATATATATATATATATATATATATATATATATATATATGTTAGACTTGGCATCTTTTGGCGTGTTTCCCCTGACTTTTTGCTTTCTGACCTCCCGGTTTTGACTCTGTTTTTGCTGGTGTAATGATTCTGCGCACTTTCCTCACTGCGGTCCAGTGGGAAAGTGCAAGTGCTCCTGTATAAAATGTGTTATGGATTGGTGTTTCCCTGATTGGCCTATTTGGTTTATCTGTCAGTCCCTTGTAAAGTGCACTGCGAGTGCCAGGGCCTATAGACCAAATGCTGTTGGTGGGCTGCAGCACTGGATTGTGCCACCCACGCAAACAGCCCGTAAAGTGTAACTCGGGCCTGCCACCGCAGAGCCTGTGCGCAGCCTGGGGCTGCCATGTCGACTTGGCAAGTGCACACACTTGCAAGTCCCTAAACCTTCCCTTTGCTACATGGTAGTCACCCCTAAGGTAGGCCCAAGGTACCCCTGTGGGCAGGGTGCGGTGTATGCGAAAGGTAGGACATGCCCGGGTGTGTGCGGCATGTCCTGATAGTGAATTACAGCCTAGTTCGTTTTTCACTATTGCAAGGCTACCTGTTCCCCCAAGGCCAGAACGGGCAGTTTTGATTATTACAGTTTATAATCCTAACTGACCCCGGGAACATGGTAGAAATTCGAGTTTAGTATGCCTGGACTCAGAATGATAAAATGCAGCTTTTAGTAAAGTTGGTTTTAACATTCTGTGTTTGAAAATACCACTTTTAGAAAGTGGGTATTTTCTTGTCTAACCATCCAAGCCTGCCTCTGCGAGGTTGTGTATTCCTTGTCTGGAGTGTGAGTGACAGGGGCTGGGGGATGCCAGGAGACAGGGTGAGTCAGCACAGGGCTGAATAGCAAGATCTACATGTAGATGGGTGGGAGGGGTCGCACCTGGGCCCTGAATAGGACAGTGCCTTCCCTCCACAATGCTGGCTCCACCTCCTGTGGTGCGTCTGATGTCCCTGGCCTACTCACTGAAAGAAGGGACGGAGACTTGTCAACAAAGTGCTCCAGAACTGGTTTGGACTAGGCAAAGGCCTCTCTGCCTTCAGAGAACAAAGGAATTTGGGATATAAATATTGGGGCCCTGACCCCATGAATTTAGATCTCGCTGGAATCAAGGAACCTGCCAAGACGAAGAGCTGGAAGAGCTGCCAGGAGGAGTACTGCCCCTTTGCTGTGTTGTTGCTTTGTTGGGTTGGCCTGCAGCTGCTGCTTCGGCCTTGGGCAGTGAAAGGACTGAACTTTCTACAAACTTGTGCTGAGTATCTCCAAGGGCCTGGAACCGAGCTGGCCTCCTGTTAAGAAGTCTCAGGGACTACAAAGACTTCACAAGCCTCTGGGTACCGCTTCTGGAACGCTGTTTCAGTTGCCACAGAGGAAGGGAACCGCAACCGACTCCATCAACCGAATCCATCCCTGGCCGGTGACCTGTTTGCACCGCAGACCGCATCGCCCGCCTCGCATCGCAACCCTGGTCTCACCGTGGCGACGTCCGACGCCGCCAACATCGAGCCGCTGCTTGCACCGTGACCTGTGGGCACCGCAGTTCGCATCGCATCGCTTCACTGAACCAACCGGACCCGACCGACGCGGTCGCTGCAGCTGGCTCAAGAGTCGAGACCGCACCGCATTTGGGGCACCGCTCGCACGTCTGCGACGCACCGCTCCGACTCGCACCGCTGTCCGACGCCAGCTCCCGCACTCCGGCTAGGTCGCCTGCATCGCAACCTGTCAGCACCGCATCGAGCATCGTCTCACCCTGCATCGCACGCCTTGGACTCACCGACTCCGTCTGCACGACGCTCATCGAGCCGCTGCCTGCACCGCATCGAGGGACACCGCACCTTGCATCGCTCCGTCTTGCACCGCAACCGCGACGAACGCCGACCGGCTCGTACACTCCGTACCAGCCACAACGAGAAAGGTACTGTAACCGAGTCTGTTCATGACTCTGCTGGCCTGTATCGACGCGGTCGGCTGGAACTGTTAGACTCTGGGGTTTTCAGCATCGCGGTAGGCTCGGACGGAGCTACCGACTCGTACGAACTTTGCTTTTGTGCTATTCCTGCAAAGAAGAAGTTACTGTATCAAGCATTCATTTTTAAAGTATAGTATTGTGGATTTTTGTCGTAATTGGTCTTGTCTTGAGTATATAAAATATTGGTTATTTTTCTAAACTGGTGTGGTGTCCGTTTGTAGTGCTCACACTGTATTACTGTTGGTTATGTGCAAATGCTTTACACACTGCCTCTGAATTAAGCCTGACTGCTCGTGCCAAGCTACCACGAGGGTGAGCAGGGGTTACTTCACGAGTGTAACACCCTTACCCTGACTAGGAAGAAGGGTCCCTACTTGGACAAAGGTGCAAGCCCTTGCCAACTAGAGATCCCATTTCTAACATTGGTTGTCAGCGGTGAGGATAGGACTTGTGTTTGCACTTGACTTACAGTGATTGGTGTGCACTACTACCATATCGCAGACCATTACGTACCACATACTGGTTCTTTTTCTTTTGGCCTATTTTTGATCTTGCCAGTTTTCAACTCACTACTTTTGTCATGCCTGAATCAATTGCATCATCCGTTGCATCTCTGGAAGTTATCTTTGAGGAGGATAGGTTGGAATCCTACGCTGTAAAGGAGTTACGAGCGATTTGTAAAAACCTGAAAGTCCAAATTAAAGGCCTCACAAGGAAGGAGGAGCTACAGAAGGCGCTGAGGGCCTGGGTAGCAGCCAGACATGCCAATGGGCAGCCTGGTAATCTCAGTGAGGAGGTGGAGGAGCCTATTTCCAGGGTGGATGTGCTTTTGGGTAGGGGGGAACTCGCCAGGTCAGGCAGCAGAAGTCTGTCCCCAGAGGAGCTGGAGGACAGGCGGGAGGCAAGGCAGTTTGAGCTGCAGAAGCTCAGGCTGGAGAGTGAGCGGAGGAGAAGAGATTGGCCATAGAGGAGAGGAAGATGCTCTTAGAGCATGAGAGAGAACTGAAGGAGCTAGAACTTAGGAGTAAGTCAGGCTCAGATGGTGGCAGCAATTCGTCCAGAAAGGCAGACAGGATTGTGCACATTCCCAAGAACGTAGGCAAGGAGTTCAAGAAGGGGGATGACATACAAAGGTGGTTTCAGGGTTATGAGGCAGCCATACACATGAATGGGGTCCCTGAGGAGAATTGGGGAGCAGGATTGTGTCCACTTTTCCAGGAAGAAGCAAGGGATGCTCTGATAGCTTTGGGTAAGGGGTATCACCTCACCTATGCTGACATGAAGGATGCCCTTCTCACGAAGTATGGTCTTACTCCTGAAAAGTACAGGGATCAGTTCAGGTCCAGTAAGAAGTCTGATGCCAACACTTGGTTGGAATGTGTGGATGTGTTCTGCAGGTCTCTGGATGGTTGGGTGAAGGGCAGTAGTGTAACAGATTTTCAGGGGCTCTACAACTTGATTGCATGGGAGCACTTGTCTAGTCTATGTTTTGCAGATCTGCGCCAGCACCTAGTGGATAGTAAGCTAACTGACCCCAGGAAGCTTGCTATGGAAGCGGACCGCTGGGTGAGTACCAGGGTCCACAAGAAAGCGTTTGGGGGAGACTCAGCCAAAGGTGGGCAGGGTCCCCAGCAGAAAGGTGGGGGGACAAGGGTAAAGCACAGGAGTTCTCTAAAGGGCCCCAAACTAGTACCCAGGGTAAAGGTTCCCAGCCCCCGGTGATAAGAAAAAGGGGTCTCTACAGGAAGCCTGTTGAGACCGGCCCCCGTAAGTGTTATGCATGTGACCAGGTAGGTCACTTTAAGGGGACCCCAAGTGCCCGAAGGGGACACAGCCGCCCACCGGTGGACAGTCCAAAGTGTTGGCTAGTGTAGCGCTTGGGGAGGAGGGGTGCCCACAGGAGGGTGGGGATCCCGCAGAAATGACCCTTGTCTCACTAGGGGACAGTGAGATGGTCCCAGGAAACCAGGTGCCCCTAACACAAAGAAATATAGCACCTGGGTGACCATTAATGGGAACAGGGTAGAGGCTCTCAGAGATACTGGAGCCAGTGTGACCTCAGTCCGGTGTCACCTGGTGTCTGAGAAGCAAGTAGTCCCGGGAGCATTCCACCAAGTAGTTGCTGTAGACAACTCGGAGCGCCAATGTATGGTGGCGCAGGTTCCCTTTGAATGGGGGGTCTCAGGTCCCTTGAGGGTGGTTGTGAGCCCTACCATGCCTGTAGATTGTCTGCTAGGAAACGACCTGGAGCAGTCCTCATGGAAGGAGGTTGAGCTCAGGTCTCACTTGGAGATGCTTGGGTTGCCAGAGTGGGCATGCGTGTCTACTCGGTCAATGGCAGCCAGAAAGGGTGATCAAGAGGACTTGGAGCCTGAAACAGTGGCCCAAGTCCCTGCCAAGAGAAAGGGCAGGGGCGCGGGAAACCGGCCCCGAAGTTCCCACGGACTGGGAGGAGGCGGACCTCGAGGGGACGCCCGGTGCCTACAGGGGAGCAGGTAGCCGAACTGGGAGACATCTCTGAGCTGACCCATTGGCAGCAAGAGGGGGTCCCACCAGGGAGGAGTTCTGCAGGGAGCAGAGCGAGTGCCCTACTCTGGAGGGTCTGCGGCGGCAGGCTGCAGACCAGGCAGCTGGTAATCAGTCCGGGTCACATCTGATCTACTGGGAGAGTGGTCTCCTATACAGTGAGCCTAAGGTTGCTGAACCTGGGTCAGCCCGTGTGCTGGTGGTACCCCAGCGCTTCAGGACCTTCCTACTGGGTCTGGCTCATGACGTGCCTTTGGCAGGACATTTGGGGCAGGACAAGACCTTTGACAGGCTTGTCACCCACTTCTTTTGGCACCAAATGCGAAGGCAGTCAGATGCACACTGTAGGTCTTGCCAAACTTGCCAGGCAAGTGGTAAGAGTGGGAGGAAGGTCAAAGCTCCTCTCCAACCTTTTCCTGTTGTTGGAACACCCTTTGAAAGGGTAGGGATGGATATTGTGGGGCCACTGGATCCCAAGACAGCCATGGGCAACAGGTACATCCTGGTCTTGGTGGACCATGCCACCCGGTACCCGGAGGCAATCCCTCTCAGGACAACGACGGCGCCAGTGGTGGGCCGGGCGTTAATGGGGATCTTTTCCCGTGTGGGATTCCCCAGAGAGGTGGTTTCTGATAGGGGGACCAATTTCATATCGAAGTATATGACATCCCTGTGGAAGGAGTGTGGTGTAATCTACAAGTTCACAACTCCTTACCACCCACAAGGAAACGGTCTGGTGGAGAGATTCAACCAGACCTTGAAAGGCATGATCAAGGGTCTAACAGAACCCATGAGGCGTAAGTGGGACGTCCTCTTACCATGCCTACTCTTTGCATACAGGGAGGTGCCTCAGAAGTCTCTTGGGTACAGCCCCTTTGAGCTCCTGTATGGCCACCCTGTCAGAGGACCTCTGAGTTTGGTAAAGGAAGGCTGGGAGGCGGCTCCCAGGAAAACTCCCCAGGATGTATTTAGCTACATGCTGGCCTTTAGAAACCAAACTGCCCGCTTCAGGAAACTCGCTCAGGCGAACCTAGAAGCAAGCCAGGAAGAAATGAAGAGATGGTATGACCAGAATGCCACTCTGGTCGAATTTCAACCTGGGCAAAAGTGTGGGTAATGGCCCCAGTGGCACCTTGTGCCTTGCAGGACAAGTGGACTGGGCCATATGAGGTAAAGGAGCGCAAAAGTGACGTCACCTACCTGGTGGATTTGCAGGCTCCAAGGAACCCTTTGAGGGTCCTTCACGTGAACCGCCTCAAGCCCCACTTCGAGAGGTCCGAAGTGAGTATGCTCTTGGTGACAGATGATGGGGTGGAAGAGGAGAGTGAGCCTCTCCCTGACCTCCTGTCTACCCAGGAGCATGATGGGTCAGTAGAGGGTGTGATCCTCTCCCCTACTCTGACTCAGGAGCAGCAGGGGGACAGTTGCCAGTGTTGGGACAGTTCGCCCCACTGTTCTCTCTGACCCCCGGTGTTACTCACTGGTGTACCCATGACGTGGACACCGGTGACAGCCCTCCTGTGAAGCACAAGATTTACAGGTTGACTGACCGAGTCAGAGCCAGCATCAAGGAGGAGGTCTCTAAGATGTTGGCGTTAGGGGTGATTGAGCCCTCCCACAGTCCTTCGGCCAGCCCAGTGGTCTTGGTCCCAAAGGCTGCGGCGCCCGGTGCCACTCCAGAACTCCGGTTTTGTGTGGACTACCGTGGGCTCAATGCCGTCACCAGGACTGACGCGCACCCCATCCCCAGAGCTGATGAGCTCATTGATCGGTTGGGAGCTGCCCGGTTCCTCAGCACGTTTGATTTGACGTCTGGGTACTTACTGGCAGATTGCCTTAACCGATGGGGCCAAGGAGAGATCAGCATTCTCAACCCCAGAAGGTCATTACCAATTCCGGGTGATGCCCTTTGGGTTGAAGAATGCCGCTGCCACCTTTCAGAGGTTGGTCAATCAGGTGTTGGCTGGGCTGGAGGATTTCAGTGCCGCCTACCTGGATGACATTGCTGTGTTCAGTTCCAGCTGGGAAGAACATTTACAGCACCTTGAGAAAGTGTTGAGGGCTCTGCAAGGTGCAGGCCTCACGATCAAGGCCAGTAAGTGCCAGATCGGGCAGGGTTCTGTGGTGTACTTGGGACACCAGGTAGGAAGCGGCCAGGTGGCGCCCCTACAACCCAAGATTGACACCATTCTGGCTTGGGAACCCCCAAGACCCAGACAGAGGTGAGAGCCTTCTTAGGTCTCACCGGCTACTATAGGAGATTTGTTAAGGGCTATGGCACCATCGTTGCCCCCTTAACAGAGCTGACCTCTAAGAGGCAGCCCAGGAAAGTGATCTGGACTGAGTCCTGCCAGAAAGCTTTTGATGCCCTGAAGGCAGCCATGTGCACGGCGCCCGTGCTCAAGGCACCTGACTTCTCCAAGGAATTCGTCGTGCAGACTGACGCTTCAGAGCATGGTGTGGGAGCGGTGCTCTCACAACTGAACGAAGAGGGCCTGGATCAGCCTGTAGTCTTCCTTAGCAGGAGACTACTTCCCAGGGAACAGAGGTGGAGTGCCATAGAAAGGGAAGCTTTTGCTGTGGTCTGGGCACTGAAGAAGTTGAGACCATACCTGTTTGGGACTCACTTCCGGGTTCAGACAGACCACAGGCCCCTCAGATGGTTGATGCAAATGAGGGTAAGAATCCAAAACTGCTGAGGTGGTCCATCTCCCTACAGGGAATGGACTTTACGGTGGAACACCGTCCTGGTACAGAACACGCCAACGCAGATGGTCTGTCCAGGTTCTTCCGCCTTAGTGAAGAGAACTCCAATGGGGTTGGGTAGTTCTCCCTACTTTCAGCTGGAGGGGACATGTGTTAGACTTGGCATCTTTTGGCGTGTTTCCCCTGACTTTTTGCTTTCTGACCTCCCGGTTTTGACTCTGTTTTTGCTGGTGTAATGATTCTGCGCACTTTCCTCACTGCGGTCCAGTGGGAAAGTGCAAGTGCTCCTGTATAAAATGTGTTATGGATTGGTGTTTCCCTGATTGGCCTATTTGGTTTATCTGTCAGTCCCTTGTAAAGTGCACTGCGAGTGCCAGGGCCTATAGACCAAATGCTGTTGGTGGGCTGCAGCACTGGATTGTGCCACCCACGCAAACAGCCCGTAAAGTGTAACTCGGGCCTGCCACCGCAGAGCCTGTGCGCAGCCTGGGGCTGCCATGTCGACTTGGCAAGTGCACACACTTGCAAGTCCCTAAACCTTCCCTTTGCTACATGGTAGTCACCCTAAGGTAGGCCCAAGGTACCCCTGTGGGCAGGGTGCGGTGTATGCGAAAGGTAGGACATGCCAGGTGTGTGCGGCATGTCCTGATAGTGAATTACAGCCTAGTTCGTTTTCACTATTTCAAGGCTACCTGTTCCCCTAGGCCAGAACGGGCAGTTTTGATTATTACAGCTTATAATCCTAACTGACCCCGGGAACATGGTAGAAATTCGAGTTTAGTATGCCTGGACTCAGAATGATAAAATGCAGCTTTTAGTAAAGTTGGTTTTAACATTCTCTGTTTGAAAATACCACTTTTAGAAAGTGGGTATTTTCTTGTCTAACCATCCAAGCCTGCCTCTGCGAGGTTGTGTATTCCTTGTCTGGAGTGTGAGTGACAGGGGCTGGGGGATGCCAGGAGACAGGGTGAGTCAGCACAGGGCTGAATAGCAAGATCTACATGTAGATGGGTGGGAGGGGTCGCACCTGGGCCCTGAATAGGACAGTGCCTTCCCTCCACAATGCTGGCTCCACCTCCTGTGGTGCGTCTGATGTCCCTGGCCTACTCACTGAAAGAAGGGACGGAGACTTGTCAACAAAGTGCTCCAGAACTGGTTTGGACTAGGCAAAGGCCTCTCTGCCTTCAGAGAACAAAGGAATTTGGGATATAAATATTGGGGCCCTGACCCCATGAATTTAGATCTCGCTGGAATCAAGGAACCTGCCAAGACGAAGAGCTGGAAGAGCTGCCAGGAGGAGTACTGCCCCTTTGCTGTGTTGTTGCTTTGTTGGGTTGGCCTGCAGCTGCTGCTTCGGCCTTGGGCAGTGAAAGGACTGAACTTTCTACAAACTTGTGCTGAGTATCTCCAAGGGCCTGGAACCGAGCTGGCCTCCTGTTAAGAAGTCTCAGGGACTACAAAGACTTCACAAGCCTCTGGGTACCGCTTCTGGAACAGCTGTTTCAGTTGCCACAGAGGAAGGGAACTGCAACCGACTCCGTCAACCGAATCCATCCCTGGCCGGTGACCTGTTTGCACCGCAGACCGCATCGCCCCGCTTCGCATCGCAACCCTGGTCTCACCGTGGCGACGTCCGGCGCTGCCAACATCAAGCCGCTGCTTGCACCGTGACCTGTGGACACCGCAGTTCGCATCGCATCGCTTCACTGAACCAACCGGACCCGACCGACGCGGTCGCTGCAGCTGGCTCAAGAGTCGAGACCGCACCGCATTTGGGGCACCGCTCGCACGTCTGCGACGCACCGCTCCGACTCGCACCGCTGTCCGACGCCAGCTCCCGCACTCCGGCTAGGTCGCCTGCATCGCAACCTGTCAGCACCGCATCGAGCATCGTCTCACCCTGCATCGCACGCCTTGGACTCACCGACTCCGTCTGCACGACGCTCATCGAGCCGCTGCCTGCACCGCATCGAGGACACCGCACCTTGCATCGCTCCGTCTTGCACCGCAACCGCGACGAACGCCGACCGGCTCGTACACTCCGTACCAGCCACAACGAGAAGGGACTGTAACCGAGTCTGTTCATGACTCTGCTGGCCCGTATCGACGCGGTCGGCTGGAACTGTTAGACTCTGGGGTTTTCAGCATCGCGGTAGGCTCGGACGGAGCTACCGACTCGTCACGAACTTTGCTTTTGTGCTATTCCTGCAAAGAAGAAGTTACCGTATCAAGCATTCATTTTTAAAGTATAGTATTGTGGATTTTTGTCGTAATTGGTCTTGTCTTGAGTATATAAAATATTGGTTATTTTTCTAAACTGGTGTGGTGTCCGTTTGTAGTGCTCACACTGTATTACTGTTGGTTATGTGCAAATGCTTTACACACTGCCTCTGAATTAAGCCTGACTGCTCGTGCCAAGCTACCACGAGGGTGAGCAGGGGTTACTTCACGAGTGTAACACCCTTACCCTGACTAGGAAGAAGGGTCCCTACTTGGACAAAGGTGCAAGCCCTTGCCAACTAGAGATCCCATTTCTAACAATATATATATTCACTGAAAAAACCATAGGTTTTAGGGACAGTTATAGTTAGTTGGACATTGCACTCGTACAAAACCCGTGAAATTCCCCTGTTATAGTTAGTTCAGCTAACTATAACTCGCGCCCGCAATGCACTGCTGATGACGTCACATATTACATCACTCATGACATGGTCAGTGACATCACTGATGACATCACTGATGACATCTCAAATGACATTCACTGATGACATCACTGATGACATCATCCAGTGACTGTGTGTTTCTGTAAAGTTTAAATATGTTTAATATATATAGGGAAAGGCGTATTGAAGAATGAGTGGGTGTATAAGTGTCTGAATGGATGATTTAGTACGTGAGTGACTGACTCTACAAGTGAGTGATTAAACGTATCTTACTGAATGCATGGGTTAGTGACTAAACTGTGTGAATGTCTGTATCCGTCTGTTTGTTGGTGTGTAAGTGGATGCATGGATTTGCGAATAGCTACATGAGTGTCTATATGGGTTATTGATTGGTTCTCGGAGTATCTGTATGGCTGCCTGAGTGTTTGTGTGGGTGGGGTGTGTGTGACTCTATACATAGATGTGTGAGTGGGTGATTCACTGGGTGCATGATTTCAAGAGTGCATCTGTGATGGACTGCTTGGGTGGGTGAGTGTGTGTATGGGTGTGTTAGTGAGTGAATGTATATCTCAGTGGTACATGTGCGAGTAACTACATATGTAAAAGGCAGTATATATGTGTGTTAGAGTATTTAAATGGCTATAAGTGAGAGTGTGTTATTGTGAGAGTGGCTGTATGGATGTGTGTGTGCTTGTATCAGTTATTGTATAAGAGCGTAAGAATGTGCTAGTATTTGTATGAGTAAGTGAGCTGGTGTGTGTATAACTGTATATGTGAGTAAATGGGTGTGTGATTAATTGTTTGCATGACTGGCTAGGTGTGTGAGTACCTCTATGGATGAGTGGCGGTGTGTGAGTGTTTATATAGGTGTATGAGTGCATATGATAGTCCTGTACTGAGTGACTGTAAGTATGAGTGACTGTACAGGTGAGTGAGTGGATGTGTGTGTAGACCTAAGAATCAGTGAGTGGGTATGTAGTTTTTGGTGTTGGAGTGTCTATGGTTTTGAGAATGGCAGTCTGTAATTTAGAGTGGGTGTATCAAAAGTTATATTAGGGTGTGAGAAGATGCATGAAATTATCACATGGATGATGTCATTTGAGATGTCATGAGTGATGTCATGAGTGATGTCACTGACCATGTCATGAGTGATGTAATATGTGACGTCATCAGCAGTGCATTGTGGGGGCGCGAGTTATAGTTAGCTGAACTAACTATAACAGGGGAATTTCACGGGTTTTGTACGAGTGCAATGTCCAACTAACTATAACTGTCCCTAAAACCTATGGTTTTTTCAGTGAATTTCAAAGGTTTTTAAATGCTATTTTCTAACTATAACGTGTCTGAAACCTATGGTTTTTTCAGTGAATTT
Organism: Calotriton arnoldi; assembly: GCA_963921515.1. Classification (NCBI taxonomy): domain Eukaryota; kingdom Metazoa; phylum Chordata; class Amphibia; order Caudata; family Salamandridae; genus Calotriton; species Calotriton arnoldi. The sequence continues at coordinate 22,039 of CAWUFW010002826.1, read as the reverse complement.
CAAAGGTTTTTAAATGCTAATTTCTAACTATAATGTGCCTGAAACCTATGTTTTTTTCAGTGAATTTCAAAGGTTTTTTAAATGCTAATTTCTAACTATAACGTGCCTTAAACCTATGATTTTTTAAGTGAATTTCAAAGGTTTTTTAAATGCTAGTTTCTAACTATGCCAAAGGAGGTAGGACATGTGAAGAAAGAAGAAAAAACGCACAGAAAGAAGCAAAAGATGTGCAGAAAGAACCAACAGAGGAGCAGAAAGAGGCCTTGTTGCAAAATCATCCTGTGCCTACAACTTTTTCAGACGGGTACTGGTGGTAACTGACTCTGACTAACCAGAGCCAGTGCGCGTTTGCACAGTGGTGAAGGGAGGGGGGGCCTCAGGTGACATGTGTGCAAAAGCACCCCGTGGCGCGTTTTAAGTTGCAGGATTAAGTCCCCTTGAATCCTGAGGGTCCCTGGGGCCCAACTAGCCCCCCAGGTACCTACAGTTATGACCACAGAGCTGAGTTGCAGAGAGGCGTTCCGAGGCCACGCACCTTTTTTCACCTCTCTGCAAAGCAACTCTGTTGTGCTTACTGAAGGTACCTGGTGGGCTAGTTGGCCCCTAGGATTCAAAGGGAATTAACTCCCCAACTTAAAACGCACCACAGGGCGTGTTTGCGCACATGTCACCTGAGGCCCCGCCCCCTCCCTTCACCACTGTACAAACGCACCCCGTGGCGCGTTTTAAGTTGGGGGATTAGGTCACCTTGAATCCTGAGAGTCCCTGGGGCCCAACTAGCCCACCAGGTACTTCCAGTAAGCACCACAGGCCTGCGTTGCAACGCCTGTAACAAATTGTGCAGTTGTGTTTAGGTAGTGAAGAGGGTCGTGCTGGGGGTAGTGTTTTAGGGTTTAGGGTAGTGCAGTGGTGATTGTGTAGTGTAGGGGGTCATGCTGGGGGTAGATTTAGGGTTTAGGGTAGTGCAGTGGTGTTTGGGTAGTGTAGGGAGTCGTGCTGGGGGGAGTGTTTTAGGGTTTAGGGTAGTACAGTGGTGTTTGGGTAGTGTAGGGGGTCGTGCTGGGGTTAGTGTTTTAGGGTTTAGGGTGGTGCAGTGGTGTTTGGGTAGTGTAGGGGATACTGCTGGGGGTAGTGTTTTAGGGTTTAGGGTAGTGCAATGGTGTTTGGGTAGTGTAGGGGGTACTGCTGGGGGTAGTGTTTTAGGGTTTAGGGTAGTGCAGTGGTGTTTGGGTAGCGTAGGGGGTACTGCTGGGGGTAGTGTTTTATGGTTTAGGGTAGTGCAGTGGTGTTTGGGTAGTGTAGGGGTTCGTGCTGGGGGTAGTTTTTAGGGTTTAGGGTAGTGCAGTGGTGTTTCTGTAGTGTAGGAGGTCGTGTTTTAGGGTTTAGGGTAGTGCAGTGGTCTTTGGGTAGTGTAGGGAGTCGTGCGGGGGTATTGTTTTAGAGTTTAGGGTAGTGCAGTGGTCTTTGGGTAGTGTAGGGGTTGTGCGGGGGTAGTGTTTTAGGGATTAGGGTAGTGCATTGGTATTTGGGTAGTGTAGGGGGTCATGCGGGGGGTAGTGTTTTAGGGTTTAGGGCAGTGCAGTGGTGTTTAGGTAGTGTAGGGGGTCGTGCTGGGGGAGTGTTTTAGGGTTTAGGGCAGTGCAGTGGTGTTCGGGTAGTGTAGGGGGTCGTGCTGGGGGAGTGTTTTAGGGTTTAAGGCAGTGCAGTCGTGTTCGGGTAGTGTAGGGGGTCGTGCTGGGGGAGTATTTTAGGGTTTAGGGTAGTGCAGTGGTGTTCAGGTAGTGTAGGGGGTCATGCTGGGGGTAGTGTTCTAGGGTTTAGGGCAGTGCAGTGGTGTTCGGGCAGTGTAGGGGGTCGTGCTGGCGGTGGTGTTTTAGGGTTTAGGGCAGTGCAGTGGTGTTTGGGCATGTAGGGGGTCATGCTGGGGGTGGTGTTTCAGGGTTTAGGGCAGTGCAGTGGTGTTCGGGCAGTGTAGGGGGTCATGCAGGGGGTGGTGTTTCAGGGTTTAGGGCAGTGCAGTGGTGTTCGGGCAGTGTAGGGGGTTGTGCAGGGGTGGAGTTTCAGGGTTTAGGGCAGTGGTGTTCGGGCAGTGTAGGGGGTCATGCTGGGGGTGGTGTTTCAGGGTTTGGGGCAGTGCAGTGGTGTTCGAGCAGTAAAGGGGGTCATGCTGGGGGTGGTGTTTCAGGGTTTAGGGAGGTGCAGTGGTGTTCGGGCAGTGTAGGGGGCGGTGCAGGGGGTGGTGTTTCAGGGTTTAGGGCAGTGCAGTGGTGTTCGGGCAGTGTAGGGGGGGTGCAGGGGGTGGTGTTTCAGGGTTTAGGGCAGTGCAGTGGTGTTCGGGCAGTGTAGGGGGTCGTGCAGGGGGTGGTATTTCAGGGTTTAGGGCAGTGCAGTGGTGTTCGGGCAGTGTAGGGGGCGGTGCAGGGGGTGGTGTTTCAGGGTTTAGGGCAGTACAGTGGTGTTCGGGCATTGTAGGGGGTGGTGCTGGGGCTGGTGTTTCAGGGTTTAGGGCAGTGCAGTGGTGTTCGGGCAGTGTAGGGGGTTGTGCTGGGGCTGGTGTTTCAGGGTTTAGGGCAGTGTAGTGGTGTTCGGGCAGTGTAGTGGGTCATGCTGGGGCTGGTGTTTCAGGGTTTAGGGCAGTGCAGTGGTGTTCGGGCAGTGTAGGGGGTCTTGCTGGGGCTGGTGTTTCAGAGTCTAGGGCAATGCAGTGGTGTTCGGGCAGTGTAGGGGGTCTTGCTGGGGCTGGTGTTTCAGGGTTTAGGGAGTGCAGTGGTGTTCGGGCAGTGTAGGGGGTCGTGCTGGGGGTGGTGTTTCAGGGTTTAGGGCAGTGCAGTGGTGTTCGGGCAGTGTCGGGGGTCGTGCTGTGGCTGATGTTTCAGGGTTTAGGGCAGTGCAGTGGTGTTAGGGCAGTGTAGGGGGTCGTGCTGGGGGTGGTATTTCAGGGTTTAGGGCAGTGCAGTGGTGTTCCGGCAGTGTAGGGGGTCGTGCAGGGGGTGGTGTTTCAGGGTTTAGTGCAGTGGTGTTCGGGCAGTGTATGGGGTCGTGCTGGGGTGGTGTTTCAGGGTTTAGGGCAGTGCAGTGGTGTTCGGGCAGTGTAGGGTGTCGTGCTGAGGGGTGGTGTTTTAGGGTTTAGGGCAGTGCAGTAGTGTTTGGGCAGTGTAGGGGGTCGTGCAGGGGGTGGTGTTTCAGGGTTTAGGGCAGTGCAGTGGTGTTCGGCCATTGTAGGTGGTCTTGCTGGGGGTGGTGTTTCAGGGTTTAGGGCAGTGCAGTAGTTTTCGGGCAGTGTAGGTGGTCGTGCTGGGACTGGTGTTTCAGGGTTTAGGGCAGTGCAGTGGTGTTCGGGCAGTGTACGGGGTTGTGCTGGGGCTGGTGTTTCAGGGTTTAGGGCAGTGCAGTGGTGTGGGGGCAGTATACGGGGTTGTGCTGGGGCTGGTGTTTCAGGGTTTAGGGCAGTGCAGTGGTGTTCGGGCAGTGTAGGGGGTCGTGCTGCGGGTGGTGTTTCAGGGTATAGGGCAGTGCAGTGGTATTCGGGCAGTGTAGGGGGTCGTGCTGGGGCTGGTGTTTCAGGGTTTAGGGCAGTGCAGTGGTGTTCGGGCAGTGTAGGGGGTCGTGCTGGGGCTGGTGTTTCAGGGTTTTGGGCAGAGCAGTGGTGTTCGTGCAGTGTAGGGGGTCGTGCTGGGGGTGGTGTTTCAGGGTTTAGGGCAGTGCAGTGGTGTTCGGGCAGTATAGGGGGTCTTGCTGGGGATGGCGTTTCAGGGTTTAGGGCAGTGTTGTTCGGGCAGTGTAGGGGGTCTTGCTGGGGGTGATGTTTCAGGGTTTAGGGCAGTGCAGTGGTGTTCGGGCAGTGTAGGGGGTCTTGCTGGGGGTAGTGTTTCAGGATTTAGGGCGGTGCAGTGGTGTTCGTGCAGTGTAGGGGGTCGTGCTGGGGGTGGTGTTTCAGGGTTTAGGGCAGTGCAGTAGTGTTCGGGCAGTGTAGGGGGTCGTGCAGGGGGTGGTGTTTCAGGGTTTAGGGCAGTGCAGTGGTGTTCTGGCAGTGTAGGGGGTCATGCTGGGGGTGGGGTTTCAGGGTTTAGGGCAGTACAGTGGTGTTCGGGCAGTGTAGGGGGTCGTGCTGGCGGTGGTGTTTTAGGGTTTAGGGCAGTGCAGTGGTGTTTAGGTAGTGTAGGGGGTCGTGCTGGGGGAGTGTTTTAGGGTTTAGGGCAGTGCAGTGGTGTTCGGGTAGTGTAGGGGGTCGTGCTGGGGGAGTGTTTTAGGGTTTAAGGCAGTGCAGTCGTGTTCGGGTAGTGTAGGGGGTCGTGCTGGGGGAGTATTTTAGGGTTTAGGGTAGTGCAGTGGTGTTCAGGTAGTGTAGGGGGTCATGCTGGGGGTAGTGTTCTAGGGTTTAGGGCAGTGCAGTGGTGTTCGGGCAGTGTAGGGGGTCGTGCTGGCGGTGGTGTTTTAGGGTTTAGGGCAGTGCAGTGGTGTTTGGGCATGTAGGGGGTCATGCTGGGGGTGGTGTTTCAGGGTTTAGGGCAGTGCAGTGGTGTTCGGGCAGTGTAGGGGGTCGTGCAGGGGGTGGTGTTTCAGGGTTTAGGGCAGTGCAGTGGTGTTCGGGCAGTGTAGGGGGTTGTGCAGGGGTGGAGTTTCAGGGTTTAGGGCAGTGGTGTTCGGGCAGTGTAGGGGGTCATGCTGGGGGTGGTGTTTCAGGGTTTGGGGCAGTGCAGTGGTGTTCGAGCAGTAAAGGGGGTCATGCTGGGGGTGGTGTTTCAGGGTTTAGGGAGGTGCAGTGGTGTTCGGGCAGTGTAGGGGGCGGTGCAGGGGGTGGTGTTTCAGGGTTTAGGGCAGTGCAGTGGTGTTCGGGCAGTGTAGGGGGGTGCAGGGGGTGGTGTTTCAGGGTTTAGGGCAGTGCAGTGGTGTTCGGGCAGTGTAGGGGGTCGTGCAGGGGGTGGTATTTCAGGGTTTAGGGCAGTGCAGTGGTGTTCGGGCAGTGTAGGGGCGGTGCAGGGGGTGGTGTTTCAGGGTTTAGGGCAGTACAGTGGTGTTCGGGCATTGTAGGGGGTGGTGCTGGGGCTGGTGTTTCAGGGTTTAGGGCAGTGCAGTGGTGTTCGGGCAGTGTAGGGGGTTGTGCTGGGGCTGGTGTTTCAGGGTTTAGGGCAGTGTAGTGGTGTTCGGGCAGTGTAGTGGGTCATGCTGGGGCTGGTGTTTCAGGGTTTAGGGCAGTGCAGTGGTGTTCGGGCAGTGTAGGGGGTCTTGCTGGGGCTGGTGTTTCAGAGTCTAGGGCAATGCAGTGGTGTTCGTGCAGTGTAGGGGGTCTTGCTGGGGCTGGTGTTTCAGGGTTTAGGGGAGTGCAGTGGTGTTCGGGCAGTGTAGGGGGTCGTGCTGGGGGTGGTGTTTCAGGGTTTAGGGCAGTGCAGTGGTGTTCGGGCAGTGTAGGGGGTCGTGCTGTGGCTGATGTTTCAGGGTTTAGGGCAGTGCAGTGGTGTTAGGGCAGTGTAGGGGGTCGTGCTGGGGGTGGTATTTCAGGGTTTAGGGCAGTGCAGTGGTGTTCCGGCAGTGTAGGGGGTCGTGCAGGGGGTGGTGTTTCAGGGTTTAGTGCAGTGGTGTTCGGGCAGTGTATGAGGTCGTGCTGGGGTGGTGTTTCAGGGTTTAGGGCAGTGCAGTGGTGTTCGGGCAGTGTAGGGTGTCGTGCTGAGGGGTGGTGTTTTAGGGTTTAGGGCAGTGCAGTAGTGTTTGGGCAGTGTAGGGGGTCGTGCAGGGGGTGGTGTTTCAGGGTTTAGGGCAGTGCAGTGGTGTTCGGCCATTGTAGGTAGTCTTGCTGGGGGTGGTGTTTCAGGGTTTAGGGCAGTGCAGTAGTTTTCGGGCAGTGTAGGTGGTCGTGCTGGGACTGGTGTTTCAGGGTTTAGGGCAGTGCAGTGGTGTTCGGGCAGTGTACGGGGTTGTGCTGGGGCTGGTGTTTCAGGGTTTAGGGCAGTGCAGTGGTGTGGGGGCAGAATACGGGGTTGTGCTGGGGCTGGTGTTTCAGGGTTTAGGGCAGTGTAGTGGTGTTCGGGCAGTGTAGGGGGTCGTGCTGCGGGTGGTGTTTCAGGGTATAGGGCAGTGCAGTGGTATTCGGGCAGTGTAGGGGGTCGTGCTGGGGCTGGTGTTTCAGGGTTTAGGGCAGTGCAGTGGTGTTCGGGCAGTGTAGGGGGTCGTGCTGGGGCTGGTGTTTCAGGGTTTTGGGCAGAGCAGTGGTGTTCGTGCAGTGTAGGGGGTCGTGCTGGGGGTGGTGTTTCAGGGTTTAGGGCAGTGCAGTGGTGTTCGGGCAGTATAGGGGGTCTTGCTGGGGATGGCGTTTCAGGGTTTAGGGCAGTGTTGTTCGGGCAGTGTAGGGGGTCTTGCTGGGGGTGATGTTTCAGGGTTTAGGGCAGTGCAGTGGTGTTCGGGCAGTGTAGGGGGTCTTGCTGGGGGTAGTGTTTCAGGATTTAGGGCGGTGCAGTGGTGTTCGTGCAGTGTAGGGGGTCATGCTGGGGGTGGTGTTTCAGGGTTTAGGGCAGTGCAGTAGTGTTCGGGCAGTGTAGGGGGTCGTGCAGGGGGTGGTGTTTCAGGGTTTAGGGCAGTGCAGTGGTGTTCTGGCAGTGTAGGGGGTCATGCTGGGGGTGGGGTTTCAGGGTTTAGGGCAGTACAGTGGTGTTCGGGCAGTGTAGGGGGTCGTGCAGGGGTGGTGTTTCAGGGTTTAGGGCAGTGCAGTGGTGTTCGGGCAGTGTAGGGGGTCGTGCTGGGGCTGGTGTTTCAGGGTTTAGGGCAGTGCAGTGGTGTTCGGGCAGTGTAGGGGGTCTTGCTGGGGGTGGTGTTTCAGGGTTTAGGGCAGTGGTGTTCGGGCAGTGTAGGGGGTCTTGCTGGGGTGATGTTTCAGGGTTTAGGGCAGTGCAGTGGTGTTCGGGCAGTGTAGGGGGTCTTGCTGGGGGTAGTGTTTCAGGGTTTAGGGCAGTGCAGTGGTGTTCGTGCAGTATAGGGGGTCGTGCTGGGGATGGTGTTTCTGGGTTTAGGGCAGTGCAGTAGTGTTCGAGCAGTGTAGGGGGTTGTGCAGGGGGTGGTGTTTCAGGGTTTAGGGCAGTGCAGTGGTGTTCGGGCAGTGTAGGAGGGTCGCGCTGGGGGTGGTGTTTCAGGGTTTAGGGCAGTGCAGTGGCGTTCGGGCAGTGTAGGGGGTCATGCATGGGGTGGTGTTTCAGGGTTTAGGGCAGTGCAGTGGTGTTCAGGCAGTGTAGGGTGTTGTGCTGAGGCTGGTGTTTCAGGGTTCAGGGCAGTGCAGTGGTGTTCAGGCAGTGTAGGGGGTCATGCTGAGGCTGGTGTTTCACGGTTTAGGGCAGTGCAGTGGTGTTCGGGCAGTGTAGGGGGTCGTGCTGGGGCCGGTGTTTCAGGGTTTAGGGCAGTGGTGTTCGGGCAGTGTAGGCGGTCGTGCTGGGGCTGGTGTTTCAGGGTTTAGGGCAGTGCAGTGGTGTTCGGGCAGTGTAGGGGGTCGTGCTGGGGCTGGTGTTTCAGGGTTTAGGGCACTGCACTGGTGCTCGGGCAGTGTAGGGGGTCGGTCCGGGGGGTGATGTTTCAGGGTTTAGGGTAGTGCAGTGGTGTTCGGGCAGTGTAGGGGGTCGTGCAGGGGCTGGTGTTTCAAGGTTTAGGGCAGTGCAGTGGTGTTCGGGCAGTGTAGGGGGTCGTGCTGGGGCTGGTGTTTCAGGGTTTTGGGCAGAGCAGTGGTGTTCGGGCAGTGTAGGGGGTCATGCTGGGGGTAGTGTTTCAGGGTTTAGGGCAGTGCAGTGGTGTTCGGGCAGTGTAGGGGGTCGTGCTGGGGGTGGTGTTTCAGGGTTTAGGTCAGTGGTGTTCGGGCAGTGTAGGGGGTCTTGCTGGGGGTAGTGTTTCAGGGTTTAGGGCAGTGCAGTGGTGTTCGGGCAGTGTAGGGGGTCATGCTGGGGGTGGTGTTTCAGGGTTTAGGGCAGTGCAGTGGTGTTCGGGCAGTGTAGGGGGTCGTGAAGGGGGTGGTGTTTCAGGGTTTAGGGCAGTGCAGTGGTGTTCGGGCAGTGTATGGGGTCGTGAAGGGGGTGGTGTTTTAGGTTTTAGTGTAGTGCAGTGGTGCTTGTGTAGTGTAGGGGTCGTGCTGGGGGTAGTGTTTTATGGTTTAGGGTAGTGCAGTGGTGTTTGAGTAGTGTAGGGGGTCGTGCTGGGGGTAGTGTTTTAGGGTTTAGGGTAGTGCAGTGGTGTTTGTGTAGTGTAGGGGGTCGTGCTGGGGGTAGTGTTTTAGGGTTTAGGGTAGTGCAGTGGTGCTTGTGTAGTGTAGGGGGTTGTGCTGGGGGTAGTGTTTTAGGGTTTAGGGTAGTGCACTGGTGTTTGTGTAGTGTAGGGGGTCATGTTTTAGGGTAGTGCAGTGGTGTTTGGGTAGTGTAGGGGGTCGTGCTGGTGGTAGTGTTTTAGGATTAAGGTTAGTGCAGTGGTGTTTGGGTAGTGTAGGGGGTCGTGCTGGGGGTAGTGTTTTAGGGTTTAGGATAGTGCAGTGGTGCTTGTGTAGTGTAGGGGGTCGTGCTGGGGGTAGTGTTTTAGGGTTTAAGGTAGTGCAGTGGTGTTTTTGTAGTGTAGGGGGGTCATGTTTTAAGATGCAATGCTCCAATACCTGACCAGTCTGCACTACATAAAACTGCAAAAAAACTAAAAATAAAAGTGTTTTGCACACTTTTGTCATTGGGCTATATGTGGGCTACATCTGGGTAATATTTGTGCTACATTTGGGCTCTTTTTTCACTGGTGGCCATCTTGGAAGACTTCTTTGTTATGAAGTTTCCTAATTTCTTCATTTACTGCAGTCTCCTCAGTAGGAAATGCTTTCAGTTTTTTACTTTGATTCCATCAAGAAGGCATTCAGATGTGTCTCACATCTGCCATAAATTCAGAATGTTAGCACTCTAGTTGCTCATTAGATCACTGGAGTAAAGCTACTGCTCACCAGGGAGTTAACTGGTAGTCTGCTGCTGGTATTGAAAGTGATTGTTTCAGTCTGCATGTCAGAATTTTCTAACGAAATAGAAGAGGATTTGAGATCTCACTTAAAACATGCCCTAATTTTTCTTTCTGCAGCACTAACCATAATTTCTATTTCAAAAAGAACCCCTCATTTTGTTCCTTTTTAAATTAAATGTTTTAAGTGTTACCGGTTTATTCCAATCAAGATGGCTTCAGGTGTGCCATACTTTTGTCATAAGTAAGGCTGTTAGCGCTCTAGTTGTTCTTTAGAACACTCTGGGAAGCTGCAGTAGAACACAAAGGCATCAACTGGCAGGCTGCTCCTGTTGAAATATAACAGGAAGATATTTGAGATCACACTTGAAATATGTCCTAATTTTTCTTTCTACAGCACTAACCATAATTTCTATGACAAAATGAACCCCATCATTTTGTTCCTTTTTAAATTAAATGTTTTAAGTGTTACCAGTTTATTCCAATCAAGATGGCTTCAGGTGTGCCATACTTTTGTCATAAGTAAGGCTGTTAGCACTCTAGTTGTTCTTTAGAACACTCTGGGAAGCTGCAGTAGAACACAAAGGAATCAACTGACAGTCTCTGCCCTTGTTGGATGTACATGTTTTACTGAGAATGTCAGACTTCATTCTCACATGAGTGAGAAAGATAATGTGAATTTACAGAAAATATGCTCTCATTTTAGCTTCTGGAGCACCTTCCAAACCTCCATGGGACAAGCATGAGAAAATAGTGTTCTCTCAAACATGATTCATGATACCCCAGCAGAAGGTTTTTCACATGGTAAAATCACCTTAGAAAACACCACAATTCCTAAAATTAGTATGGTACCATCAACAAATACATTCTAATGTAACTAAAGTCTGTTATCACCCTTTATAGTTCTCCTTTTGGTAACCCTCAAAATCTTCGATTCACTACAATGCATTTCAATGGGGTACTATCATTTATATTGGTCCCAAGATGGCTGCCAGCAATTCCAGGATGAAGTGCTGACAGCCAATCAGATCTCACGATGACATGTGTGGTTAGGCTCCGCCCAGATATGTATGTGACTTTACTTTTGATTTTCTCAGGAACTACTGAACGGATTTACACCATTTAAGCAAAAGGCACGACACTGAACCAAGGGCTACCTCTTTGCCAAATTTGGTGTAATTCCGTTCAGCAGTTCGGGCTGTAGCAGCGACTAAAGGTTCCTATGGAAAAATGAATGGGGAAAACACGTTTTGGGACCCCCCTTTTATCTCAGCCCCCGCTTGACGTATCACCCGAGACTTTCAGGATAGGAGCGGACCGGAGCGCCCCAACAAGTTGGAAACTTTCGCGAAGATTCGTCAACCGGCGCCAACGTTATTTCAAATAGAATGTCGCGGATTTCCTATGGATAATAGGTTTTAACTATAACTATCTACTGGCGACCGCCAGTAGATAATATATAGGGAAAGGCGTATTGAAGAATGAGTGGGTGTATAAGTGTCTGAATGGATGATTTAGTACGTGAGTGACTGACTCTACAAGTGAGTGATTAAACGTATCTTACTGAATGCATGGGTTAGTGACTAAACTGTGTGAATGTCTGTATCCGTCTGTTTGTTGGTGTGTAAGTGGATGCATGGATTTGCGAATAGCTACATGAGTGTCTATATGGGTTATTGATTGGTTCTCTGAGTATCTGTATGGCTGCCTGAGTGTTTGTGTGGGTGGGGTGTGTGTGACTCTATACATAGATGTGTGAGTGGGTGATTCACTGGGTGCATGATTTCAAGAGTGCATCTGTGATGGACTGCTTGGGTGGGTGAGTGTGTGTATGGGTGTGTTAGTGAGTGAATGTATATCTCAGTGGTACATGTGCGAGTAACTACATATGTAAAAGGCAGTATATATGTGTGTTAGAGTATTTAAATGGCTATAAGTGAGAGTGTGTTATTGTGAGAGTGGCTGTATGGATGTGTGTGCTTGTATCAGTTATTGTATAAGAGCGTAAGAATGTGCTAGTATTTGTATGAGTAAGTGAGCTGGTGTGTGTATAACTGTATAGGTGAGTAAATGGGTGTGTGATTAATTGTTTGCATGACTGACTAGGTGTGTGAGTACCTCTATGGATGAGTGGCGGTGTGTGAGTGTTTATATAGGTGTATGAGTGCATATGATAGTCCTGTACTGAGTGACTGTAAGTATGAGTGACTGTACAGGTGAGTGAGTGGATGTGTGTGTAGACCTAAGAATCAGTGAGTGGGTATGTAGTTTTTGGTGTTGGAGTGTCTATGGTTTTGAGAATGGCAGTCTGTAATTTAGAGTGGGTGTATCAAAAGTTATATTAGGGTGTGAGAAGATGCATGAAATTATCACATGGATGATGTCATCAGTGATGTCATTTGAGATGTCATCAGTGATGTCATCAGTGATGTCACTGACCATGTCATGAGTGATGTAATATGTGACGTCATCAGCAATGCATTGCGGGGCGCGAGTTATAGTTAGCTGAACTAACTATAACAGGGGAATTTCACGGGTTTTGTACGAGTGCAATGTCCAACTAACTATAACTGTCCCTAAAACCTATGGTTTTTCAGTGAATTTCAAAGGTTTTTAAATGCTAATTTCTAACTATAACGTGTCTGAAACCTATGGTTTTTTCAGTGAATTTCAAAGGTTTTTAAATGCTAATTTCTAACTATAACGTGCCTGAAACCTATGGTTTTTTCAGTGAATTTCAAAGGTTTTTTAAATGCTAATTTCTAACTATAACGTGCCTGAAACCTATGGTTTTTTCAGTGAATTTCAAAGGTTTTTTAAATGCTAATTTCTAACTATAACGTGCCTGAAACCTATGATTTTTAAGTGAATTTCAAAGGTTTTTTAAATGCTAGTTTCTAACTATGCCAACAGAGGTAGGACATGTGAAGAAAGAAGAAAAAACGCACAGAAAGAAGCAAAAGATGTGCAGAAAGAACCAACAGAGGAGCAGAAAGAGGCCTTGTTGCAAAATCATCCTGTGCCCACAACTTTTTCAGACGGGTACTGGTGGTAACTGACTCTGACTAACCAGAGCCAGTGCGCGTTTGCACAGTGGTGAAGGGAGGGGGGCCTGAGGTAACATGTGTGCAAACGCGCCCCGTGGCGCGTTTTAAGTTGCGGGATTAAGTCCCCTTGAATCCTGAGGGTCCCTGGGGCCCAACTAGCCCCCAGGTACCTACAGTTAGGACCACAGAGCTGAGTTGCAGAGAGGCGTTCCGAGGCCACGCACCTTTTTCACCTCTCTGCAACGCAACTCTGTTGTGCTTACTGAAGGTACCTGGTGGGCTAGTTGGCCCCCAGGATTCAAAGGAATTAACTCCCCAACTTAAAACGCACCACAGGGCGTGTTTGCGCACATGTCACCTGAGGCCCCGCCCCCTCCCTTCACCACTGTGCAAACGCGCCCCGTGGCGCGTTTTAAGTTGGGGGATTAGGTCACCTTGAATCCTGAGAGTCCCTGGGGCCCAACTAGCCCACCAGGTACTTCCAGTAAGCACCACAGGCCTGCGTTGCAACGCCTGTAACAAATTGTGCAGTTGTGTTTAGGTAGTGAAGAGTGTCGTGCTAGGGGTAGTGTTTTAGGGTTTAGGGTAGTGCAGTGGTGTTTGGGTAGTGTAGGGAGTCGTGCTGGGGGGAGTGTTTTAGGGTTTAGGGTAGTACAGTGGTGTTTGGGTAGTGTAGGGGGTCGTGCTGGGGTTAGTGTTTTAGGGTTTAGGGTAGTGCAGTGGTGTTTGGGTAGTGTAGGGGATACTGCTGGGGGTAGTGTTTTAGGGTTTAGGGTAGTGGAATGGTGTTTGGGTAGTGTAGGGGGTACTGCTGGGGGTAGTGTTTTAGAGTTTAGAGTAGTGCAGTGATGTTTGGGTAGCGTAGGGGGTACTGCTGGGGGTAGTGTTTTAGAGTTTAGAGTAGTGCAGTGGTGTTTGGGTAGTGTAGGGGTTCGTGCTGGGGGTAGTTTTTAGGGTTTAGGGTAGTGCAGTGGTGTTTGTGTAGTGTAGGAGGTCGTGTTTTAGGGTTTAGGGTAGTGCAGTGGTCTTTGGGTAGTGTAGGGAGTCGTGCGGGGGTATTGTTTTAGAGTTTAGGGTAGTGCAGTGGTCTTTGGGTAGTGTAGGGGGTTGTGCGGGGGGTAGTGTTTTAGGGATTAGGGTAGTGCATTGGTATTTGGGTAGTGTAGGGGGTCATGCGGGGGGTAGTGTTTTAGGGTTTAGGGCAGTGCAGTGGTGTTTAGGTAGTGTAGGGGGTTGTGCTGGGGGAGTGTTTTAGGGTTTAGGGCAGTGCAGTGGTGTTCGGGTAGTGTAGGGGGTCGTGCTGGGGGAGTGTTTTAGGGTTTAGGGCAGTGCAGTGGTGTTCGGGTAGTGTAGGGGGTCGTGCTGGGGGAGTATTTTAGGGTTTAGGGTAGTGCAGTGCAGTGGTGTTCGGGTAGTGTAGGGGGTCATGCTGGGGGTAGTGTTCTAGGGTTTAGGGCAGTGCAGTGGTGTTCGGGCAGTGTAGGGGGTCATGCTGGGGGTGGTGTTTTAGGGTTTAGGGCAGTGCAGTGGTGTTCGGGCAGTGTAGGGGGTCATGCTGGGGGTGGTGTTTCAGGGTTTAGGGCAGTGCAGTGGTGTTCGGGCAGTGTAGGGGATCGTGCAGGGGGTGGTGTTTCAGGGTTTAGGGCAGTGCAGTGGTGTTCGGGCAGTGTAGGGGGTTGTGCAGGGGTGGTGTTTCAGGGTTTAGGGCAGTGGTGTTCGGGCAGTGTAGGGGGTCATGCTGGGGGATGGTGTTTCAGGGTTTGGCGCAGTGCAGTGGTGTTCGAGCAGTAAAGGGGGTCATGCTGGGGGTGGTGTTTCAGGGTTTAGGGCAGTGCAGTGGTGTTCGGGCAGTGTAGGGGGCGGTGCAGGAGGTGGTGTTTCAGGGTTTAGGGCAGTGCAGTGGTGTTCGGGCAGTGTAGGGGGTGGTGCAGGGGGTGGTGTTTCAGGGTTTAGGGCAGTGCAGTGGTGTTCGGGCCATGTAGGGGGTCGTGCAGGGGGTGGTGTTTCAGGGTTTAGGGCAGTGCAGTGGTGTTCGGGCAGTGTAGGGGGCTTTGCAGGGGGTGGTGTTTCAGGGTTTAGGGCAGTACAGTGGTGTTCGGGCATTGTAGGGGGTGGTGCTGGGGCTGGTGTTTCAGGGTTTAGGGCAGTTCAGTGGTGTTCGGGCAGTGTAGGGGGTCGTGCTGGGGCTGGTGTTTCAGGGTTTAGGGCAGTGCAGTGGTGTTCGGGCAGTGTAGGGGGTCGTGCTGGGGCTGGTGTTTCAGGGTTTAGGGCAGTGCAGTGGTGTTCGGGCAGTGTAGGGGGTCATGCTGGGGCTGGTGTTTCAGGGTTTAGGGCAGTGCAGTGGTGTTCGGCAGTGTAGGGGGTCTTGCTGGGGCTGGTGTTTCAGAGTCTAGGGCAATGCAGTGGTGTTCGGGCAGTGTAGGGGGTCTTGCTGGGGCTGGTGTTTAAGGGTTTAGGGCAGTGCAGTGGTGTTCGGGCAGTGTAGGGGGTCGTGCTGGGGGTGGTGTTTCAGGGTTTAGGGCAGTGCAGTGGTGTTCGGGCAGTGTAGGGGGTCATGCTGGGGCTAGTGTTTCAGGGTTTAGGGCAGAGCAATGGTGCTCAGGCAGTGTAGGGGGTTGTGCTGGGGGTGATGTTTCAGGGTTTAGGGCAGTGCAGTGGTGTTAGGGCAGTGTAGGGGGTCGTGCTGGGGGTGGTGTTTCAGGGTTTAGGCAGTGCAGTGGTGTTCCGGCAGTGTAGGGGGTCGTGCAGGGGGTGATGTTTCAGGGTTTAGTGCAGTGGTGTTCGGGCAGTGTAGGGGGTTGTGCTGGGGTGGTGTTTCAGCATTTAGGGCAGTGCAGTGGTGTTCGGGCAGTGTAGGGTGTCGTGCTGAGGGGTGGTGTTTCAGGGTTTAGGGCAGTGCAGTAGTGTTTGGGCAGTGTAGGGGGTCATGCAGGGGGTGGTGTTTCAGGGTTTAGGGCAGTGCAGTGGTGTTCGGCCAGTGTAGGTAATCTTGCTGGGGGTGGTGTTTCAGGGTTTAGGGCAGTGCAGTAGTTTTCGGGCAGTGTAGGCGGTCGTGCTGGGGCTGGTGTTTCAGGGTATAGGGCAGTGCAGTGGTGTTCGGGCAGTGTAGGGGGTCGTGCTCGGGCTGGTGTTTCAGGGTTTAGGGCAGTGCAGTGGTGTTCGGGCAGTGTAGGGGGTCGTGCTGGGGCTGGTGTTTCAGGGTTTTGGGCAGAGCAGTGGTGTTCGGGCAGTGTAGGGGGTCGTGCAGGGGGGAGTGTTTTAGGGTTTAGGGCAGTGCAGTGGTGTTCGGGTAGTGTAGGGGGTCATGCTGGGGGAGTGTTTTAGGGTTTAGGGCAGTGCAGTCGTGTTCGGGTAGTGTAGGGGGTCGTGCTGGGGGAGTATTTTAGGGTTTAGGGTAGTGCAGTGGTGTTCGGGTAGTGTAGGGGGTCATGCTGGGGGTAGTGTTCTAGGGTTTAGGGCAGTGCAGTGGTGTTTGGGCAGTGTAGGGGGTCATGCTGGGGGTGGTGTTTTAGGGTTTAGGGCAGTGCAGTGGTGTTTGGGCAGTGTAGGGGGTCATGCTGGGGGTGGTGTTTCAGGGTTTAGGGCAGTGCAGTGGTGTTTGGGCAGTGTAGGGGGTCGTGAAGGGGGTGGTGTTTCAGGGTTTAGGGCAGTGGTGTTCGGGCAGTGTAGGGGGTCATGCTGGGGGTGGTGTTTCAGGGTTTGGGGCAGTGCAGTGGTGTTCGAGCAGTAAAGGGGGTCATGCTGGGGGTGGTGTTTCAGGGTTTAGGGCAGTGCAGTGGTGTTCGGGCAGTGTAGGGGCGGTGCAGGGGTGGTGTTTCAGGGTTTAGGGCAGTGCAGTGGTGTTCGGGCAGTGTAGGGGCGGTGCAGGGGTGGTGTTTCAGGGTTTAGGGCAGTGCAGTGGTGTTCGGGCAGTGTAGGGGGTGGTGCAGGGGTGGTGTTTCAGGGTTTAGGGCAGTGCAGTGGTGTTCGGGCAGTGTAGGGGGTCGTGCAGGGGTGGTGTTTCAGGGTTTAGGGCAGTGCAGTGGTGTTCGGGCAGTGTAGGGGCGGTGCAGGGGGTGGTGTTTCAGGGTTTAGGGCAGTGCAGTGGTGTTCGGGCAGTGTAGGGGGCGGTGCAGGGGTGGTGTTTCAGGGTTTAGGGCAGTGCAGTGGTGTTCGGGCAGTGTAGGGGGTGGTGCAGGGGGTGGTGTTTCAGGGTTTAGGGCAGTGCAGTGGTGTTCGGGCAGTGTAGGGGGTCGTGCAGGGGTGGTGTTTCAGGGTTTAGGGCAGTGCAGTGGTGTTCGGGCAGTGTAGGGGGCGGTGCAGTGGGTGGTGTTTCAGGGTTTAGGGCAGTACAGTGGTGTTCGGGCATTGTAGGGGGTGGTGCTGGGGCTGGTGTTTCAGGGTTTAGGGCAGTGCATTGGTGTTCGGGCAGTGTAGGGGGTCGTGCTGGGGCTGGTGTTTCAGGGTTTAGGGCAGTGCAGTGGTGTTCGGGCAGTGTAGGGGGTCGTGCTGGGGCTGGTGTTTCAGGGTTTAGGGCAGTACAGTGGTGTTCGGGCAGTGTAGGGGGTCATGCTCGGGCTGGTGTTTCAGGGTTTAGGGCAGTGCAGTGGTGTTCGGCAGTGTAGGGGGTCTTGCTGGGGCTGGTGTTTCAGAGTCTAGGGCAATGCAGTGGTGTTCGGGCAGTGTAGGGGGTCTTGCTGGGGCTGGTGTTTCAGGGTTTAGGGCAGAGCAATGGTGCTCAGGCAGTGTAGGGGGTTGTGCTGGGGGTGATGTTTCAGGGTTTAGGGCAGTGCAGTGGTGTTAGGGCAGTGTAGGGGGTCGTGCTGCGGGTGGTGTTTCAGGGTTTAGGGCAGTGCAGTGGTGTTCCGGCAGTGTAGGGGGTCATGCAGGGGGTGGTGTTTCAGGGTTTAGTGCTGTGGTGTTTGGGCAGTGTAGGGGGTCGTGCTGGGGTGGTGTTTTAGGCTTTAGGGCAGTGCAGTGGTGTTCGGGCAGTGTAGGGTGTCGTGCTGAGGGGTGGTGTTTCAGGGTTTAGGGCAGTGCAGTAGTGTTTGGGCAGTGTAGGGGGTCGTGCAGGGGTGGTGTTTCAGGGTTTAGGGCAGTGCAGTGGTGTTCGGCCAGTGTAGGTAGTCTTGCTGGGGGTGGTGTTTCAGGGTTTAGGGCAGTGCAGTAGTTTTCGGGCAGTGTAGGCGGTCGTGCTGGGGCTGGTGTTTCAGGGTATAGGGCAGTGCAGTGGTGTTCGGGCAGTGTAGGGGGTCGTGCTGGGGCTGGTGTTTCAGGGTATAGGGCAGTGCAGTGGTGTTCGGGCAGTGTAGGGGGTCGTGCTGGGGCTGGTGTTTCAGGGTTTTGGGCAGAGCAGTGGTGTTCGGGCAGTGTAGGGTGTCGTGCTGGGGGTGGTGTTTCAGGGTTTAGGGCAGTGCAGTGGTGTTCGGGCAGTGTAGGGGGTCTTGCTGGGGGTGGTGTTTCACGGTTTAGGGCAGTGCAGTGGTGTTCGGGCAGTATAGGGGGTCTTGCTGGGGATGGCGTTTCAGGGTTTAGGGCAGTGTTGTTCGGGCAGTGTAGGGGTCTTGCTGGGGGTGATGTTTCAGGGTTTAGGGCAGTGCAGTGGTGTTCGGGCAGTGTAGGGGGTCTTGCTGGGGGTAGTGTTTCAGGGTTTAGGGCGGTGCAGTGGTGTTCGTGCAGTGTAGGGGGTCGTGCAGGGGTGGTGTTTCAGGGTTTAGGGCAGTGCAGTAGTGTTCGGGCAGTGTAGGGAGTCGTGCAGGGGTGGTGTTTCAGGGTTTAGGGCAGTGCAGTGGTGTTCTGGCAGTGTAGGGGGTCATGCTGGGGGTGGGGTTTCAGGGTTTAGGGCAGTACAGTGGTGTTTGGGCAGTGTAGGGGGTCGTGCAGGGGTGGTGTTTCAGGGTTTAGGGCAGTGCAGTGGTGTTCGGGCAGTGTAGGGGGTCGTGCTGGGGCTGGTGTTTCAGGGTTTAGGGCAGTGCAGTGGTGTTCGGGCAGTGTAGGGGGTCTTGCTGGGGGTGGTGTTTCAGGGTTTAGGGCAGTGGTGTTCGGGCAGTGTAGGGGGTCGTGCTGGGGCTGGTGTTTCAGGGTTTAGGGCAGTGAAGTGGTGTTCGGGCAGTGTAGGGGGTCTTGCTGGGGGTGGTGTTTCAGGGTTTAGGGCAGTGGTGTTCGGGCAGTGTAGGGGGTCTTGCTGGGGGTGATGTTTCAGGGTTTAGGGCAGTGCAGTGGTGTTTGGGCAGTGTAGGGGGTCTTGCTGGGGGTAGTGTTTCAGGGTTTAGGGCAGTGCAGTGGTGTTCGTGCAGAATAGGGGGTCGTGCTGGGGATGGTGTTTCTGGGTTTAGGGCAGTGCAGTAGTGTTCGAGCAGTGTAGGGGGTTGTGCAGGGGGTGGTGTTTCAGGGTTTAGGGCAGTGCAGTGGTGTTCGGGCAGTGTAGGGGTCATGCACGGGGTGGTGTTTCAGGGTTTAGGGCAGTGCAGTGGTGTTCGGGCAGTGTAGGGTGTTGTGCTGGGGCTGGTGTTTCAGGGTTCAGGGCAGTGCAGTGGTGTTCAGGCAGTGTAGGGGGTCGTGCTGAGGCTGGTGTTTCACGGTTTAGGGCAGTGCAGTGGTGTTCGGGCAGTGTAGGGGGTCGTGCTGGGGCCGGTGTTTCAGGGTTTAGGGCAGTGCAGTGGTGTTCGGGCAGTGTAGGGGGTCGTGCTGGGGCTGGTGTTTCAGGGTTTAAGGCAGTGCAGTGGTGCTCGGGCAGTGTAGGGGGTCGTGCTGGGGGTGATGTTTCAGGGTTTAGGGTAGTGCAGTGGTGTTCGGGCAGTGTAGGGGGTCGTGCAGGGGCTGGTGTTTCAAGGTTTAGGGCAGTGCAGTGGTGTTCGGGCAGTGTAGGGGGTCGTGCTGGGGCTGGTGTTTCAGGGTTTTGGGCAGAGCAGTGGTGTTCGGGCAGTGTAGGGGGTCATGCTGGGGGTAGTGTTTCAGGGTTTAGGGCAGTGCAGTGGTGTTCGGGCAGTATAGGGGGTCGTGCTGGGGGTGGTGTTTCAGGGTTTAGGTCAGTGGTGTTCGGGCAGAGTTGGGGTTCTTGCTAGGGATAGTGTTTCAGGGTTTAGGGCAGTGCAGTGGTGTTCGGGCAGTGTAGGGGGTCATGCTGGGGGTGGTGTTTCAGGGTTTAGGGCAGTGCAGTGGTGTTCGGGCAGTGTAGGGGGTCGTGAAGGGGGTGGTGTTTCAGGGTTTAGGGAAGTGCAGTGGTGTTCGGGCAGTGTAGGGGGTCGTAATAGGGGTGGTGTTTCAGGGTTTAGGGCAGTGCAGTGGTGTTCGGGCAGTGTAGGGGGTCATGCAGGGGCTGGTGTTTCAGGGTTTAGGGCAGTGCAGTGGTGTTCGGGCAGTGTAGGGGGTCGTGCTGGAGGTAGTGTTTTAGGGTTTAGGGTAGTGCAGTGGTGCTTGTGTAGTGTAGGGGTCGTGCTGGGGTAGTGTTTTAGGGTTTAGGGTAGTGCAGTGGTGTTTGTGTAGTGTAGGGGGTCATGTTTTAGGGTAGTGCAGTGGTGTTTGGGTAGTGTAGGGGGTCGTGCTGGGCGTAGTGTTTTAGGATTTAGGTTAGTGCAGTGTTGTTTGGGTAGTGTAGTGGGTTGTGCTGGGGGTAGTGTTTTAGGGTTTAGGGTAGTGCAGTGGTGTTTGTGTAGTGTAGGGGGTCATGCTGGGGGTAGTGTTTTAGGGTTTAGGGTAGTGCAGTGGTGCTTGTGTAGTGTAGGGGGTCGTGCTGGGGGTAGTGTTTTAGGGTTTAGGGTAGTGCAGTGGTGTTTGTGTAGTTTAGGGGGTCATGTTTTAGGGTAGTGCAGTGGTGTTTGGGTAGTGTAGGGGGTCGTGCTGGTGGTAGTGTTTTAGGATTTAGGTTAGTGCAGTGGTGTTTGTGTAGTGTAGGGGGTCGTGCTGGTGGTAGTGTTTTAGGATTTAGGTTAGTGCAGTGGTGTTTGTGTAGTGTAGGGGGTCGTGCTGGGGGTAGTGTTTTAGGGTTTAGGATAGTGCAGTGGTGCTTGTGTAGTGTAGGGGGTCGTGCTGGGGGTAGTGTTTTAGGGTTTAAGGTAGTGCAGTGGTGTTTTTGTAGTGTAGGGGGTCATGTTTTAAGATGCAATGCTCCAATTCCTGACCAGTCTGCACTACATAAAACTACAAAAAAACTAAAAATAAAAAGTGTTTTGCACACTTTTGTCATTGGGCTATATGTGGGCTACATCTGGGTAATATTTGTGCTACATTTGGGCTCTTTTTTCACTGGTGGCCATCTTGGAAGACTTCTTTGTTATGAAGTTTCCTAATTTCTTCATTTACTGCAGTCTCCTCAGTAGGAAATGCTTTCAGTTTTTACTTTGATTCCATCAAGAAGGCATTCAGATGTGTCTCACATCTGCCATAAATTCAGAATGTTAGCACTCTAGTTGCTCATTAGATCACTGGAGTAAAGCTACTGCTCACCAGGAGTTAACTGGTAGTCTGCTGCTGGTATTGAAAGTGATTGTTTCAGTCTGCATGTCAGAATTTTCTAACGAAATAGAAGAGGATTTGAGATCTCACTTAAAACATGCCCTAATTTTTCTTTCTGCAGCACTAACCATAATTTCTATTTCAAAAGAACCCCTCATTTTGTTCCTTTTTAAATTAAATGTTTTAAGTGTTACCGGTTTATTCCAATCAAGATGGCTTCAGGTGTGCCATACTTTTGTCATAAGTAAGGCTGTTAGCGCTCTAGTTGTTCTTTAGAACACTCTGGGAAGCTGCAGTAGAACACAAAGGCATCAACTGGCAGGCTGCTCCTGTTGAAATATAACAGGAAGATATTTGAGATCACACTTGAAATATGTCCTAATTTTTCTTTCTACAGCACTAACCATAATTTCTATGACAAAATGAACCCCATCATTTTGTTCCTTTTTAAATTAAATGTTTTAAGTGTTACCAGTTTATTCCAATCAAGATGGCTTCAGGTGTGCCATACTTTTGTCATAAGTAAGGCTGTTAGCACTCTAGTTGTTCTTTAGAACACTCTGGGAATCTGCAGTAGAACACAAAGGAATCAACTGACAGTCTCTGCCCTTGTTGGATGTACATGTTTTACTGAGAATGTCAGACTTCATTCTCACATGAGTGAGAAAGATAATGTGAATTTACAGAAAATATGCTCTCATTTTAGCTTCTGGAGCACCTTCCAAACCTCCATGGGACAAGCATGAGAAAATAGTGTTCTCTCAAACATGATTCATGATACCCCAGCAGAAGGTTTTTCACATGGTAAAATCACCTTAGAAAACACCACAATTCCTAAAATTAGTATGGTACCATCAACAAATAAATTCTAATGTAACTAAAGCCTGTTATCACCCTTTATAGTTCTCCTTTTGGTGACCCTCAAAATCTTCTATTCACTACAATGCATTTCAATGAGGTACTATCATTTATATTGGTCCCAAGATGGCTGCCAGCAATTCCAGGATGAAGTGCTGACAGCCAATCAGATCTCACGATGACATGTGTGGTTAGGCTCCGCCCAGATATGTATGTGACTTTACTTTTGATTTTCTCAGGAACTACTGAGCAGATTTACACCATTTAAGCAAAAGGCACGACACTGAACCAAGGGCTACCTCTTTGCCAAATTTGGTGTAATTCCGTTCAGCAGTTCGGGCTGTAGCAGCGACTAAAGGTTCCTATGGAAAAATGAATGGGGAAAACACGTTTTGGGACCCCCTTTTATCTCAGCCCCCGCTTGACGTATCACCCGAGACTTTCAGGATAGGAGCGGACCGGAGCGCCCCAACAAGTTGGAAACTTTCGCGAAGATTCGTCAACCGGCGCCAACGTTATTTCAAATAGAATGTCGCGGATTTCCTATGGATAATAGGTTTTAACTATAACTATCTACTGGCGACCGCCAGTAGATAATATATAGGGAAAGGCGTATTGAAGAATGAGTGGGTGTATAAGTGTCTGAATGGATGATTTAGTACGTGAGTGACTGACTCTACAAGTGAGTGATTAAACGTATCTTACTGAATGCATGGGTTAGTGACTAAACTGTGTGAATGTCTGTATCC